>CM057339.1:81417850-82017850 GCA_030015575.1 Agapanthus africanus | reverse complement strand
GGACCTCCATCAAGCACGTCCCGACTAATACCTAAGATAAATGGCAGAGTCTGATGTCTTATCTGTGACACCCATGCAAGAGTTTCCATAAGTGTCCCATACCACTTATAGTCACACGTACACGCGTCCCATAGATGTCGACAATGCAATAGAATAATAAGGTTCACTGATTGTGTACAAGTACGTATCACTTTCACTTAATCACTTATACACGAACACTAACGTACTTGCCACAATCATCACTAATAGCTAACACTGGGTAATGCACATTATCACTAAGTTATCAATGCAGTGACATATGTATGATATGATGCGTAAACAGTATGTAAAGCATGATTAGGATGTCATGAATCAGTAATCTACCACTTGCAATATTTATCATACATCAAACGTGTACAGTTTAGCGAAACGATAAACAGGTAATAATTTGTATGTTCAGTTATCTATCCATGGAATTTAGTTTCATGCCAATCGGGTTCCAGGATCACTAATTATAGCCATTTCATTTTAAGCGTTCACGGCTGGAAATCCGGTTTCAGAATCGGAAGTCCGTTTCGTAACGCATTTTAATCCCAGTTGGGATCAGATTTTAGCAACGCTACAGTTGAATGAAATCTAGAGTTTTCAGTAAGGTTTTCAATGCAATAGACGGATCTTCAACCGCGTCTGTACGTCAGGAGATATACACTGTTCAATACTAGTATGTAAATTCTGATTCTGTTGGGACTGTTATACGTCCCGATCTATTAAATTACAGATTAAATAACAAACGATAACGGAACAGAATGATACCACTTGTGTTGTCTAGATAACAGATTCACCTTTTATAAACTGCGGAGTTCCGCAGCCTACGAGTTAGGGAAACAGGGTGGTACCCATTACGGGACAGCACACAGTAAACAGAGTCGCTCTGGACTGCAGTCCAGAGTCGCTCTGGACTGCAGTCCAGAGTCGCTCTGGACTGCAGTCCAGAGTCGCACTCCGATCCATATATCGTCACATTTTAAGTGCAGAAACAATTAGAAACTTGCATAGGGTTATAGTTTGTCGAGTCGTCTTCGATTTAAGCCCTCGAACGCATCATTACAGTGTGTATATAATTTATGGTGATTTTAACGGTTTTCAGATACAAGAAATTTCCAGTTTTACAGGTAAACTTGGGGGTAGTCGTTTTAGTCATTAACGGTCATATTTTCCAACGAAATTCACATACTAGATTCACAGCCGTACGGGCCAGATTATACAATTGAGTTCCGCCAAATTAAATGATGATTTCCATTGAGAACATGCATCGAACAGTTGCATCGTAATATTTCAACGAATTCCGATATAATGAGGATGATCACCTAATTCCCAATAACTTACTCCCACTCATCATCTGTAAAACCATATAGATATGAGAATGAAACCTGGTAAATACATACCCTGGAGTAAGTATATAATCGGGAAAACAGTTTTCCTTTAACAATGCACTGAAACATGAAAATGTTTCGTAGGGGTATCTTGGTATTCATAATAATACCTTTTCCATAATCCAATTCATGACTATAACCGTATATTTCTTTGCCATCTCTCTAAATCCCTTTATATGTCTTTAGTCATTACCTTCTGTACACCATCGTTAGGCTAAATAGTTTTCTTCCTTCCCTACCGTTCGGTACCAGCCTATGGTTTGGAAGAAGACTATCCAGTAAGCATAATAGGTGTACCCTCCTAAACCGAGTACTCGCAACTTGAGAGAAGGTGATGATAAAAGACAACTGAATAATACCATATTCTATTTCTCCCGAACTGGGGAAAAAAGCAAAGGTGAAATAGGAGTGGCGATGAAGTACGCGGTTTGGTCGTGAATGATAACAGTAGCAATTTACTTTGCCCTCTTTCTAATCCCTTTATTTTGTCTTTAGTTATTACCTTCTGTACACCATCGTTAGGCTAAATGGTTTTCTTCCTTCCCTACCATTCGGCACCAGCCTATGGTTTGGAAGAAAACTATCTAGTAAGCATAATAGGTGTACTCTCCTAAACCAAAGAGTACTCGCAACTTGAGAGAAGGTGATGATAAAAGACAACTGAATAATACCTTATCCTATTTCTCCTGAGCCTGGATCCATTCTCGAAGAAGTCCCTCCGAGTTTGTATATAACCATACGATGGATCTATCCAATGGAAGTGGATGTCCGTAGTAATACGGGGTGTTCTGAGAAATGCAAAGGGTAAAAGAAGGAGCGGTAATGACTTATGCAACTTAGACAATCCAGAAACCAGTATTTTAAGAAGGTTCGGTCAACTTGGTCACTGAGTCATAGTCTAGGGTCGGTCAAAGGTCGCTGCCAAAGAGAGAGAGAGAAAAGAAACACTCTGCGTGCACTCTAACCTAGATCAGAATGGTTATCACTTTATCTAATCAGGAAACCTCCCACTGTACTGTCAAATTCTCCTCCAAACCTAAAAGAAGAATCAATCGGGATCATCCGAAGAGTAAACCAACTCATCAGTGGGAATCGGGATCCAACTCTCATCGCATGATAACGTGACGGAATCCACTCACGTTATCACACTCCAGAAGGTATGCGCATACTTGGCAAGTTTCAGTTTCTTTAGAAACTCCCGATGTGATTTTTGCCCCATGCTCTTATGACCTTGACTTTGGCCAAAATGTAATAAGTCACATGCCAAGTTCTTCCCGTCATGATCTTGTCAATTTGAACCCACCCGCACATGCCCCTGACTTTGGCCAATCGGCAGAACGACTGTCCCAAACCAACTCATATATCTATGCAACAAATGAATACCCAGGAGGTACCAAACACTATGCCTTGACTTTGGCCAAAATGCATAGCTTGAATACTACTGAATACCCAAAAGAAATGACGGAGGGCGACGGCTGGTTTTTGGCGAAAAACCTTTAACGTAATGAACTTGATATCGCTGAAGGAACCTGATAGCTTTTTATAAAAATATAGTAGCGAAAACCTTTGCTAAAGAGGTCACTCCCGGTGAAGGGATCTCGGCTCTTTCCTTGTGGAATGAGGTGCAGGATATTCCAACTGAATACCGCGATGCAAAGCAACTTGTAATCGACTATAGTGAAGTTATTACCCTGACGCAAACTTCTGCCTAAGGGGTCACTCCCGGTGAAGGGATATCGGCCCTTGCCTCGTCGAATGAGGTGCAGGATATTCCAACCGAATACCACTATGCAAAACAAAAGGAAACGTCATTATAATAACACTTTTTAAAATTGTTCCAACAACTGCCACATAGGTTTGTTTTCCTTTGCATTGATCAGAATCAATGCAGTCCCATCAATTAATCACACCAGAAAAGAACGAAAATAAAATGTACGTATATGCCATCCGCATTCGTCACTAGGTCCCGTCATTACCCGTTAGGTTACTTAACTAACGACAGAGCGGGGACTGGACTAGCGCGGGTGCAAAACATATACAACATCTAATAGTATATATACCAATATACAATAATCGCTCCAGGCGTGATAATATGCAACATTACAGAAAAGTAATAAGCATCACAGAACAATACAGATAATCTGGGATCCCCGGGTTTCACAGAGCCGCTACTGAAACCCGACGTTCCCCTGGTCTTGTGGATAGCCTGTGCAATGAAACCTAGACCCCTATGGGTGCGGCAAGTTTCCCGCCAAAACCTGAAGCGAGGCAGCCCCCTACAACATAGTGAATGGACCACCCAGCACTTCACGGAATCCGGTAACTTGAGCACCCCTCCTTGGGTCAACCTGTACCCCTTACGAGTGCGGCGAATAGTCTACCAATTCTAGAGTGAGGCCCCTCTGCCTCTCAAAGCCATGAGATGCGGACCCGTTGCCCTCCAGAACCCGGCTATCCGTGCACTCCGTCGTGGGGTAAACCTAGTACAGAAATAAAAAATATGTACAACGGGTACATCGACCTCAGCCCGGTCGTGCCCCAAAAGAATATTATACAATAGGCAGTGACGGCAGTCTATATGTTGGACGCTCGCCCCGCAATATCAAATGTACAAATAAATCCAAACTGCACTACCATTGCACACTGCTATCCACCACGACAAATCCGCAACATCACAGCACAACACAGAACATCAACGCGAATGTCACGTTTGCAAACCCGTCTAAAAGAACTATAGCAATCAGACGCGGTTTACCGCTCGAATGACATTCACGGTCGGAGATATAATGTAAGTATTGTAAACTAACACATTTAAATTTCGATCGACTAAATTTCACGAAGTGGGCCCACGTACATCTGCAGTACAGTAAAAAATCTGGGCCCAAAAGAAATATATAAAAAACCACAATTTCCTCTATAGAATCCACTGTACAAATTTGGACCACTGGTCCCACAAACTGGCCGCGGATGCGCGGTCAAACCCTGGGTTTGACCGCGGATCCACGGCGGTACTGTAGGATCACGTGACCAAATTTTTACAATTTGCTTAAAAAACCTACTCAATTTTCTTGGATGATCAAAATAAGTTTTAGACCAAGTTTAAAATCGACAGAAACTTTTGTACAGAAAAATGTAGTTTTTGAAATTCGGTTCGATCGATATTTTAAACGTGTTAGCACAAATTAGTAAATCTTAATGGCGAGGCTCTGATACCACTGTAAGTTTACGGTAGCGTCCCGGCCGTCTAACAGACGCCAAATACGGAACAAAAACTTTTAACTGGCGCTATCGTATACTATAACCCGGATCTGCCATTATTGCTAAACTAACAAACTACAAAGAGAGTAGAAAGGTTATACCGAACGATCCGAGTCCTTCGTTCTTTAACCATCATCCCACGCTCCGTTGTGGCTGCTCCGATCTCGTCGATCTCCGATCTGCTCATCCAGGTGGCACCACGTCAACGGATCTTTAAACGGGCTCCCACCTCTGACCCAAGGCAACTCGGTCATTAAGTTTGCTAAAAGAGATGACCAAGATTGATGTAGAGAATGAGTAGAACAGTTTGTCTCACTTCGTCCAAAGCCATGGACGAATGGTTAATGAACTTGCCTTTTGAATCGGGTAAATGAGAAATTGGCATACTAATTTTCATGAACCAAATATATAAACTTTTTTCCAATCAACAACCATAATTCCCTCACAAGCAAAGGCCGACCAATATATGTGAGGAAAGTGGTGAGTGTAGGAGGAAAAATGGTGACCATAAGAAGAAAGCTTATCACTTCATATTAATGAAAGAATGAATCACTAAAATCATTAAATGCAAAATGGTGATTCATAATAACACATCACCATTTCATTTAATGCAAGAAAGATACATGAGTCTAGTCACCATTTCTAGAACCTTTTAGAACCAAGACTCACCCAAGAAAAGATAAATCTGTATTTAACCGAATGTTTAATACGGGTGATAGAAAACGGGAAACTGGCAACTTCCAAAACACGATCCCGAAACGAATCTCAGGATAACCCCGTAACAGCAAAAACATACCCGCATTTGTATTACGACCGAATACAAATACAACTGAGACAAAGATATTATATCTACACAGTATAATACTCGGATCCGGTTTAAACCAAAGCCCACCAGTATTATCTGCCCGAAATATGACACATGCGTAAACGCACGTGCATTTTCCGAACCCTGCCATAAAACCATACGGCCTCTACAACGTTTCGCCCGAACTTGGGAAACTATCTGTGGAGGACTCTAATGACTCGTCAGTACCCTGGCAGTGGGTTTAACCACAAGCCGTCAGCGACACTAGCTGTGCGAAACGGTTGAACATGTACTGACCTCAAGGGAGGCTGATGAGCGAACTCATCTGGAAACCCTACTGAGCCTAACAGTGACAATGTATATACAGTCCGGTCCGTTCGTCTATGAGTATCGCATATCGGCCTAGGGGGCTGGTAACGTCAGACCCCCAAAAGCAATATAAGTCGTGTCGGAGTGTAGCCCAAAAACACCCTGAGATACTACTGGAGTACCTACCAGTAAATCTCCAGCCACGGCCGTGGGCTTTGTGTAATGGCTCTCCTAGACACAGCGCGATCTCACCCCCAATACCGGGAGAGACGAATCCCCTGCCGATCCGCTCACTTGCCTCCATGTGGCTCGGGACTGTACCCAAAAAATACCTGTTTGCACGACTCCTTTGAGCCGTGGTAGAGTAGAAATCAAAGCACAGTGGGAACTCACACGAGAAAAATGACGACCTCAGGTCGATGAACTAACCTATACACATGTCACCAGGGAACTGCTATCTGACGATAGATATAATACCAACTAGCAGGTTCCCGGCGACTCCTGTCCGGTGTACTCATAACCCAATGAGCACCTGTATACATCTTAGGTGATCCAACTGACACCAGTGGCTTGTGAGACCGACCACCATCCCTCATCGGGGTCTCGACTGTATACACTAGTCTACTCCGGAGTATCGATACCCTGTCTCGAAACTCC
This sequence comes from Agapanthus africanus, assembly GCA_030015575.1. Lineage (NCBI taxonomy): Eukaryota > Viridiplantae > Streptophyta > Magnoliopsida > Asparagales > Amaryllidaceae > Agapanthus > Agapanthus africanus. The sequence continues at coordinate 82,011,409 of CM057339.1, read as the reverse complement.
CACAACTAGGGACCACAATTAAGGATATGCTTATAGATTACCCAACTCTCACGTATATGATCGCCATCATACTGTTGGTAGTGAAGCAAGATCATAAGGGCTCTATCAAAGTGTAAAAGTGATCAGTCATCTGAACCTGTACACGACTGATAAAGGTAAACCAGATAGCATACTATCATCTCGAGTAAGACTGTCCTACTGGTATAGGTCCTCCGCAATCATTGCAATCACGTGCCTGCGATCCAATAATTGATTTTGAGGGCACTATATCCAACAACACCCTCATAATCAAATCTGGGGTAGGCCTTATCTTCGTGACTCCACAAGGAGGGATAATGCGCTTTGCATTTTCCTTGACAGAGCCGAGGACAAACAATGGAGCCGAATATTAAGCTTTGATAGCAGGTCTTGAGATCGCTGTCGGCATGGGAATTGAAAACCTCCTCATATACGGAGACTCCCAACTGGTCGTTAGCCAAGTGAACGGCGACTATCAGACGTGCAAACCGAAGTTGGTAAAGTACGGCGATAGAGTACAACAATTGCTGACTCAAATCCCTGCCTATGCCCTGGAAAGCATACCCCGCGCGGAAAATAGCAAGGCGGATGCATTAGCTAAGCTTGCTAAAGAACTGGCTGATGAAAACCTCGATGACGTGAAGATCGTCGTGCAAAGCCATCGGGTTCTTGAACCAGCCAAAATATCTCCGGAGTCGTCCGAAAAAAAGGGAGCGACCAAACCGACGACCCTACAAATAAAAGACCAGGAAAAGGCTAAAGATTGGAGAGAAGTCTTTATAGACTACTTCAAATCGCGTCGGACACCTGAAGATGCGTTCTTAAGACATCAGCCCATGAAACGAGCTCTATCCTTCGCCTTCGTCAATGACACTCTATATAAGAGATCATTTGATTCTCTTTGAATAAGATGCTTGGGACCTGAAGAAGTAAAGAGAGTCGTCCAAAAAACTCACGACGGACTCTGCAGTTCTCACCACCAGCCCGAAGATGAAACTGAAGATCAAAAGGATGGGCAACTATTGGCCCACGATGATTCAGGACTGCCTCGAATACGCGAAGCAGTACCACTCATGCCAAATTTATGGGGACTTTATTCACCAGCATCCAAACCCGCTAAATCCAACGGTGGCTAGCTGGCCGTTCGAAATGTGGGGAACTGACATAATCGGGCCTATTGAGCCAGCATCGTCCAGAGGACATCGGTTCATACTGGCGACAACTGATTACTTCTCCAAGTGGGTAGAAGCAGTACCGCTAAGAGAAGTGAAGACGGAGGATATCCTCCATTTCTTCAAGACACACATCATCTATCGGTACGGCACTCCGCGACGGATTATCTTCAATAACGGACCGGCCTACGGAAGTCATAAAATCAGCCGCTTTACACAACAACATAATATAGACTGGAGATACTCTTCGGTCTACAATCCCCGAGCTAATGGTCTGGCTTAGGCTTTTAACAAGACCCTGACGAAGATCGTGAAAAAGACAGAGTTCAAAAATAAGAAGGATTGGCACGAGAGACTGCATGAACCTCTCTGGGCGTATCGAACCACGTTCAAAACGGCCACAAACACAACGCCGTATGCACTGGTATTCGGCACTGAAGCGGTACTCCCTTTGGAGATAGAGTTACCCTCATTACGAGTGGAAGTTCATTACGAGCTAGCGGACGAAGAGAATACTCATCTTCGGTTTGAGGAACTTGATGCCCTCGACGAAACTCGGCTCATGGTACAACAAAACTTAGAAGCTTACAAAGCAAAGATGACGCGCTCGTACGAGAGATTGACTCGGCCGAGAACATTCTGCCAAGGCGAACTCGTGCTAATGGTCAAAAGATCTATGATCCCCAATCGTGCCAAACGAGAGAAGTTCGAGCTAAACTATGAAGGCCCGTACATCATAGACAAAGTCTACCAGGGTGGGGCTTACTTGCTCATGGATATGCATGGCGAAAGACCCTTCAGTCCGATAAATGGTCGGTTCCTAAAGAAATACTAATCCTGACGAGTTACGGCCTGGGTAATGATAGATGACGATGCCTATGTCCGCTCGCTATCTTCCCAAGCCCAAACTTTATAAGTGGTAGCCAACGAAACCGTTGCAAAAACGGACCGAAATGTCCATACACTAACAACGGACCGAAATGTCCCTAAACTAACTGTTTCCCCCAATCAGAGCAAAACTCTATTTAAAATTCAAATTTTGAAATGAAGCAATACTTCAGAAACAGCGCCAAGTGCGCTGCGCCCTAAGCAGCGCACCACGTGCAAAGCACGTGTACACTAGCGCTACATGCGCTGCGCTCTAAGCAGCGCACCACGTGCAAAGCATGGGTGCGCTAGCGCTAAGTGCGCTGCACTTTAAGCAGCGCACCACGTGCAAAGCACAGGTGCGCTAGCACTGGAACTAAAAGCTCCCCACCGTCAGATCAAAGATCCAATAATAATGATAAATCATTAATTAATTAGAATTAAATTCTGTTAAGGAAAGATTCCTCAAAATCTTTCCAAACAACAAGATTGTGCTCTGTAAATCAGAGCACCGTTGGATCAATGATCCAGTGGTAATTAAAAATCACCAAAATACAGAATAAATTCTGTATGGAAAAGATTTCCCAATCTTGTTAATAACAAGAAGATTACCTTCTGTAAATCAGAAGCTCTTGGATCAAAGATCCAACGATGGGAAATTCCCTAAATCAATTGGAGAAAAGATCTCCTTAACCGATTGAACTGATCAACTTGCCTTATAAAAAGGCCCCTAGACTTCAAGTCTCATAGAAAAAAGATATACAGAAAAAATAGAGAGGAACCTCCCCAGAAGCTTTGAGAAAATCTCATAAAGAAGAGCTAAGCTCTCGATAGAAGAACTTTTTTTCTTCAAGGTAAAAGAACAGAGAGATGAAATCATCTCGTAATTAAAAAGAAGAATTCACTTCTTTCTTCAAGATCATAGATCTGCAAGACCAAGGTCTTTTATAAAGAGATCAAAACATCTCATCATAAAATAAAAAGAAGAATTTACTTTTTTCTCACAGATCATAGATCTATAAGACTAAAGTCTTTCTCAAAGAGATCATGAACATCTCATTATAAAAAAGGGGGGAGAATAATTCAATTCTCTTAAGAATCACAGATCCATAAAGGCAAAGCTTTTCATCAATATAAGAGATTGAAACATCTCTTACAAAGTAAGAACATTTGTTCTTAGGATCTTGAGACAAAGTCTTTTCTAAGAGAGAATTTATTTCCCAGATCATAAAATTGATCAAATGCGCTTCTGCGCTCTTGGACTGGCGCTCAGCGCCAAGCGCACCACGTGTCACTCACGTGTGCGCCACTCAACAGTTAGCGCTTTGCGCTCTTGAACTAGCGCTTTACGCTCATGGACCGGCGCTCAGCACCAAGCGCACCACGTGTCACTCATGTGTGCGCTATTGAACAAATAGCGCTATGCGCACATAAATCAGCGCAACGCACTCATGGACTTGCGCAAAGCGCCAAGCCCGTCACGTGTCCCTCACGTGTGCGATACTCGGCAGAAGCGCACTGCGCTCTTTGACTGGCGCAAAGTGCCTAGCGCACCACGTGCCCTTCACGTGTGCGCTGATAGAATATAAATTGTTCTTTAATAAGCCCAGAGCTCTGATGAATGCTCAGCATTCAATAAAAGACAAAACATTATCAGAATGCAAGTCAATGCTCAGCATTGTTAAAAGGGCCAAGCCCAAATAAATGCTCAACAGCCCAAAATAAATGGTAAACATTTTAACTTGATTGGACTTAGCCCAAGATTGGCCATAAGTCCTCAATTCAGATTAATTGAGCCCACAGGCTCATAAATCTTTGATCTTAGTCCCAAATTGGACTATAGATCTTCCAACCAATATCGGTTCAAGGGTATATCTCTTTATTCCTCTGATATTTGTCGTTGTAATCTTTCAACATCTTTGGAGAGGTGATGGGTCCCGACAACCATACATTTCACAGACTATGACGTCTTTAAACTGGACTGTGGGGTCCTTAAACCCATGGACTATGATGTCCTTAACCTCGGACTGTGGGGTCCCTTTAAACCCACGGACTATGATGTCCTTAACCTCGGACTGTGGGGTCCCTTTAAACCCACGGACTATGATGTCCTTAACCTCGGACTGTGGGGTCCGTTAAACCCATAGACTATGATGTCCTTAACCTTGGACCACCATGTCCTTAAACTGGTAATCAACCGCAATGTCCCTAAACTAAACAATAGAGCCCAAATGCTCTCTTGTTGAATCTAAATGATCCCGTGTAGTTGATTTTAGTCTAAAATTAGACTAACGTATCCTTAACTAACATTTAAGTTGATCTTAGTCTCAAATGAGACTAACGTATTCTTAAACCTAACCCCAAACCTAAATCTAAGAAGATACGGATTGGACTAATCCACACCCTACGGGCGACAACATAAATTAGTCTCCGTATACAATCCACGGGCAACCAAAAACAAAACAAACACCCACGACACGAAGTGATCATCTGGAGAAGGAGAAAGTGGTTACCACTATGCGGTAGCGTAATTAACTGCATGGGCTTGCGCCTGCAGAAAGAGCGTCCCCACAATCAAAAACCCCTCAACGAGGGGGGATCTGACGAAGTCTGCTACATCAGCCGCATCCATTTAAACCTTCGATATACGGTGCCATAAATCAACTTGGCATATTCGGAGAGGTGGACGGATAGCACCAAATAGCATCTGCGCTCGAAATTCAGGCAAGACGAACCTACGCGGTCTCGTCTCTGTGTTCGGTGGAGAACAGATTCTGGCATGCCCGGTGGGACCTTTTCCTCTTTCCACTCCACACTTTATGCATCGTGTTTCACGAACGAATCGCTGTTTGACATGGTTGCCCCTGGATTCGAGCTACTAAGATTTGGTGTCTTGCTCCGTGCAGAAAACAGAAGATCAATGGTTTTAAACTGCACTAACTGCAACCGCAATTCTCGCTCCATCCCGTCCGGAGGAGTGACTTACGGGCCCCAAGCGGCCTCCATCTTCGCTATGCCGGTGGAACAGGTGACTCAAGACACCATTGGGCTATTCTTTGGGACCATGATCCTACCAACGAGCTTCAGCGCTCCTATGCCATCTCAAGAAGCTAAGAAGAAGTCGGTCTTTGATTGGCTTGCAACCACTACGGCCCCTTTCAGCTGGTCATCCAACTCCAGCGCCTCAGTCTTTAACAGATTGGGCCGAAGCTCCAACGGACCTATGAAGAAGACCACAATTCCTGAAGAGGTTATCCCAAAACGGATAGCCATTTCTACTCTTGAAGTCCCCAAGGCAGCTTCCCCTGTTAAGGAGTCGGTCTTTGCAAGACTGACTGTTTCAGTTATCGCTCCCAACAAAGTCACCAAGACTGCTCCTGTTCGAAAGTCTGCCTTCGACAGGTTGGCTATCCCCGCTCGGCAGACGTCTGTTTTCAATAGGCCGGCGCCAATAATAGCCCCTGACCAGAACAGGAGGCACGATCAAGCTACCCATATAGCTGAGACAGTACCGTCGGCTCGACATGCTCGTCATCGCTACTGGCGCTGAGTGAGGAAAGCTGGGGGCAATTCCCCTTCTGGACTGACTCCGCCAGCTCCAAAGGTGGAAGTTGATGCTGCTGTTCCAACTGGGAACAGCTTTGAACTATTCAACAGGGTGCGCGGGAATTCGCCAACTGCCGTGCTAAAAAAGTCTCCTCCGCCTGTTGAAAAGATCATAAAGGCGAAGCTGGAGCAGCCCCCTCAGCGGCTGTCCTCTAAAATTTATAAAGTTTGGCGACAGGTTCAGGAATATGTGATTGACCAAGACTACTCTCGCCGACCAAAGAAGATGAAAGTTCAGCGAGAAGATGACCATCCTGTTAAGCCACAGAAGGTGACAGCTACTTGGGTGTCCACTGCAACGGCCCCCTCAACCTCGACTGCTCACAAGAGGAGAAAGCTGGATAAAATCCCGGTGTCTGCGACGAATCACAAGAACACTGAATCTAAACGCCCCAAGTCTGGGGGCGTGGTGGTGCACACCATATATATGGCATCCGGAAAAGAGGATAGCTGTAACTCTACAGGTCATCGACCGCTTACGCAATCAGTGAGTAGGGCTCAGGAGCAACAACAACAAAAGCTCCAAGAAATGCTAACAGCTATGGCCGTACTTACGGGACCAAAAGCAAGCTCGGAGACATCCTCGGAGCAGCACCGTGAGCAGAAAACTGATGCTGAATTCTTTTGGAGAATTCTTGAAAAGAAGGAAAAAGAGGCTGTGGAACAAGCGGCCAATATAAAACAAATGGCCCTTCTATTTCAGGATATGGTGGGCATGATGATCCAGCCGGACCCCCCAGCTGAAGACCCTCCAGTAATAATTGAAGATGATAGAGGAGAGACATTAAATTCTCTGTCAGCATCCAAGGAGGAGACCATCTCAAAAGCCGCCCTGGATGATTACATCGCTCAGCAGATACGAGTTCATCAGGCGAATGAAGTGGCTGGGCAAATTGTTAAAACTGGACGACCTTATCCGGGTTGGTATGACCAAATAAAGTATCCGCCAGGATACACGATTCCTAAGTTTCACGTATACAAGGGGACGGGAAATCCGCATCAGCACGTCGCTTAATTCAGAGCTTTGTGCGGCAACACCGGAGGTGACGATAAGCTACTGCTTCGCCAATTCGTTGGCAGCTTGTCGGAAACAGCATTCGAGTGGTATTCTGAACTCCCAAATGACTCTGTCAAGACATTTATAGAGATGGAGTTGCTATTCGCCCAGCGTTTCGCGAGCGCTAGCGAACGCACCCCAATTACGGCGCTGATCAATGTCAGGGTGAAGCCTGGAGAGACATGGGTGCAGTATGCGATAAGGTGGCGGAATTTATGGTCGAAGTGCGAGCAGCGCATCGAAGAAGCGCCTGCGGTAGGCATGTTCGTGGGTACTCTTGATCCGCAGGCGACCATTTCGCAATTCATGATGTTTTTCAAGCCAACTACTTTCCAGGCCTTGATTGACAAGCTAGCTCAAATGGATCAGATGGGTCATAGACCATCTCCTTCGAAGCTGGAATCTCGAAATGAAAAAGGGAAAGGGAAAGCAACCTTCGTCGCCAATACTCAACAACAGTTGAGCAACTTAAAGACGGTTGTTCGCCAAAACAACGTGTGTCCACGCCCATCCCTCGAGGAGAGACTGGGACGTCCTAACTCGTTTCCCCGGGATAAAACGAGGAGACTATTTGAGCTGGCAGTGCGCAACAGACTCATCAATCTGTTGGATCCAAAATGTCCATTACAGCTAGGCGATGTCAATAATCCTAATTACTGCCCTTACCACCAAGCAGTAAGCCATCCAATCGAAAATTGCTTCGTCTTCAAAATCTGGATTGAAGACCAATACCAACTGGGCAAATTCGCTCTGTCTGAAAACTGGAATATGAACCCGCCACAAGCACATGATCCGAAAAAGATGGACATGCCGGGGGCATCGTGTTCATTCATAGGGGAAGCTCCATGGGAGGTCGCTCTTTCGTCCAAAATGAAAAGGATGCTGAAGGATCTCCAAGCATGCCCGGCAATCAGGTGGAAAAATCCACTGGAGCCCGAAATCATCAAAGGAATGCTGAAGCCGCGTCCAACTCCAAAAATTGGTGGTAGTCAAAGCGTCCGCACCCAGCCGTCAAAGTCTTCAAAGAAAAAGATGAAGACCAAAAAGCCCGTAAAGCCTGGTGACAAGCGCATGGAACTGCAAAAAGATATTGAAGTGCCGGAAGAATATAATCAGAAGGCGCGGACCCCAGTTACACTCCAAGAATTTCTCAGCCACATCCTTGAGGATGGAGATGATGACAATGGAGAAGACTCGTCGGATGAATCTGAGAATTATGTGACAAGCTGCCATATGATCTCTCACTCGTTGATAAACGATGAAGAAGCTCCTGACGCAAAGAAATTGGGGGCGGATCCTGAGCCGGAACTTCTAGGACCATCAGACGAAATGATTTACGCATTCCTGAACGAAGTTCTTCTGAAAAGTAAAGCTGATCGGGAGCGCAGGATGGCCATATTTGAAAAGGCCAAATACCGGCGACTAGACGAAAGGGTTGAAACATCACTCCAACTGGAGCAAAGCATCTTTATCGCCGTTAAAAGCAAGTTTAAAGTAAGGAAACGATTCACTAGGGCCCTGTCAATAGGAATGAAGTTACCCTCTTTCAGAGGAAATTCTCCTGGCGGTATACATCCTGATGAAGAGGATATACATCCTAACTTCTGCTTGTACCATCAGAGGATTGCACACCCTACCGAGGAGTGCATAGCCTTTAAAAATTGGTGGCAGGGATATGTTGCCCACCGACAACACGTTCAACGAGTGAAGCGCAAGGCTCATCAGGAACAGAAAAGCACGACAGATGAGCGCAAAAGAGTCACCGGCAACTGTCACATAGTCGACCCTAAGGAATCGTAAGTTATCACCTTTGGAAGCGACTCTGACGGAGAAATCGCTCTCAGCCCTCTCTTCAAGGAGTCCACCTTCGACACACAAGATGCGAAGATTTGCGAGAAAATCTAGTTGCGTAATCGTACGTTGCCCGAAAAATCTCGAACCTATGACCGAAACGTCTTTAAACTACTACAAACCCGCGCCATCCCCAGGCTGACGTGGTAAAAAAAAAGGTATGTCCATAAGTGAAATGGGCATGGATGAAAACCCGAAAGGGCTCCGTGAGTAAAAACAGCAGGACTACCGGCGAGTTTTATGAAAACCCGAAAGGGCGCAATCTCGTTAAAAGACACTTACAAGGTCCTCTCGACCTTGTGAGGAGAAAATACCTGCGTGAGATTCTTACGACTCACAAGGGAGCAACACACTTAGGAATCCCCATGATTCCTAAGGAGAAATTACACTTGCGAAATTCTTACGACTCGTAAGGAGAACCCTCTTATGAGACCCTCACGGCTCATAGGATTCAAAAGCCTCAAGCTACAGGGATCTGAACCTGTTCTTAAGCCATCACAACTTCCAATGCTGCCCTACAAGCGGTTCAATACTGACCCTTGTATACAATCCACGGGCACGAATAAACATTTTCCCTAACAAAGTCCCACCCGCGACTAGGGATGTGTTTACACAGTGGACAATCCTTGTAAGTCCTCTCGACTTATAAGGAGAAAACACTCTTGTAAGATTCTTACGACTTATAAGAGAATGCACACTTAGGAATCCTCACGATCCCTAAGGAGAAAACGCACTTACGAGATCCTCACGACTCGTAGGGAGAAATACCTTCATGAGACCCTTACGGCTCATGAAGTTAAAAGCCTTAGTCGACAGAATCCTAACCATGTTCGCTAAGCCACTTTTGTTCGACATCGATAGAGGAAAATGATGATTCGTTCCTGGCAATGTACCAGTTGTAGCGATGTTGATGCCTAAATCGGTATCAGATCATAAATCCCATACTCGCGATAAAAATCAGCGAGCCAAAAATGCATATGAAATAGCCGAAATGATTGGGCAACTTTCAACAAAATCAGCAAGTAAAAATGTATGCATACAAAACAGCCGAAATGATTGGGCAACTCGCAATAAAAAAAACAGCAAGTAAATAAAACAAATAGCCGAAATGATTGGGCACCGCGAAAAATAGCCGAAATGATTGGGTAATCGCGACTTTCGTGATATAAAAGATAAAATGATAGAGCATCGCGGAAAGAAAAATATATAAAATGAAACTTTTTGCCCTACAGGTAAGATCACATCGATCCCTGTATACAATCCAGGGGTGCAAACAAAGAGGGAACCATATCATCCCACGAGGCTCCATCAGAAGAAGAGCCAAGTCTCGACGGCTACATCTACAGCCTGAAGACCCACAACGGCGTTCATTCGTAGTCCAGCAGGATACAGATGCAACGTCAAAGAAAGACCTCACAGTCGAAACAAAGCGGAGTGATGGCAAAATCCCAGCTTCACCTCAGCATTCGTCTCATTACACCAGACACAATGTCAACAACGGCGTTCATTCGTAGTCCAGCAGGAGGCAGATGCAACGTCAATGAAAGACCTCACGGTCGAAAGAAAGCGGAGTGACGGCAAAATCTCAGCTCCACCTCAGCATTCGTCTCGTTACACCAGACGCAATGTCAACAACGGTGTTCATTCGTAGTCCAGCAGGATGCAGATGCAACGTCAATGAAAGACCTCACGGTCGAAACAAAGCGGAGTGAGGGCAAAATCCCAGCACCACCTCAGCATTCGTCTCGTTACACCAGACGCAATGCTAACAACGGCGTTCCTTCGTAGTCCAGCAGGATGCAGATGCAACGTCAATGAAAGACCTCACGGTCGAAACAAAGCGGAGTGACGGCAAAATCTCAGCTCCACCTCAGCATTCGTCTCGTTACACCAGACGTAATGTCAACAACGGCGTTCATTCGTAGTCCAGCAGGATGCAGATACAACGTCAATAAAAGACCACACAGTCGAAATAAAGCGGAGTGACGGCAAAATCCCAGCTCCACCTCAGCATTCGTCTCATTACAGCAGACGAGATGTCCTTACAGCATCCTTCCTCCAACAGGACTCGAACACGCCAAAGCAAACGGAGCAAAGGCCAAATTCCTAACTTCAGGGTCTTGACGGCAACTCATATAAAACCTGAAAGACTATCGGAGATTATCCCACACCAGCGTGGAGTGGTCACCACCTCGACGTTCGTCTCGATACAGCAGACAAGATGTCACTACAGTGTCCTTCCTCCAACAGGATTCGGACACGCCAAAGCAAACGAAGCGAAGGCCAAATTCCTAGCTTCAGGGTCTTAACGGCAACTCATATAAAACCTGAAAGACTATCGGAGATCATCCCACACCAGCGCGGAGTGGTCACCACCTCGACGTTCATCTCGATACAGCAGACGAGATGTCACCACTGCGTTCTTCCTCCAACAGGATTCGGACACGCTAAAACAAACGAAGCGAAGGCCAAATTCCTAGCTTCAGGGTCTTGAGAGCAACTCATATAAAACCAGAAAGACTATCGGAGATCATTCCACACCAGCGCGGAGTGGTCACTACCTCGACGTTCATCTCCATACAGCAAACGAGATGTCATTACATCGTCCTTCCTCCAACAGGATTCGGACACGCCAAAGAAAACGAAGCGAAGGCCAAATTCCTAGGTTCAGGGTCTTGACGGCAACTCATATAAAACCTGAAAGACTATCGTAGATCATCCCATACCAGCGCGGAGTGGTCACCACCTCGACGTTCGTCTCGATACAGCAGATGAGATGTCACTACAGCGTCCTTCCTCCAACAGGATTCGGACACGCCAAAGCAAACGAAGCAAAGGCAATATTCCTAGCTTCAAGGTCTTGACGGCAACTCATATAAAACCTAAAAGACTATCGGAGATCATCCCACACCAGCGCGGAGTGGTCACCACCTCGACGTCGTCTCGATACAGCAGACGAGATGTTACCACGGTGTCCTTCCTCCAACAGGATTCAGACACGCCAAAGCAAACGAAGCGAAGGCCAAATTACTAGCTTCAGGGTCTTGATGGCAACTCATATAAAACCTGAAAGACCATCGGAGATCATCCCATCCCAGCGCGGAGTTGTCACCACCTCGACGTTCGTCTCGATACAGCAGACGAGATGTCACTACAGTGTCCTTCCTCCAATAGGATTCGAACACGCCAAAGCAAACGAAGCAAAGGCAATATTCCTAACTTCAAGGTCTTGACGGCAACTCATATAAAACCTGAAAGACTATCGGAGATCATCCCACACTAGCGCGGAGCGGTCACCACCTCGACGTTCGTCTCAATACAGCAGACGAGATGTCACTACAGTGTCCTTCCCCCAACAGGATTCAGACACGCCAAAGCAAACGAAGCGAAGGCCAAATTCCTAACTTCAGGGTCTTGACGATAACTAATATAAAACCTGAAAGACTATCGGAGATCATCCCATACCAGCGCGGAGTGGTCACCACCTTGATGTTCATCTCGATACAGTAGACCAGATGTCACCACAGCGTTCTTCCTCCAGCAGGATTCAGACACGACAATCAAACAATGGAGCCACGGCAAAATCCCTAGTTTCAAACCTCGACGGTTCACCAACAACCTAGAGACAACCGTGACATTCGTCTCGATACAGCAGACGCAATACCAGCAAACGAAGCGAAGGCCAAATTCCTAACTTCAGGGTCTTGACGGCAACTCATATAAAACCTGAAAGACTATCGGAGATCATTCCACACCAGCGCGGAGTAGTTATGACTCATCGGGGCTCCCCAAAATGAGCCTAACCTCAAGTAAAAAGCGGCATGGCAAAATTCCTAACGCTTGCTCTTTCGACGGTCAAACTGCCTAGGAAGATTGCTAGAAGACGTCTTGTCCAGCCCCCGAAGGGATCAGGGACACGACAGTCGCAAGGCTACTCGAAAAGCAGGATTGCCTATCGAGGGATACATCAGTCAACGCGACGGTACGACTGGCAAAACCTTAGTACCACAGACCCTAACAGACCTCTGTCGTAAAGAGCAGATGTTAACTGTGACGTTAGGATATTCTTGCGAGAACTTCTCGACTCGTCTCGACTCGTGAGGAAATTAGTGTCTTTGCGAGAACTTCTCAATTCGTCTCGACTCGTAAGAAAAAGTCTTAGGCAATGGGGATAAGGACCTGTTTCCTAACCACTGGGGCCCTGCAAGTCGGTCCAAAATGGACTCTTGCATACTATTCACATGCCACACTCTCCGAAGTCGAATCTCGACAAGGAGGGTTTACGAGTCCTCTCGACTTGTAAGAGGGAAAATTCTCTTGTGAGATCCTTACGACTCTCAAGAGAAAGTACACTTGGGAATTCTCATGATTCCTAAGGAGAAAATACACCTACGGGATCCTCTCGACTCGTAGGGAGAAAATTCTTTATGAGACCCTCACGGCTCATAAAATTGAAAAGTCTTAGGCAGCTGACCTGAACTTGTTTCCTAAGCCATCGTTACCCTGCAAAGAGTCTGAGATGGACCATCACTTACTATCTATAGGCCACATTTGCTGAAATTACATGGCAAGGACACAGCGAAGAGAAGAAAGTGACAATTAAGAGAACATTTGATTCGCATTCAGTTAAGCATTCAAAGCGCACCCATTCATGCATGAGCGAAAAGGTTTAATGCATAAGATAAACACATGGAAATGGAAAAGCTTGCCATTCATACTTCAGAAAATTCTTACATTGATGAAAACGGTAAACAAAAATGCCATTAAAGTGTTTACAAAGGCAAAACATCAAATCCAGGACATGGATTGAGAAATTTAAGAGTGGGGCCATCCAAAAATTTTCGGGCCTCTCGAACCATCTTCATGTGCATCCTTTCATGATCACAAGTGTCAGGATCCCCACCGATGTCCTCCACCCTTCGATAAGCAGCAAGTTTCGCCGCCTGTTGAAAAGCTTGATGCAGGATATCAACAAGGTTGTCTCGCCTTTTCTTTGAGATTATGCTCATCAGATACACCGAGTGCACCTTATCTTCAGCGTCGTCCAATGCCTTAAGCGGCATGCCAGCATAAAATAGAGGAAGTGCTCCCCAGATTGCTCCTACAATAAACTTCAAGAGAGAGGAACGACGAGGAAGCAATCGACCGTTGTATGCGTCAAAGCGACCCATAATTTCAGCACACTGGGCGTTTTTGAATTCTCGGTTTTGGGAATGGCTGAGTGCGCGAATGTCTCCGTAAGAAATAATCTCGTCGAGATCATACATATGAGCGTCCATAAAGTCTGAAAAGGAAAATCAGTGAGAGTTAGTGGATAGACTGATTAAAAGAAAGCTTATTGAAACAAACACGGGATTTAAACAACTCTTAATATCCCCAAGGAGGAAATAAGTGCTAATTAAATCAGCCAATGAATTTAATTCTATGCAATTAAGAAAGGAAACCTAAAAAGGATTTCGCATTTAATAAAAAAGTTCCTCGGGCCAAGGAGTTAAACTCCCTGAGAGTAATGCTCTGCAGACAGGAATGACACCTGTCGAAGACAATTATGAGGGGAATTATAAATTCTCCGGGAATTCCAAGAGCCTTTCTCTGTAAAAATGATGGAATAACCCATCAGAAAAATTAAAACAAAATTTTAATGAATTAAAATTCTGAGATCTTCAAAATCTATGAACAAACTCTTAAAAGTTCTTCATAAGAGATTAACAAATCTCCATTATTCAGGAGAGCAAAGCTCTGTTAATGGGTAAAACCCTAATAACATTTTTTTTTGATCTAAGATCTATGAAGAGCAAAGCTCTGTTAATGGATAAAATCCTAAAAACATTTTGAGATCTATGATCTGACGAAGAGCAAAGCTCTATTGATAAAGTTCAAATCTTACCAAAATTTGGCAGAGTTTTAACTCTTGAAGGTTCTTAAAATGAAGAGTTATGCTCTGCAAGAGAATGAAAATTCTCAGAAGGAAGAAGATGAATAAAAATCATTTCAAGAGCCAAGGGTCCTATTTATAGGCACTGAGTGCCATTTCAACTTCTAAGTTGATCTAATGGTGGAGATGTTGCCACCGCTGCACTCACGTGTGAGCCACGTGAGCGCAGCGGTAGGGGGGCATTTGTTTCCTCCAATCAGAGCAAAACTCTATTTAAAATTCAAATTTTGAAATGAAGCGATACTTCAGAAGCAGCGCCAAGTGCGCTGCGCCCTAAGCAGCGCACCACGTGCAAAGCACGTGTACGCTAGTGCTAGGTGCGCTGCGCTCTAAGCAGCGCACCACGTGCAAAGCACGGGTGCGCTAGCACTGGAACTAAAAGCTCCCCACCGTCAGATCAAAAATCCAATATTAATGATAAATCATTAATTAATTAGAATTAAATTCTGTTAAGGAAAGATTTCTCAAAATCTTTCCAAATAACAAGATTGTGCTCTGTAAATCAGAACACCGTTGGATCAATGATCCAGTGGTGATTAAAAATTACCAAAATACAGAATAAATTCTGTATGGAAAAGATTTCCCAATCTTGTTAATAAAAAGAAGATTACCTTCTGTAAATCAGAAGCCCTTGGATCAAAAGATCCAACGATGGGAAATTCCCCAAATCAATTGGAGAAAAGATCTCCTTAACCGATTGAACTGATCAGCTTGCCCTATAAAAAGCCCCTTAGACTTCAAGTCACATAGAAAAAAAGATATACAGAAAAAATAGAGAGGAGCCTCCTCAGAAGCTTTGAGAAAATCTCAGAAAGAAGAGCCAAACTCTCGATAGAAGAACTTTTTTTCTTTAAGGTAAAATAACAGAGAGATGAAATCATCTCATAATTAAAAAGAAGAATTCACTTCTTTCTTCAAGATCATAGATCTGCAAGACCAAGGTCTTTTACAAAGAGATCAAAAGATCTCATCATAAAATAAAAAGAAGAATTTACTTCTTTCTCACAGATCATAAATCTATAAGACTAAAGTCTTTCTCAAAAAGATCATGAATATCTCATTATAAAAAAGGGAGGAGAATAATTCAATCCTCTTAAGGATCACAGATCCATAAAGGCAAAGTTTTTCATCAAAATAAGAGATTGAAATATCTCATACAAAATAAGAACTTTTGTTCTTAGGATCTTGAGACAAAGTCTCTTCTAAGGGAGAATTTAATTCTCAGATCATAAAATTGATCAAATGCGCTTCTGCGCTCTTGAACTGGCGCTCAGCGCCAAACGCGCCATGTGTCACTCACGTGTGCGCCACTCAACAGTTAACGCTTTACGCTTTTGAACTAGCGCTTTGCGTTCATGGACTGGCGCTCAGCGCCAAGCGCACCACGTGTCACTCGCGTGTGCGCCATTGAACAAACAGCGCTATGCGCTCATAAATCAGCGCAACGCGCTCACGGACTGGCACAAAGCGCCAAGCGCGCCACGTGTCCCTCACGTGTGCGATACTCGGCAGAAGCGCACTGCACTCTTTGACTGGCGCAAAGCGCCAAGCGCACCACGTGCCCTTTACGTGTGCGCTGATAGAACATAAATTGTTCTTTAATAAGCCCAGAACTCTGATGAATGCTCAGCATTCAATAAAAGACAAAATATTATCAGAATGCAAGTCAATGCTCAGTATTGTTAAAAGGGCTAAGCCTAAATAAATGCTCAACAGCCCAAAATAAATGTTAAACATTTTAACTCGATTGGATTTAACCCAAGATTGGCCATAAGTCCTCAATTCAGATTAATTGAGCCCACAGGCTCATAAATCTTTGATCTTAGTCCTAAATTGGACTATAGATCTTCCAACCAATATCGGTTCAAGGGTACATCCCTTCATTCCTCTGATATTTATCGTTGTAATCCTTCAACGTCTTCAGAGAGGTGACGGGTCCCGACAACCATACATTTCACAGATTATGACGTCTTTAGACTGGACTGTGGGGTCCTTAAACCCATGGACTATGATGTCCTTAATCTCGGACTGTGGGGTCCCTTTAAACCCACGGACTATGATGTCCTTAACCTCGGACTGTGGAGTCCTTTAAACCCATGGACTATGAAGTCCTTAAGCTTAGACCACCATGTCCTTAAATTGGTAATCGACCGCAATGTCCCTAAACTAAACAATAGAGCCCAAATGCTCTCTTGTTGGATCTAAACGATCCCGTTAAGTTGATCTTAGTCTAAAATTAAACTAGCGTATCCTTAACTAACGTTTAAGTTGATCTTAGTCTCAAATGAGACTAACGTATCCTTAAACCCAACCCCAAACCCAAACTAAGAAGATACGGATTTGGACTAATCAATTCCCTACAGGAGACAACATAAATTAGTCTCCGTATACAATCCACGGGCAATCAAAAACAAAACAAACACCCACGACACGAAGTGATCATCTGGAGAAGGAGAAAGTGGTTACCGCTATGCGTTAGCGTAATTAACTGCAGGGGCTTGCGCTTGCAGGGAAGAGCGTCCCCACAATCAAAAACCCCTCAACGAGGGGGAATCTGACGAAGTCTGCTACATCGGCCGCATCCGTTTAACCTTCGATATACGGTGCCATAAATCAACTTGGCATCTTCGGAGAGGTGGACGGATAGCTCCAAATAGCATCTGCCCTCGAAATTCAGGGAAGACGAACTACACGGTCTCGTCTCTGTGTTCAGCGGAGAACACTAACAACGGACCGAAACGTCCCTAAACTAACAATAGACCGCAATGTCCTAAAACTTGCAACTGACTGAGACGTCTATAAACTACTATGGACCGCAGTATCCCAAGGCTGACAAAAAAAAAGGTACGTCCATAAGCGAGATGGGCACAGATGAAAACCCGAAAGTGCTGCGTGAGTAAAAACAGCAGGACTACCGGCGAGTTTGTGAAAACTCGAAAGGGCGCAATCTCGTAAAAAGACACTTGCAAGGTCCTCTCGACCCTGTAAGGAGAAAATACCTGCGTGAGATCCTTACGACTCACAAGGGAGCAACACACTTAGGGATTCCCACGTGTCGGGGTAAAAATTTACACCCCGGTTGACCGAGTCAAAGTCAAGGTCAACCCCCAAGCTTGGTAGGCCCAAGCCCAGGTCAAGCGGGCCCATGCCCAAGTCGAGCCCGCGGCCAACCTCTCTCATGCCAACAACAAAATCATGTCATAAATAATTTTTATGTAATTTTTTTATCCATGAATGTAAACAAAATGGGCATAAAGCCAATATTTTGTAAGCCCATGGCTTATGTGCAAAAATGAAATGGCACATGAGCCATGGGATGGGCAAAACGCCATTTTGTAAAGCCCAAGGGGCTATATGTAAATATGTAAGCCTATAAAAGGCAACATGATGATGAATAAAGCAACACTTTTTCATTCCCCAAAAAATTAGGGTTCTTTGTGCCCCCTGCTCCTTCTCCAAGGTTCTAAACCTTCTCAATTCTTTTGAATTAAATCAAGAGTTTTACTCTTTCTTTTCCAAAACTAAGTAGTTTTCCACCACAAAACCCACAAAGGGGAACTCAGATCTCCCATCAGATCTCAAAAAGGAGTGATTTTTAAGATCTCCTACTTCTTGATCTTCAAGATCCGGCCAAACAACAGAAGGAAGAAGAAGAACCCCCTTCATCAGCTTCAAAACATCCCAGGAGTTTAACTCCATACATATATACATAACAAATATTTCCTTTCTGAAGCATAGCTTATGTTTCTTAGGCTAAAAGCCACTTTTTCTCGCCGGCGCTCAAGCGCAGAGCGCCCACGTGCCGACACGTGGCGCGCTTGCGCTCAAGCGCAAGCGCCCGAGCACAGAGCGCCCACATGCCGACACGTGGCGCGCTTGCGCTCAAGCGCAAGCGCCCGAGCGCAAGTTGCCCCGGTGCCGACACGTGGCGCGCTTGCGTTCAAGCGCAAGCGCCCGAGCGTAAGTTGCCCCGGTGCCGACACGTGGCGCGCTTGCGCGCAAGTCGCCCACGTGCCGACACATGGCGCGCTTGCGCTCAAGCGCAAGTCGCCCACGTGCCGACACGTGGCGCGCTTACGCTCAAGCGCAAGTGCCCGAGCGCAAGTCGTCCCGGTGCCGACACGTGGCACGCTTGCTTTCGAGCGCAAGCGCTCGAGCGCAAGTCCCCCCGTTGCCGACACGTGTCGTGCTTGCGCCCAAGCGCAAGCACCCGAGCGCAAGTCTCCCCCGTGTCGACACGTGGCGCGCTTGCGCTCGAGCGCAAGTCTCCCCCGTGCCGACACGTGGCGCGCTTGCGCTCAAGCGCAGGCGCTCAAGCGCAAAGCGCCTACGTCCCGACACGTGGCGCGCTTGCGCTCAAGCGCAGAGCGCCCACGTGCCGACACGTGGCACTCTAGCGCCTGAGCACACAGCACCTAGGCGCACAGCGCCCAATGTGCTGCCCCCACACATCCTTTGGATGCCTTTTCCCCCTTTCTTTCTTTTATATATATACATATATACATATATACATATATATACATATGTATACATATTTGCACACACACGTGCTCCACGACACTGTCCCTGTTAGAAAAAAATTTCTAACGGGGCGCTGCCCCGCACCCCGCAAGGGGGCTGCTAGCCCCCTTGACCCCCAGCCCGCTATCCGGGTAGCGGGACCCCCGTAAAAACTCTGCGTGGCTCCCAATATATCCAAAACCCCCCTTTCAAAACACAACACACGTACACTGCACATTGAGTTCGCATGACCAGTTTAACCCGTCAATCGGAGGTTCCCTCGCTCCAAAGGCGAGGGGTAATTAACGGCAGCTTAGTCCGCGGCTGCCGGAGATTCGGATCCCCACAATCATTAAACCCCGGCCTACCCCAGGCACGGGGAATCTGTAGTACGCCTGACAAGCGCGCGCGTATTCCCATCTCAATGGGGTGACGAAAAACACCCTACACCACGATTCTTAAGGAGAAGTTACACTTACGGGATCCTCACGACTCGTAAGGAGAATTCCCCTTTGAGACCCTCACGGCTCATAGGATTCAAAGGCCTTAACTTACAGGGATCTGAACCTGCTCTTAAACCATCACAACCCACAGAATGCCCTACAAGTGTTTCAATATTGACCCTTGTATACAATTCACGGGCACGAATAAACATTTCCCTAACAAAGTCCCATCAGCGACTAGGGATATGCTCACACGGTGAACGACCCCTTGTAAGTCCTCTCGACTTATAAGGAGAAAACACTCTTGTAAGATCCTTACGACTTATAAGAGAACATATACTTAAGAATCCTCACGATTTTTAAGGAGAAAACGCACATACGAGATCCTCATGACTCGTAGGGAGAAATGGGTTTATGAGACCCTTACGGCTCGTAAAATCAAAAAGCCTTAGTCAACAGGATCCTAACCCTGTTTGCTAAGCCACCTTTGTTCGACATCGACGGAGGCAAATGATGATTCGCTCCTGGCAATATTCCAGTCGTAGCGATGCTGATGCTGATATTGGCATCGGGTTCCAAGTTCCATACTTGCAACAAAAACAGCAAGTAAAAGAAATGCATATGAAATAGCCGAAATGATGGGGCATCTTGCAACAAAATCAGCAAGTAAAAGATATGCATACAAAATGGCCGAAATGATTGGGCGCAGCGAAAAATAACCGAAATGATTGGGCAATCGCGACTTTCACGATATAAATAGCCGAAATGATAGAGCATCGTGGAAAGAAAACAAAAATACATATGAAATGAAATTTTTCCCCTACAGATGAGATCACATCGATCCCTGTATACAATCCAGGGGCACAAACAAAGAGGGGATCATATCATCTCACCAAGCTCTTTCAAACGAAGAGTCAAATCTCAACGGCGATATCTACATCCTAGAGATCGTTAGCAACATTCCTCCTCATTCCTGCAGGATTCAAACGCGACAATCAATCTCGGAGCCATGGCAAAGTCCCTAGTTCCAGATTTCAACGGTGACATCTACAGTCTAAAGATCATCAACAGTGTTCCTCCTCATTCTAGCAGGATTCAGACACGACAATCAATTTCGGAGCCACAGCAGAGTCCCTAGTTCCATATCTCGACGGTTCACAGATAACCTAGAGACTATCTCGACATTCGTCTCGTTACAACAGGCTCAAAGTCAGCAAAGCGGAGCCGCGGTAAAGTTCCCAGTTCCAGGACTCGGCGGTGCACAGACAACCGAGAGTCAACCCCAGACCCTGTACGGCCAAAGTCAATCTTGACCCCGTATGGCTAAAGTCAACCACTGATCCCGTACGGCCAAAGTCAATCCTGACCCCGTATGGCTAAAGTCAACCCCTGATCCCGTACGGCCAAAGTCAACCCCTGACCCCGTACGGCTAAAGTCAATCCTGACCCCGTACGGCCAAAGTCAACCCCTGACCCCGTACGGCCAAAGTCAACCCCTGACCCCGTACGGCCAAAGTCAACCCCTGACCCCGTACGGCCAAAGTCAACCCTGACCCCGTACGGCCAAAGTCAATCCTGACCCCGTACGGCCAAAGTCAATTCTGACCCGGTACGGCCAAAGTCAATCCTGACCCCGTATGGCCAAAGTCAACCCCTGACCCCATACGGCCAAAGTCAATCCTGACCCCGTACGGCCAAAGTCAACCCCTGACCCCGTACTGCCAAAGTCAATCCTGACCCCGTACGGCTAAAGTCAACCCCTGACCCCGTATGGACAAAGTCGATCATGGCCCCGTATGGCTAAAGTCAACCCCCTGACCCCGCGGAACATGGCTAAAATCAATTCTGATCCCGTGGAAAACGGCAAAAGTCAACCCTCGACCTCCCCGTCAAAGCAACGCTTTGATTCCGGAGCAGGTCAACTCATCAATCACTTACGAGTCCTCTCGACTTGTAAGGGAGAAAATTCTCTTATGAGATCCTTACGACTCTAAAGAGAAAAGCACACTTAGGAACCCTCACGATTCCTAAGGAGAAAATACACCTATGAGATCCTCTCGACTCATAGGGAGAAAAATCTTTATGAGACCCTCACGGCTCATAAAGTTGAAAAGACTTAGGTGGAAGATCCTAACTCTGTCTCTTAAGCCATCATTGCCCTGCAGAGAGGTCAAGATAGACTATCTACGGGCCATATTCTCCGAAGTCAAACATTGGCAAGGAGGGAAACAATCACTTACGAGTCCTCTCGACTTGTAAGGGAGAAAATTCTCTTGTGAGATCCTTACGACTCTCAAGAGAAAACACACTTGGGAATCCTCACGATTTCTAAGGAGAAAATACACCTATGAGATCCTCATGACTCGTAGGGAGAAAAATCTTTATGAGACCCTCATGGCTCATAAAATTGAAAGGTCTTATGTGATCCTAACCCTGTTTCCTAAACCATCACCACCCTACAAAGAGTACAAGATGGACGGCTATATACTATCTACAGGCTACACTTGCTAAAATCACATGGCAATAACACAGTAAGAAGAAGAAAGTAACAGTAGAACAAAAAATGTGTATCTTTTATTCATGAATTCAATTGAGTACAAGACGAATCATATAAAAGAATAAAAATGGATACATGTTATTCAAAGATTACAAGTGTTCAATCTATATAAAAGCAGCTACTGAGAGGGAGGCGTCTTCAATAAATCAGCTAGTTGCTCGCGCACTCCTCTCAACTCCTTTTCACGATCAGCCGCCGCGGCCAGCTCTGCTTCAATTTGTGTCCGTTGCTGCAGACAGGTTTAAAGATTCTGATCAATTTCCTGCTGAGCAGCCTCCTGACTCTGCGCAACCTGCTCACTAAGATCAGGCTTTTTTCTCAACACCAGTCCGTCAGAGTTACATCGTTGAAGGTTTTCAAAGATAGAGTTCAGCTGGGCAGCATTTGCTGCGACCTCAGTGCGCAGTTGAACAGATTCAGCGGAAGTCGCCTCACGTTCCTTTCGCTTAAGGGACGCCTCTCGTTCGAAATGGCGAAGGAATGGAACACTCTGCTCAACCCATGCAGCTCACTGGGAGTTCGAAGCCAACACCTCCGGAGCAGGACGCCTAAGCTCAAGCTCATGCAGGCAGGCCTCAATCTTCCTGTAGTGATTAACCCAAGACTCAACGACGCCTTCGCTATGGAAGTTCACGAGCGTCGCCAGCATGGGATTAATCTCGGCAGCAAAATCTATTGCAAATGCAGGGGCCTCCGCGTCAATCTCCTCGATGTACTCACTTAACATGCGCAGGTTGGTCACGGCACCCTTGAAAGATGGACGTCTGGAAAAGGACCCTGCCGGCATTAAGATGCGAGATTCGAAGGGAGCTAGAGTCGGCACGATTGCTGCAAAACAAATCATAGTCAGATATTGGCTTAAGAGACAAAGAAGATGCAAGAGCAATGAAGGTTACTATACCGGTTACGGCAGGTGGCAGAGCTGGGAGTACTGGTGGCGCGACAATACTCCTGTCCCTTCCTTCAATTTGTAGTGCTGCAATCAATTAAAAATTAACAACGGCAGGGTCATCCATTAAAGAAAAGAAAAGACGTCGGTTAGAGAAGATACTCACCGGCACCAGCAGGCAGACTAACTTCTGACTGGAAGGAGAAGTGCGGGTTCAACACTTGATACAGATGATCGAAGAGAACTCCTGCAAGGTTACGATGATACATAGTCAGTACATGAAAGATGTTGTCCCTGATTTAAATTAATTGCAAACCCATACCTTCGAGCATTTGAGAGGATATAAGAGGAGACGAAGGGGCAGCAATCGTTAAAACAGCAGCTGGTGGTGCTTCTTCAGGTGTCGCAACCTCAGCGCTCACCACACCTACATTTGAAAGGAACAAAATGTCATTAGAAGGGATTGCAAAACTAAAAGAATGCAGCGACCCAAGACCTACCAGATAGGTCATTAGCCAAAACAGTAACGGAAGCATCGCCAAGCATCACGACTTCTTCGATCTCATTCGAGGGGATGGTTTCACCACCCGTGGCTTCGTCCCCTGATTCCACGAGGGCCGTCGTGACACTCGAAATGCCAGGCGATGGTAGGGAACTACAGGTGGAAAGAGCGGCAATTGGAGCAGTCCCAGACTCCTGAAAAGGAGTAGCCGCTTCGGGCTCGGTAGTTGCCGTCATCTCGCCTGCCACCTCCTCATCAGGACTTGGCCCGGCAGGGTATGATATATGAGACTATAAAGATTAAACTCTAATAAAAGGACCCAGTATTACGTTATCTTGGGTCGGCTTTTTAATTGCTTCCCGAGCCGCGCGTGCCACCTGTCTATGAGTGGTAGACAGGGTGACCGGAGCACCCTTTGAAGAAGCAGGGACAGGGGAAGCAGCACTTAAGCCTGCACCTACAGCCAATGCGGCGTTACGTTCTCTTGCTGCACGCCTCCTACGCTTCCTTTCTACCTGGGCCGTGAGAGCTGATCTTCTTAAGACCCCTGACAAGGAGATGTAATCGTCCGAACCAAGTTTTGCCTCTGGAGCCTCTACGGCGTCTGTCATCGGCTGTTTGAGCGAGGCTTCTTTCGGCAGTACTGGGGGAGCTGGGACTTCGCAGCCGGCTTTAGGAGCGTCGTCGCGTCACCATTCGCGATCGGCGCTGCACTTGGGATAACCTGAGTCAAGGTAGTCCCTGCAATAAGATGGAAAAGAAGAGTTAGTTTACCTATAAAAATGGGAATGGAGGCACAGTGAGCCAAAATGTACCGATGCTTAAGGAAGCACGAAGCCTTTCCTCCTCTTCAAAAGTCTTGAGAGAAGCCGCGAGAGCTTCTTCAGTAGAGATGCCTGTTGAAGAAGAAGTGTCAGTCAATGCATGATAATAAAAACGTAACAGCGAAAAGACACGACTGAAGTTTACCTGACTGTGCAAGGGTGACCAGTCCTGCTTTGTGGCTTGCTAATCGCTCGGACACTGCAATAGCAGCCTCGAGGTCGGTATCATCCGGCACCATGAATAAGCCTTCATTGGTCCCGTATTTGCTTATGCCCTCGCTGTAAGGAGCATGAGGCTCCTGGCTGAATGCAACGTCTGCAGAGAGTATTGACTTCTTTCTCTTCTGCGAGCGAGTGCCGGTAGCCGCTAGCACAAGTTTACGCTTGGTGGGCACCTTTGGGCGACGAGTCCCAATTTCCGTACCCACACCTGACTCGGGAGACGCGGCAGCTACCTCTTTTTCATGCACACTGGGTAGGGGCAGCTTACGTATAGCACGTGGAACCACAGCCGCAGCAGCTTCTCTCAAAGGAGGATGGACAATGATCCGTCGCTTCAGAGGAACATTTGGATTACCAGCCGGCGCTGCACCCTTGCGATCAAGTAGCAGTCTCTTTTCCTCTCTAATAACGGCGTCCATCAAATGCTGGTACCACGCCACATATACGTTTAGGGCTTTTGGAACATAACTCGTCTCACTAATAAAGAAATTGGAGCTGGTGTCCAACCGCATAAAATGATACAACGCGCTCCGGATACCCTCTTCAATAGCAGCCGGTTCTGCCAAGAAGGCCTCAAACGGGATGCTTTAATTATAGCTTAACTGCTGGGTGAAATGATGCGGGTTGTATCTCATAAACAACGCCGAATTATTCTTCCTAAACACGAGAAAGCCCGGCCTGATGGAGTATAAATGAAGAATCTCCCGAGCTTTCAAGACAGAGGCCCCGTCTTTAAAGATGTCCTGCAATAGCTGCACCGTTTTTGTGGATTCCTGGCCGACGGTCAGAATTTTATCGGTGAAGGTCATGCCATCTCCAACCGTGCGCGGACGAAGGAGCAATTCCCTAGCTTCCCGCGGTGTCGGATTTACAATGGATGTGTCGACTAGCCGCATGATCCGAGGGAACTTACACTTGTCATAGAAGCCAGGCCTTTTGTGGATACCGAAAACGCCAAGTACATGTAGCTCGATCCAAGACATAAAATAATGCATCGAGAAGTTCACGTACTGCACCCTTGGTTCGGTAGTGTCTATTGCCAAGCTGAGGCCGTGATATAAATGGGCTAACCTAGCGATCCCGACGGCCACTTGCATCCCAGCAACCATTCGGTGAGATGGATAAAAAAACGGACGGCCTCATATGGCGAGGGTGCATCGGAAGTGCAAATCAGCTTATCCATAGCCCAAGGAACCCCAAAAAGAATGTTTCTTCGTCAATTCCAGGAGTTGCAAGTTCTGTGAAAGAGACGACCGGGGTGTTGGGGAGAAAGAAATTTCTCTGATCCGCTTCCGCTGCCGGTTGGTTGTCCAAACCGAAACCAAAAGGATCGTCGAGTTTGGCAAATTTCGCAACTTCCTTCGACAGGACTTCCGAGCGGAGAAAACGGGCGATGAAATCTGTGAAATTAACCTCGAGGCCTCCGGATTCGAGAAAGAGGCTCTCATAGATATTCAACACCTTTATCAAACTTGGGAATTGGTGTTGAATGGCGTTCTCTGGGGTAAGACCCATTACCATTGATTTGGTGGCAAAAATATACTCATCCGAAGGAAGCAGCTCCTCATAATGTTCTCTCCTGACCGGTAAGCCGGAAACCTCGGCAAACTCCTCTAAAGAAATTGAAACTTTTCGATCCAACAGAAGGAAGATGTGGATCGGAATGTTCCATTGCTCCAGAAAAGCCTTGACCCACCAGGCAGGAGGCATGGAATACTGGAAGAAAGACGCATAAACTGCGGGATACAACCCAAGCTTCAGCAGTTGCGACTTCTTAGCCGACAAAATATAGCAGGCCCATTACAGATATCCGGATGGGTGATGGGGAGTTAAGTCTATGTTATATGGCTGTCCCCAAGGACGCGACTCACCCTGGCATATACGCCGTCCTAGAGTATCCAAAGCCACCGGTGGCTATACGGGTATTGCAGCCATAGAAGGCTGAAGGAGACCCTCCAAAGTCCAATTGACCTCCTCCACGGCATAGTTTATTGGGGGTGCATCTGCATAAGGGATCGCCGAGATAGGCTCCGAAGGTGTCGCGCAAGAAAAGCTCCGTCGGCCCCTGATAATCTGGTTATACCATGTTCCCCATAAACGAAGATTCTTATGCTCGGGTCATGATCTTTTATCAATGCGAAGACTTCCCTATCCACTGGCGCTGTAGGGAATCCGCCTTCTGAACGGACAAAGGGAAACGAAGTATCGAAAGACATAGTACCTGCGCAGAAAAGAACAAAGTTAGCCGTCAATGCTACAAGTCAAGTTCAGTACTTGGTATTTTAAATTCGTACCACACTGCAATGCAGTAAAAAAGGGGCCAAAGGGGACCCACACAATCTAGATGATAACTCATCATTAATAAAACAGTCTCATCATTTGATGAGACTGTCATTAAACGAGGAAATTCTCAAAGGATTCTCATTTAATGAGGATCCCTCGAGCCAAGGAGTAAATCTCCCATTGAGAGCAGCACTCTACAACAGAGTGACATCTGTCAACTCTGATGATGAAAGAAATAAAATTCCTTAAAAATCTTGAAGAACCATTCTCTGTAAAATGATGGAATAACCCATCAGAAAATTTAAAGTAAAGCTTTTTAATGAATCAAAAATTCCGAGATCATCAAGATCTATGAACTCTAAGAGTTTTCATGAAAGATTAACATATCTATATGATTTGAAAAGAGCAAAGCTCTGTTAATGGGTTAAGAAACCCTAAGAAAAATCTCTTTAGATCTATGAAGAGCAAAACTCTATTAAGAAACCCTAAAAATCTATATGATTTGAAAAGAGCAAAGCTCTGTTAATGGGAGAAACCCTAGATTATTAATTAAACCCTAGAAAGATTTAATCTTTACCTAAATTTTTGACAGAGTTTTGTCCCTAAGAAAATTCTTAAGATGAAGAGATGTGCTTTAAACGAGAAATAATTCTCAGAAAAAAGTAAGAAGATGAACAGAGATCATCTCAAAGGGCCAAGGGTTCTATTTATAGGCACTGAGAGCCGTTTCAACTTCTAAGTTGATCTAAGGGGGCAGATGCTGCCACCGCTGCACTCACGTGTGGGCCACATGAGCGCAACGGTGGGGGGCATTTGTTTCCTCCAATCAGAGCAAACCTCTGTTCAAATTTCAAATTTTCAAATAAAGCAGTGCTTCATTGCAGCGCCAGCACTGAGAGAGTCAAAGACTCTGAAATGGCGCTCACGTGCAAACCACATGAGCGCTAGCGCTAATAGCGCTGCACTCTAAGCAGCGCACCACGTGCAAAGCGCGTAAGCGCTAGCGCTAAGTGCACTGCACTCTAAGCAGCGCACCACGTGCAAAGCATGAGAGCGCTAGCGCTGGAACTAAATGTTCCCAACCATTGGATCAAAGATCCAACGAACATGATTAAAAATTATCAGTTGACCAGAATAAAATTCTGTTAAGAAAACATTCCTCATAATCTTTCCAAACAAAAAAGATTTTGCTCTGCAAATCAGAGCACCGTTGGATCAGTGATCCAATGGTGATTAAAAATCACCAAAATACAGAATAAATTCTGTATGGGAAAAGATTTTCCAATCTTGTTAAAAACAAGAAGATTGCCTTCTGTAAATCAGAAGCCCTAGGATCAAAGATCCAACGGTGGGGAAATCCCCAAATCAATTAGAGAAAATATCTCTTCAACTGATTCAACAAATTAGTTTGCCCTATATAAAAGCCCCAAGACTTCAAGTCTCAAATAGAAGAAACCCCCCATAAACTTTGAGAAGTTTCGGAGACAAAGAGCAAGCTATCAGAAGAAGAAAATTTTCTTCAAGATAAAAAAAGAAGAGAGAGATGAAATCATCCCATATGAAAAGAAGAATTTACTTCTTTTTCTAAGATCATAGATCTATAAGATCAAGGTCTTTCACCACAGAGACCAAAGTATCTCATCATAAAAAAATAAGAGGAAAAACTTAATTTTCTTCATATCATAAATCCATAAGACAAATTGTCTTTCAGAGATTATAATATCTCATTATAAAAGGAGGGAGAATAATTCAATTCTCTTAGGATCACAGATCCATAAAAGCAAAACCTTTCATCAAAAACATAAGAGATTGAAACATCTCCTATAAAAGATAAGAAATTTGTTCTTAAATCCATGAGACAAAGTCTCTTATAAGAGAGAACTTAATTCTCAGAGCGCAAAGCCGCCTAACAAGAGCCTTAGCGCTCTAATTAAATCTAGCGCTCGGCGCACCAAATCTGGCGCACAGCGCTGCAGAGCCATAACACTCCAATCAAAAGAAGAGCTTCAGCGCTCCAAAATTAACTCACAGCGCTGCAGAGGCATAGCGCTCCAATCAAAAGAAGCGCTTCAGCGCTCCAAAATTAACGCATAGCGTTGCAGAGCCTTAGCGCTCCAAACTTCACTAGAAGCGCAATTCGCTCATTGACTGGCGCTCAGCGCCAAGCGCGCCACGTACTCCTCACGTGTGCACTACTTCACCAGAAGCGCTCTGCGCTCATTAACTGGCGCTCAGCGCCAAGCGCGCCACGTGCTCCTCACGTGTGCGCTACTTCACCAGAAGTGCAGTGCGCTCATTGTCTGGCGCACAGTGCTAAGCGCGCCACGTGTACGCTAAATGAACATAAACTGTTCTATAAAAAGACCCTAGAGCTATAATGAGTGCTCAGCACTCAGTAAAAGACAAAAACAATTGTCAGAACCAATGCTCAGTATTCTAACTGAATAGGCCGAGCCCAAGTTGGCCACAAATCCCTACTTCAGATCAATTGAGCCCATGTACTCACAAATCTTTGATCTTAGTCCCAAATTGGACTACAGATCTCCCAACCAATATTGGTTCAAGGGTATATCTCTTCACTCCTCTGATATTTGTCGTTGTAATCCTTCAACGTCTTCAGAGAGGTGATGGGTCCCAACAACCAGCCATTCCATAGACTGTGGGGTCCTTAAACTCATGGACTATGACATCCTTAAACTTTACGGACTGTGGGGTCCTTAAACTCATGGACTATGATGTCCTTAAACTTTACAGACTATGATGTCTTTAAACTGGACCGCAAAGTCCCTAAACTAAAACAATGGAGCCCAAATGCTCTTTTGTTGGATCTAAATGATCCTGTTAAGTTGATCTTAGTCTAAAATTAGATTAACGTGTTCTTAACAAACTTTAAGTTGATCTTAGTCTAAAAACTAGACTAACGTATTCTTAACAAACGTTTAAGTTGATCTTAGTCTCAAATGAGATTAACGATCCTTAAACCCAACCCAAACCCAAATCTAAGAAAATATGGATTTGGACTAATCCACGCCCTACGGGAGACAACATAAATTAGTCTCCATATACAATCCACGGGCAACCAAAAATAAAACAAACACACACGACACGAAGTAACCATATGGAGAAGGAGAAAGTTATTACCGCGATGCGGTAGCGAAATTAACTGCAGGGGCTTGCGTATGCAGGGAAGAGCGTCCCCACAATCAAAACCCTCTCAAATGAGGGGGAATCTGACGAAGTCTGCTACAACGGCCGCATTCGTCTAAACCTCCGATACACGGTACCATAAATCAACTTGGCATCTTCGGAGAGGTGGATGGATAAATCCAAATAGCAGTTGCCCCCAAAATCAAGCTAGACGTTTGTCTTCCCGGTTTTCGGCAGAGAACAGTGATGTCAAGTTTATGGACTAACATATACTCATATCACCGAGGAACTGCTAACTAACGATAGGTATAATACCAACCAGCTGTTCTCAGCGAGTCCATCCAGTGTAACTCATAACCCAATGAGCACATGTATACTATCTTTGGTACCGTATACTGATGGTTGCGGGACAGACTACCTCCCCTGACAGGGATAAGAAGCGTATACACTCATCTACTCTGGAGCATAGAAACCTAGTCTCGATAATCCTATGACTAGGGATAAGTTTAAGGATGTGCTTATAGACTACCCAGCCCCCACTAGTATGATTGCCATCACAACGCTGGAGCAAAGATCCTAAGGACTCTATCAACATGTATTAGCGATATGTTAAAAGAAATATATTCATATGTTAAGATAGACTCAAACTAGATAGCATACTATCATGTTGAGGAAGACTGTTATTATATCTGTATATATTCCAAGCTTCCAAAATGTAATTTACAATTCATACTATACAATAATTGCCTCTAGGGTATATATCACTAAAAATCTCCCACTTGCACTAAGGTATTGTATCGGCATATCGCAGACCTAATATCTCAAATAGCCTCTCGAACTACGTCTGAGAGATGGCCTTTGTGAGTGGATCTGCGGTGTTGTTCTCCGTGTCTACTCTCCTCACCTCGATCTCCCGGCGATCCACGATCAGGTGATACCGCCTCAAAATATGTCTGGACTTCTGATGGGACCTTGGTTTCTTCGCTAAAGCTATAGCCCCGTTGTTGTCACAATACAAAGGTATTAGATCAACAATGGACGGAACCACCTAAAGTTCTGTTATGAACTTCCTTATCTAGACCGTTTCTTTCACGGCGTCACATGTAGTGATATACTCTGCCTCCATCGTCGAGTCAGCAATGGTGTCCTACTTGAAACTCTTCCAATAGACCGCCCCTCCATTGAGGGTGAAGACATAACTCGACATGGATTTGGAGATATCCTTGTC
Source organism: Agapanthus africanus (assembly GCA_030015575.1). Lineage (NCBI taxonomy): Eukaryota > Viridiplantae > Streptophyta > Magnoliopsida > Asparagales > Amaryllidaceae > Agapanthus > Agapanthus africanus. Next base: position 81,980,308 of record CM057339.1, on the reverse strand, counting down.
ACTTTGGAAGCCGGAGTCAGTGAAGACCTCGATATGGAGGTCTTTACTACCGTACATTAAGAACATCTCCTTAGTCCTTCTCAGGTACTTGAGAATGTTCTTAACTGTTATCCAATGCTTCTCCCCAGGGTTTGACTGATACCTGCTTACCACACTCAGTGCATAAGCAACATCTGGTTTGGTACACAACATCGCATATATTATAGATCCTACTGCAGAAGCGTAGGGTATAATACTCATGCAATCCCTTTCGAAATTAGTTTTGAGAGATATCTCTTTGGAGAGGGTGATCCCGTGACAAGCAAGTAGATTACCGCGCTTGAAATCTTCCATACTAAATCTTTTCAGTATGGTGTCAATATACCTGGACTGTGAAAGTCCCAACATTCTCTTAGATCTATCACGATAGATCTAGATCCTCAGAATATAGGAGGCATCACCTAGGACTTTCATGGAGAACTTCTGTGACAAGAATCTTTTGACTGATTGTAATACAGGAATGTCATTTCCTATTAAAAGAATATCATCCACGTACAAGACGAGGAATACTACAGTTCTCGCTACAATCTTACTATAAATGCATGGTTTTTCTGGATTTTTGATAAAGTCAAATTTTTTGACCGTCTCGTTAAAGCAGATGCTCTAACTCTGGGATACCTGCTTTAATCTATAAATGGATTTAAGTAACTTGCACACTCTTCCACTGCTCCAACTCTCTATGAAGCCCTCTGGCTGATCCATATAAACACACTCTTCTAAATTTCCATTCAGAAAAGCGCTCTTTACGTCTATCTGCCAAATTTCATAATCATGGAAGGCAGGAATGGCAAATAAGATCCAAATGGATTTAAGAATAGCCACTGTAGAAAAGGTTTCATCATAGTCCAAACCAGGTCTTTGACGAAAACCTTTTGCTACAAGTCTAGCCTTATAGGTTTCAACCTGTCCATCTGCACCAATCTTCTTTCTGACGATCCATTTGCAGCCTACGGATTTTACCCCTTGAGGTGCAAAGTCCAAAATCCAAACTTTGTTAGTGTACATGGATTCCATTTTGGTCCGCATTGCATCCAGCCACTTTACTGAGTCTCTGCTCGTAATGGCCTGCTGGAAACTTGTTGACTTATCATCATCGATGATGCATTCCTCTCTATCCACGTCTATAAGAAAACCGTAGTATCTTTTGGGTGGATGAGACTGCCTACTAGATCTGCGGAGTGGTGCAGGGACGTTCAGTTCCTTTGAAATTTTCGGTTCCACCATGCTTTCAGTAATAGATTGTGGTTCTGGAATTTCTTCCAGTTCTATTGCGCTCCCACTTATTTCTTTTTCAAGAAGTTAAGTCTTCAGAAAGTGGTCATGCTGAGAAACAAAAACCTTTTGTTCCTCTGCGTAATAAAAAAGATACCCTCTGGAGTTCCTTGGGTATCCCACAAACTTACACAATACTGATCGTACCGCGAGTTTGTCCATATGCTGCTTTTTGACAAAAATTGGACATCCTCGTATCTTAAGATACTTAAGATAGGGTTTCTTCCCATTCCACATTCATATGGTGTAGTAGACACCGACTTAGTACGAATTTTGTTCAAAAGATATGCAGCAAATTCTAATGCATAACCCCAGAAGGATCGTGATAACTCAGCATTACTCATCATGGAACGCACCATAATAAGGTACAATTTCGCATTTCCGATATACCGTTGTGTTGGCTTTCGTAAAAAAAAGTGGATCGATGTCACATCCACCTATTCCGTTCCGCTGCGCTCCACTCCTTCAACGGAAGCTCCTATCGTTCGTGGTCGCCCAAGGAAACCACTCACTTGTCTTTTCGCTTGTCTGGTTTGAGTCCTCAAGACTCGATACCGTATCAGGAGGTGAAGCAGAGAGAGTCAAGTCCCCCTCTCGCGCGTGCAGGATTAAGGATTAATCCTTAAACGTGCGCATGGGCACGCAAGTATACACTTGCGTGAGTGAGAAAACAAGTCTAACATCTATCTTAAAAACGAATTCCATTCTCTTTTAAATAACTCAGAAACTCGGCACCTAAGTATTCTCCGTCTCGATCAGATCGAAATGTCTTGATACTTTTGCCTATTTTTTTCCACTTCATTCTTGTATTCCTGGAATTCTCAAAGATCTCGGATTTATGTTTCATTAAAAATACATGTCCATACCTAGAAAAATCATCCGTAAAAGTAATGAAGTAGGAATAACCACTTCTTACAAGTGTAGACATTGGACCACACACGCAGCTGTGTATGAGTCCCAAGAGCTCGGTGGCTCTTACACCATGTCCAGTGAACGGAGTCTTTGTCATCTTTCTTCTGAAATAATTTTGACAAGTTGCATAAGACAGATATTCAAACGGATCCAAATATCTCTCACTCTATGTAATTTCGTCAATCGTGTTTCACTAATGTGACCTACTCTACAATGCCATAAGAAATCTTGATTTAACTCGGGAGACTTTCTTTTGAGTGTGTTTTGGACGTTGAAAACCGAATGTTGATTTAATACGTATATTCCGTTGTCTAGTATACCAGACTCAATCAAACCATGATTAAGATAGATGTTTACAATATCGCTTACAAATGTAAATTCAAAACCTTCTTGAGATAGTAAAGATACAGAAATGATATTATATGTCAAATTTGGTACACAAAAACAGTTACGCAAAACCAAAATGTGTCCACTTGTCAATATTAGGTGATATTCCCCTACGGAAACAGCACCCACGCTCTCCGTTAGCAACCCTGAGAGTCATATCACCTGCCTTTATAACTCTACAGTTTCTCAGTGCCTGCAATGAATTACGGATATGAGATCCTGAACAGGTATCCAATACCTAGAAAGTAGAGTTGATTGACAAACAATTTTCAATCATAAACACACCTGAACCTGAATCAACAACTTACTTCGAATCATGGTTCCTGGCTTTCCAAGCCCTGCAGTCTTTCTTCCAATGACCTTTCCTACAACAATAGAAGCATTCATCTTTCCCTACTGTCGGCCCCTCAACTTTTGCTTTGCCCTTTCCCTGTACCTTACCGACACCGCTTTTCGGTTTGGTGGGGGCCTTCTTCTTCCCCTTGGCTTTCGCCTTGGATCTAGAGGAAGAAGGAACCCCAACAAGTAGAGTACATGTCTTCTTTTCTTCAGGATGCCCTCTACACTCCTTAACATGTTAAGGAGCTCTGAAAGTGTAACTTTCTTCTCTTGAATATTGAAATTCAATATAAATTAGGTATAGGTAGAGAGGAGAGACTGTAGAATCAAGTCTGTATATAACTCGTTTTTTAACGTGGTCCCAAAGTCCGCGAGCTCTCCAATATAGCTGATCATCTTAAGGATATGGTCCCCTACAAATGGCCCGATAGCCCATAGTCACAAATTCGTGATTCGGCGAGGTCAAAAATTCGGATTCGGAAAAAATCGGCAGGTATTCGGGAAAGATTCGGTAAGTGTTCGGGAAATGTTCGGGAAGGATTTCGAGCAAAAAATTAATATAAAATTAATATATGAGAGGCTAGATTTTGATTTCGTGAATTATTTGCTGTTTTTTGAATAATTCGCTTTTTTTAATAATTCGCGAATAATTCAGGAATTATTCGTGAATAATTCGGCGATAATTCGACGCGTTCGGTGATGGCGAATAATTCGCAAATTTAATCGGCAGTCACATAATTCGCGAATTATTCGCGAATTCGCCAAATAATTCGTGAATTATGTGACTATGCGATAGCCAAGCTCGTCTGAAACAATTTTTTCGAGGTCTCATATCTTGCGATACGAGATTGCTCTCCATATAAATCTTTGGTATGGAGGAATATAAAAGAAAGGTCAATATTCTCGTGCCGCCTCCAGTGTTCATTATCCATAGAGGCTAACACGAGACACTTGGTTTTCGCACTGTCTAATTCTCATGTCTTACGGATCACAATATCTGCGACGGTAGAATCTGGACCTGCGACGGCGGGGGCTTTAGTAGTAAGGAGGTAGCCTAGCTTATCATAGGTAATGGCCATCTGGACATTTCATATCCAATCTTTATAATTTGTCCCCGTCAATATATTTTTATCTAATAGTAATTTAAGCCCGGTCATCTTGGTCGCTGCAATTAGGAGAGAGAAGAAAACACTCAACATGATCCTCTTGCAAGTTTACATTGATTTTTAGTTTATCTAAACAGGATGACTCGCACTGTTTTCTTAAATCTTTCTTCAAACTGTAAAAGAAGAATTAGTCCGGATTAGTCACACCCTACAATACTTGCTTAAACTTTCGGCGAGGCTAGTGTCAGTACTTCGAGGAAGATTTAATAACGCTTTCGCGAAATTCCTTAATTAAATAATCTCTGGGTTCTTGAAGTGCCGAGTAGCCTACAATACTCTTCTCACATCTCCCGGCTATTCAACCACGATAATCCAATACTTCATATCCACAAATCGCAATCACAAGATACTAAATATGTGCAACCCCTACTAATTGACGTATAGCAATTAGTCGACGTTTAGAAACATATATACAAATTTAAAGCGAATAAACGATATTAAAATTTCGACTTAGAAACACTCCGTATTGCCCAAGAACAAAAATAACACTAGATGAAATCTGAGCAAAATCAAACAATACCATAAATTCTAAATCTAAGAGTACAAAATACCACAAGAAGCAAGAGACACAAGTCTACTACAAAACCGCCCATAGCGGGGAAAATGGGATTTCTCGCAGTTTTTTCTTGGACTGAATGCCTCGTTTTCTTTGGTATTCTAGTTACAAAACAAGGAGCATTCTGCACTTATTTAAAAAAAATTAGAAACTCTGCAAAATTTGACAGAAACTTGGACTTCGGATTTAACGTTATGGAGTTATTTCGGTTTCGAAACTCTAAACTTCATCTAAACCATTAGTTAAGTGTTTGGGTAGGCTCTGATATCAGTGTAAGTGTATATGTGCTCCTTGCTTTGACAATTACGGCTATGCGGAATCAAAAACTTTAAAAACTTGGGCACAATACACTAAAATCTCAGGATACAAGCCCAAACACTAAACTAAACAAACCCTAATTAGAATTTTAACTACTCGGTTGAGATTACAACCTTTGTAGACGGTCTTTTGGGTCTTAAAAAGTGGACTCCACAAGCTCCTTGGGTTGATTGAGCGAGCTCTCGAATCCGATCTTCCGCGTCAAAGACGATCCACCCGAGAATGTCGATTCAAGCGATAGTTTCGTCCGAAGCAACTAAAGATCAAGTCTTGCTAAGACATGATACTTAGAGTGCTGTAGTTTGTGAACAAGGTGCTCTCCTTTAATCCTCACAATTCAAGTGAAGAAAATGAGGAGAAAGAAGAAGAGGTAGCAACTCAAGCAATTTCTTCAAGTGATGAAAAACATCAAGCTCTCTCAAAAATATCTCTCACACTCTCATTTATCTCTTCACACCCAAAACAAAAGAGTGGGTGGGATTGGTGACTCACTAGGGTGAGTCACAAGCCCACACACTTCCTTGTTTATCTTGAAGGAAAAAGGAGAGAGTGTTGCCACCTCATCAAGTATACATATACATACAAATATATAAATATAAATGCATGTATATAAACAAGTATACTCAAACCCGTATAAATACGTATACCGTATTTCTACTAAAATACGAATACCGTATTTGTACCGAAAATACAAAATACACGTATTCATATTTAGAAAGAAATGCATGTATTTGTATCAAAGCAGAAATACCGTATTCGTGTTAAAATACAAATACCCAAAAGAGAGCAATATAATACTAGCATCAAAAAATGGTTGTTTTTCAAACGTGCTAGTACTAATAAACCGTCCGATTAAAGCACGTGTATAAATATCCATGTTTAATCGAACACCCCTGCGTAAAACCATATGCAAACAACACCGTTTCGTCTGAACCGAGAACCCTCCGTGTAGGACTCTAAAGACTCGACAATATACTGGCAGTGGGTTTAACCATAAGCACTTCAGTGACACTAGCTGTACGTAACTGCTACCTAGGTATCTGTCGAAGGGAAGATCAACACGATAACTCATCCGAAAACCCTACTGAGCTTATAAGTGACATTCTCCGTACAGTCCGATCTGTTTTTCTAAGAGTATCGCATATCGGGCCTAGGGGGTGGTAAACGTCAAACTCCTAATAACGCAATAAGTCGTGTCGGTGTGGAACCCAATACAACCTGAGAAACTACTAGTGTACCTACCAGTAAATCTCACTTGCCCTGACCAGAGACTTTGTGTATTGGCCAGCTGTACACAGCGCGATATCAACTCCCCATACCGGGAGAGACGAATCCCTTCTAACCCCTACTGCCTCCAAGTGCTTCGGGACTGCACCTAACTACTACCCGTTTGCACAACTCATTTGATCCGTGGTAGGGTAGTAATCTAAGTACAGTAGGAACACACTCGAGATGAATAGTGATGTCAAGTCAACGGACTAACCTGTACTCATATCACTGGAGAACTGCTAACTGACGATAGGTATAATACCAACCTGCAGTTCCCAGCGAGTCCGTCCAGTGTAACTCATAACCCAATGAGCATCTATATACTAATGGTTGCGGGATAGGCCACATCCTTTGACGGAGATAAGAAGCGTATACACTAGTCTACTCTGGAGTATCGATACCCAGTCTCAATAATCCTACGACTAAGGACAAGTTTAAAGATGTGCTTATAGACTACCCAGCCCCCATTAATGTGACTGCCATCACAACGCTGATAGTCAAGCAAACATCCTCGGGGCTCTATCGACATGTATTAGAGATATGTTAAAAGAAACATATACACATGTTAAGATAGACTCAAACCAGATAGCATACTATAATGTTGAGCAAGACTATTATTATATCTGTATATATTCCAAACTTCCAAAATGTAATATACAATCCAGTACTATACAATAATGGCCTCTAGGACATATATCACTAATAATTACAAATGACAGCCTACTAAATTTTGTACAGCCTTAATACAGATCTTGTTCATTTTTCTCCAGAAGTTTATTTAATTTCTCTACTCCACTGGTGCCTTTAGACTGTTCAATATCATTCATTTTCTCGCCAGCAAATAAATCTTCTAACATCTTATATGTGTCATATATCCTGTTACCCGTCGGCAATTTAGCTTGCGAAGCCGCAGTCTCATTATCCCTCTTCACTTCCTCATCAGGTACTCTCTCGCCATGGTAATTCCAATGTTTGTAGTTTGGTTCAAAACCGTCTATAAATACATGTTTTTCTATCACTTCATGTCGAAAACGGTATCTATTCTTACATTTCTTACAAAGACAGAAAAAGAGTTCGTCTCGGCTACGCTTTGGATTCATCTCTGCGTAATCTAAAAAGGCTTTAAGTCTCTCTTTAAATCAAATGTCGGTCGAACTATACTTATCTTTTTTCTCCATATGCATAAATGATTTATCCAGAAGAATTCCCATCTATTATCACACAGATATTTATATGAGTTGTACATATCTTAGGAGTTTATTACAAGATCATTAAATAAATTTTCAAGTACTAAAATAGATTTCATGATGTGGACGCATGAAAACATCTGAAGTCATTTAAGGTTGGCATAAGTCAGGGCTAAAGGTCGGGACAGATAAGTACTCTCACGGCTATTATGGTTAAAGGTCCTAACTCCCATAACCAATGCAATACTCATATCTCACGTTATTATTTGTTTTCGTCCATTTCGAGAAAATTTCAGCAGCACTTCCCCCTGTTCCTCGTATTCGTACATATATTTGTACGCGGGGAGCAAGTGGAAAGCACTGTCGAAACTTCTCGAAATGGATGAAAATACTGGAGGAAGTGAGATGTGAGTCTTATTGCATTTGTAACTTATCCACACTAGACAAATTCAACAATTACTGTATGTCAAATTCGCTCGTCGAATACTACATATAGATTTGAAAAAATTGAATATGACGTTCTACTCCGGTTTATATTTGGTGGTTCTGTTTTCATCTCTTAGCTATATCCTGTTTGGAATCAACTTTTTAACTAAAACAAGAAGTGTTCGTCTGTACATACAACATTCTTGTCTATAGCTCTTTTGCCTATTGCTATCTTTTGTCTATATCTCATTTACATAAATATTTGTCAAGTCAGGTTTATTAAGCATGTAGCATTTTTACTTGTTTGCATTTTCTTTGTTTGTAGGCATATAGGTGGGTGCTTGCACAACATATAATTTTGATATGATATATTTGCTTGCTGGTCATGATGTGTTGGAAAAATATGTGATGGAGCTCCTTTTCGGGCCTCCGTCAGATGTTGTCTTCCGTTGATCTCGAGATGAACTGGGTGGATTGTCCTTCGTTGCGTATGGGTCTCAATGGCTTTTGAGAGGACAAGGTGGGATGAGGAGGCTGCCGCCATGTACCTGCAAAGAAGTCCCGGGATGGTTTGGTACCACCGAGGACCCTCCGACGCTCAAGTCAGTGACAAGATCCGAGCAAAATAACAGCGTAAGTGTAAAGAATGGCTTGCTTGACCCCTCTGTGATGGGGGCTTATGTAGTGGCGGCAGCACGCAGCAGCAGGCGAGAGAATCCCGCCGGTAGTTATGCTCCCGACATCACGCCCGCGTAATGAGCGGATCGCCCGTTAATGAGGATCGTGATGGCGTGGAACGTGGGATGTTGCCGGCGAAGAATCCACGCATGGCGAGATTTGCGAAGCGGCGGTTACGCCTGTGAGTGGTGGAGTTGGTTGGAGGGACCGAGGAAGATGGCTTCGGCGGGAGAGCTCGGGAACGAGCGGGAGAGCCAAGGCATCTTGGTCCTGTGGTAGCTCGGAGGCGAGCTGAGAGGCCGAGGAGGCTGATTTGCAGGGGCTCCGAGGAAGGCCAGCTTGTGCTCGCGGGTTGGATACAGGGGCGGCCTGGTCAGCCCCTGTGGGCCCTTTCTTATGAGTTCTGGGACACGTCATCTGCCACGTGTCCTGATCTTTGAAGCCGTCAGTATCGAGCATTATCATTAGCCCCCCACTCTTGTCCCGACCATCTAGCAGGTCGGGTCAGGAGTGGATTGCCGGCCCTCCCCCGAGGTAAGGTCCTCCTCCGGGTCATGCCGGGGTGAGTCCTTCGAGCCCTCGGTTGTCTTTTCCATTAGCGAATCGAGGTGAGATCCTTGCATTTAAGGAGGGTGCACCGGTTCGTGCACTCTGCAGCCGAAACGACGGTCTACGTGTCGGGCGCCAACCGGCTGATGTGACGCGCGCAGGTCTGCGGCATCTGATGGGACGCAGTCGATCGCAAGGCTGCCACGTAGAATGATCTGAGCCGCTGGGCGCAATGGGCCGCTTCGGCGGGAGACGACGGGCGCCGTAGGATGAGGTTGCAGGCGGTGATAAATGTGGGTGGGGCCCGCCCTAGGGCCCTTACTCCTTCATATTTTCCTCCCTCAGGCCCCAGCTGCTCGGCGCTCGTCTCCTCTCCTTTGCTTCAGCCCCTGAAGAATTTCTTTTTCAAGGTTAGATGTCTTCCTCTTCTGTAGAATCAGTAGATGTTGTAAGGGTAGGTGCTAGGGTCCCTCTAGATGTGTCTGAGTCCCCCTGGGGGCAGGGGCTGGGCCCTCTCCCCGAGGCCGTGAGGCGGGGGCTGCCTCCAGGGAGGAGGCGGTAGATGTAACCCCCAGCACCCTGTGCTGGGTTAGGCATGAGGACGAGCTCGCCAATGCTCGAGCTCGCTTCCACATTCCCCCGCGCTACACGCTTCGTCTGGCTGAGGAAGGAGAGAGGGCAGACCAGGTACGGGGCAGGGAGATTGCCCTGTATTTGGAAGCTTTTTGGGGCGGAATGCGCTTTCCCTTCTCTCTTGAGGTCATCGCCGCTCTGAATTTCTTCGTCTTGGCTCCCGGCCAGTTAGTGCCGAACGCGTGGAGGATCCTCCTTGGGTTCCTGATCCGCCTGAAACTGCAGACGGTTCCTTTTAGCCTTTCCCTTCTCGATTCCTCCCTTGCTTTTAAGAGTCACCCCGGCGGTCGAGCTGGCGACCCGAGGTGGGTTTATTTTACTTTTAAGAAGCGGCCCGGGGTCGCTGCCGGGACTGGGGTCGTGGCCTTGCCCTCCTCCATTCACGACTGGAAGAAGAAGTTTTTCTTCGTCTCCCCTCTCGAGGGCGATGACTGGCCGGTGCCCACCAAGTGGTCGAGGGAGAAGAGTCTGCCGGGGAACCTGTCCGATGACCCCGCCGCGGTGAGAGTGGCGTCGTGGGAGCCCATCCCTCGATACGACGTGCTGCTATCCGAGAGGGTTTTGAGCTGGGCCGGGCTTAGCCCCGTCGAGTTCGTTGGTAAGTTAGGCTTGCTTTCTGGGTTTATGTTTTACTCGCGTTGCTGATAAGTGGGGTGTTTGTTTTGTGCAGGATCCATGGACTTCGGCATTCTTCGAAATGCTATGCGCCAACCGAGGCAGCCTGCTAGGGCTGGGGGCGCCAGCTCTTCCCGGGCATAGGCTGCCCCCGCTTCCACCGCCCCGGTGGCGGTGCCCCGAGGACGCTCGGCGGTGGATCCCACCCTGGGCCGCAGCAGAGTGTCGGGCCGGAAGCGGGCCCAGATTGTGGAGGACACGGCCTCGGGAGAGGAGATCGGCTCCCCCTCGGAGCCACTCAAGAGAAGTTCCCAGAGACCTTCCCGGGGCCGGTCTTCGCCGACCGTGGTAGAGGAAGGGGGCTCCGGTTCACGGTGTCGTCCGGGCTGTCGGTAGCGGACAGCCTCCTCCATGAGATAGAGACCTCGGACGGGGGTCGGGTTCCCGGGGGAACCCTCAAGGCTCAGCTGGCGTCGATCGCCCAGGAAGCCGTGCAGGTACGCCCCCAGTGCGCGGTGAGATTTAGTGTTTTCCTTCATATTTCTGATCCATCTCCTTTTTATGCCTTCCCAGACTCTCCAGCACGTGGCCCTCGCCCTTCGCATGGAGACCGAGGTAGTAGCACCGGCGGTGGAGGCCGCGGGCCAGCTCACCGCGTTGCAAGAGAGCTCCAGACGGGAGAAGGAGGCGATGTCAGTGAGGATCGCCGCCCTGGAGGGCGAGGTGAATGCCAGGAAAAGGGAGGTCGCCCGGCATTACGAGGCCGCCGCAATCGCCGAGGGCAAGTTCGAGGACTCCCAGGTGCTCGCCGGCAACCTCAAGAAGACGGTGAAGACCCTCCGGAAGGAGCTGGGGCGGCGGCCGAGGCCTATAAGTCGGCGGAATCGAAGGCCGTGACGAGCTACAAGGGGTCGATGGACTTTTATGACGACCTGACCGTGATCACGACTCGCATTTGGCACGACGCCCTTGATGCCGTCAAGTCTCGGATGCCGGAGTTCGACGACGCGGATCTGCGGGCCGAGTTCCCCCTCGTGGGCGTCGACGAGCAAGGGGGAGAGGCCCCCGGTGGGGAGGGGGCCGAGGACCCAGCGCCCCCAGTGGCGAAGGTTGAGGACCTCGAGGTCGCGCCTGGGCCTGAGGTGTAGAGCCCCCGCTCTCCTATCTTCATTTTGTTTTTCTTTTGAATTTTGTAAGGCTGAGGAGCCAGAAAACACCATTTGTAAGAACTTAACTTTGGTGGTAAAAAAGGTTTTTCTTCTTCAGCTGTGAGAAATTTCCCTTTCTGGCGCCTGTTTGTGAGGAATACTCGCTTGGGATATTTTACTTGCGCCGTTGTGTTTTCATGTCAGGTTGGCCTTCTGTTTAACGATCGCCCGTCGAGCTGACTGCAGTTGTTTGCCGACGAGTGTCCCCGAGGACGTATCTCCTTGGGCCCCGAGGTCGAGGGGGAGATCGTTTAGGCCGGGACAGACCTGACCTCTATTTCTTATAGAGTATCGATCGTCATCTCCTGCTAAGGCTTCATGCATCTGTTGCGGTGTTAGGGGGATTACCCTTCGGTGGCGGCCGAGCAGGGTAGCCGCTCGGTCGCCTCTATTGAAGGCTTGGTTCGTTAGAGTAGTGTGTGCGCGACTACCAGCCTTGGATAGTTGAACGGGTTAGCCGCTCCGATGCTCCTTATGAGGACTCTTGATCCTTGGCGTAGAGGGTAGGAGCCGGTGTTTGACCGAGCAGGTTAGCTGCTCGGGTGCCTTTGTATGAGGGCTTTTTGATCCCCGGCGTTGTGGCAGGGAAGCTGCCCGCGGGGGATAGCCGAGCGAGGGAACCTCGGGCCCCGACTGCCTTTGGGAGGGCTTTTTGGTCCTTCAGGATGGGGACCGAGCAGGGTTACTGCCCAATGCCTCTTGGCGAGGACTTTGATCCCTGTCGGTTGTGGTAGGAAGCTACCAGCCGGGGATAGCCGGACAAGGACCCGACTGCCTCTGGGAGGAATTTGGTCCTTTGGCGCGAGAAGTAGCTATGGGGCTGTAAGAAGCCTACCAAGGACCTTTGGCCGGGCAGGGTTACTGCCCGGTGCCTCTTGGCGAGGGCTTTTGTCCTGAAGGATAGCCGAGAGAGGGAACCTCGGGCCTCGACTGCCTCTGGGAGGGCTCCTTGATCCCCAGCGTTGAGGCAGGGAAGCAGCCCGCTGGGGATAGCCGAGCGAGGGAACCTCGGGTCTCGACTGCCTCTGGGAGGGCTTTTTGATCCCCAGCATTGAGGCAGGGAAGCTGCCCACTGGGGATAACCGAAAGAGGGAACCTCGGGCTTGACTGCCTCTGAGAGGGCTTTTTGATCCTTCAGGACGGGGACCGAGCAGGGTCATGGTCCGGTGCCTCTTGACGAGGGCTTTGTCCTGAAGGATAGCTGAGCGAGGGAACCTCGGGCCTCGACTGCCTCTGGGAGGGATTTTTTATCCCCAGCGTTGAGGCAGGGAAGCTACCCGCCGGGGATAGCCGAGTGAGGGGAGCTCGGGCTCAACTGCCTCTGGGAGGGCTTTTCGATCCCTAGCATTGAGGCAGGGAAGCTGCCCGCTGGGGACGACCGAGCAGGGTAGTTGCTGGGTTGAACCCTTGACGGGGTGCACCCCGCTCGTCCAACTGTATGCGCGGTGGAATGGGAACGACCGTAGCCAGTGCATTGAATGCGGGGGGGAGGCGAAGCGCTAAGGGCGCGCCGCTTCGATTCCACCAGAGAAGGCTCGATGGTCGCCACGTGGCGGCGTCCCATGGGTGAAAACGGGCGACTGTTGGGCTGCACAGTGGGCTATATAAGGCTGATGGATCACTGGTCCTCCATCCTTCGTAAACAGGCCGTCGAGAATGGAGGACTTCCCCTTTACCATTCCCGATATTGTCCACTTCGAGGACGTCTACCTTTACGACCCGTACTGCACCGAGGACACGGTGCAGTTGGTCCACGGGAGCGTTGAGGACCATTTTGGCCGGCTACTTCCTAGGCGCTCCTCCCTGCTGCAGTTGCTGATGTACTCCATTTGGAGGGCATCGTCGGGACTTTACAACCCCCTGTCTGAGCTGCTTTTTGATGAGGCCGTGGGCAAGCTGCGATCTTTGAGGCGTTTCGGCTTGATCTCTGCGAATCGGCTGGCCCGCTCAGAGGCGCTGGTCCGCGAATGCTACGAGTTGAGGCTCGGGGTCGATGCCCGCGGAGGGAACCGGGAACAGAGGCTGGAACTCATGAGGCCCCGGCTGTTGCAGATTTTTACCGAGTACCACGAGTAGTGCTCGCTGCACCCCGTTCCCACACTATTGTAATTTTTTTTTGATGTATGGCTGAGGAGCCCATAATACCCTTTGAAATAAAAAAAAAGATTTTCTTTCTCTTTCGCAAAGCTCCATCGATCTTTATTACATTAACAATAGAATCCGGGAAGAAACTACATTGCTTAAAAAAGAAAGGTTCAGGCTAGTAGATGACCTTATTGGTTTCGGCCGGGCACCGGGTAGGGCTGCCGGCCCCCATGCTCCGCATAGGGCGTGGACCCTTCTGAGACCTGGGCAGGTCGTCCGCTGAGACAAGCATGATCTGACCGATGGTCAGGTCGGTGGGAGGGCGATGTTGCTCTTGTTCACGGTCGGTCTGCCGCTTTTCTCTTAGGTAGGCAACGAGGTGCCCAGACCGGATGAGCTCTTCGATGTAATCCCTCAACTGTTTGCAGTCCTCCGTGGCGTGTCCCTGTACCCTATGGAAAGCGCAGTCGGGGCCCCGGGTTCGCTTCGCGGCCTGACGTGGGATTAGGGGGAACTTGAAGAACCCCTCATTCTGGGCTTTCTCCAGCAACACCACAAGGGAGACATTGAGGGGGGTATACTCTTAGAACTTCGGGTGGTAGGGCTGCTGACGCTCCGGCTTCTCTTCCCGAGCCCTCTTCTTCTGGTCGGTTCGCTCTGCCCGGGGAAGGTTAGCATCCACCTTGGATTCCAGCTGAACCTCGCGCTCGGTCCACGCTTTAACCTCGGCCATGGTCTTAGATTGCGCCAGGGCAAAGGAGCGCAGCCATTCCTTATGCCTTAGGCCAGATCTGAGTGCTGTTATGACGGTTTCGTCCCGGTGCTCGGGAACCTCGAGAAGGGCGTTGTAGAAATGGGTAATGTAGGCTTTGAACGTTTCCTTCTCCCCGCTCTTAACCGTGAAGAGATAGTCGACCGTGTTCTTCTGCCGACGGTTCCCCACGAAATGGCCGAGGAACTGAGTGGACAGCTAGTCGAAGGTCGAGATCGAGCGGGGCTCGAGCCCCAGGAACCAATCCCGGCCTGCGCGGATAAGGGTTGCCGAGAAGGCTCTGCACTGGGCGGCGTCGGAGTGATCCTGAAAGCTCATCCCCACGGTGAAAGCGTCCAAGTGGTCCTTCGGGTCAGTTTTCCCGTCGAACAGAGAGACCTTTGGGGGCTTGTTACGCGAGGAGACGCGCACAGCGAGCAGTTCATCAGTGAATGGCTTTGTGAGCGAGTCGGAGGCGTACTTAGCCCCGTCGCTCGAGAGGTGAGCCTCTCGACGCATGCCCTCGATCTTCTTCTCTAGGGCATCGAGCCGACCGTGGTACCCTGAGGGATCGGTGCCTCGAGATTCCCGGGCCCCGCTGCGGGCAGATTGCGTCTGGGAGCGGCCCTGGTTTCTCTCGATAAGATGCCTCAGGTCCCGGGATGGGGTAGCTCTTGAGTCGCCAGAACGAACCCCTTCTGTGCGTTCCCGCCGATCATGGTGGGGTCGGCCACGCTCGTGGATAGGAGATGTGACCGACATTTCCTCAGGGGGGTAAGGGTTGCGAGGAGGCTCGGGGCGAGGCTCCCTGGAGGCGGATCTCGGCGTGGAGCCCTGGGGCGCCCAGCGGGCCTCAGGGAGCACCGGTTCGAGGGACCGGTGGCGAGAGGATGCAGCCTGCTGGTGGTTGGCCGTCCAGACAGGGACAGAGTCTTCTGGAGGTGGAGGAGCAGCGATCTGGGGCCCGGGCGCAGTCGTTTAGACACGGACGAGGGCCTCCATGAGGGATTGCAGGCGATCTATCCGGCCTGCGAGGGCGTTGATGGCAGTCATGGAGGGAGGTTCATCCCCGCTTTCGGTGAGCGGAAGGCGGCGGCTGGTACTGGGATCCCCAGGATGGTCGTCTGCCATGAAAGAGAAGATAGGAAGGCCAACTTTGTATTTTGTGGAATTTAAGTTTCCCACAGACGGCGCCAACTGATGGAGCTCCTTTTCGGGCCTCCATCAGATGTTGTCTTCCGTTGATCTCGAGGTGAACTGGGTGGATTGTCCTTCGTTGCGTGTGGGTCTCAATGGGTTTTGAGAGGACAAGGTGGGATGAGAAGGCTGCCGCCGTGTACCTGCAAAGAAGTCCTAGGGTGGTTTGGTACCACCGAGGACCCTCCGACGCTCAAGTCAGTAACAAGATCCGAGCAGAGTAACGGCGTAAGTGTAAAGAATGGCTTACTTGACCCCTCTGTGATGGGGGCTTATGTAGTAGCGGCAGCACGCAGCAGCAGGCGCGAGAATCCCGCCGGTAGTTACGCTCCCGACGTCACGTCCGCGTAATGAGCGGATCGCCCGTTAATGAGGATCGTGATGGCGTGGAACGTGGGATGTTGCCGGTGGAGAATCCACGCATGGCGAGATTTGCGGAGCGGCGGTCACGCCTGTGAGTGGTGGAGTTGATCAGAGGGACCGAGGAAGATGGCTTCAGCGGGAGAGCTCGGGAACGAGCGGGAGAGCCGAGGCATCTTGGTCCTGTGGCAGCTCGGAGGCGAGCTGAGAGGCCGAGGAGGCTGATTTGCAGGGGCTCCGAGGAAGGCCGGCTTGTGCTCGCGGGTCGGATACAGGAGCGGCCTGGTCGGCCCCTGTGGGCCCTTTCTTATGAGTTCTGGGACACGTCATCTGCCATGTGTCCTGATCTTTGAAACCGCCAGTATCGAGCATTATCAATATGCAATTAAACTACTGAAGAGTTGCTGGAAATGCATGGCTCGACAAAAGGAATTGATATATTTGTTGTTTTTACTCAAGCCACTGCTGCTTTTTTCCCCCTGGCCCTAATTCATGACTATGTGGTCGTTTTTTTTAATCTATTTTCTTTCATCTTTTGATATTTTCTGAATATATGTATTAAGCATGGGTGGAGGCTGTTGGTGTCTTGCTCCTGTACTTTCTGTAATTCTTTTATATTTTTTATGTTTTTTTTTAATAAAGTTCATGGGACAGACTCATTTCGAGTCCTGCTCTTTCCTTCAAAAAAAACTCTTACAAACATTTGTCATATTCGACGGGAAAAAGATTTGAATACACTAATTGTTAGACGAAAAACTATAGGTCGGTGCTAAACAAGTGTAAGACCTTTTGATCTTAAACTTACTAATTAAATGAAAACATAAAATCCTACATAAGTTTCTAATCAAAATTTTAGGGTTTTCCTTGAAAATTTCTATTTAATCATTTTTTAATTAGGATCTCGGTTCAGTAACATCTGGTCTTTATTAAGGTTTCTTAATTAGTCTAATTAATGTTATATCTTAATTAGTGTAATTAATGTTATACCTTAATTAGTGTGATTTAACAAACTAAAGTATGTTTCAGTTTTGCTAATATTTCTGGTTAAGGACAAACTTACTTATAGTGCACACACTTTAGTTCCAAAATGAAGATTAGCAATTGAAAGCATTACAGAAAAAATAAAATTCAAATTAAATCTAAGACCATTCATTCACACATGAGGTAATTAATTTGCTACCCCTTCTCCTCTCTCTCTAGCTCCCTCGTTTTTCTTCATAAGCAAAACAACAAACCATCCTACAAATTAACTTTTTTAATCAATTAATATATTATAATCAAAATCAAAGATTTTCATAACCTACCATCATAATTATCGCTAACTTTACAACTAGATGTAAATTAAATAAATATACTTGTCTATGATTAAGTAACAGTGAGACAAGGTGAAGTAGGGGACATATTGTTGTTCTCCAATGCTTGTGTGTACATGTGTATAGATAGAGGCGGCAAATGGGAAGGTTCCTCTCGTCATCACAACATTTTTATAACTAAATAATTTCCTTTATTTTCAAATAAAATATCATCAAAATGTGTACATGTTCCCTCATTTTGCTATATGATACCAAGTCACCAACTTAATTTTCCATTACTAGAATTTCCATGCCCCATGGCACATGTATATAGATTTCCATTACCACCAAATTCTTATCCAAAAAAATCAAATCAAATCATAAGCTCACTAAGAAAATTTATAGAATAATACCCTTACTTTATTAAACTAACATAATTTATGCAAAAAATAATAATCGGAAGGGAGAAAAACTCTAACCTTCGATCGGCGATGACGAGCAGGCTTGGCGGCGGACGGCAGGCAGCAAGGTTGGTGATCGGCGGCGGTGGCGGCAGTCAGTGGCAGGATCGGGTCGGCGGCTTTGATTCGGCGCTCGTCGGAAAGAGTGGAGGAATTTGGGGAAAAAATGGGAAATTCACGGGTGAATTCGGAAAAGAATTTGGGGTATTCGCGGGTGAAATTGGGTGAATTAGGAAAGAAATGAGAGAGAGAAGGCAGCTCACGGGTTAAAATCGGTGATGGTATTAGCGACCGTTATATACATATAGAACGGTCGTCAATATATTGGCGACCGTTTATGAGCGACTGTATAGTATATATGGTCGCTAATACTGTATTAGTGACCGTATATAAATTAACGGTCGCTAATACCCCGTCTCTAATACGCACAGTTTCCAGCGGTGAGTGAAAGCTATAAATTCAAACATGCCAAATCATAAGAAAACGATCGACACTGTCTATGAAAAAAGACGACTGATCATCTTCTAATTATAGTCACATAATTCACGAATTATTCGGCGAATTCGCGAATTATGTGACTGCCGATTAAATCTGCGAATTATTCGCCATCACCGAACGCGCCACGCCGAATTATTCGCGAATAATTCTATTCAAAAAACAGCAAATAATCCACGAAATCAAAATCTAGTGTCTCATATATTAATTTTATATTAATTTTTTGCTCGAAAACCTTCCCGAATATTTCCCGAACACTTACCGAGTCTTTCCCGAATACCTGCCGATTTTTTCCGAATAGTTCTCTGAATCCGAATTTTCGACCTCGCCGAATTATTGCCGAATCACGAATTTGTGACTATGCTTGTGATTCTTATGCATACCACCAACAAACATTCTTGTGTTCACTGGACTTGACATGCATGCATCAGCCATGAACCTTCTCTTTTGACCCTGGTACAAAAAATTGGAGGACTCCAACGTCACATCAACATTGACCTTTCAAAACAAATCCGAACGCTGCTGCATGAGGACCAGTTGAAGGCCCCTAAGGTTCAGGTTGAAAAAATCAACCCTTCATAATTATGTACAGGATTGCCCCCTTTCCTTTCCACAAATGGAAGAATATGATTCGCTCATCATCTTATTTGTCAGTTGCATATAACCCTGACTATCATAATTTCCATGGCTGATCCACTTTTCCACACAGTAGCATAAGGTGAAAATTAAATTAATATGATAACAATAAAGTTAGACAGATTCCATTGCCGAGAAAAAGGCTAATATTATGTGAAAAAGTAATATTCATGATGCAGCACGGAATATGCGTTTCTTTCTTGAAAAAAAGAGAAGAAGACTTACAAAAAGTGAAAGAGCCGGTAAAGCAAGAGATCAGCGAAATGATATCGAGCTATCAAAGGATGCAACATAGCTTTTACTCACAATTCTCATGTGTTACCGGTTTTTTGTCGCTGGCCCGTGATATCAACCACCCACATAACTCATGTACAAAGTCAAAGGTTTGATAGGACCGAATTGACTCGAGGTCAACCATCACCCATCTTTATGGTCACACCAATCCTGACATCCCCTTGTATTCATTAATCTTTGTCCAGGCATGTTTGGATAGCCTCAATCCAAGAGATATGAAGGTAAGATTCTTTTTTTTTGCCATGGAATGTTTCTTTTAATATAGGGTGTTTAGATATTAAAATTAGTAAAATATGATAGTTTAAATTATAATTATCAGAATAGTGCGGTTTGAGATGCTACTGTTATAAGGCGGGTTTCAGAAACCCGCTGTTGATATTTACTAAGTGAAGGAACCCGTCCTGCTCACATGCATCGTCCCACCCCACCCCTACCCCCACCACACCACACCACACCACAGCCCTCCCCACCCCACCCCCACCCCCACCCATGGAAGGCAGGTTCGAGGAACCCACCCTCCCCCCTTCCATGGGGAGGGCAGGTTCCCAGAACCCGCCCATCCCTAATAAGAGAGGGCGGGTTCCCGCCCTCTTTTTTAGGGAGGGGGGGAGGGCGCGGGGCGCCGGTTCTGGGAACCCGTCAAAAAAATTTTTAAAATCGAAAATTAAAACTAAAAAATAAAAATATTATTAAATTAAAAAAATAATTTCATCTTTAACCGGAATACTAGTAAATCGGGTTTCAAGACCCCGCCCTACACTGTATGGCAGATAGGATGGTTTCCAAAACCCGACTTCCAAAAACAAATATTGGATAAGATTGAACAAATATAAGATAAGATTGAACCGTTGTATCCAAACCCGACTTCTATATAAACGGTAATACCATTTATCTCTAACAATAATAACAATTTTATTCTCCAATATTTGTGCGAGAGCGGGTTTTTAGAACCAGCTCTATCCGGCATATGCGGTTTTTGGAACCCATTTAAGAATTTATTTTTTCTAATTTAATAATATTTTTATTTTAAATTATAAATTATTTTGATTTTATAATTTTAATTTTTTTGGGGCGGTTCCCAGAACCCGCCCCCTAAAATAGAGCGCGGGTTCTGATGATGCTCGATATCGATGATCTCCCAGATCATGACACGTGGCAGATGACGTGTCCTAAAGCATGCAAAAAAGTACCTACTGTGGCCGACCAGATCACTCCTATGCTCGTCCTACGAACAAATGCTGGCTCACCTCCAAGCCCCTTACACAGTTGGCCTCCTCGGCCTCCCCGCTCGTCTCCAGGCTACCGCAGAACCAAGATACCTCGGCTCTCCCGCTCGTCCGCGAGTTCTCCCGCCGAGATCATCTTCCTCGATCTCATCGACCGACCGACGGCACCGCTCACAGGCGCAACCGCCATCCCGCGAATCTCGCCATACGCGAGATATCCGCCGGCCACATCTCATGTTCCACGCCATCACGATCCCCCATTAACGAGCCTGTCTCGCCATTAATGGGAGATCCCGTCCATCACACGGGCGTGACGTTGGGAGCGTAACGGCCGGCGTGATTCTCGCGCCTGCCCTGCGTGCTGCCATCGCTATATAAACCCCTTCTTCAGACAGTTCAAGTAAGCCATTTTACTCCACTAAGCCGTTACTCTGCTCGGATTTCCTTTCTAACTTGACCGTCGAAGGGTCCTCGGTGGTACAACCACCCCGGGACTTCCTTGCAGGTAGCTCGGCAACAACCAACCTCAAACCCATTGAGATCCACACGTTTCAGGAGTCAGCCTCCAGATCCAATCTCAGCCGTCTATTGCCGCCATCAGCAGATCAACGGAATGTAACATCTTGGAGTGATCCAGGTCACGTCAGCTGGCGCCGTCTGTAGGAAACACCTTGATTCCACAAAAACAAAAGTTCATCTTATGATCTCAATCTAATGGCGAGCGATCATCACGACGATCCAAGCACTAGCCGCCGCCTCCCCCTCAACGAAGGCGCGAACGAACCTCCTCCACCGAACGCCATCAACGTCCTTGCCGGCCGGATAGACCGACTCGCGTGCGTCGTGAAGGCGCTCATCCGCGTCCAAACGATAGGGCAAGATCCCCAGGTCGTCGCTCCCCTGCCTCGGTTCCGAGACCCCTACAGGGGGAGAGAAGACTCCGTACGTGTCGGCACTGCCGACCACCGCCTCGCTACCTCCCACCGCCGCAGATCTCCCAGGCCAATACATTCTGCAACCCGCTGGGCACCCCACAGTTCAACACTGAGGCCCATCGCCAGAGCGCCTCGCCCCGAGCCTCTTCGTGACCCTTTTCCCTCCCGAGGAGATGTCGGTCAGCTCGCCTGTTCCCAAGCATGTCCAACACCCCCTCCCTCGACGGGGTCGCATGGACAGGACTCGCCACGGCGGCTCGAAGACTACCTCGCCGGGGGATCTAAGGAACCTCATTGAGAGAAACCGAGGCCGCGCCCAGACGCAGGTCTCCAACAGCAGAGGCCGGGGATCAAAATGTGCCAAATCGTCGGGATACCACGGCCGACTCGACGCCCTCGAGAAGAAAATCGAAGGTATGCATCGGGAAGGTCACCGCTCGAGCGACGGGGCTAAGTACGCCGCCGACTCGCTCACCAAACTGTTCACCGAGGAGCTGCTCACCGTCCATGTTTCCTCCCGCAACAAGCCCCCAAAGGTCTCCCTCTTCGACGGCAAATCTGACCCGAAGGACCATTTGGATGCATTCACCGCGGGAATGAGCTTACAAGACAACTCCGACGCCGCCCAGTGCCGAGCTTTCTCGGCCACTCTCATCCGCTCCGGACGAGACTGGTTCCGAGGACTCGAGCCTCGCTCTATCTCAATTTTCGACGAGCTGGCCATCCAATTCCTCGGCCGCTTCGTCGGGAACGGGCGGCAAAAACGCACAGTTGACCATCTCTTCACGATCAAGAGCGGGGACAAGGAGACGTTCAAAGCATACGTCACCCGCTTCTACAACGCCCTTCTCGAGGTCGCAGAGCACCGGGACAAGACGGTCATCACAGCACTTAGGTCTAGTCTTAGACATAAGGAGTGGTTACGCTCCTTTGCATTAGCGCAACCTAAGACCATGGCCGAGGTAAAGGCCTGGACCGAGCGCGAGGTCCGGCTCGAATCCGAGGTGAACGCAAATCTCCTCCGGGCAGAGCAAGCCGACCAAAAGAAAAGAGCAAGGGAAGAGAGAAGAGGACCTGAGCGACTAAAATCCTACTCCCCGAAGTTTCAGGAGTACACCCCGCTCAACGTCTCCCAGACGGTACTGCTTGAGGAGGCTAAGGACGAGGGGTTCTTCAACCTCCCCCCGATCTCGCGAATGGCCTCAAAGCGAACCCGGGGCCCCTACTGCGGTTTCCACAGGTCACTAGGCCACTCCGCGGAGAGCTATAAGCAGCTCTGAGACTTCATCGAGGAGCTCATCCGTTCGGGGTACCTCGCAGCGTACTTGAGGGACAAGCGGCAAGCTGACCGCGAGCAAGAGCAGCGTCCTCTTCCCGCCGAGCTGACCATCGGCCAAATCATGGTCATGTCAGCGGAGGATACGTCTGGTACCCATGAAGCTCAGTACCCTATGCTGGGCATAGAGGCCAACAGACATCCGAGGAGCTCAAGCTGCACGAACATCTACTAGCATGTATTTCCTTTTAAAGCAATGTGCACCTTTCTTGAGATCTTTTTGTTTATATAATAAAATGGATCAATAAAGCATTGCAGAAAAGAAAAAGAATCTTATTCATTCAAAAGGTACTGTGGGCTCCTCAGCCGTACATCAAAAAGAAGAAAGAAGAAAGATTACAGTAGCAAGGGAAGGGGTGCAGGAAACATTGCTCGTGGTACTCCGAGGAAATCTCCGCCAACCGAGCCCTCACAACCTCAGACCTCTGCCCCCGGTGCCCCCGCGAACGTCGACATCGTGCCTCAACTGGTAGCACTCAAGGACGAGCGCCACCGAGCGATTTAGCCGACTCGTAGAGATTAGGCCGAAGTGCTTCAGAGACCTTAGCTTGCCAACGGCCTCGTTTTTCAGCTGTTCGGATAAGGGATTGTAGAGCCCCGGCGACGCCCTCCAGATGGAGTACATCAACAGCTGAAATAGAGGGGAGCGCCGAGGGAGTAATCGGCCAAAATGATCCTTGATGCGGCCTATCACCAACTGCACCGTGTCCTCAGTACAGTACTGGTCATAGAGGTACACGTCCTCGAAGTTTATGATCTCGGGGATGGTGAAAGGGATAGCTCCCTACCCCACAACGCTAGAGATTAAAGCCCTCGCCAAGAGGCAGTCGAGCGGCTACCCTGCTCGGCTATCCCTGGCTGGTAGCTCCCTACCTCACAACTCCAGGGATCAAAACCCTCGCCAAGAGGCAACTGAGCAGCTTCACTGCTCGGCCCATCCTTAGCAGGCCTCCCACAGCCCCTCCAGCGCTAAGGATCGAAGCCCTCGCCAAGAGGCAGCCGAGCGGATACCATGCTCGGCTATCCCTGGCTGGTAGCACCCTACCCCACAACGCCAGGGATCAAAGCCCTCGCCAAGAGGCACCGGGCAGCAACCCTGCTCGGCCATCCTTAAGAATCAAAGCCCTCGCCAAGAGGCACCGGGCAGCAACCCTGCTCTGCCCGTCTTTAATAGGCCTCTTACGGCCCCTCCCGCACTAAGAATCAAAAGCCCTCGCAAGAGGAAACTGGGCCCGCCCTTGCTCGGTTTTCCCTGCCTGGTAGCTCTCTACCCCACAACGCCAGGGATCAAAGCCCTCGCCAAGAGGCACCGGGAAGCAACCCTGCCCGGCCCGTCCTTAAGGATCAAAATCCCTCGCAAGAGGTAACCGGGCCCGCCCTTGCTCGGTTATCCCTGGCTGGTAGCTCCCTACCCCAACACACCAGGGATCAAAGCCCTCACCAAGAGGCACCGGGCAGTAAACCCGCTCGGCCCGTCCTTAATAGGCCTCTTACGGCCCCTCCCGCGCTAAGGATCAAAAGCCCTCGCAAGAGGCATCCGGGCCCGCCCTTGCTCGGTTATCCATGGCTGGTAGCTCCCTACCCCACAACGCCAGGGATCAAAGCCCTCGCCATGAGGCGACCGAGCAGCTACCTTGCTCGGTTATCCCTGGCTGACAGTTCCCTACCCCACAACGCCAGGGATCTAAGCCCTCGCCATGAGGCGATCGAGTAGCTACCCTGCTCGGCCCATCCTTAGCATGCCTCTCCGGGCCTCCCATGACTAAGGAACGAAAGCCCTCATCAAGAGGCACCCGGTCTATCTACGTCTGAGCGATCTCCACCTCGACTTCGGGGCCATGGAGATACCATCTTCTCTCCGGTCTTTGCACACTTGGCAAGTGAACAGATTCAACTCGACGCGTAATCGCTAGACGAAGAACCGATATTACACAAAGGAAAATACGTGTGCAAATACTACCGCAAAAATAATTCATTCCCAAAATCAAAGTCTTTACAAGGGTATTGTAGGCTCCCCAGCCTTACAAAATGCCCGGAGGCCTACAAAATTCCCGATGCAACAAAAGAAAAGAAACAAGAAGACAAGGGGCTTCAGGCCTCAGGGTCAGGCGCAACCCCAGGAAGCTCGGCATCTACCACAGCTCGGGCGGCGTCTGGGGGCTCAGCGCCCATCACATCAGCCTCAGCGTCGCCCTCGCCGGGAATCTCTTCCCCGGCTTCGCCCCCGGGGTCGTCCCCCTGCTCGTCATCCCCGCGAGGATATTCGGCTCGGAGCTCTTCGTCAGCGAACTCCGGCATCCGAGCCTTGACGGCGTCGAGGGCCTCATGCCAGATGGCAGTAGTGGCCGAGGCTAGGACGGTGTAAAAATGTTTCGACTTCTGGTAGTTTTCCACCGCCTTCGCCGCTCTGAGGTCGGCTCGCTTCGCCCCCTCTACCGCCGCCTCCAGCTCCTTCCGAAGGGTGCTCGTCGACTTCTTCATGGTGCCGACGAGCACCTTGGAGTCCTGAAGCTTGGCCTCGCAGAACCTGGCAACCTCCTGCTTCACGACCGCCACCTCCTGCTTCCCGGCCGCCACCTCGCCCTCAAGGGCAGCGACCCTCGCCATCACCGTCTCTAGCTTTGAGCTCTCCTCCAGAGAGGAGAACTCGCCCGCGGATCGCATCGCCGGGGCTATTTCCTCCTCCTCCATTTGGACGACGAGGGCGACGTACTGGAGGATCTGAAGAAATCAGAGGGGGGTCAGAAAGAAAAGGGGGGCACCAAATCTCGTGAATGATGAGACACTGAGTGAAAAATCGAGTGAGGTGCGAGCACTAACCTGCACGGCCTCTTGGGCGATGGCCGCCATCTGCGTCTTGAGAGTCCCCTGGGGGACCTTGCCCCCGGCCGATCTCTCCATGTCGGCCAGCAAGCTGTCGGCGACGGAGAGCCCCGAGGGCACCTCAAAGCGGAGGTCCCCCTCGTCCATCAAGATCGGGGAGGCCGGGGTCCACGGAACTGTTCGGGGGAACCGCTTGAGAGGCGATGGTGGAGAGCCGGTCTCTATCTCTGAAGCCTGGGTCTCCTGTCCCAGAACCTTCTTTCGGCTCGACGCCTGGCTGGACTCCGGGGTACGGCCCGCACTCGAACGCTGGGGTGGGACAGCTGCCGGGGGAGCCAGGACCGACGTCGGACGAGAAGAGCTGGCACCTCCAGCCTTCGATCCCTTCTTCGGCTTGCGCATGGCCGCTCGAAGGTGGCTTAAGTCCATGGGTTCTGCACAAAACAAGATACAATGGAGTCAGCAACACAAACAAAAATGAAAACAAACGCAAGCTTAACAGATCGCCTGTAAGCTCCCAACTTACCGACGAACTGGGCGGGGCTGAGCCCAGCCCAACTAAGAGCCCGCTCAGAAAGCAGCACGTCAGCCCGGGGAATGGGCTCCCACTCCGCCACGCTCACCGCGTCGGGATCGTTGGACGGGCTTCCCCGCCAGCACCTATCCCTAAACCATTGGGTGGGCACAGGCCAGTCCTCACCTTCTGGCGGCCCAACAAAGAAAAACTTCTTCCAATCGTGGATGGAAGAAGGCAAGACGACAACTCCCGACCCGACTGCACTCCCCCATCGTTTCCTAAAGGAGAGGTAAACCCACCTCGGGGCGCCCACGCGAGTGCCGGGGTGATCTTTGTAAATGAGAGAGGAGGCAAGGATGGACAGACCGAAAGGGATCATCTACAACTTCAAGCGGACCAGGAACCCAAGGAGAATCCTCCAGGAGTTCGGCACTAGATGGCCTGGGGCTAACCCAAAGTAATTTAGCGCTGTAACAATCTCGGGAGAGAAAGGCAGGCGCATTCCGGTCCAAAAGGCTTCCAGGTACAAAGCAATCTCTTTACCCCGTACCTAATCTGCCCTCTCTCCTTCCTCGGCCAAACGTAGCGTATAGCCGGAAGGGATATGGAAACGAGCCCGAGCAGTGGCAAGCTCGTCCTCATACCTCATCAAGGATGGCACACCAGGGGCGTCCGCCACCTCCGCTCTGGAAACCGCCCCTGTCGCGCGACCCCGGGAAGAGGATCTGACCCTAACTCCCCTGAAAGACTCCGACTCAGTGGAAGAATCCCTAGAATCTACCCAGACGACATCTACAGACTCCTCAAAAGAAGACATCTAACCTGATGGAGAGAAGTCCTCGGGAAGAGAAAACGCAGAGATCCGACCTAAGAAGGAGAGCGCCGAGCTTACAAGATTAAGAACGAGGAAAATATGAAGAGATATGGGCCCTAAAGCGGACCCCACCTTTATTTATAGCTGCCAGCGTGCACATCCTTCGACGACGGTCATCTCCCGCCGAAACGGCTCAGTGTATTCGACGGTTATGATCGCTCCACCTGCCGCATGCATATTGGCCGTATCCCATCAGACGCCAGAGGTCTGCGGCCCGTCGCGTCAGCCAACCAGCGCCCGACACGTAGGTTGTCGCTTCAGCGAAAGTATGCACGATCCGGCGCACCCTCTTTAATGCAAAGATCTCACCCTGATTCGCTGGCATCACCCAGGAAATACAACAGATTGCCCAGAAACACGCCCGACGATATCTTCGAAAATGAGCTCACCTCGGGTGACCCGGCAGACCACTCTCGACTCGACCCGTCAGCTGGTCAGGATGAGAGTGGGGGGATAATGATGATGCTCGATATCGGTGATCTCCCAGATCATGACACGTGGCAGATGACGTGTCCCAGAGCATGCAAGAAAGGACCTACAGTGGCCGACCAGACCACTCTTATGCCTGTCCTACGAACAAATGCTGGCTCACCTCTGAGCCCCCTGCACAGTTGGCCTCCTCGGCCTCCCCGCTCGTCTCCGGGCTACCGCAGAACCAAGATACCTCGGCTCTCCCGCTCGTCCGCGAGCTCTCCCGCCGAGGTCATCTTCCTCGGTCTCATCGACCGACCAACAGCACCACTCACAGGCGCAACCGCCATCCCGCGAATCTCGCCTTGCGTGAGATATCCGCCGGCCACATCCCACGTTCCACGCCATCACGATCGCCCATTAACGAGCCTATCTCTCCATTAATGGGAGATCCCGCCCATCATGCGGACGTGACGTTTGGAGCGTAACGGACGGCGTGATTCTCGCGCCTACCCTGCCTGCTGCCACCGCTATATAAATCTCTTCTTCAGACGGTTCAAGTAAGCCATTTTTACTCCACTAAGCCGTTACTCTGCTCGGATTTCCTCTCTAAATTGACCGTCGGACGGTCCTCGGTGGTACAACCACCCTGGGACTTCCTTGCAGGTAGCTCGGCAAAAACCAACCTCAAACCCATTGAGATCCACACGCTTCAGGAGCCAGCCTCCAGATCCAATCTCAGCCATCTATCGCCGCCATCAGCAGATCAACAGAAGGTGACATCTTGGCGTAATCCAGGTCACGTCAGGTTCCTAGAACACGCTCTCTTCAGGGATGGGTTAAAAAGGGTGGCGTGGGGTTGGAGGGGTGGGAGGCATGGGTGTGCTGTTGGAGGTGTGGGAGGCATGGGGGGTGGGGTGGGATGGGGCTTGAAAGCATGGTGGGTTTTAAGAACCCGCTCTTCAATTTTTAAATGTCAGCGGCAAGTTCCACGAACCTGCCTTCTAACCGGCCCCGCTCCAAACCGTCCTATTCTGATAATTATAATTTAAACTATCCTATTTTACTAATTTTAATATCAAAACATCCTATTTCAGGAAAAAAAAACCCATGGAATTGACAAATCCTAAGAAATTGCTTGTTTAGTTGTCAATTTGCACCGCAAAGCCTGGGTTGTAATACCCCAATATGCCTCATCCGAGACATTTTTTATTTTCCTGAGCTCTCTCTCCCACTCTCTCCATCGCTTTCTTCACAGGACCTCAACAACTACAATCCTTTTCTCTTGCCTCTCTCTCTCTCACTATCTGTCTCACACATATATTTGACAGTGAGATCCTAGGGCTCCCAATTGAGTGGATTTCAGCTCGAGTATCGTTTAATGGGTTGTGAAATTAGTCATGGAGGAAATGAAATAGAGAAATCGGTGTTGTTGAACAGAAAAAAAAAATGCGGTTTATTGAAAGTTAGTTGAAGTGAAGAAACAAAGTATAACTAAAAAACACTAGCAAGGGTTTTGGGTTTATTAGATGGAGCAGAGATGAAGCAGCAAAACAAGAGAGATAAAGACTAGATTTTATGAGAACTAAAAATTAATTTTATTTTGTTATTAAAAAACATAAATTAGAAAAATGAACTTGGGTCAAGCAAGCATTTGTTCCGTATAATGTTGAAGAAAGGAGATGAGTCAAGAAATGTTAGTATTTTAAATGTTCATTATAATTAAAAAAATATTTTATAAAGTAAACCTTTTCCATATCATCCACATAAGTTTTGAAATAAAAATCCTAAATAATTTTAGCGAATACAGATATAATCCGGAACATTTTTATCTCAAATTAAATCCGTAGAATTATTTTCTTCAACTTTCCAAACATGGCCTAAAGGGGGCAGACATCATCATCTCTTCAACATCCATGGTCCTACGCTATAGGGGATCGAATGCTAGCTTATTATATGCAGTGATGTTGAAACTTTCAAATCTTGCAGCTTAAAATGCATATGCTCATGTCACTAGAAAATCATTATTACTTCCAGAAAATGAATGGTTAGTTGAAAAAATGTATCCATGCTACATTGGATATGATATTTTTGGTATTCTTTACATACAATTTATGCAAATAACCTGTCAAAACTTCAATCAATGACCTCTCCAGTTGAAGAGAATGTAACATCATGTCAGTTGAACATATCTATATTGAATTATCAAACGATACGTAAAATGTTTTAAGTAGAAGCTAGCCAGACGACACCTTAGGAAACTAAGATAAGTAATTGACAAGTATTTGACTTGGTCGCTTTTGAATGTCAACAACATTTTAAATGCCAGTCATGCATCTTAAAAATCACAACTATTTGTATATGGTGTTTCTGGGTGTGTAGCTTCTCTGATTCAATACTTGCTCTTTAGTGACCGTAAAACTCAACTACTAATTAGATAGCAATGAGAAATATTTTTCCTAGTTAGGAGAATAACTGTATGTCTGCAGTATGTTATCTATTTGAGCTGCAAAATGTTGGTAGCATTGATATCATTCAAAACATTAGTTTCTGGTCTAGACTCGTGTCCAATTATTAGGCATAGCAAGGACGCCACTTTTAAATGATAAAAGAGAAAGGATTTAGATACTTTATTATGTGACCAATGGTCACTTTATATAGAGATTACAATTACTTGATGCTTAAGCATCATGATACGGTGTGCCCTAATAATAATATATTCTAAACTATTCCAACACCCCCTCAAGCTAGAGCATAGACATCAGTGATGCATAGCTTGGACAATAGATGAACGAATGCAGGTCTTGGAAGAGTTTTCGTCAAAATATCTGTAATCTGTGCATGAGTAAAAATATGATGGAGATTGACTCTTTTTTTCAACTTTTCTTCCGGATAAAGTGGAAATCCACTTCAATGTATTTTATGCGTTCGCGAAACACTGAATTTTCTGAAATATGAATTGCAACTTTATTGTCACAGAACAAGAATGCTGGTACTGTAGAACTAACACCGTGATCTCGAAGCAATGTGTAGAGCCACGTCAATTCTGAGAAGGCATGGACCATAGCCCTATATTCAGCCTCGGCTGCTGAGCGTGCAACATGTTGCTTCTTGCTGCGCCAAGAAACCAGGTTCCCTGGAAAAAAAAACACAAATTCCACTCATGGAGCGACCGTCATCCACAGATCCGGAAAAATCAGCATCAGCATAAACTATAAGAGATATATTAGAACTGGGTTTATAGAGAAGATCTTACTCAGATGTACGCTTCAAATAGCGGATAATACGCTCAACAGCCCGAAAATAGGAAACTAAGAGCGCCTGCATAAACTGACTCACTGTGCTGACTGTAAAGCATATGTCTGGACGAGCAACTGTGAGATAGATCAACTTCCCAACTAATCGTCGATACCGACCTGGATCGGAAAGTGACTGATCATCAGATGAGCTAATGTAAGAGAGCTTTCATGTTGTATCTATGAGAGTATCAGCAGGGCGACAACTAAGAAATCCTGTTTCTTTAAGAAGATTAAGGGTATACATCCGCTGTGAGAGAAATAATGATCTCTTATTTCGAGATATCTCTATATCAAGGAAGTACCGTAGAGATCCAAGATCTTTGGTGTGAAAATTTTAGTCCAAATGAGTCTTGATCTTAAGATATTCCTTCGGAATCATCTCCAGTGATGAATATGTCATCAACATAAATAGAGAGAATAACCATTCCTTATTTCCGTCTATGTATAAAAAACATGGATCTGTTGAGCTTCTTGTGAAATTTATTTTTTTAGGACCATATTAAATTTATCGAATCATACCCGAGGAGATTGTTTTAGTCCATAGATAGACATTTTAAGATGGTATACAAGACATCCCCATCACGCTCAAAGCCAGGAGGCTACTATATATAAACCGTGTCGGAAAGGTCGCCATTGAGAAAGGCATTCTTTACGTCTAGCTGATATAAATGCCAATAATGGGTTAACCACAAGAGAGATCAAGATACAAACAGTATTGAATTTGGCCACTGAAGAAAAAATCTCAGCATAGTCGACACCATATTGCTGAGTATAACCTTTAGCAACAAGGCGGACATTCAAGCAAGATACACTGTTATAAGAATTATGTTTGACAGTAAAAACCTACCGGCAACCCACCACCTTTTTCTGTAAAGGGAGGCTGACCAAATCCCAAGTGCAATTAGATCTCAGTGTCTGCGACTCTTCCATCATAGCCCTATACCAACCTGAATAACTCATAGCTTCTGTTCTTCCTGAACAGAGTTAGGAAGGGAAACAACAGACAATGAAGAGACAAACTGACATAGGGCTGGAGTAAGACGATATGAAATAAATGAAGTGTAAGAATAAAAAATAGTGCATGTTCGTTGAGCTTTACGAAGAGCAATCGGTAAGTCGTCGGACAAACCATCAGAAGGAGTGAGAAGTGAAGGCCCATCGGCTTCTAGTTGTTTACATGGAAGAGGAGGTTCAGTATTTGTTTTTGAATCCATGACTGCTCTCGGTCGACGTCTGTAGATCTGCATAATCGGAGGAGGATGAGAAACTTCGACAGTAGTAAATTCCGTTTGAATTGATTGGTCATCTAAAGGTATAGAAAGTAGCGGTGACAATGGCAGTGGAACGTGAGAAGGACTCTCCGTTGGAGGGTAAAAAGGCTAATCCTCAAAAAAGATGACATCACGAGAGATCTGCGACAGTGGATGTAGAAGAAAGCAGGCAAACGTAACCATTCTGAGTCCTAAAATAAACAACAAATATATATTTAACAGCCCTAAGATCCAATTCATCACGAATTAATCGGTGATTATGAACGTAACAAACACACCCAAACACCTTAAGAGGAAGGGGGAAAGAGTTTTGGTCAGAAAATAAAATAGAGAATGGTGTTTGATTTTGAAGAACCGTGGAAGGCATGCGATTAATAAAAAAACATGCTATAAGTAAGACAAAATTCCAAAAGCGTTTTGGGACATGCATGTTAAGCAAAATAGAACGAGCAACGTCAAACAAGTGACGGTTTTTTCTATCAGCAATGCCATTTTGTTGTGGTGTGTATGAATAGTAAGTTTGATGCATAATCCCACAGGATTGACAAAAAGTTTGAAAAATATGACTCGTGTATTCTTTTGCTCTATCAGTTCTTAGAGTTGACGTATCAAACTGATTAACCACTTCATTAATAAATATTTTAAACACATGGTAATTCAGATTGATCACGTAAAAAAACAGTCATGTCATTCTAGAGTGATCATTAATAAAAGTGACAAAATATTTGTAATCAAATATACTAGTATTCTTGTAAGGAGCCCAAATGTCAGAATGGACTAACTCAAAAATCGAAGAACTGCGTTTATTAACTGAAGGAAGAGAGAAACGGAATGTTTCCCTAAAATACATGACTCATATGAAAAATCATATAAAGAGAGATCAGGTAACATAGTACGTAATATAGGAAGATGTGGATGTCCAAAACGTCGATACCAGCAAATGGTAGAAACAACAGCAAATACAGAAGGCGGTACATCCAAGTAGCACATGCCATTAACTTCTTTACCCCTACCAATCTGCTCCTTCGTCTGGTTGTCCTCGATCATAAAGTAATTAGAATAGAAAGTTATTGAACAGTTGAAATCATTGGTAAGGTGACGAACAAGTAAAAGATTTGTACAAAGTGAAGGAACAACTAGAACATTTTTAAATGATAAGAAAGATGTCATCAATATTGGTACGATCACGAACAGGAAGGACATCCCCATTGCTAATGGAAATGAATTTATGCGAAGTGGAAAACACAGAGTCAGAAGCAATATGATTCATGTGGTCGGAAGCACCGAAGTCAAGTGCCCAAGGGTTTGACTGAGATAGTAGAGATATACCTGATGTGGTTAAGTTGGTAGTAGAGATATGAGAGTAAATACAATGCAGATGTTGTAAATCTTCAAGAGAGATCTGCGAGAATGATGATGCTGGCGGTTGGGTCGCTATGGATGGAGGAGTCGTAATCTGTCGGGCAGTAGGAGCCTGATTCGGATAGCCATATTTCTCCCAGCAGAATTGATCTGTATAGTTGGTACGACTGCAATGAAAGAAAGAAAGGGAACCACGACCACATCTGCGACTTCGTCCCCCACGACTCCGAGTACCAATAGGAGCATGGCCATGACCAGGAGGAAATCCTCGGCCACGGCCCTAAGCAACAAGGACAGAAGATGGAGCCTACGCTGGAGAATTGCCTGGTGGAAGGACACGATAAGTAGCAACGAGAATACTATTCAGGATAGGCGTACCTCCCTAAGAGGGAAGAAAGGAGCGAACCCCGTCCAAGTGAGGCTTCATCTTAACCAAACAAAGAGTCCTAATAAAGCCTTATGCTGACTCTTGGTAACGGCTGGATCAGAGAAGATAGGTTGATACATATTCCATTCTTCAAGAAACCTCCGGAACCAGACCCCAAAGGCATGGAGATAATCATCTGGAGTAGCGATAGTGAGTTCATGGAAGATGTCAAAAAGCCGCTGAAGGCTGTCTTCTAATGAGTAAAGAGATTTGAGATGGAAACACATCTCCTTCACAGTAAGGATAATAGCCTGATAACAGCTGGACTTCATAGAGTTTATAAGCCAAGTGCAGACTTTATTGTCATTTTGAAACCAAGATGAATACCGCGCATCGGAGTTTGGTGGAGCTTTCTGAAAAAGATGGTGATGAAGGGGCTCGTTCAATGACGTACGCCCACTCCGAAAAATTATTGATTAGACGGATATCCATTTTGTAATTTGAAACAGGAAGATTAATCTTGTTGTCCGTCCTATTGAATGTCGCACGCAAAGAAAACAAGCACCAGAAAGTGCAGATCTTATCTCAAGATCAAATCATCACAGGATTTTGATATCTAACAAGATGAGAGGCATTGAAGGTTGGTGAAGTCGAGGGCTGGAGGATCTGGATGCGAGGCAATCTGGGTGCGATCTGGATGCGGGGCAATTTGGGTGCGATTTGGATGCGATCCGAGTGCGTCGAGACAAGAGCGTCGAGGCAAGGGCGGTCGAGGGAAAGAATAGGCGGCGACGAGTTTTTTTTTTAAAGGATTAAGATTAGGGTTTAGAAAACCCGCTTGGATACCATGTTAAATGGTAAAAGAGAGAAGATTTAGATATTTTATTATGTGATCAATGGTATTTTTATATAGAAATTATAATTACTTGATGCCCCAGCATCATGATACAATATACCCTAATAACAATATATTCTAAACTATTCCAACAGATAAACAACATAATTAAATATTATAAATTTTGATAATTAAAGAAATATAATTAGTTAGAAATTCTGGTCCAAGGGATTCACTCGAGTCACTCACGACTTTAAAAATCATCCGATGGCGCCATGCAACAAAGGAAAACGAGTATAGACAAAGCGAGATGATTTAGGATTCAAATTACTATGCTCATGTTCATAATACACCCATTTATATAGAATATATTTAATTCACATCCTAATATGATGTATACCTCACATGCCATATCACTTTATCGATCAATGAGCACTGTCGAATTTTACACACTTCATAAGCAATCCGGATCTCATGTAGGTCCTACATACTAGATGATCTCTCTCCAGAAACATAAAGCAGAAAGAACATACATACCAGATATGAAACACACAAATTCGAGGCATGACAGCTACTAATAAAGAATGTTTTTTTCGTTTAGGAGTATACCTGAGCAACGTGCACTTCAGATCTCGTCTACCACGCCTTCTTGCTGTCGTCTCGTTAACATACTTCCACTTGTCCAACTGAGTTTCAGTCGTCTCAGTTGCAACCCTTCTACATTCTTTTTCCGCAAACTTATCGACCTTCCAACTTAAAATATAAATATGCATGCCCCTCTTAGCAGAAAAACAGTAATACTTCCAGGTAATTATGAACAAGATTTGTAATTAATACGGATCATGTATCCATGAAATATTTGATATGATATTTTCTGTATTCTTTATATATAATTTTTTTTATGCCAGCCTCTCATAATTTCAACCAATGACCGCCCCTAATGAAGAGAAATTATACAACTAATAGATGTTTTTTTAGGGCTTTCTCTACATTATGTTAGTTGAACATATCTATACTGATGTATCTAACCATTATCTAGAAGAGAAACATACAGTATCTATATATGTATCATGTAACCTTTTTATGCACAAGCTAGCCTGTCAATATTTTCGGAAACCAACAAGTAAATATTTGACTTGGTCGCTTTCGAATGTCAACAACATATTAAATGCAGGTTAAACACAACAATTTGTATATGGTATTTCTGGGTGTGTAGCTTTTCTGATTGGATACTTGCTCTTTAATGGATATATAATTAAGAATGTATAACATGGTGGTAACCCCTACAAAATAATTCTCTATGCAGCAGACCAGATATCATAATGTCATGAGAAATATTCAGTATGTCGTCTAATTTGAGCCACAAAAGGCTGGTAGCATTAATGCATCATTCAAAACATTAGTTTCTGGTTCAGACTCTTGTGTCCAATTATTAGGCATAACAAGCTTCCAGGATTCCGCTTTTTCCTGTTTACTAATTAACAACAAAATTAAATATTATCAATTGAATACATGGAAAGAATGCAAAGACAAGGAAATGTAGTCAGTTAGAAATTCATGAAGGAAGAGAAGTACACAAAAAAGGATGAATTACAAACCAAATCTTTATGCTCCAAAAGTTCATACTACAACCTGTGTAGCAGTACGGCATATATTGTGCACAAGCCTTTTCATACTACTGATCAATGAGAACAGTCAAATTTAGCACGCTTCATAAACAATCTGGATCTCATCTAGGTTATACTGATGAGCTCCCTCACAGAAACATACAGCGGAAAAAAATTGTACAGATCAAATATGAAACACAGATTCGATGCATGACAGCTAGCTACTAATAAAGATATTTTTCGTTTAGGATTATCCCTAAGCAACTGGCGCTTCGTGTTTGACTCGGATTGATACACATCTACCTCGTCTCCTCTTTTATGATAAAAAAGGGACCATCACACCAAATTATTTTCCCTAGTATATCATTTACAATAAAAATATCACAAAGACCTGTCAGGAACAACATCATCTTTGAAACATAGTCATGCATGAAAACAAGTACATGAATATTGAAAACTAGACTAATGCAACCATTAATTTTGTAACTCACCAAGATGATAGCGTCGCAAAGGCGCAGAAGCAGCGGTGTTATTTACTTGAAGCCGTGGATAATCATTAGCAACTGCACCAGACAGTGACTTGAGAGCTTTTTTCTTCAACCGCTCAAAAAACCTGATAGCTTCTTTTAAATCACCTGCAACACTTGAACCATGACTTCTCCATGCATCAATCTCTCGCTATTGGGCAAGTGGATAATTTCATTCGAAGGAATTAAATTGTAAATATCATAAGTGCCAATTTGATCAAGATACGAAAGTTCTTCTCTCTTTTCTTTTATAATGTAGTCAAAGCACTCAAGAGAAAGAGAAAGAGGGAAAATAATAGCAAGCAAGAGAATTTAATTAGAGAACAGCAACAAAACTTGCAAATTTTAGCACTAGTTAGCAGAAGTACATAACAACTGACTTGAAAAAGACAAGTATCTCAGTGCGTTGAAGCAGTTCCCTTAAAGCTTCATAGTTTATATAATCCCTGAAATGACTGTTATAAGTTATTAAACTCTATATTAGGGCCTGTTTGGTTGCAAGATTATGAAACTTGGATTCCAAAATAGTACGGTTGAAAATTTCTGGATTTGGTAATTTGTTGTTTGGTTTGTTTTGGATTTCTAATATTGGATTTGTAGATTCTTGTAATCTTTGTTTGGTTGGTGAAAATAAAGTGGGATTTGGATTTAAGGATTTTAGAGAGAGCTAGATAGAGAGAGAATTATTAAATAAATAAAGTACGCAGATCCCATCTAAAAGAACAATGAATAGTGCCAAATCCTTAAAAAAAATTAGGATTCAGAAATCCATGTTTTGTGGTAGGCCTCCCATAAAAAACAAAGGAATCCTAGAAATCCAAATCCTCCAACCAAACACAAAATTATGGAATCCAAGGATTCCACAATTCAAATCCTAACAAATCCTCAAACCAAACAGGCCCTTAATGTCTGCCTTCATTTGTAGAGCGCACAGATGCTGACCCTCATGCTAGCTAGATTTCCTTTTATTCTGATTCTCATACAGGCTTCCTTCTTTCGTGCATAGTGCATACAGTAAACAATTTATGTAGAACATTGTATGGTTGTTGTTTTTTGCAAATCATCATTCTCAGGCCTCCCTGTCGTTTTTATGTTGTAGAATTGTTTTAGTTTTGCTGATATCATGTTATTGCAGAGTTTTTCATTATTTATAGATCTTGTTTGCCTAGTACAGTGTCTTCTGCTGCAGACTGGAACGCTAATCAGGTACAAAGCACATGCCTTTTCTTCTGGTGAGTTGGCAACTTCTGGTGAGATCAACCAATGCAACATACCTCTTTGACTAAATTTCTGGTTGTATGGGGGGAAACAAAGACTAATTGTAATATACATAACTACCAACAGGTGACACCAACATTAGCATAAATCACATGCCCAAGTTCACTAAGCTGGTTAGGCCACCAACTGGTAAGCCTGAGCCCGTTGCAGGTTTAGATGAAACTAGTATTCCAACAGGTGGGTATAAAAGGGTAAAAAACCCACCTTGCACTAGTGGATTCTGATGCATTGATAGTTTACAACCCACCTAACTCAACCCATGAACATCCTAATTCTCTAAATATCATAAAGGACCAAGGAAATGGATATTTGGAAGGTTCAAGAGGGAGTCTACCAAGGGATCCCAAACTCCTGCCCTTCTGTGTTGACATCAAAATTCTTAAGCAGATGATTCCAACAGCTCTCTAAAATAGAAAACTCACACCTTTTCTTCATATGCAAAAAGACCTTGTCATATTATTTCACATAATATGTTGATGATATTATAATTTTCATTTATGGGGACTAGAAGATACCACTCAACTTTCCTAACCTCTATGGAAAAGTGTTATGATCATTATGTATATAAGTATATGTCTATATGCATGTGCGTGTGTGTGTAGAGAGAGAGTCCAACTATGCTTCAACTGATGGGATTTAGAAACATATCCTATCAACTTTTGTGCATTCAATTATGAGGAAAAACTCTCATTTATTTCAATCATGAAATCATTGTTTGCATAAATCTTAACGTAAATCTAATGGCTAAGATAGTCTCTCTCTCTCTCTCTCTCTCTCTCTGTATATATATATATATATATATATATATATATATATATATATATATATATAAGCGCTCTATTGCAAACCGGTCCGCATTTTAAAAAAATGGAACTCTCGATCCACGATA
The DNA here is from genome assembly GCA_030015575.1 of Agapanthus africanus. NCBI lineage: Eukaryota > Viridiplantae > Streptophyta > Magnoliopsida > Asparagales > Amaryllidaceae > Agapanthus > Agapanthus africanus. Next base: position 81,941,626 of record CM057339.1, on the reverse strand, counting down.
TATTTAAACGATCCGAACCATTCAAATTGATCACCCTATCTTCAAGTATGTGTGTGTGAAAAATTAAAAGATTTGAAGATCTCTAACTAATGCATTAGATGGAGTTTATGTTGTTATATTGAAAGACGTTCATTTTGTACTCATTCGATGTATGGGTTCGAGATCTTTAAATTTTTTTATTTTTCATACACATAAATTTGAGGGTGGGTGATCAACTTAAACGATTAGGATCGTTCAAATATATCGTGAATCAAGGGTTTCCGTTTTTAAAAAAACGCGTATCGGTTTGTAATAGATCACTCCCACGCACATATATAATGGAGGAAATGTGCCATAGGAGGGAATTTTCTCCTATGGTGAAAAATACAACATCCATGGTTTTTTCGACGATCGGCATCCATTACCTCCATCTAAGATGTGGACACACCAAATTTTATGTGATTTTATTGCTTTTTCACCATTGATTTAGTGGATGCAAAATTAACGGTTTACCAACAATAGAACTTTTTACATTGCTAATTCAACGGTGAAAAAGTGGTAAAATCATATGAAAATTGGTATATGCACGTCTTAGATGATAAGTATGGTGATGATGTGTGCCGATTGTCGAATAAAATGGTGGAGAATATAGATTTTTGATGCCGCCTAACAAAAAAAAACCTAGGGCCTCTTTTCTTCATTATTCTATAGAATAATGAAGAAAAGAGGCCTTAGGGTTTTTTTCGTTAGGCGGCATATCTACACTCTCCACGACTTTTTTCGACGATCGGCACCCATCATCTTCATCTTCATAATATAAGATATGGATACACCAAACCTCAACGATTTTTTTCGACGATCGGCGTCCATTATCATCTTTATCATGTAAGATGCGGATACACCAAATTTCATATGATTCCACTGCATTTTCACCGTTGATTTAGCAATATAAATAGTTCTATTGTCGGTAAACCGTTGATTTTGCACCCACTAAATCAACGGTAAAAAATAATGGAATCATATGAAATTTGGTGTAACCACATCTTAGATGATAAAGATGATGATGGATGTCAATCGTCGAAAAAAATCATGGGGTGTATTTTTTCGACGCCATAAGAGGAAATTCCATCTTATTGCACCTTTCCTCCATTATCTTTATATATATATATAAGTGCTCCATTGCAAACCGGTTCTCGTATTTTAAAAAATGAGAACTCTTGATCCACAACATATTTGAACGATCTAAACCGTTCAAGTTGATCCCCAACCTCCAAAACTGTGAAAAATCGAAGGATTTGAAGATCTATAACGCATGCATCGAATCGTGAAAAAAATGAACGTCTAGCGATAATGCAACATAACGTCATCCAATACATGGGTTAGAAATTTTCAAATCTTTTGACTTTTTATACATATAGGTTTGGATGTATGAAGAACAATATAAATGGTACCGATCTTTCAAATATGTCGTGAATCAAGAGTTCCGGTTTTAAAAAAATACGGACCGGTTTGCAATGGATCACTATATATATATAGCGCGGATCCGTTAAGGTGGGTTTGTGTTTTTCAAATTCATGAACCTTTTCGTGCGGCGTCCTACGAACGATCCGTTCCGTTCAAGTTGTTCTATACGTCTTAGATAGTGTAAGGATGAAAAATCGCATCGATCGGAAGTGTTTTGCATGTGTCGAACCTGGTTTTAAAATTCGTTCGGCTGAAATAAATCTACATGTTTCTACACAAGTTGAGTCAACTCCAAAATGAATGTCAAACAGACAAAATGAATGCCAAACAGACAAAGTTAGCATTTTGGAGATAAACTTTGCAGGCATGTTTGGAAATGGAGTTGAGCTTTTGCATACTGTGGTTTCATAAATTTAGCAAAAGTTAACTCCAAAATGCTAATTTTGGCTTGTTAGGCACTGTAAAATTTCAGCCCAAATATGTAGTTATCTCAACTCCAATCTGATCAAAATTTACAAAACTTCATTTTTGGAGTTTGGGGCTTGCAAACCATAGTTCGCATGCCTCCTACCCCCACTTCAAAATAAACCATGGTTATCCTAACTTTGTATTCAAACGGGCCGCAGCATCCACCCATATGAAGTGCTAAAATAAAAGCCAACCCAGGTGAAACAAATTAAGGCTAGCATTACCTTCCCATGGCACTATATGCATTTGCAAGGCTCTAACAACTATGGATAGAATTGGCATGGTGCGGCCCCAAAGCGACATCCTTGATATCCTTTGCAAGAGAAAACATCTCTGCAGCCTTCTGCGGCCTGTCCATCTCCATTTACGCCATCCCTAAATTGTTAAAAATGTATCCCAACCCAAAATGCTTTGGCCCAAAGCTCTCCGTCAATCTCTCGATCGCACTTTCATAATAAGTGACAGCATAAGTAAACACCCGATTTTCGCCGACGTGTTCTCCTCCATGTGTTGCTCTTGCAGGATCCTCTCCACCATTTCAGGCTCCTCTTCTATATATAAAGATATTGCTCTTACACTGTTCGCCGCATTGAGCTCCGCGTGCAAGAGAACCGAATCCAATCCCCGACTCTTCAAAACCTTTTGTGAAAGCTCGTTCTGCTCCAACGCCTTCTCTTGCTCTTCTAATCCTGTATAAATCACACCCAAAAGCCTCTGATCGTGAGCGACCTCAACCGAATTAAGCCCTAACCGCAACATGATGAACCTGCAAAGCCTTGAGACACAAGGGCAGGCCCTCCTTTAAAGTTGAGGGTGGCAGCATAAGCCTCCGCCAAATCTCTATAAGCCACGCCCAACTATTCGGTTCAAAGATCTCTTGTCTTTGAGCTCCAAACACTTGCTCAGATCAACCAACGCCTCCTCTCTCCTTCCCCAACGAACCAAGCGTCCCATTCAAGAACCCTAAGCTGTCATTGAACCTCTTCATCTCGTAAGTGGCGGCGCCCACCAAATGAAGCACCATGGCGACGGAGACCTTGTCGTCGTGGCGGTTGTCGAGGATGTTGAGGGATCTGAGGGCGAACCCTAGGGTTTGCTCGAGGTCGTCGGATCGGATGGAAGCGAGATGCTGGCCGACCTTTGAGCAGGCAAAGACCGAGCCTCTTGTCGCTAGGGTTCAGGGAAGATTCCAAGGATTTGAAGCCGGCGAGGATGTCGCCGGTGGAGCTGGCGGACTCGAAGGCCTCCTCGAGGTCGGATTGGGATTTGAGCTTGCGGTGGCGGGAGGAGAGGGGAGGGGCATTGCCGTAAAGGGTTTGGAGGGAGCGAGGCTATTTTGGGAAGGGAGAGAGGAGGTGGAGTTTCGGGGTGGGGGTATTTAGGGAAGAGCAGATAGATTTTAGGTCGAGGGCTGAGAGGGAGGAAGAAGCTCGCCTCATGGCAGTTTGGCCTTTTTGGAGACTCAGAATGTTATAAAAAAAGACATTTGTAAAGCCCTTGGGCTTTGGTTTTCACCCTTATATTGATTATGGAACATGCTCTATTATTAGTACACCGGTACATAGATTGTGACTCTTTTTTGCTGCAGGCACAATTTGCTTTTGACTGGACTAGAAAAGACGTATCTATTATGTTAGCGGATATAAACATAACTTGCTTGGATTTTCTTGATCAAAGAAAGATAACCACACATAAATTAGCCATCGATGAGGTTTCAGCGCGCAACACCATAAAAGCGCATGTTGTTTTCATGAAGTTACAAGGTTAGAGTTAGAGGTCATGCATAAAATTAAGCGTGCAAACTCTAAATTCTTGTGTTTATTTAAGAGTTTATTATCCTTTAAATAAAGTGTTTGAAATTTATGTTTAGTAGAGCATCTAAAAAACCTAGGAGTTCATAAATCAAATGAAGGAAAGCAGGATAGTTAAAAGATGACAAGTATTAAAAACAATTGAAAATACTTGATGTGACAAACTCCAACCCAACTTCACCCAAAAAGTTCCCACTTCAAACATCTAATTTGAGCCCTGCCACATAGAATTTTTATTGGAGTTCGAAGTCAGTGACTTTGCTAAACTCCAGTTTAAGAACCCCTAACTTTGCAAACTCCGTACAAGAAAAACAGGCACTTTGCAAACTCGGTACAAGAAAAACAGGCACGCGTAATAGATGGTGGGTTTGAGAATGTACATCACGGATAAGTACCATAGCATTTGTTACAACAATGGATGGTAACAATGGATGGTGAGATGCATACGTACCATCACTATTATTAATAATAGTGAAGAGACCGTAAATCCAAAATATATAACAAACAATGAAACCACATACAAAGAAACTAATGAGTTGAAACAAGCATATATACACTGCTTCGTTACTAAAACGTGCAGTAAGAGAGAGCACAAATTGTGAGAGTGCTTAACCCCTTGTTCAAAACAAGTGAGGCTTCAACAATATATATTAACAAAACTATCACAAAACATAGCAATCAAATTTAGGAGAAGCTTACAAAAGCAGCGGTAATTCAACACTTTACCCTTTATACCGTCACAGCAATTCCTCTTTTAATATATAAGTTCAGATAAAATGTCTACTGCTGCAATAGCAATAGAAAATTCAACAGGTGAAGTACCGAAAACTTCTCCATAAAAAATAAAAATAAGACCGCATAAACCGGTAAATGCTAAATTGCCAGTTTCAGAATCTAAATCCTGCAGATTGCCGAGTTCTTGAGAGGATATCCATCCTAAGCTGCCTTTGTTTTATGTAGTCTCTTTCTGGAAAGCCTTCTACAAATTGATTTAGTCATCCCAAGGAAGAACAGCAATGCTCCAAAAAGTGCAAGCTCCTGCATACATGAACAACCATCCTGATGAATACACACAGCTGTAACATGCAGCTTTGAAACCAAAAAAAGAAATTCAACCTGTGTAAACTCCATGAAAGAGCGGATAAAGTTCGAGCTGCCAAAACGGTGATGGTAGAAATCATGCATCACCGGTGTTGAGGTTGTTAAATGCAGTAGCTGCATCGAATATATTTATGATTGGCTCAAAGGAAATCACATAATGGTACTCAGATTTTACAAAGGTAAACTGACCAAGAGATAAGCGCCAATGGGGCTGCCAAGAACGAATAGAATGCCTCCCGTCCCCTTTAAGGCTATACCAGCAGCTACCAAAACTTTAATCTTCAAGCAAAAAAGTTATATTTTAGAAAGTGAGACGAGAACATATGGTGCAGTCTAAACGTGAATGGTGAACTTGAGCGAAAAATAAATAAATTGCTTACGTCAAACTCAGGTAAGAAATCTTCCAAAACCTTATATTTGGATCTCAAGTACTTTGCTTGGGGTCCTCCATCGTCCCCAAATGTACTGAACCTAAATAGATAGTCACCACGATTAAGTTGTATGTTCATTGATTACTGTTACCACTTCCAAATTTAAGTTAGATGCTGCGAGAAAAAGTTAAGAACATGTGGATGAAAGAATGAGGGTTCGAATATAATGACCAAATCTCCATCTTAAAATGCATTAATATATAGCGAGTGTAAATAACAAATGTTTCACCGAAAGGCACTACTTTAGAAACAATTCGAGTCCATAAAGGTTATTAAATGCTAGTATCGATAAAAAAATACTAAATGTCTGGCTTTTCAACATGCATAAACTGTTATATCTCGGTCGTTTTCTCTTCTGTAATAGATTATACTTAATAAATCCATAATTGAACTAATATCATTTAAAGATACCAAATCCTCATCATGGTCCTCAGATTCAACGTCCTGTTATCTTCTAATATAACTTCAAATATAACATGCTCCGGTAGTACCCTACTATAACTTAATTACAACAAAGACATCATATCAGTTCTTTTGGCTGCCTGCATTAATCATACTTCACGTCCGCCTCTCCAAAGGCTCTCAAAAGTTAAGATCGTATTCTTTTTTTTATAAAACTGGGTTAAGAATATATATTCTCCTAATGCAACTAGGATCGGAAAATCGAGCTTGTCAGATACCCAGAATCTGATACAATTTTGCACTATTCTAATGCAAGTATGCAACTAAAGCTAGAAATTATTTGTACATAACATGGGTAATCTCCTCGTAGCACTATCAGCTTTCCCATATAAAGAGGAATAGAGACCAAGCGAAAAATATTCCTACTGCTAACTCTTCATCTACCTCCTCCAAAGAAAGAGAATCTTGATGCCAACAATAACCGTCATCTTTACTTCTCCATAACCCTCTCCACAAAACACCTACAAAAAATCACCACCGAGCATTTCTTTCCTCTACACTTATTCACCGGTTGTCACCAATCATCACCATCATATTGTCCCTTCCAGTTTTCAACCCCTCCCACTAGCAAGCCCATCAACTATAGCATCCCCATGTTGATCAACCTTGTTGAATCCTCCAGCAGAGGTTATTGTCGCCCATAGGTTGTGCATGTTACAAAATCTACTAAGGACCCGGCGAGGTGTATCTCGAAGGATACACTCAAGCCCTAAACAAAACACAAACGATATGCCCGCGCAGCCGAAAAGCAAGTCATCGGAGATTGAAAAGTAAATAAAAGAATCCGCAAGCAACTAATACCAGTCGCAAGACGGAGAATCACACCAAAGAGCAATCGACACAAGATATACTCAGGTTCTGTGCCAAGATGCACCTAGTCCCGTCTTCGCGATGAGATCCCCTAGATAAGTATTGATGATGCTCACAAGTGGTGTCTCCTCAGATTACGACACGAGACGGATGACGTGTCCCGAAAGCTACGGGGATGAAATAAATGAGTTGCATCAGGAACATTCCTCGGGATCCCCTTCTCGAGAAACGTATCCGACCTTTCGAGAGACCTTCCTGAATACATTCCACCTTCACTTAGGAAACTATCAACAACTCGTCTCCGAGCTTTCTCAGTCTACTTGCTCGTCTCCGAGCCGTCTGACGTGTCAAGCTTTCTCGGCCTCTCGGCTCGTCTCCGAGCCGTCTGACGTGCCGAGCTTCCTCAGCCTTCCCTGATCAACCAAGAGCATGGATCCCATGCGTCCTGCAACGGCTCCGCGTATATCTCAAGGGAAAGATATCCGCCTCCCCATGATCCGCGTCGCGCATCCCGCCATTCAAGACGAGGATAACGCTAGGTGTAACTGACGGCGAAGATCTCGCGCTTGCTCGCTCCACACAACCCCTAAATAAACCTATCTCTCAGACGACTCAGGTAACTCGAACTCATTCCAATACGCCGCTACTTGCACTTATACCTCGGCACTAACTTGATCGTCGGAGGGTCCTACGATGGTCACCCATCCCGGAACTTCTTTGTAGGTAGCTCGGCGTCAAACACCACCCATTGAGATCCATACCTAACAACTCTCAAAACAAATCTCAGCCCCGCTATCGCAGGATCGACGGAGGACAGCATTTGAAAGAGATCCCAAGCTCCATCAGTTGGCGCCGTCTGTGGGAACGCTTCAGAAGCTTACATCCAAAAGTTGATCTTCCGCTCTCGACCCGATGGCGAGTGACAACCGCGGCGTTCCGAATACGAGCCGCCACAATGGAGGTGGGAGTGGCTCGTCTTCCCTTTCCAACGCCATCAACCCTTATCCGTCCGGATAGACAGCCTCACATCGCTGGTGGATGCTCTCGTCCGAGTTCAAGCGGAGGGCCCTACCCACCAGACCGCGGCTCTCCCTCCTCGCGATAACGACGTCCTTAGGAGAACGGATGGGCACGCTCAAGCCCTCGAGCTCACTCACCCTCACCTCAGCGCCACCGAGCACCGACGGGCCGACTCCGGCCACTTTGACCCGCATGCGGCGATTGATTCCATGACCCGTTGGGTGCCGGACAGCTCCATGCCACGATCCCAGGAAAGACTGCGCCGTCGCTCCAATGCCCGCCGCGCGCGCTCTCCCCCTGAGGATGTGTCGGTCAGCTAGCCTGCTTCCTGGCATGATCGACGCCCCCACTCTCATCGGTATCACGCGAACGACGAGCGCAAGGACTACTCGAGGAGGGCTTCACCTGAGAATTTGAGACACTTGATAGAGCGAAATCGGAGCCGAACCATCGCGCAAACCCGGAGCGGGGTAGCCACCACTCCGACTGTGCAGAATTCTCGGGGTACCACCACCGGCTTGAAGCCCTCGAGAAGAAGATCGAAGGCATACGAAGGGATGGCCACATGTCCGGCGAAAGTGCCAGGTACTCTGCCGACTCACCGACAAAGCCCTTTACAGAAAAGTTGCTAGCCGAGCACGTCTCGTCTAGGAACAAGCCGCCAAAAGTAGCCCTCTTCGACGGGAAATCCGACCCGAAGGACCACCTAGACGCATTTACGGCGGGGATGAGCTTCCAGGATAACTCGGACGCGGCTCAATACCAAGCTTTTCCCGCCACCTTGATCCGAGCTGGCCAAGACTGGTTCCGGGGGTTTACACCGCGCTCTATCTCTATCTTTGAGGAGCTGGCAACCGAATCCCTCAGTCATTTCATCGGTAACCGACGACAAAAGAAAACAGTCGACTACATATTCACTGTTAAGAGAGGTGACAAGGAATCCTTCAAAGGGTATGTCACCCGCTTCTACAATGCCCTCCTGGATGTATCCGAGCACCGCGACGAAACGGTCATCACCGTGCTGAGGTCGGGTCTCAGTCACAAAGAGTGGCTCCGCTCTTTTGTATTAATGCAACCTAAGACCATGGCCGAAGTGAAAGCCTGAACCGAGCGAGAAATCTAGCTCGAGTCAGAAGTGAACTCAAACCTGTCCCGAGCCGACCAAGCAGACTGAAAGAAGAGGGACTGAGAAAAGAAAAGGAAAGACGATCGTCCGAGACTTTATTCCCCGAGGTTCCAGGAGTACACCCCTCTGAACATTTCCCAAGCTGAGCTGTTGGAGGAAGCTAAGGGCAAGAGGTTCTTCAGGCTCCCACCGGCTACCCGAAGCACGGGCAAACGGCTCCGAGGCTCGTATTGTGCCTATCACCAGACGCATGGACATCTGACCGAGAATTATAAACAGCTACGCGATTACATCGAAGAACTAATCTGCTCCGGTCACTTAACGAAATACCTGCAAGACAAACGTCAAACAGATAGGGGGCAAGCCGACTGAATTACAGCCGAAGAGCTGACAATTGGGCAAATCATGGTCATCACCAACTGACCCAAGTCCGAGCAACAAAGACTCCCGCCGAATCTATTCATTTAAAAGGGGAGAGCTTAAATTAAATTATTAAATCTGTATTTTCTTTAATCATAAAAATTCTTGCTTCCCTGCAATCTGAACTGCTTCTCTCTGTTTCCATGCAGTAACTTATTGCAGGGATGCCGTGCTGTAGACCCAAAGGCCTCGTCCCGAGGCCACCGAGTAGCTTCCTGCTCGGTCCATCTGCAGCGGATAGCTTCCTGCCTAACAACACCGTGGATCAAAAGCCCTCCTCACGAGGCCATCAAGCAGCTTCATGCTCGGTCCATCCACAGCAGGTAGTATAACACCCTAGTTCATTTATGCCAGCTCTTTTGGGTATTTCTTTATTTATGGCTATTTCTTGATTTATTGTGTTTTGGGTGCGAATAATGTAATTGGTATCTGTATTTGTATCCAACCCGACCCGTTTGCTAGAAACTGTCTTGATTCCTGTTTGTGATTTATCCCGGCTAGTTTTGATGACCCGTGCACTTTCATGTTTTATATCTTGCATACCTGCATTATATCTTGCATTTGCATTTTTGTAATAAAACAATTATAATCTAATAATATATTTTAAAAATATCTATCATGACCTGCGTGGTACCCCTAACCCTATCGTAGCGTCCGTATATCGTGTTCTAGTCCTGTTCAGTGAAACGGACTCGTTTGGATAGTTACGTGCACGCTACGTGTATCCGTTCTTGGGGTATGCTTTTCCGTTACCCGAATATCCTATTTTGGTTTTGGTTGATACGTATATTATCCGTATTTTCAAACCATAATTTTAGATCCGATACGTTTTAGACTACTTTTGTATTAACCTGAAAACTCAAATATATTCAATATAATATTCTTTTAACACATACTGTTTATATATATAGGATTCTTATTTTTTTAACAAAATAAATATTTTCTAAAATCCTTACCTAATCAAATAACAGATCCCTATCTCTCTCTCTTACTATATAATATTATTTCCTTTAAAATTTTCTTTAACAAACCTATCTCACACACTCTCTCTCAATATATTCTTTTTATATTTTATTAAAACCCCATACAACTTCAAGAGCCACGTACCCCTCTCTTTCATCCATCATCTTCTTTTTCCTTCTCCGGCCTTCGCCTCAACCCTAACCCACGCCCGCGACAGCCTTGCCGTTGCCACCACCGCCGACCCCTTGCTTCCATCATCTCGTCATCATCTCCCCTTCTCGACCTCCTCATCTCCTCTCTTTCCCCCACGCCTCTCCCCCGCTCAAACCCAGCACCCGAACCCTACCTCGTCGTTGTCGCCCCTCGCCGCTCCGCCCTCGACGCCTACCTCCTCCGCTCATCTCCCCGACCACCTCACCTCCCTCCCCTTCATCGCCGATGAAACCCCTGCACATCCCCGTGCAAACCTACTACAACCCGGAAAACCACGACCCTGACCTCACCGCCGGCGACCCCTCGTTGCCACCGCCATCATGACAACTCCCTCTTCCTATCCCCTCTCAAACCGACACCACCCTCACCCGAGAACCCGAGAACCCTAACACCCACTGCCCTTGCCGTGAACCCTCGCCGGAAAAACCCACGACTCGTCGTCAATATCCCCCTCACCTCGCCTTTGTCCCCAAACACCAACCTAGAGCACATTGAACCCAGTCCCCCTCTCTTCTCCCTCTTCTTCTTTTTCTAGTTCTTCTCTTCTTGATTCTTGCTTTTCCCGGTGATCGCCGAAGCCGTGCCGCTGCCGACGATCCGAGCAACCCAATGGACGTTCCCAGCCAGCGTGGTCGTATTCTTGCTTTGCTTAGTTCAGTTATGTACACCGTGTGTGCATTGCGACGTTTACCCGATGTCGGGCGCAGCGTACGCATCCCGTCGTGAGATCCATTTAGGCAAGTTTACCTTGTTACATGCTATGATACATATTTTGCATCCATATGAATAAAAATATCACATGTTTACTGCATTGTACATCCATGTTACCGTTTTACTGTTTTCGGATAGCCATTCGCATCCGTATCATTTATCACATATCTAGTCGTATGCAAGTTTATCTTACCACATGCTACGATACATATTTTGCATCCATATGAATAAAAATATCACATATTGACTGCATTGTACATCCATATTATTGTTTTACTGTTTTCGGATATCCGTACGCATCCATATCATTAATTACATATCCGGTTGCATGCAAGTAGCTTGATACAGGCTATATTATTATACTCACATCTATATTAATAAGAATATTGCATGTTTATGGTATTGTGAATCCATGTTACAGTTTTACCGTTTTCCGATATCCGTTCGCATCCGTATCATTTATTATATATCTAGTTGCATGTCAGATCATATTATTTTATGTTACTGTTATATTAACACCCCATACTTGATAATGTGCACCATGCGTAGTCATGGAGTTGTAGATGTAATTCTTAATAGATATTTGTGCATCCGTACTTTTATCGTGCACTCGTACTTACTACAATTTTATTATGAGCATCCGTTTGATACATGTGCACTACCTGTCATGACTTGATATACCACTACTTGACATATTACCTGATCATGTTTTTAATGTCGACAATCCTGATATGTTGTCCTGACGGACATATCCTGTTGTCTGCATGGACAAATCTGTACCTGCTTGATCCTGTGTTAGCATTAGCTCCAGATTTATCAATACCTGATTTGAACACATAACTTGGGGGTAAGGGGAAATCAATGATGAAACCTGACTTGTAACTCAACGGTTCGACGCTTATACTGATCAGTTATACGGGCTAGGCCAGCCCCGGGATGACGTTGCTGACATCATTCATCTGTACATGTTTCCTTTTTAATGCCTAGCGGCATGTCTTGGATTTCAGCCCGAGAATCTGGACCGTGGTCCCGGGCACGCACGGGATACTATTGAGTTACATCGACGATTCATTAAATTGATTTCAAAGACTTGAGAGTAATTAACCCAGTAGTATAGATTATTTACCGCACGTCACATACACTGATACACTTCACTGTTCCATATTCATGTTACTGTTATACACTCATTCCTGTTCATACCCATGCCTGCATATCTTGTGTATCCTGTTCATTTGTTATTGTTTGATATTATGACGCACTGACGTCTGGGTTTTGCATGGACCAGATCCTTTACCTCTTTCGCAGGCCGATCATGAGTATTTCAGCCGACAGGCCGAGTAGTGAGGATCCCGTTAGTATCTAGTTAGTTTAGTTTTATTTCCGTACTTTTATTTCCTGATGTGAGCCCGTATTTGGGACGTACTTTCCAGATGTTATTACTTATTGGATTTATTGCTTCCGCATATTATTTCTTGACTCGTTTATTCTGGCATATGGACATGTACTAGATAGTTTATTTTCTATTTTTATTGTTCTTGATATCTTATAGACAGCCGTAATGTGACTGTAGATGGATGTTTCCTAACCACAGGTAGCATGGTTGGCTCTGTCACATGCCGATCGTAGCGCACTCTGGGAAGCGGGGCGTGACAGGGTTTGTTTGGTATCAGAGCCATAAGATTTAGGTTAATCGGGTTTGATTCTTTTGTAGTTGGGTATTGGACCCAATACACGAATCAGAAAATCCGTGATTAGGAACATGTCCTGCCACATTGTTATCGTGATTCTTGAATCATATTTTTCTCTTGACCCTTGTCATGACGATATACAAACAAGTTTGCATCTCGACTTGAAACCTTCTAGTTCCCTATTGTTTCTCTCTATTCTGATACTAGGATTTGGGCAACTTGAACGGAGTTATGTGATTGTAACTATGAACTGCAGCATGGTTACAATGCGGTACTCTATTTAAGTAACTTTGAGTCCTAGTCTTGATTCACTTCCTTGATTTATGGCCGTGATATTATCTTGCTTCTCTCGGTTTCCTTGCTTACCAGTTTATGTTTTATCGCAAGCTTGAATCCTGTTTACCGTGCTTATCTTCTTCAATGTTTGGTGTCAGATGAAGTCGTTTTCAGTATCCTACTTGTTCATGATTTTCTCGCATTAGTATTATTCGATTCTGGTGCATCCCATTGTTTTATGTCGTCCAAGTTTATTGTTGCACATTCGATTTCTTGCACGATCCTGTCTTATTGTTGGGACATACACACTGGGAACGGGAAGATTATATCTAGTAGCGAGTGCAAAGATTGTTCGGTTGTTATCTGCAGACGAGAGTTATTCGCAGATTTCTTGGTGATCGATACTGGCAGTTATGATGTTGTCTTGGGAATGGATTTTCTCGGCACTTTCCATACTCACATTGATTGTAGGACAAAGAAAGTGATTTTTCAGATTCCCGGACATCCGGAGTTTGTTTTTGCTAGAGGTAGCAGTTTTGTCGGGCCACTCGAGTTTAGGGCTGGGCCGACAAGCGTCGTTCTTTCGTCGATGGAAGTTAATAAGGTGGAAGTGCTAGCTGTAGTTCGAGAGTTCATGGACGTGTTCGAGGACATTTCGGGTTTACCATCAAAACGAGATGTGGAATTCGCGATCGATCTTGTTCCTGGTGCAGCGCCAATCTCAAAGGCGTACTATCCGATGGCACCAGTGGAGTTGGAAGAAGTCAAGAAGCAGGTTACCGAATTGCTAGAAAAGGGTTGGATTCGAAGCAGTAAATCACCTTGGGGAGCTCCAGTTCTTCTAGTCAAGAAAAAAGATGGCACAAGGAGGATGTGCATCGACTATCGAGAATTAAACCGGGTGACTATTAAGAACAAGTACCCGATCCCTCGCATTGGCGAATTATTCGAGCAACTTAGTGGCGCGAGGGTATTCTCGAAACTGGATTTGCGATCCGGATATCATCAAGTTCGAGTTAAATCAGAAGATATTTGCAAGACTACGTTCCGAACTCGATATGGACATTACGAGTATTTAGTGATACCATTCGGAGTCACGAATGCACCGGCGATATTTATGGACTTGATGAACCGAATCTTTTCACCGTTCTTGGACCAGTTTATAGTGGTGTTTATCGATGATATTCTGGTCTATTCGAGTAGCCTAGAAGAGCACGCAGAACACTTGAAGATCGCACTGCAGACATTGAGGCATGAAAGATTGTATGCAAAGATGAGCAAGTGCGAGTTTTGGCTTGAAGAAGTGAAGTTTTTGGGGCATGTCGTATCCGGAGATGGAATCGCTGTTGACCCTGAAAAGATTGCAGCAGTTCACGATTGGCCGATTCCGAGAAATGTAGCGGAGATCAGAAGTTTTCTGGGACTTGCAGGATACTACAGATGGTTCGTGGAGAATTTTGCTCGCTTAGCTGAGCCTTTGACAAAGCTTACGCGGAAAGAAGTACTGTTCATCTGGACGGATAGTTGTGCGCCATCTTTTGAGGCGTTGAAGCAAAGGTTGATAACCGCTCCTATTTTGACCGTACCAGACGGTTCCGGAGGATTGGTAATTTACAGCGACGCATCTGGGAAAGGTTTGGGATGTGTTTTGATGCAGAATAGGAAGGTTATAGTCTACGCATCGAGACAGTTAAAGACCTACGAGAAGAATTACCCAACTCATGATTTGGAGCTGATGGCTGACTATGATCTTGATCTCAAGTACCATCCGGGAAAAGTTAATGTAGTGCCGGATGCGCTTGGTCGGATGCCAGCAATTCGGATGTTGACTGCACAGAAGGAGCTTATCGAAGATTTTCGAAAATTCGAGTTGGAGATCATGCTACCGCATTCTTCAGGACAGTTGATGCAACTGTAAGTACAGTTGTCGTTAATCAATAGTATTAAAGCAGCGCAGTCACAGGACCTAAGATTGCAGAAGTTTCAAGAACAGGTTGAAGCGGGACTTCTAACGGACTTGTTGATTCATGAAGATGGTTCGTTGCGATATGATAACCGTTTGTGTAAACCAAAAAAAACATTCACGAAGAAGTTATGAAGGAGGTCTAACCATGTCAGGACTTCGGCTTCGAGTACGTCATTAATGTCAGTTCCCACTGCAGGATTGAAAAGAAGGCCTATCTTTGAAAGGCTCTCCTATAAAGGGCAACGAGTACGTTTTAAGAAGTGATGAGAACATTACCTTCGCTGAGAATTACATATCGGGTCATTTTGTTTGGGATTTTTAGAAATTGAATATTTGTTTGTCGCGATTAACGGATGAAGATAAGATCCGCTCTCCGTTTTTCGTTTCTACCCTATATTCAATTCCCAACATTCTCAATATATATCCCCAATGACATTAAGTATTTCCCTTTATCGTCCTTGGGGACTCTAAATTTCTCCCTTTACCGTTCTCAGGGACTCTAAACTTCACTTTATCATGTGTTAAATGACTCTAAACCAAACTTCTCAATTTATGATCATAACTCAAGTGAAAGAATGCGACAACATCATGTGCATCTCGATAAATTGTACACTCCTTGTCGGGAGGCGTTTGGTGACATAAAAAAATAAATCTCATGTGTCCAGCTTATATAAAAGTTGTATGCACACATTTGATGATAGGGTATTTTTTGAATCAAAGATATTGACCGCCTAAAAGTATTCAAATCGGATATTTATGAATTTGCATATAGGTTTGATTCAAATACCTATACATTCCAGTACACTTGGCCAACTGGGGAAATTAAGTATTCATTTGAAAACCTATTGAGTCTAGTTTCCAGAAAATCAAACGGCGGGTCGTTTGGACTTCCCAAAAGAAAGTTATGGCCAGATAATTGAACCATGCGCATGTTGTTCTGAAAAGATATCCTCAATCGAGTGTCCCTAAGTCGAATATTTCTCTACTTCAAAAACAGAAGATGGTATGTTAAATAAGATACTTAATAGCCCCATTTAATTATCCTAAAGATAGAAGGGGAAATTATTTCCTCCCCTCATTTTCTTTATAAAAAATGGTGGTGGATAACTACCCCCACCCTACTCAAAAGAGTAGAGGTATATATGCCTTCTAAAAGAAAGAAAAGAGGGACACTGCATTTTCTATATTCTTTCTCATTCTCACTAGAAAAATGAAGAGGAAGAGAACGAAAGAGAACTCTCATTGTATAGGTTTTGAAGACTCGGAAATTGATTTCGCTCAAAGTTTTGAGAGAAAGAAGAGATTCCCTCATCATTCAACAAAAGAGAGAACTCTTATATTTTTACAGATTTGAAGAATCGCCTCTCGGCGAGAAGAAGAGAGAAGAGAAAATGGTGGCTTGATGAAAGCTTCTCTCTTTTTTAGAATTATTCTTTTCTTACTATTGGTAGGGGACATATAAAGTTGAAGACATGAAGGAATTTTCACCGTTCCATGAATCAAGAACTTCTCATGGACTTAAGAACATGGTTTTATAATACGAAAGTATTTCTCTTTGGAAAATAAGAGAAACCTATTTTTCCACCATATATATATGAACATAGAAATTAAAATGTCTATTTTTCTTCACAACAAATCCACTAATATAAGGGAAGATGCTACCCGATTTTATAATAAACTTAAAAAGAAATCAGAAATCATTCGTGGCCAATAATTTATCATCTTTAACAGTAGCAGATTTTCGGATTAAGTCTGCCTGCTCCGACACATCCGAGCAAAATGGTCATAACTCTCACTCGAGAGCACCAAATCATGATCCGTTCGAAGCATATGAAAGATACGTCGATAAGGTTTGAAACGAGACCATGTATGAAGATAATTGGTCATGAAATTATAGGTTTTCAGATATCTCAAAAGATGTCCGCAGATTCGCGGGTTGAATCTGCCTGCTCCGACACGTCTGAGCAAAATGGTCATAACTCTTACCCGAGAGCACCAAATCATGATCCGTTCGAAACATATGAAAGATAACTCGATAAGCTACGAAAAGAGACCATATATGAAGATAATTGGTAATGAGATTATAGGTATTCGGATATCTCAAAAGATGTTCGCATATTGGAGGGTTTAATCTGCTTGCTCCGACACATCTGAGCAAAATGGTCATAACTCTCATCCGAAGCACCAAATCATGATCCATTCGAAGCATATGAAAGATAACTCGATAATCTTCGAAACGAGACCATGTATAAAGATTATAGGTTTTCGGATATCTCAAAAGATGTCCGCCGCTTCATGGGTTGAATTAGCCTGCTCCGACATATCCGAGTAAAAAGACTATAACTCTCACCCGAGAGCTCCAAATCATGATCCGTTTGAAGCGTATGAATACTAACTCGATAAGCTTCGAAACAAAACCGTATATGATGATAATTGGTCATGAAATAATAGGTTCTCGGATATCTCAAAAGATGTTCGCAGATTCACGGTCGAATCAGCCAGGTCCAACACATCCGAGCAAAATGGCCATAACTCTCATCCGAGAGCATCAAATCACGATCCGTTTGAAGCGTACGAAAGCTAACTCAATAAGCTTCGAAACGAGACCATATATGATATCTCCTGAAAGTTGAGGATATCTCCTGAAACTTGAGAGGACATCTCCTCAAAATTGTGAGGACGTCTTCTTGCGGGGATCTCCTAAAGGTTGTGAGGACATCTCCTGAAAGTAGTGAGAGCATCTCCTGAAGGCTGCGGGGATCTCCGGAAAGTTGAGGATATCTCCTGTACGTTGCGGGGATCTCCTGAAAGTTGAGGACATCCCCTGAAAGTTGTGAGGATATCTTCTTAGCGTTACAGGGATTTGCGGGGATCTCCCGAAAGTTGAGGACATCTTCTAAAAGTTGTGTGGACATCTCCTAAAAGAGATGGACATCTCCTAAAAGAGATGTCCGCCATTATGTGAAATAAAGTGGACATCTCCTAAAAAAGATGTCTGCAAGTTTTGACATGATAGGGGCATCTTTTAAAAGAGATGCTCGCAAGCATGTGAAAGGAAGTGGACATCTTCTAAAAGAGATGTTCACACCTATTGGATTATAGTTTGCAAGCCCTATTTAAGTGGCTCACCCTCGTACTCATACCATATGCTATGAACCCCATTTAAAGGGCTCCGCATTGACTTAATTGACTAAGAGTGGAGCCCATAAATGGAGATACCCACTTAGTCTCTAAATGACATATCCCCCCTCCCCCCACACCTCTTCTCTTGAAACATATTTATATGCTCCTGTAACCTGTTTCATGTGACTTTGAGATGTAAAGAGATGTATATATCTCAAAATTGTACACAAATCAATATAAATGAAGTATCATGATAACTTCCTTTTATATTGCTCTTTTCTTTTGTAAGTATGTGTGTGATTAATCTTTTCTTATCAGTGACTAGCATTTTGCACATGCGATGCACGTTTGTAGTTTTATCATATTAGAGTACGAAAAAAATTCTTGAGCCCATGGATAAATATAAAATAGGGGGCTTTTGGTGTAAAATTATTTTGAATGTTAATAAGTGAATAAAATAGTCATTTTAGTAACTTAGATTAAAAGTATTCTAGAAAATATTATAATATGTTATTGACCATATTTAAGTAAAAGAAGATAGTTATAAACCAATGAAAGTAGAATTTGAAAAATGATAAGATTAAAATAATTTCTAGAAAGTTCTTTTTTATCTTAAGTTTGAGTATAATGTAGATTGAATTTGGAATTCAAACTAATTTCTACAAAGTTCTTTTTTGTCTCAAGTTCTAGAAAGTTCATTTTTTCTTTATTTTTAAAAAAATGGAGAATTTCAATTATTTGTCTTTTCATTGATGATGTGGAGGCTCTAAGATTTGTTTTTTTTAAACATCATAATTAATTATTTGTCTCTTTGTATGATTACCTGGAGACCCTAAGAATGAAGGATTTTTCTTCTTTTTTCTTTGTATTTTACAAAAGAAGAGGGTGGTTTCTAACTAAGTCCATTTGCATTATATGGTAATACTAGTTTTCTGCACGTGCGTTGCACGCATTAGTTCATTCAGCTATATGGTATTTGTAATTGAAATTATGAAGCGATATTATCATACTGTTAGTTAAATGAATGGTTTCTTCAAAATTCTTTCATTTAGTTTTTGTTAAAAAAACATAAATTTGAATGTTAATAACGCGTCGTGTTTGAGTTATCATATATATTGCAAACCATTATTAATAGATAATTTAAAAAATTCAAAATAAAAATGCAAGGTTATGGAAACTTCTAGAAAGACAATACTATATAGTTTAGTGGATGTGTATTGAATAACTTTAAATAAGAAAGACATTCAAGTAAAAAAGCAACTTCAAGAAAAATCTAGAAAGTTGAAATATGCTAGGGTAAGACTTTGTCTCGAAAGTTCTTTTGTCTTATCTTTTTAGGGATTGAATTTTTAAAATTCAAATGAACAATATTGTATTGTTGTGTTGTCTTTTCTTGATGATGTGGACACCTTAAGAATGGAGAAATTTTCTCTTTTTTCTTTATTTAAAAAAAAGGTTAATGGTGAATCTAACCAAGTCCATTTGCATTATAATATAAAAGATATATGTGATTTGAAGCAGCCTAACAACGTATCCCGTCTAGATTAAGATCTGAGACAGTAGGGTATAATTAACGGTAAATACTTGTGCTTATCGGAAGTCTCGAACTCCAGGTCCTTCTAGTCAAACCTTCAAACCCTTGATTTTGTTTTGTTTAAACTCTATTTTTTTAATGTTCAATCGTTAGAGGTCATAAAGAGGGTTAACAGTCTCACAGTCTCCCACCAAGTCCTAGCTATCTAGCCATGGCTTAGATATTTTGCTTTAGCTGAAGAGCGAGATACCCTAGTTTTCTTTCTTGAACTTCCAAAAAACTGAAAAGCTCCAAGATGCAATATCCTATAGTAAATTTACACGATCCAACTTGCCCAATCCGCTCCACAAAAAGGCATGTAATTGTAGTGTACTTGAATAAAGGATAATTATTTTCCTTAGAATTTGCTTGAGATTGCAAATAACACATAAATGTTAGCGGAAACGTCGGTTTTGGATGGAATATAGCAAGTAAGGGAGAAATGACAAGAGGATTTTATCGGCGAAAGAAAATTTTGCACTATTGAAGAAAATGCTACTTTACAAAGGAATTTAAGGACTACAAAATTTTACATGAGCTCTCAAACTCTTAATCTCACACAAAAACTTACTATAGCTCACAAATGTTTGTGTTTATTTGATGCACATCTCAAATGACCGCTAAGGTATTTATAGGAATTCAATCTATGGTTCAAGAAAACTTCTAGAATCTCTCTAGAATTTCTTGACTATTTCTAGAACTTCTTCTAGACGAAGTCGAGAGACATTCAAAAACAATTTCTAGAATATCTCTAGAACTTTTAGATTTCTTCTAGAAGAACTCTAGAACTTGGGTTTGGGCTCAAGAACTTGGGCTTGGGCGTATGTGATTTTGCAACAAAACAATAACATCTTGATGTGGCTGATGAGATTTATCAAGATTCAAGAAACTGGCTAAACAACTTTGGTGCCGCATACATCAAAATTTATCAAGATTCAAGAAACATGGCTACAAAAATCCTTACCATCTCTGGTGCCGAATTCATCAGGATCCAATGCTTTCTTATACTGGAGGTGTCATAGTGAGGCATCCTTGGCCTAAGCAACTTCTCATCAACTTGGTGTTGATGGGTTAAATTCCGCAACTCAATCCTTCATGCGACAAAAATGATGTCTACAGAAAATCCTTACCATCTCTGGTGTCGAATTCATCAGGATCCAATGCTTTTTTCTTATACTGGAGATGTCATAGTGAGACATCCTTGGACTAAGCAACTTTTCATCAACTTGGTGTTGATGGGTTAAATTTCGTAACCCAATCCTTCATGCGACAAAAATCCCTTCATGCCATTGATCACCATCGTTTCAATCTCATAGTCAAATCACTATCGGTTTTCTTCCACTAAAGTTGTTGATATCTCTACTATCGTCTCCCATAATATTATCAATCTCTTCTACCGAGCCTACACTCAAGGTCGTTCGACTATTGAAAGCTACACCTTTGTAGGATACTCTTCTTCTCATCAACTTAGTCTCTTCTCTCTACTCTGCTACATCCGCTCCCACTAACTAAAACGATTTGAAAAAAGTATTGTCTTGTTACTCAACAGAGACTTCATGATAGATAGTTTGCCTTGCTCTACATGAAAGAGCTTGATGCAATTATTGAAATGCATAATCCGTTCTCGATGCAACATAAATTATACCATCATTGCTTTGCAACTTGATGGTACTCGGCTCAAGTAGTTTATTTTCAAAGACTCGGCCTACGTTCCACCATCAGTTTAAGGGAGCATGTTATGTTACTTGTATTTGTATCATCCTAAATACTGGAATTTGGAATTTGGACTTAGCGCAGGAAGTCCCACCATGTATATAAATATGGGTGATTACCCTCGTAACAATTTCACACCATGTTATGTTGATATCTCTACTATCGCCTCCCATCATATTATCAATCTCTTCTACTGAGCCTACGCTCAAGGTCGTTCAACTATAGAAAGCTACACCTTTGTAGGATACTCTTCTTCTCAGCAACTTAGTCTCTTCTCTCTACTCTCCTACATCCGCTCCCACTAACCAAACGATTTGTAAAAAGTACTGTCTTATTACTCAAAGAGACTTCATGATAGATAGTTCACCTTGCTCTACATGAAAGAGCTTAGATGCTATTATTGAAATGCATAATCCCTTCTCAATGTAACATAAATTATACCGTCATTGCTTTGCAACTTGATGGTACTCGGCTCGAGTAGTTTATTTTCAAAGACTCAGCCTACGTTCCACCATCAGTTTAAGGGAGCATGTTATGTTGCATGTATTCTGCATCATCCTAAATACTGAAATTAGGAATTTGGACTTAGCACAGGAAGTCCCGCCATGTATATAAATATGGGCGATTACCCTCGTAACAATTTTGCACTTTCTCATCCCTTAGTATGTATCTTTGTATTGAATGACTTTTTCCTAATATCCACATTTTTGTAACACTAAATTCATATATTTCGCCACCTTTGTTTAACCCTACAAGCGATGACTCAACATACACTTTACTATGGTCTACCTTCAAAATGCCCACCTCAAGTGCATTACATGAATTTCTTGATTAAGAACCTATCATAAGGCTAAAGACATTCCTTTTACTTCCTATTTAACCATCAGAACCTTCATGAAATCTCCCAGAAATCTCCCATGTACGACCGGCTTTTCCTACATTCATATGTCAAAATTATTCTCTATCTGCAGGGTACAATAAAGAGAGTTGAACCCTCGTTACAAAAATGTATGTATGATTTCTCGCCATATAAAACTTTTTAACATTTGAAGCAAGGTTTATTCATGTCCTTAAAATTACTAGTTACAATGTATAATTATGGCAACTCAGTATTTTGGTGGTAAAAGTTCTATACAGATTGGGAAAGTAGTACACACGTCTATAATTTTGGCAGAATGGCAAATTAGGCGGACACATTTTGAAAATTAGATGATATTTGTGTACTTGTTTGAATAGTCATTACTCCTGATAAGAAATCAAAGGGGCACCCATACCAAGCATTAGGAATTGTACTTATTTGGACCATATACAAATTTGTGTTGTCTCCTATAGATGCACTCATGCATACTCATCTCTCTATTCTGAAGTTTAGTGAATCACAAAACCTAGTCTGCTCAGGATTTAATAGGTGGGTTTGAACCCCGGACCTCTTGCTTAACTTCAGAAGAGGCTTTATAACTAGGCTATATAGTGGCACTTGCACTCAAGGGTCTATTATATCCTGGATATTCCAAAGAGACCGCATCGTGATGCAAGCAGGGTGGAAATTCTCTATACATCTCAAAAGTTGACAATTTTGCCTCATAAAGTAAAGTAAATGAGTATTTATCATTTTTTGAACTGGCCGTAAGCCCAATTCACGCACACAGCATGCACAAGCATACAACACACACCCAGGGGATCCACAAATTTGCCCCGAAAGCGTTAAATTGTGACCACTTCCCCTCTTGGGATCCAACCCGTGCGCTCTCCTCATGAGGGGAAGTACCAATTGAGCTATTGCTCATTGGTAGTAAATGATATTTATTCATGCCAAACATTCGTAACCTATAATCGAGCACATAAGAGGAATCTTAATCATTTTCCATGATTTTGTTAGCAAAGAGTCAGTCGATAAACAATGGTAAAGGACATCATTAGCAAAAGCCCTAGATTTTTTCAAAGGATGAAGCTAAATTGACGAAGATACCCGAGAGAGAGAGAGAGAGAGAGAGAGAGAGAGGCATACTCTCGGGAAGCGGTGAAGAGGAAGAAAGAGGCGAAGAGAGCTCTCCCCACGAGCGACAGCAACCCCATCGCCGGCGACGATTTGAAATCGATGTGCGAGATTCAGATCTGTGCCTCTCTCTCGCTCGCTCTCAGTCTCAGGGCAATCCGTCAGGATCGGGCGAGTATATGATGGTGATTCATTCATTGCATGTTGAGATTTGGTGAGAGTTGGCATTAAGACAGGCAGCTACCTTCTTCCTATTTTAAGTGCTCGATGTTTACGGGGAACAACCACGTGGTTTGACGCTGTCGTCTTCTTTATTTCTTTTTCGATGCAAAACACATCTGACAGATAAGCTAGTCTCGCAGTGCTTTTGGACCGACTACAATGAAGTGGATGAAATGGTCATCTTTATAAACCCGACCAAACTAGACAATGCCCCAACATTCGCTAAAAAGTCATTACGAGTATTTGCTAAAAACTAATGGTGAATTTCCAGAAAAGAACCAAACCAAGTTTCCCACTGACAAAAAGCCCTTGTCCTCAAGACGCATGTCAAAAACCCTTAAAAATGTTTTCTGTTGTCAAAATACCTAGCAGCTGCATGCTATATCTAAATGGCTGACTGTAGTATCTAAGCAGTTTTATGTGATATGTATGAGTTTATTAGATACAGCATGCACCTATATAGATACTGCAGGAAAAATTTCCAACGGGTTTTTTACTATCACTTCGACCTCGGGTTTTTTTTTTACAACAAGAAAAACTGCTTGGAGTTTTGACAATTTATCCCCAAAAGACAAAATCCTAACCCTGGTTAATTCTACATTATTCTTTCATTATTTCAATATTAAACCTAATTTAAAAAAACTAAACCCTACTGCATCTAACAATCACAGCATACATACTGCTGTATAACGCAAATGGCATTGGTTAGAGTCCACCCTCTCCATTTTTATAAAAACAAAAAAAATGAGAAAATTTCTCAACTCTTAGAGCCCCTACATCATCAAAGAAAAAGACAAAAATAATTAATTGTTTTATTAATTTAAATTTCAAATTCATTCTGCATTCACTAAAATATGAGACAAAAAAAACTTTCTATAAATTAGTTTGAATTCCAAATTTAATATACACTGTACCCAAACCTAAGACAAAAAAAACCTTTCTGAAAGTTATTTTAATCATATCATTTTTCAAATTATATTTTCATTTACATATAACTAATTTCTTTTATTTAAATATGATAAATAACATATTATAATATCTTGACATCCAAGTAGCTAAAATGACTATTTTCTTCCCTCCTATAAATATTACGCATTTTAGCATCGCACATGCAAAACGTTTGTGAGAACACAATGCAGATTAAAATTTGTAATTGAAGAACAAGACTTTATGAGAGAGAGAGAGAGAGAGAGAGAATGGAGTTGAGAAGAAGAATATGGAGACGAGAAGAACAAAAATATAGACGAGTTAAAGGAAATTGAAGAAGATGGCGACACAAATACAAGTTCCTCGTCAACAATGAGAAATAACATGAAAATCATTCCCACTGTATCCTCCTCAAAAGATCAAATCCAGTCTACACTACAACTGTGCTCTTCATTGAGACACCTAGAATCCACATACACCACCATGATCAAGAGCAACACCCACCAAGAATCCTTCTCCATGAACCAATTCCTCGCCGCCTGCTCCCGCCTTCGCCATATCGACCTCGCATTTGCTGCATTCCACCAAATATCACACCCCAACATCTTCGTCTACAACGCCATCCTCGGCGGTTTCATGCAATGCAGCAGACCCATGAGTGCACTCCAACTGTTTGCTGATATGCCGAACCGAACTCGCCTCCGTCCGAATGGTTACACCTTTTCTTATCTCGTTAAGGCGAGTGCGCTAGAAGGTTGTGTAGAGTTCGGGGAACCGGTTCACGGGCAGATTAGGAAAATGGGTTTTGGAAATGTGGTGGTAATTCAGACCGGGTTGGTCGATTTCTACACCAGCGTGTGCAAGGTTGAAGAAACCAGGAGGGTGTTTGACGAAATGGGGAATAGGGATGTTTTTGCATGGAATTCGATGATCTCTGCTCTTGCCCGTCTCGGGTGTTTGGATGAAGCTAGGAGAGCCTTTGATGAGATGCCAGAGAAGAACGTCGTGTCGTGGAACACCATGATGTCGGGGTATGCAAAGTGCGGCGATGTCGGTTCCGCCGCTTGTTTATTTGCCCGAATGCCCACTAAGAACTTGTTTTCTTGGACTAGTATGATATCTTGCTGGTTGCGAAGCAATCACTGCAATGAAGCCATTGAAACATTTGAACGGATGAAGGCAGCAGGGATCACGCCAGATCAAGTGACGATGGCCAGTGTGATCGCGGCGTGCGCGCATCTCGGAGCTCTTGAAGTTGGCAAAAATGTGCATCATTATGCGATGCTAAATGGGTTTGAACTCGATGTCTATCTGGGTTCGGCTCTTATCGATATGTATGCCAAATGTGGGAGCTTGGAGCGGTCGCTTGTGGTTTTCTATAAATTGGAGAAGAAGAACCTCTTCTGCTGGAACTCCATGATCGATGGCTTAGCTATTCATGGACGAGGTAGAGAAGCAGTCGATATGTTTAATAGAATGAATAAGGAACCTAAAATCGAGCCAAATTGGGTTAGCTTTGTTATCATTCTTAATGCTTGTGCACATTCAGGGTTAGTAAACGAAGGCCGTGAAATGTTTTCGAACATGATCGAGGAACACTCGTTAGCACCAAAAATTGAGCATTATTGTTGTATGGTCGACCTTTTGGGTCGTGCTGGTCTCCTTGACGAGGCATTGGATATGATAAAGAGCATGGATATCGAACCGAGCACGATTATATGGGGAGCTTTATTGGGCGCATGCAAGGTACATGGGAATTTTAGGATTGGGAAAATTGCTTCGGAGAAGTTGTTGGCTTTGGAGCCAAATAAGAGCAGCAACTATATGCTTATGGTTGGTATGTATGCACAGACAAACAAATGGCATGAAGTAGCTGATTTGAGGAGTGCGATGAAAGAGAATGGAGTGAAGAAGAGGAGTCCAGGATGCAGTTGGATAGAGATAGATAGAGTGGTTCATGAGTTTGCTGCTTCTGATGTTTCTCATTGTTCGGTAGCCGAGATTTGCTTGTTGAATGGGTTGGATATGCATCTTCAATTTACAGGAACATACACGGAATGGAGCATCTGGTATTGAGCAAATAGACGGATACAACTAGAAGAGTATACTCATATGACAATGTAGTTTCACAAACTTTATGTACAAGAGGAAAGCAGGAGCCTAAAAGGTCACTATAGGATGCACCCTAGACGTTGTAACATTATATTAGATGATACATGTTATTTAAAGTGATGACATCTCTCTCATAATAAGTATTTGATTCACATTATGTCACATAATTTTACTTAATATGCAACACCTGATGAGGTATTTTCCCGTCATCTCACTGTAGGACGCGCCCTACCGTGACACATCAGGCGCTGATTCCTCTACTTACAACGGTGCTTAAGAAAACATCACGATCATTATGTGTAGTCCATGAGATCGCGTTTTCCCTAATGTTGATGCTGCCAAGAGTCCATCTTGCTGTAAATGCTCTGTCAACCACACACAATCTTCAATCATCACTGGCGACGATGAAGTCTTCCCACTATGAGACCCCTCCTCCATCACCTGGCACCGCATTATAACCATCGCCAGCCTTCCCAATTACCATTACGCACTGCCAGCCTTCGCCTTTCCAATCAGTATATGAAAGAAATTTTTTGAGGTTTTCCCCTCTACTTATGTTTGAACAGGTTAGTTTTTGTTTGAGATTTTTTTATTTGATTAAAACCTATATTGTATTTTAGTAAAAAGTAAATCTACTTGTATCAGGCAATTAGGATAGTTGTAAGAAGATCATTTCCATTAAAAGGCTTTATATGTAAAAGTTCAAAACCTAGCTTTGTGGATAAGGAACTTAAAAGGTAGAAATTAGGTTACATGAGGTTAGAACACATGAGGGCAAGAAAATTTTTTCTCCTTCACTCCATAAAATAATGCTAAAAATTAGAAAATTCCCTCAGAGAACTCTTATCCCAAAACATGCCAACTCATACTCACACTCATGAGTTTACCTTTTTACCCTTTCAATAAATTGCCCCAATTTTTTTTCTTTCAAAACGAACTCCAATGATTGTATAAAAGTAGTTTAAAAAAGTTAATATATACACACCAGATTTATTTTCACATAACTTGCGTGTATAATAGATTAATTTTAACAGCATTATAAATCTATTAAATTTTAATCTATTCATGTAGGTATTTACATAATTAATTCGTAACAAAACTTTCTAAATATTTTAAGTTCCATATATCATTTTTCGTTTTATAATATATAATCCATTAATTATTTTGCAAAAAAATGCATCGGTGATAATTTAGATATTTGCTATTATTACCGATAATATTTATTTATTTATTTTGAACTGGCCCGTAAGCCTAACCCGCGCACACAACCCACCCATGCACACATAAGCACACCACCACACAAGCACACAACCGAAAAGCATGCTGGTGGTGGATGATAATACTCAATCCTTATGAAAATTAGATTTCATATCCTAAAATAATGCAAAAAAGCTAGTAGGCCTATATTGAAGCATAAGTAAATAATTTCATGAGAGATAAATTATCAACATTGTCATAAGTTTATTATAAAAAGAAAAGAAATATATATAAGAAAGGACAAAGATTAAAAGAAATTCTGTCCTCTTTAGCGAAGTGACAAGTACACCAAAGAAAACCCTTGTCTCTTGAGTAGATTAGCAGGTAGGATTTAGGCAGAAAGAAAAGTCGTTAGGGGTGTGTTTTCCTCAAAAGTGAAAGAAGGATGTCAATAAATTTTAATTAAGTTTGTCGGAACTTAAATTTTTAACTTTTGGTTCCAAATCCATACATTGTAAACGAAAACGAACATTAGAAGAATGCTGACTAACTTCTTCCTTATTGTACAACTAGGAGGAGGAGGAGGAGGAGGGCGAGCTATATTTAGCGTCTCTTATTTCTCTTTTTATATCAATAATTTGTTAAACTTTCAGTGCCTTTGATTCAATCATGAGCTTTTGTAAGCCGCTTGTCGGTACCCTGAACAAGAAACTAGGGATTTAATTAT
This sequence comes from Agapanthus africanus, assembly GCA_030015575.1. Taxonomy (NCBI): domain Eukaryota; kingdom Viridiplantae; phylum Streptophyta; class Magnoliopsida; order Asparagales; family Amaryllidaceae; genus Agapanthus; species Agapanthus africanus. The sequence goes on along the minus strand of CM057339.1, from coordinate 81,913,127 downwards.
CACTCACGTAGGATGAACTACACATCCCAACTACTTCTAATTTATCCAAATAGTGAATCGTGAAGGATTGGCTCTGCTCTAATGAATTTTACGAAGTCTCTTAAATCCAATGAAAGAAGAAAGGGAACAACAAACATCTCCATCACTCTAAACAACAGGTTTAGAATTGTCATGAGCTCAGTAAATCTGCCTGCAATCTAGACAACATTTTACTTATTAAATTCTCTAATATAAGAACCTGTTCTTTACAGGCTGCAATGACATCTATTTATAATATGGGGATTGAAAGCATGTAGATTCCATCGATGTCTGCAACCATCAGGCAAGAGTGGCCTACTGTGTCTCCAGGTTTGTTCTTTAGCTCCAAAGCATGAGCGAACTCTTGGCAAATTAAGTTGTTAGAAAAATGTGAAATTTGATCTTTCTACCTATTCTATTTAATGATGCTGATGCTGATGCTGTGAAGGTACTTAATATGTTATATGCCAACCATCCATAATTTTGTGAATTACTTAACCAGTTTTGGTTCCGTAAACAAGTTTTATTGGCATGAAGTCCGTTAATTGTTTATACTTGACGGTCCATTTGTATTGTGTACATGTGCTTAGCTGGTAATTTAAAATGTAACCTCTGAGAGAGTAGGATTGATAAAGACATTGGACCTAATTAGCGTCACCGACTTGGCTACTGCAGATTTTGGAGTGTGATTAGCATAAGAACATCTAAACACATTTTACTAACCTATTCATATTTTGCATTTATAGACTGTTTGGAGGGTGGCTAATAATTTGAAATTTTTATATGAAGACCTATTATTTGTTGAGCAAAAGGGATGGCACGCAGTCGTCTATCGAGTGTAAAAGGAATATCTCACAATTGGAGGTCTGGTAAAGCGGAGAAAAATATTTATACCTCAAGTTCTTCTTTCCTTTGAAATGATCCTTAAAATGAACCCTGGCTCACAAAATGAATACTCCAAGTCACCAGTCATCCTCCACTTCATTTGGTTTCTAATGGGAGGGGCAAAGTGGGTCCTTGCAAGGACTGGCTTTTTATAGGTCCTTCCCCTTTTGCAAGAATAAAAGCCTAGCTGCTACTGCAAAAAATGGGGCCAGAGTTGTCGACACGACTGTAATTTGATAATGATACTAAGCTTGAGGATGCCAACCTGCGCACTTAAATATAGGCATGTGGATTAGAATACTTATGATCACATATGGTATTAGAACTTAGAGGTTGAGAATTGGTCTCATATTGGACTGGAGATTGTAGATTTAAAGTTTTAACCACAAAAGGAAAATTTTGGGACATTTGGCTGAATGCCTGGCTGAAGATCATATAGTTTTCGACTTTTTAAAGCTGTTTGAAAGTGTCTTGAGTGATCTTAAAGTGGAAGTTGCATATGTCAATGTTATGGTCCTAATATATCACATTTTCCTTTTAGAAGTTGTAAGTCCAATGTTTGTTGAAAATTGATTCAAATTTGGTGGCGGAGATTACCACGAGGACGACGCCGACGAAGAAGACCATCGCCCACGTGGGCGGCTGTCAACGTTCACATATGGTTGGTAGCGGGTGGGTTTTTTGATCGTGTGTGGATTTCCTATTTGAAAGAGAGAGAGAGAGGAGAGGGAGAGATATCTCAGTTTAGAATTTAGAGAGAAAGAAGGGATAAGATATTTTTTAGAAGTGGGTTTGGGCTAATTTTGGGCTATCTGCCCGTTAACTCAAGTATAAATATGTGCCCATTCCTTCTCATTTCAACCCAAGAAAAAAATCCTATAAGAATTCCACAAAAATTAGAGACAAAACACTCTGATATAGAGAGTGATTACTGTAAGTTCGCAGTGAGAGAAAAGTGTTTGTAATCTTATATCTTACAAAGAAAGAAAAGAAGAAAAACTAGTGCGGCAAAGTGGACTAGACAAATTGCTGAACCGCTATAAAAATCTTGTGTCTCCATTTTATTTGTGCGATTGAATTCTTTTATCTGTTGTCGTTCTCATATATTATGTGGAAATATTCCTAACAACTGGTATCATATCAAGGAACCAAATGGGTATTCGATTCTACGGTCTAAGTTTATGGTGGGTGACGACGCTTGTGTCTGCTCCCTATCTTCTTGGAATGTAATTTTGAAGGTGTTGGTTCAAAAATCCGGGTGAGAGTTAAATTTGCGGTAAGCAAAAGATGGCGTCAGATGAAGAAAAAGTGAAGATCAATAAATTTGATGGGAAGGATTTTAGGTTCTGAAAGATGCAGATTAAATATTACTTGTATCAGAAAAAATTTCACGAACCCTTATTGGATATGCAGCCAGCAGATGCAACGAAAGAAAATTGGGATCTATTAGATCGTCAGGCTTTGGGTGTGATCCATTTGACGTTGGCAAATAATACCGCGTTCAACATTATCCACGAGAAAACTACAGCGGATCTGATGAAGGCACAATTAAATATGTACGAAAAACCATATGCCTCTAACAAAATACATTTGATGCGTCGTCTATTTAATTTGGAGATGAGAGGTGCATCTGTTGCAAATCACATTAATAATTTTAATGTGATTACAACTCAATTATGTTCTGTGGAAATAAACTACGATGATGAGATCAAAACTTTGATCATGTTGTCCTCTTTACCTGAAAGCTGGGTCGCAACTGTGACCGCGGTGAGCAGTTCTTCAGGAAGTAAGAAGTTAAAATTCGATGAAATCCGAGATTTGATTCTCAGCGAAGATGTTAGCAGCAGAGAGTCGGGAGAATCTTCGGGGTCTGCTTTGAGTACCCAAAACAGATGAAGGAGTTTTCAACAAGGACATAGGCCGAGCAATGGCAGATCTAAATCCAAAAGGAGGAGTAAATCAAAGCCTCACAAAGATATCACTGCTAAAATTGCGGTATTTAGGATCACTTCTCCAATGATTGCACTAAATCAAAGAAGAACAAGAAGTTTCAAAAGTACCAGAAGAAAGATTATCAAGAAGAAGTGTCTTTTTCTGCAAATGTCGCTACCGAAGGGATCCATGATGCTCTTATCTGTAGCGTTGACAGTCCTATTGAGTTCTGGATTCTGGATTCTGGACTCTGGTGCTTTATTTCACTCGACTCCGTGCAAAGACTTATTGCACAACTTCGCTACAGGGAAGTTTGGAAAGATTTATCTGGCTGATGATGAATCTTTAGAGATCACCGGAAAAGATGATGTTTATATAAAAACCGCCAATGGAACCCAGTGGAAGTTGCAGGATGTCAGATATGTTCCTGGCTTGAAGAGAAATCTGATCTTCATGAGTCAGCTAGACATCATGGGATATACAACAATTTTTAAAGGTGGTGCTTGGAAGATCTCCAAAGGTACTATGGTTGTAGTAAGAGGTATTAAGTTGGGAACATTACATATGACTGCAGAATGCAAAGACACGGTGGCGGTGGCCAAAAGTGGTGGCGATTCTAAACTATGGTATCAAAGGCTCGAGCATATAAGCGAGAAAGGAATGAAATTGCTAGTATCAAAAGGACGACTACCTGAATTGAAAACTGTCGATATCGGCTTGTGTAAGAATCGTGTTTATGGCAAGCAGAAAAGAGTTGGCTTCTCAAAAATTGGAAGGCCACCGAAGAAAGAGAAGTTGGTGCTGGTACATACAGATGTATGGGGGCCAGCCCCAGTTCAGTCTCTTGGAGGCATTCATTACTATGTCATCTTCATTGACGATTCCACTAGAAAAGTATGGATTTATTTTTTGAAAAATAAATCTGAGGTGTTTGTTATTTTTAAAAGGTGGAAAGCTAAGATTGAAAATCAGACTGGTCTAAAAATCAAGTGTCTGAAATCTGACAATGTTGGTGAGTATGACAGTACGGAGTTAAAGGAATTTTGTGCAGAAAACGGAATCAGAATGATAAAAACAATTCTGGGAACTCCAGAATAGAATGGTGTCGCTGAATGAATGAACAGAACCTTGAATGAGCGTGCTAGAAGCATGAGACTACACTCAGGGTTGCCAAAGTATTTTTGGGCAGATGCAGTTAACATAGCAGCTTAATAAATCGAGGATCTTCAGTAACGTTGGGTTTTCAGATACCAGAAGAGGTATGGATAGGGAATGGGATAAATCTTTATCATTTGAGAGTTTTTGGTTGTGTTTCCTATATACAAATAGATTCCGATAAAAAAGACAAGCTTGATCCTAAGGCTAGAAAATGTTATTTCATTGGTTATGGTTCTGACTATTTTGGTTATCGGTTTTGAGATGATCAAAATAGAAAAATCATAATACACAAAGACGTAACCTTCAATAAAAATGTATTATATAAAGACAGACTTGTAGCAGCATCTGATAGTGCAGAAAAACAGCCAGAAGAATATGAAAGGGCTGTGTTAGAAGAGATCACAGATAGTGATGTAGCTATGAGATCTTTAGAAAATCCTGATGTCGGGACCCGGTTTTTGCTCACGGAGTAAAGTGCCATACGGAACAAAGTGCCATGCCAAGTGTCATGTTTAAGTGGGCGGGGGCCACCTCTTGAATCCGTAGGGGTCACCTCTTGAGTCCGTGGGACCCACTGTAGAACAATGGGAATCGTCGGAATACATTCCGAAAGAGGGCAGATCTGTATTATAAATGGAATGATACCACTTTTCAATACAGAGGCGTTTTTTAAATGAACCGGCACTACAGGAGCTTGAGAACTCCGTAGTTAAGCGTGCTCGAGTCAGGGAAGTCCTGGGATGGGTGGCCTCCTGGGAAGTGGCCCTTGGTCGGGTCCGGTTCGTCCCGAAGGACAAAACCGTGCGGTTTCGGCTAGAGCGGACAATACTCTCTATATTGGGGGTGAGGCGTGACACCTGAAAATACTGCAACAGAACAGGAAGTAGAACAGAAACAAACCACTCCTCAAGTGGTTGTAAGGAGATCGGAAATGTTGTATAGACCCACACAACGGTATTCTCCATCCTTACATTATTTACTGTTGACTAAACCAATGCAGTAATGCAGATGAAAGATTCTGTCAAGTGAGAGTTAGCCATGAGAGATGAGATGGATTCTTTAGAGAAAAATATAATATGGGTACTAACTCAATTGCCAAAAGGAAAGAAAACTTTGCAGAACAAATAGGTTTACCGGATCAAAGAAGAGAATGATGGCAGTATGAGATACAAAGTAAGGTTAGTAGTAAAGGGTTTTCAGCAGAAGAAAGGTATTGACTACACCAGAATTTTTTCTCCTGTAGTCAAATTAACTACTATCGGATTGGTGCTGAATATTGCTGCTGCTAAGGATTCACATTTAGAGCAACTAGATGTGAAAACAACTTTTCTCCATGGTGAATTAGATGAGGACATATACATGGTGCAACCAGAAGGTTTTCAAGTTCCTGGTAAAGAAAATCTTGTGTGTAGTTTAAAGAAGAGTTTGTATGGTTTGAAACAAGCTCTCAGGCAGTGTTACAAGAATTTTGATAACTTCATGTATGACAATGGTTTCATAAGAAGTGAAATAGACTATTGTTGTTATTTCAAGAATTTTGATGACTCCTATATTATTTTGCTTTTGTACGTGGATGATATGCCTGTTGCAATATCTAGCATGAAGGAGATCAATAAGCTAAAGATACAATTGTCAAAAGAATTTAAGATGAAGAACTTAGGACCATCAAAACAAATATTTGGGATGAGAATCACCAGAGAAAGAGCAGAAGGAATTCTGGAGTTATCTCAAGAGAAGTATATAGAGAAGTTGCTAAGCAGGTTAAATCTTCATGATGCAAAACCTAGCACACCTTTGGAAATTCAATTCAAACTTACCAAGAAGTAGTCGCCCAAGAAAGATGAGGAGCAGAAACATATGGAAAAAGTTCTATATGCATCGACAGTTGGGAGTTTGACGTATACTATGGTTTGTACCAGACCTGATATAGCACATGCAGTAGGAGTGGTAAGCAGATACATGGTGAATCCTGGAATGATACATTGGGAAGTCGTGAAGTAGCTTCTACAATATCTCAAAGGCACCTCAGGTATGACACTTCAGCTCAAGAAAAGTAGTATGACTTTGCAGAGATTCACTTGTTTCCTTAATATTTAACCTAATAAAAAAAGCAAAGTTCTGTTTGAATTAAATGAGACAGCGTCTCACGTGCTCTCCACGAGGGCACCAACGTCAGGATTAAATCCTATGGTGGCGCCGCATGTGCTCCTCACACAGGCGCCAATGTGCAAAGCACCAAAGAATCTATTAAATAAGAGTTAAACTCTTAAATGGCGCCGCATGTGCTCCTCACACGGGCGCCAATGTACAAAGCACAGGAATACCCATCTTTAGAATTAAAGTATTAAATGGCGCCCACGTGTACAACACGTGAGCGCCGGCACCCAACTAGAATTAAATTCTACTCTCTGTTAAACAGAGTCGTTGGATCAAAAATCCAATGGGGATGATAAATTATTAAAATACAGAATTAAATTCCGTTGGGAGAAAATATTGTCCAAATCTTTCTAAAATAAGGAAGATACTCTCAATTGGATCAAAGGTCCAATGGTAGAATAAAATTTTATTTTTGGAATATATATTCCCTCAATCTTTCTAAATAAGAAAGATTGCTCTCTGTAAAACAGAGAACCCTTGAATTAAAAATCCAATGGTGATTAAAAAATCGCTATCTTACAGAATAAACTCCGTATAAGGAAAATATTTCCCCAATCTCGTTAAAAACCAAAAATCATATTCTGTAAAAACAGAAGTTCTTGGATCAAAGATCCAATGGTGGGTAAAATTCCCCAGATTGATTTTGAGACCAATTAAATCAATTGGAATCTCTCAATGAGAGATTTTCTCAAAACTAATCAACAATTTGCCTTACTTATATAACGGACCTGAGACTTCAAGTTTCAAAGAGAGATAGAAGGACGCACGGGGAGATAGAGACATACAGAGAACACAGGAAGCTTCAAAAACAACAGAGAATTCAATTCTCGAGAAAGAAGAAGACTTTCCTCATCCTAGAAACCCTAGGTAAAGAAAAAAAGAAGAAATCAAAAACATCCTTTACCTAACATATCTAAGGGTTTAACCCTTCTCAAAGAACTTAGTTTTTTCTCTGGATCTGAGATCCACAAGACAAGTCTCTCATAAGTTGAGAATTTAATTCTCATCGGGAAGATTTTGTTCTTGAGAATCAAAGATTCAGGGAAGAACAAGGTTGGACATGAAGAACATGGAGTCCATAATACTTCAGGAACTTAGTTCCTTTATATCGAGAACTTAGTTCTTTAAAAACTCAACCTAAAATCCTCAAATATAGTGATTTTAGCGAGCGTTAATGGTCAAACCATTATTGATAGAGGTTTAACCTCTCTGAAAATATTAACAGAAATTTAATCTCTAAAAAGGAAAAAGACTAGCGCCTCACGTGCTTCCCCATATAGATGCCCCTTTTAACAATGCCCAGCGCCTCACGTGCTCATTACGTGGACGTTGAACAAAAGTGCATAGCACTTCGCAAACAGCCAAAAGGGCTGAGTGCTCAGCGCTCATTGGGCGGCGCCCATGACTGAATGCTTCACATGTCATATATGTAAGTGTTAGAGGTCAAATAAGTGCTTAGCACTTCGGCATGAAAGGAATGGGGCTGAACAACAGAGTCCAAATAAGTGCCTAGCATTTTTAAAAATAAAATAAAAGACTAAGCAGACCAAGCCCCCAAATTGGTTAGGTCTCTGAAGTCTTTCCTGCAGCTGAGTCCAAATGCTCTGTTATTGGATCTGAAATAAAAATGATCCTTAAAATCTTGCTAAGTTGATCTTAGTATCAAATTAGACTAACATATCTTTAGTAAAAAACAAACCGACCCCCAAATGCTCATATATATTTAAGTTGATCTTAATCTCAAATTAGATTAACGGTCCTTAAATAAAACCAAGCTCAAATCTAAAAATATACGGATTTGGATTAATCCGCGCCTTACGGGCGACGACATAAACTAGTCTCCGTATACAATCCACGGACAACCAAAACCAAAACAAAACATCCACACGACACAAAGTGAACTGCTGGAGCAACAAAAAGTGGTTATCTAAATGCGGTAACGTAATTAACTGCATGGGCTTGTGCCTGCATGGAAGAGCGTCCCCACAATAAAAAAAACCCTCATAAAATGAGGGAAAATCTGACGAAGTCCACTACAACGGCCGCATCCGTCCAAACCTCTGATATATGGTGCCATAAATCAACTTGGTATCTTCGGAGAGGTGGACGGATAAATCCAAATAGCATCTGCCCCCAAATTCAAGTAAGACGATCCATCCCGGTTCGTCTCTGTTTTCGGCGGTAAACAGATTCTGGCACGCCCGGTGGGATCTTTTCCTCTTTCCACTCCACACTTCGTATGTTGTGTTTCGCAAACAAAATTGCGGTTCGCTATGGTTTTCCTTAGATTCGAGATACTAAGATTTGGTGTCTTGCTCCTGTGCAGAAGAAGAAGAAGAAAAATCGATAGCTTCCAACTACACAACTTGCAACAGCAACTCCCGCTCCGTCCCAACTGGAGGAGTGACTTACGGGCCCAATGCGGCCTCTATTTTCTCAATGCTGGTGGGGCAGGTTACACAAACCACTACTGGACTATTCTTCGAGACCATATTCCCACTAGTGGGGGTTGGTGCCTCAGCACCGCAGGAAGAAGGTCCCAAGAAGTCGGTTTTCGATCGACTTGCAAGCACAACGGTCCCTCTCAACGGGCCGTCCAAATCCGGCTTCTCAGTCTTCAATAGGCTGAGCCAAAACTCAAACGGGCCCGTAAAGAGGCTCGTGATATCTGAAGGGGCTGCCCCAAAACAGATAGCCCTCCCAACTCCTCCTGCAGGTGAAGTCGTCAAAGGTGCTTCCCCTACCAGAAAGTCGGTCTTTGAAAGATTGGTTGTTCCTCCTCAAGCTCTGCTAAGGACGTCAGTTTTCAACAGGCTGACACCAATAACAGCCCCTCAGCAAAGCCGGGGGCATGAAGAAGCCGTTTCTGAAACCGAGGCTGCCTCGTCTGCAAGACACGCTCGACGTCGCCACTGGCACCGAGTGAGAAAAACTGGGGCAACTCCCCCTCTGGACTTACCCCACCAGCTTCAATGGTGGAAATTGACGCTGCTGTTCCAACCGGAAATAACTTTGATATGCTAAGGAGGGTACGCAAGAACTCTCCAATGGTGGTGTTAAAGAAATCGTCCCCGTCTGCAGAAGCCACAGTGCAGGTAAAGACAAAGCAGTCCTATCAGCGGCTCTCCTCCTAAATTCACAGGGTCTGGCGGAAAGTCCAGGACTCTGTGATCAGTAAAGATTACTCTCGTCGACCGAAGAAATTGAAGGCTCGGCAAGAGGAAAATCATCCCTCCACCATATAGCGAGGGACTTCTTCCATACGGGTGCCTATTACAACGGCTCCTTCAACTTCGACCTCCCACAAAAGGATGAGGCTGGAGAAAATCCCACCACCGGCGGCAAATTCCAAAGGTGATGAACACAGACGCTCCAAGTCTGGGGGCATGATCGTACATACGGTCTACATGGCTTCTGCGAAAGAAGAAAGCCGTGCTTCCGTAGGTCACCGGCCGCAAAGTCGGTCGCTGACAAAAGCTCAGGAGCAACAATAAAAACTTCAGAAGATGCTGACCAAAATGACAGCACTCACCGGGCAGAAAGAAAGTCCGAACTCAACAGCCGAACAACGCTAGGAGCAGGAGACCGATACAGGGTTCTTGCGAAGGGTGCTTGAAAGAAAGGACAAGGAAGCCGTAGAGCAGGCTGCTAACATAAAGCAGATGGCTCTTTTGTTCCAGGACATGGTTGGAATGATGATCCAGCCAGAACCCCCAGTCGAAGATCCGCCGATAATCGTCGAGAATGACAGAGGGGAAACATCAAACTCTCTTCCGGCCCTATCAGTGGCCAAGGAGGAAATGATCTCCAAGAATGCTCTTGATGATTACATCGCTCAACAAATATGAGCTCATCAATCAAATGAAGCGGCCGGCCAAACTGTCAGAATTGGGTGGCCGTATTCAGGCTGGTATGACCAAATCAAGTACCCGCCGGGATATACAATCCCTAAGTTTCATGTGTACAAGGGGACAGGCAACCCACATCAGCACGTCGCACAGTTCAGAGTTCTGTGCGGCAACACTGGAGGCGACGACAAACTGTTGCTTCGCCAGTTCGTTGGAAGCCTGTCGGAGACAGCCTTTGAATGGTACTCGAAGCTCCCAAATGAATCCTTAAAGACATTCACAGAGATGAAGCTGCCGTTCACACAGCGGTTCGCCAGCGCGAGCGAGCGCACCCTGATCACGGCTTTAATCAATGCCAGGGTAAGGCCGGGAGAAACCTGGGTCCAATATGCGACCCGGTGGCGGAACCTGTGGTCAAAGCGCGAACAACGCATCGAAGAATCCCCCACTGTGGGCATATTCATCGGGACCCTAGATTCACAAACGACTGTGTCCCAGTTCATGAAGTTTTTCAAACCAACTACCTTCCAGGTTCTGATAGATAAACTGGCCCAAATGGACCAGAGGGGCTACGGGCCTTCCTCCTTAACTAAGGACCTTCGAAATGCCAATGGTAAAGGGAAAGCGGCCTTCATCGCCAATACTCAACAACAACCGAGCGACCAAAAACCGGCGGCTCGCCAAAACAATGCACGTCCACGCCTATCCCTAGAAGAAAGGTTAGGACGCGCTTACTTGTTTCCCCGTGATAAGACGAGGAGACTATTTGAGTTGGCAATGCGTAACAAACTCATCACATTGCCAGACCCATGGCGTCCACCACAACTCGGCGACGTCAACAACCCCAACTATTGCTCCCATCACAGAATGGTGAGCCACCCGATTGAGAATTGCTATGTCTTCAAGAACTGGGTCAAGGACCGGTATCAACAAGGGAAGTTCGTGCTATCTAAGAACTGGAGGGTGAACCCACCAAAGAAGCACACTCCTAAAAAAGTGGATGCACCGGGGGCATCATGCTCGCTCGTGGAAGAAGCTCCATGGGAAGTCGTTCTTTCAGCTAAAATCAAAAGAATGTTGAAAGATTTACAGACATGTTCGGCGGTCAGGAGGAAAGGCCCGCTTGAACCCGAAATCATCGAAGGGATGCTGAAACCGCATCCCGTACCGAAAGTTGTTGACAAAGGGCAAAATCCCCAAATCAAGCCTTCAACGTCTTCGAAGAAAAAGAAGAAGACCAAGAAGCCTATGCAGCCTGCCTAATATGACAACAAGCGCACAAACCTACGAAAGTACATCGACGCATTGGAGGAGTACAACCAGAAGGCGCGGACACCGATCACCTTCGAAGAGTTCCTCCAGTATATTCTTGAGAACGAAGATAGTGACAACGATGAGGAAAATGACTCATCAGAAGAAACCGAGGACTATGTAGCAAGTTGCCACATGGTCTCCCATTCGTCGTTAAATGGCGAAGAAGCTCCCTTAGCGTTAGAAAACAGCGCAGAGGAACTGGGGGCAGGATCGGCGCTAAAATCCCCGGAACTGCCAGAAGACCCGATCGATAGGCTGTTAAACGAAGCATTTCGAAAAAGCAAACCTGACCGAGAACGCGAAACAACCATATATGAAAAGTCTAAGCGTCAGCGTCAGGATGAAGAAGCCACGGTAAGGATGAGTCGTAAAGTACTCCAACCAAACCGAAGCACACTTGCCATAAATAAGAGCAGGATCAAGGCAGAGAAGCGGTTCGCCAAAGCCCTGTCCATGGAAATGAAGCTGCCACCTCTCGTAGGAAACACTTCCGGTGTCATATGCCTCGACGGAGAGGATTCACATCCAAACTACTGCCTATAATATCGGAGAGTTACCCACCCCATCGAAGAATGCAGTACCTTCAAGAAGTGGTGGTAAGGATATGTTGCCCATAAAAAACACTTTAAGAGGATGAAACGCGAAGCTTGTCGACAGCAAAAGAGTGCGACAGATGCACGTGAAAAAATTACTGGCAACTGTCATATGGTGGTTGATACCAGTCCGGAAGGGGAAATGCCCCAAGTTCTTACTTTTGAGAGCGATTCTGAGTATGAAATAATCCTCATCCCTCTCTTCAAGGACTCCACCTCCGAAAAAGAAGAGGAGAAGAACTGTGAGAATATTCAGCTGCGGAGCCGCACGTTGCCTGAAAAGTACCTCGGACCTACAAATAAGGGTTCAAGAAAAAAAGACAAAGGGAAAGAAAAAATGCCTGAGGAGATTGCCCTCGACGGTGGAGTTGTCAAAGAACTCGCAACAAGAGACCCGTCTAAGAAAAACAAGGTGGATTACAATGTCCTGACACATCTAAGGAAAATACCCTCACAACTGAGCATATTGGATGCTTTTCTCCTGTCCAAAGAGGCACGAGATTCTCTAATTAAGGCATTACAAGAGCCCGATCAGTTCCAAGCTTTCCTCGCAGAAGAGAAGATGAAGGATGAGCTGGCGGAGGTTCACACAGCTGACATTACATTCAGCGATGAAGACCTCCTCCTTGGTACGTGCGAGCATAACCGTCCGTTATACATCACCGGGTATTGCCACGACATCAAGATAGAGAAAATACTTGTCGACAACGGATCCTCCGTCAATCTTCTCAACATGAAAGTGCTGAAGGAGATTTGCATGAACGTTCAGCACTTGGCCCGAGACAAAATTACTATCTCCGGGTTTGACTCACAGTCGTCACGGACGCTTGGGTCCGTAATACTGACGTTACGCTTCGGCTTGCTCGTCATTGACATCAAATTTCACGTCATTGACGCCAAGACTTGCTACAACGCTTTGCTCGATAGGCCCTGGTTGCATGAGTACAACGTCATCTTTTCTACACAACATCAGTGTATGAAGTATTTTATAGACGGCTCGGAATACACCGTCACGGGAGAGCTAAACCCGTTCTCCGTAAACGAGGTTCGGAAATATGAAGACGTGAAGTACTTCCTACCATATTTCGAAGAGACAGAAAGATGTTGTAAACCGGAGGGTAAACAGAAGTCCGTTGCCACCATCCCGATCTTTGGGAGCGATACCAAGGAAGATGAAGAAATAGTTTATTCGGGGCAATCCTAAGACATTAAGCCCGGACCATCTACTCCCATTTTGGTCTTTGGCAGCGACTCTGAGGACGAGGCCAACACAGTGTTCTCCATCCGCCCGTCAGTGCAAACCCTCGACGAAGCAGATCAGAGCCTGCAAATCACAATGGTTCCGCCTCGGCATTACAAGGAACTTGATGCGCTTGATACATACAGCGTACATGAACTACAGACTTTCTACGTCCCTCCCAGGCGAAGAGGTGAAAAGGCGATCCTTTTTTACCAATCTACGGAGACCAGAGTAGAGAAAGAAGTCTGGTACGGTGCCGATTTTGCACTCGACAAGTTTCAACCAATCCGTCTGTCAAGATACTACGCGGAGGGATTGAAAAGGCTGTTAAGATGCCAAGGTGTACCCCTCGAACAAACTGTTCGGCAAGCCCGAATCTACAAAAAGATTTGGGATATTCCTAGGACCTAGCGAAAGATGCCCAACGGGAAGATGGAGACAACCGGGATCGGATACGTTCGGTCTAGAAAACAGGAGCAGTTCCACAGCTGCCGAGTCATAAACAGCTCCATAGAAGAGGAAAATGCTCTTCCAAATGGCCGTGACGTTGAAATAGAGTGAAATCCTGCTCTAAGAACGTTAAGTCCGTCGCTCGAAGAACAAATAGATAAGCTAATAGAGGAGGCTTGTCAAAAGAGTCGAGACAACCACAGCCGTGAAATGGCTATCTATGAAAAAGCCAGGACGGGACGTCTCAATCAGCAACCTGCGGAGAAAGAAGACTACAATGCCCTTTATCCCCAACTCGCTGTGTGTCCTCGCAAAAAGGAAAAATCCCGAAATAGATGCCAAAACATGACAAAGAGCACAAATAACGTTCGCAAACAACAAGGCCGATCTAAGAAGCCGCGCTATCAAGAAAAACTTTGTTGGAACCCGTCCTTTATAAAGAAGATAGGTCGGGAATACTCTTTCTCTCAAGACAAGATAAGGAAAATATTCAACTTTGTCATGAAGCACCAAATGATGACGCTCCCGGAGTCACGGCATCCCAAACAAATAAACGAGAACCATCACCCGGATTATTGCTCCCATCACCGAGCAATAAATCATCTCCTTGAAGACTGCTTTACCTTCAAAGACTGGGTCAAAGACTAGTATTAACAAGGCAATTTCACTTTATCTGACAGCTGGAGGGTAACCCCACAGCAGAAGTATGAGCTAAAAAGGACCTATACCGCGAGGATAGGACCGGCTCAATATCAAGGATGGAAGCGAACCCGTACCTTCCATATGATAACACTCTCAAAGGAGAGAGGGCACGAGACTATATGACCCCTTCAAGTGCTTCGCAAATGAAGACGAGGACGGGGTGATCTCAGAGTTTCCACCAGCACCAAAAGAGATAGAAGACGGGATACACGTTACGGCACACAACCTAAGGAAAATTGACTTAGAGACGGAAAACGATCCGAGGCCAACGTTCGTCAGTGGCTGCTATCTAAAAAACAGGTAGCCACGTTAAAATACATGCTCATGCAGTATAAAGACTGTTTCAAATGGAACTATTCCGAAATGCCGGGTCTAGATCCAAAGGTAGTAGTGCATAAACTGGCCATATTGCCGGACATAAAGCCAATCAAACAGATGACAAGAAGAATGTGGCTCGAACTTGAGATGAGTATAAATGCTGAGGTCATGAAACTAATCGACTCCGGCTTCATCCAAGAAGTTCAATATCCCGATTGGATCGCTAACATCGTTCCGGTGATGAAGAAAAATGGGACGGTATGCATTTGCGTGGACTTTCGGGATCTCAACAAAGCTTGCTCGAAGAATGACTTCCCAATACCTGTTACCGAGCTAATGATCAATAACACGTCTACCCATGAGGTCTTCTCCTTTATGGATAGATCTTCAGTATACAACCAAATAAAAATGCATCCTGAAGACCAAAAATATACCGCCTTCCGGACTCCGCTGGACATATTCTGCTACAAAGTGATGCCTTTCGGTTTAAAGAACGCTGGCGCTACCTACCAGAGTGCCATGACGAAGATCTTCGATGATTTCATCCATGAGATTGTCAAATGCTACATCAACGACCTGGTGGTGAAGAGCAAGTCTTACGAGGAACATTAGGAACATCTAAATATAGTGTTCCAACGTCTTCGGAAGTACAATCTGAAAATGAATTCTCTGAAATGCGCGTTTGGAGTCTCCTCAAGAAAATTCCTAGGATTCATCATACGGCAATGGGGTATCGAAATCGATCCCTCAAAGATCAAGGAAATTACTGAAATGCCCATGCCAAGAACTTTCAAACAATTGCGATCTCTTCAAGGAAACCTCGCGTATATTCGGCGGTTCATAGCCAACCTCTCCGAAAAATGTCGTTCTTACAGTCATCTAATGAAGAAGGGGACCCCGTTCGTCTAAGATCAAAAGCCTGCGGTGAGACTACTTTCGGGAGTTCCATCGTTCGGAAAAAAAAGGTTTGTCCACAAGCGAAATGGGCACGGATGAAAACCCGAAAGGGCGCCATGAGTAAAAACAGCAGGACTACCGGCGAGCTTCTGAAAACCCAGAAGGACGCAATCTCGTTTAAAAAAAATAAAATGGTATGTCCATAAGCAAAATGGGCACGGATGAAAACCCGAAAGAGCGTCGTGAGTAAAAGCAGCAGGACTACCGGCGAGCTTGTGAAAACCCGGAATGACGCAATCTCGTAAATACACACACACACACATACACTTACAGGATCCTTACGACTCGTAAGGAGAATTCCCCTTATGAGACCCTCACGGCTCGTAGGATTCAAAAGCCTTAAACTACAGAGATCTAAACATGTTTTAAGCCGTTATATCCCCCAAGTTGCCCTACAGGCGATACAATATTGACCCTTGTATACAATCCACGGGCACGAATAAACATTCCTCCACCAAGTTCCTCTAATAGCGAAAAATGTCCCCATGTGGTGAACGGCACTTGTAAGTCCTCTCAACTTATAAGGAGAAAATACTCTAATAAGATCTTTACGACTTATAAGAGGATGCACACTTAGGAATCCCCATGATTCCTAAGGAGAAAATACACCTACGAGATCCTCACGACCCATAGGGAGAAATAACCTTATGAGACCCTTACGGCTCATAAGGTCAAAAAGTTTTAGTCGACAGGATCCTAACCCCGTTTACTAATCCATCTTTGTTCAAATCGACAAAAGCAAATGATGATTCGCTCCCAGCAATATTCCAGTCGTAGCGATGCTGATGCCTAAACAGGTGTCAAACTCCAAGTCCTTTCAAGGCAAATGATGATTTGCTCCTGGCAATATTCCAGTCGCAGCGATGCTGATACCAAGGTTGGTATCACATTCCAAGCTCGCAATAAAAATAGCAGCGAGTAGCAAAAAAATGCATATGAAATAGCCGAAATGATGGGGCAACTCGCAATAAAAATCAGCGAGCAAAAAATATGCATATAAAAATAGCCTAAATGTTTGGGCAACTCGCAATAAAAAGCCGCGAGTAAAAAATATAAAAATAGCTGAAATGATTGGGCACCACGGATAAAATGCCGAAATGATTGGGCAATCGTGACTTTCGCGATATGAAAAACTGAAAATATAGAGTATCGCGGAAACAAAATATATATATATATAATTTCCTCTGCCCTGCAAGTAGATCCATATTGGCTCTTGTATATGATCCATGGGCACAAATGAAAGAAAGAGGACCATATTTTCTCACCAGGCCACGTCAAAGGAAGAGCCAGATCTCGACGGTTCATATACAGCTTAGAGATCAACTCGACGTTCTTTCTCGGTGCAGACGCAACGTCAATAAACAAAAGATCCTAGCTCCATCTCGACGTGCTCCTCATTTCAGCAGGATGCGGACGCAACAATCAAATAAAATGTGAAGTGACGGCAAAATCCTAGCTTCAAATATTAATGGCAACATCTAAAGACTAGAGATCACCCCGACATTCTCCTCATACCGGCAGGGTGCAGACACGACGTCAACAAAGACGTAAGGGTCAAATAGAAATGGACTCATGGCAAAATCCTAGCTCCAAGTCTTGACGGTTCATATACAACCTAGAGACTATCCCGACGTTCCTTCTCACTCCAGCAGGATGTAGACGCGACGTCAACAAAGACCCAAGGGTCGAAACAAAAATGGAGCAATGGCATATTCCGAGCTCCGGACTTCAACTATGATACATACAGCACAGGGGTCCTACAGATGTCTACCCTATTTCAGCAAAGAAGCAGCATGGCATCGTCAAAACAAAAAAGAAGCAACGGCATATTCCCAGCTTCGGGTCTTGACGGCAACTCATATAAAGCCTAAAAGACTATCGGAGATCATCCCATACCAGCGTGGAGTGGTTATAACTCATCGGGGCTCCAAATCGAGTCTAACCTTAAGTAAAAAAAACGTCATGGCAAATTCCTAACGTTTGCTCTTCCGACGGTAATATAGCCTAAGGAGATCACTTGAAGACGTCTTGTTCAGCCCCCGAAAGGATCAGAGACACGACAGTCGCGGGGCTATTCGAATAACAACTTAATGACTGCATATCGAGGAATACATCAGCCAACGTGACGTTACCACAAACCTAACGGACCTCCATTATAAAGAATGGGGGTTATCTACATACAACGTTAGGATAAGTTTTCTTGTAAACCCAAGGGAGGTAAACCAAATAAACTCCGAAACGAGTGCATAAACTAGAGACTCCGAAACGAGTGAATAAACTAGAGACTTCGAAACGAATGAATAAACTAGAGACTCCGAAACGAGTGAATAAACTAGAGACTCTGAAACGAGTAAGTAGACTAATGGGCGCTAAATAAAGACATCAAGAAACAGAAAGGCGCAACTCATGGGCCTCGGGGTTCAGAAATACATTTCGTAAGGATTGAGGGTTGAGAAGACGCTTGTATCCGCTCGCTATCTTTTCGGATCAAAATTCTAATAAAAGTCGTGTATGCCAGCTTGAAACTGGCCAGATGCTATGCATCACTTCAGTTCAATGTTCACCTATGTATAGATGCATGCATCAGAAACTTCTAAAGATTAAAATACAAAATGTATGTATTGAGGAAGGATGCCCATATGAATATGCGCCGGGATGAAACGTTCAGTGGTCGACATTATTTTTATTATCATTATTTATTACACATATAAAAGATCGCCGAATATGGGATCAGAGATATAAGGATTAACAAAACGATATACAAGATTCTCTAATTCCCTCTCCGCCGTCTCCACCATATCGAAGCGGCGATCTTCGCGAGGAGTCGCTCCCCACCGGTTAGCGCCGTGCGCATCAGCAAAGGCAGACATGATGGCCTACTGAGCCCGTATCTGGCTTAGCAGACGAATCGACCAATCCCTCAGAGGCTGGGTAATCAAACAAGCCTCATGGAAGCACTCGATCTTGTTCTCCACCGCGTCGAGCATCGCCAGAGTCATCTTCGCTGGATGAGGAGGGATGTCGGCAAGTACAGACGAGAAGATCGTCCGAAGCCAAATAGAGCCGGCAGGAAGAGGAGGGCCCCTACGAGCCAGAAGCTCATACATCACCGTGTCACACTGGTCATTAGTGAGAACGGGATCCGCTAAACACGCAGCAAAACGAGGGACAATTCCCTCGATAGGTACCTCTCACGGTTGCCAACGAGCATGCGGACGGTTGCAAGCCATAACTCTTGGTTTGTTAAAAGGTGATTCTCTTCTTGTGAAAGAAGAGGGAAGCAGAGCTTCAGATTATAAAGGGAAGCATTCAAGTCTTGGCAAAGAAAATGTTGTGCATAGTGGAGTTATTTCCAAGGCCTAAAAAAAGGACATGGGAAAAGAAAGGGCTGACTCATGGGAATCAGAGTAAGGAGGTGAAACGACTCTATCAGCAGCGCCTCGCGTGCATGACACGTGAGCACCCGCATTGATTCTTTCTGGGATTAGCAATAGTTTCTATATATGTATAACAACATTTCATGTAAGACACACATGAGCATTGGCATAAAGAGAAAAGGGAGTTTTGTCATTCATACTTCGAAGAAATTTATACATTGGCGATGACAAAAAAAAGTGTTTACAACGGCAAAATTCTGAATTCCGGACACGGATTCAGAAACTTGGAAGCCAGTCTGAGTAAAGTGCTTTCGGCCTCTTTGGCCATTTTTATGTATTTTCTCACGAATGCAAGCGTCAAGGATCCCCACTAATGTCGTCCATTCTCTGGTAGGCGTATAATATCGCCTTCTGTTGGAAGACGCGATACAAAACATCGATAAGATCATCTCTTCGCTTCTTTGAGATCAGACTCATCAGATATACTGAATGCATCTTGTCTTCAGCATCATCATGCGCCTCGAGTAGCATAGCCTCGTCAAGCCCAGGAATTGCTTCCCAAATCGACCCCACGATAATCTTCAAAAGGGCAGAACGGCGGAGGAGCAATCGACCGTTGTAATCGTCGAAACGACGCATCACCTCAACGCATTGAGCGTCAGTAAACTCCTGTCCCTGACAGCGGCCTTGAACGTGAATGTCCTCATATGAGATGATCTCTTCAAGATCATACAGATGAGAAGCCATAGTATCTGAAAAGAAAAGCCAGTAAAGTGTTAGCAATCAAAATACCAAAATCATTATAATGGACCTCACAAAATCAATGTAACGCCCCCATCAATGATGAGGAAGACATTCATTGTAAGAATCCAAAAGGATTCTCATTTAATGAAAAATCTCATTGAACCATGGAGTTAAACTCCCTTGAAAAATGTGTTCTACAACAGATTTCAAATCTACAAAAAAGAACCCTAAAAAGAAAATAGGAAAATGAATAAAAAATTCCAAAAAGAACTTAAAAGGGAAATTTTCTCATAGCTAAGCTCTGTAGAACAACCTGGAATTAAATTCCTCCGACAATGGGATAAAATCCCAGAAATCTGCTCAGGAAATGGAATTAAATTCCAAATAACCTTCAAAGATCAGAGTTAGTAATAGGGTAAAACCCTAACATCTCCGAGACCCATGGTCTACCTAAACAAAGTTTTTAGATCTCTAAGAGATCGTTCCAAGAGAAAAGCAAAGTTCTAATGGGTTAAAAATCCAAGACAAAAAGAATCTCTTTTAAGAGAAAAATGGTCATAATCCTTACCAATTTTCTTAAACAGAGTTTAAACTCTAAGAGTTTCTTTGGACATAGATCTAAGTTCTGAAAAGAGAATTAAATTCTCAAGAAAGAAGAAGGAAGATGATGAAACAACAGTTATCTCAAGAGCCAAAGGCTATATTTATAAGACATGAAAGGACGGTTCAACTCTCCAGCAGATCGAACGGTAGAAAGGTGATATTGTTGCACCCACGCGTAAGCCACGTGAGAGCAACGGTGGGGGTATTTGTTTTCCTAATATTTAACCTAATAAAATAGCAAAGCTCTGTTTGAATTAAATAAGGCAGCGCCTCACGTACTCTCCACGAGGGCACAAACGTCAGAATTAAATCCTATGGTGACGCCGCACGTGTTAGTTATGTATATGCCCTAGAGGCCATTGTTGTACATATGATGTATATTATAATGGATGCTTGGATATATATAGAGAGGACTTTCTTGCTCGTCATGATAGTATGCTATTTGGTTTCACTTTATCTTAACATGTTGACTTGTATATGTTTACTGTCTTACTCTCACATGTTGATAAAGCCCTTAGGATCTGTACTCGAATACTGGGACTATGATGAGATCATACTAGTGGGGCCACGGTAGTCGATGAGTACATCCTATAACTGTTCCTAGTCGAGGGTATATCGAGACAGGGCATCGATACACCAGAGTAGATTAGCGTATACGCATCTTGACCCATATGATGGGCGATGGATGATCCCATATCCATCGATGTTTGACATCAAGGATGGTGTACGGGTGCTCAGTGGAGGCTGGGTACACTGGACGGACTCGCCGAGAACTCCCAGATGGTGATATACCACACGTCAGATGGCAGTTCTCCGGTGACACTGGTACAGGGTAGTCTGTAGACCCGAGATCGTCATAGAGTCTTGTGTGATTCCCACTGTGCTTTGATTTCCACCTTACCACGTCCAAGAGGGCGTGCAAAACGGTGGCTTTTGGGTACAGTCCCGAATCACGTGGAGGCAATGAGCGATAGGAGGGGATTCGTCTCTCCCGGTATAGGGAGTTGATGTTGTGCTGTGTTCGATTGGCTATAACTGGAAGTCCCTGGCCAGGGCTGATATAGAGATTTACTGGTAAGTGTTACCAGTAGTTTCTCGACCCGTTATGAGCCTCACATCGACACGACTTATCGGTTATTGGGGTCTGACGTATACCACCCCTAGACTAGATATGCAACATATCAGACGAAGAGATCGGACTGTACGGGAGTGTTACTGATTGGATTCACAGGAGAACGTACAGGCTAGCTTGTTGATCTTCTGATCGCTCAATACCTGGGTGGCTGTTACGTTTAGCTGACCGCTTGCAGCTTGTGGGTGTTTGATATGATCATCACCTGCTACCGGCGTATTGACGATTCTTTAGAGTCCTACACAGAGGTTTCTTGACTCAGGCAAAACGGAGTAGGGGCACATATGTGATATGTGCACGACCGAGGATAATGCGATATAAGATACCATATTATATTCTCGCGATATTTAGATATGAGCCGGGTCATCGGATCAAGTGTTGATTTGATGAATCGGTACATGATATATTAGTCGGTTATATTCGATATAGCCGAATTGTCGGATCAAGTGTTGATTCGATAATTTAATGTATAATAATATATATGATATATTGTATTACATTATCTAATATTGGCTCGCTTTATTATTTCATTTTCTCACCGGGTAATACATTGATATATATGCGATATATGTTAATTGTATTATTTTCTTTTGTTACAAATATATAATATATATGTGATATATATTATTGTAACATGATATGATTACTAATGCAACTTGTTTAGTGGAGATTAAATAAGATTAGGGTTTGATTTGGGTTAGTTCTTTTTTGCACCTTCTAGAAGCTTTTCTTTTGTCATGAAGAAGATATTATGGTTGCTATTTTCTTATGACTCATTCTTTAACTCAACCCAAACCCCAGCCTTAGTTAATTCTCTACAAGAGTTATCCTTGTCACCCTTGACCATGGTTGCATTATTATTCATATATTCATTTCATTATTCATCACAAAAGGTTTAATTCATTTTTCATCTTCTTCTTCAACTTTGAGCTTTGAGAAAGCTTACTAGGTTTTCATTTTGTGATGATTTCATGTGAGAATTTGATATAAAAAGAAAGCATAAATACTACTCCATCATCCTCATCTAATCTAGCCAATTAGATTAGGGTGTTCACCTCATTAGAGTGAGAGAGCTTGAGTTATAGAAACTTCGACGTAGATCATCGGAGAAAAGGAACACTACAAGCTAGGATGGATCGTTCGAGTCGTGGAGCCTCTCTTGAGTCCGGGAGATCGTGGATCGCGGCGAAGGGACTTCTACTCGGAGCTTATGAAGCGAAGGAGCGGACTACAAAGGTTGTAATCCCTCACACTTAGTTGTAAAGATATTTACTTGCATGTTAAACCCTAATAATCTAGTAAAGATCCCGGTTTTGGGTTGTTCGGCACGTCTAAAATTTTATTCGGGCATGGTTGATGCCTTATGAACCCTTGTATGACTGCCTAGGAACCCTACAGCACGTGCTTCTCACACGGATGCTAATGTGCAAAGCATCAAAGAATCTATTAAATAAGAGTTAAACTCTTAAATGGCGCCGCACGTGCTCCTCACGCGGGCGCCAATGTGCAAAGCACAAGAATACCCATCTTCAGAATTAAAGTCTTAAATGGCGCCCACGTATACAACATGTGAGCGCTGGCGTTCAAGTAGAATTAAATTATACTCTCTGTTAAACAGAGCCGTCGGATCAAAGATCCAACGGGGATGATAAATCATCAAAATACAGAATTAAATTCTGTTGGGAGAAAATATTGCCCAAATCTTTCTAAAATAAGGAAGATACTCTCGATTGGATCAAAGGTCCAATGGTAGAATAAAATTCTATTTTTAGAATATATATTCCCTCAATCTTTCTAAATAAGAAAGATTGCTCTCTATAAAATAGAGAACCCTTAGATTAAAAATCCAATGGTGATTAAAAAATCATCATCTTTCAAAATAAACTCTGTATAGGGAAAATATTTCCCTAATCTCGTTAAAAACCAAAAATCATATTCTATAAAAACAGATGTTCTTGGATCAAAGATCCAATAATGGATAAAATTCCCCAGATTGATTTTGAGTCCAATTAAATTAATTAGAATCTCTTAATGAAAGATTTTATCAAAACTAATCAATAATTTGCCTTACCTATATAAAAGACCTGAGACTTCAAGTCTTAAAAAGAGATGGAAAGACGCACGGGAAGATAGAAGGACGCACAGAGAGGGAGAGACATACAGAGACCACAGAAAGCTTCAAAAACAACAGAGAATTCAAATCTCGAAAAAGAAGAAGACTTTCCTCCTCCTAAAAACCCTAGGTAAAAAAAAAGAAGAAGAGATAAAAAACATCTCATTTACCTAACATATCTAAGGGTTCCTTCTCAAAGAACTTAGTTTTTTCTCTGAATCTAAGATCCACAAAACAAGTCTCCCACAAGTTGAGAATTTAATTCTCATCGGGAAGATTTTGTTCTTGAGAATCAAAGATTCAGGGAAGAACAAGGTTGGACATGAAGAACATGGAGTCTATAATACTCCAGGAACTTAGTTCCTTTAAATCGAGAACTTAGTTCTTTAAAATCTCAACCTAAAATCCTCAAATACAGTGATTTTAGCGAGCGTTAATGGTCAAAGCACCACCGATAGAGGTTTAATCTCTCTGAAAATATTAACAGAGACTTAATCTCTAAAAAGGAAAAAGACTAGCGCCTCACGTGCTTTCCACGTGGGCGCCCCTTTTAATAGTGCCCAGCGCTTCACATGAAAGACATGCGGGCGCCTAAAACAGAAGGCCAGCGCAGCATGTGCTCATCACGTGGACGCTGAACAAAAGTGCATAGCACTCCGCAAACAGCCAAAAGGGCTGAGTGCTCAGCGCTCATTGGGCGGCGCTCATGACTGAATGCTTCATATGTCATATATGTGAGTGTCAGAGATTAAATAAGTGCTTACCACTTTAGCATGAAAGGAAAGGAGGGCTGAACAAACAGAGCCCAAATAAGTGCCTAGCACTTTTAAAAATAAAATAAAAGACTAAGCAGACCAAGCCCCCAAATTGTCTGGGTCTCTGAAGTCTTTCCTGCAGCTAATCCCAAATGCTCTGTTATTGGATCTGAAATAAAAATGATCCTCAAAATCTTGCTAAGTTGATCTTAGTCTCAAATTGGACTAACGTATCCTTAGTCAAAAACAAACTGAGCCCCAAATGCTCATATATATTTAAGTTGATCTTAATCTCAAACTAGATTAACGGCCCTTAAATAAAACCAACCCAAATCTAAAATTATACGAATTTGGTCTAATCCGCGCCCTACGGGCGACGACATAAACTAGTCTCCGTATACAATCTACGGGCAACCAAAACCAAAACAAAACATACACATGACACGAAATGAACTGCCGGAGCAGGAGAAAGTGGTCATCATAATGCGGTAATGTAATTAACTGCAGGGGCTTGCGCCTGCAGGGAAGAGCGTCCCTACAATCAAAAACCCCTCATAAAATGAGGGGGATCTTACGAAGTCCGCTATAACGGCCGCATCCGTCCAAACCTCTGATATATGGTGCCATAAATCAACTTGGTATATCGGAGAGGTGGACGGATAAATCAAAATAGCATCTGCCCCAAAATTCAGGCAAGACGATCCATCCGGGCTCATCTCTATTTTCGGTGATAAACATCACTGATACAGATTTAGGTGGTGACTTGGATGTCCGGAAGAGTACAACAGGTTACGTGTTTACTTTAGGTGGTACGGCCGTGAGTTTGATGTCTAAACTCCAGAAAAGTGTTGCTTTATCAACCCCTGAAGCAGAGTATATGGCTATATCTGAAATTGCAAAGAAGATGATTTGGTTGAAAAATTTTCTGGAGGAGTTGGGTAAAGAGCAAGACAACAATGCTCTTTTCAGTGACTGTCACACCCCGCTTCCCAGTATACGAAGAAGTAGACGTGACGGGCCGCAACTTATTTACTCAGAAGTAAACACGTTAAGCGTAAATAAGCAATATAAATAAAAGCACAAGAATGATAAGAGATATAATATAAACAACAATTTTTATTAACATTCTTTCTTTACATTATAACTGCTTTTGAAAAGGAAAGTACAATAATGAAAGCAATGCCTAAACAGTGGCATACAAAGAAAAGAAATAAGTACAAGTAATTTAGAAGTCTATCTGGGCCTCAAATTGCTCCAAATACTCCTGGCTAGGCTCGGTCTCCTGAAAGTCGGGTCCTCCTGACGATCATTCCAAAGAAAGAAGAAACAGGAATATCGTCAGCGTATTAGGGCTCAGTAAGTACCAAAAGAAAGAATAGAATAGAACAAGTAGATAGGGAAGAACTGATAACTTATACAGGTATATGTTTGTTAAACTAACGTAGTTGTTTGTAGCTTGGTACAGGAGGTGTCCGTGTATATGAGAGGAGTCCAACTTTTCCCGTAGACTAAGCTAACCCGGTAGTACAAGGCCCCGTCAAAACCAACAGGACAACGACACAGATGATCATGTAGATGTCTTTTAGTGACCACCCCATTCCACTTCTAATACATTCCGTACCAGTCTACCCGTTAAACTCCGTAATGTATATTGTATAGATTGTAATTATCAGACTTGCCGAGACTATGGATATAAGTTGTTTCTTGTAGTCTGGTTCAGGATGTAACAAGTAGTCATGTAGTCAAATCAAGTCATAGCCATAGTTCGGTCAAGTCAAGTCATGTTTGCATGTTGATATTGTTTTGGTATTCATGTTCAAGTTCAACTATACATGTTTGTTATATTGGATTCATGTTAGAATTGGATTCACGTTTGGATTGGATTCAGATTGATTTGGACTCAGACTTGAGCCAGACACTTAGAACTGATTTGGATCCTGAATTAGGTTTAGGAGTTATCGGTAACTGTTGCACATGGACGGCAGGATTTGTGTCCTTTTCCAAAACAATTACCATTGATAACACCATTAAGTTTTTTTTTTTTATCTTAAATAGGCAAGCACTCACTTTCTCCGGCTCCTTGAGGCTCAAGAGAATTGATCCCGCTTAAACTATATTTACTAAGGTCCTTAATGTAATTTTATATAACTTGAGGGGATTTTATGAAAAATATTTTATATGCCTTCAAAATAAAGCTCGAGTAATTATTTATTGTATTTAGAGTTTCATGGATGTAACTTTTAATATTTGAGGTATTTTAGTGAATATTAACTTAGCTTGAATAATTCATGGTATTTTAGTGAAACTTGTCTTGTATTGATACTTGATGGTATTTTAATAAAACTCGTCATTCTTTTTATTTTTAGAAAAATGGAATTTTATTATAACTTGAAAATATGTGGTTTGATAATATTTATATAATTATAAAAAATTAGTTTTTATTATTAAATAAAAAATCTTGTTTTTCTTAAAAATCGTATTAAAAATCTTTCGAGACCGAATGATTCGTGAAGAGGTCTACATCTCGCTCTACTAGCCCGAGAATGTGCGATAATCTGCACCATCCAATACCGGGTTTTCAAAAATGGGTTATAGAGCCATAATCGCAAAGAATTTTCGATAATACAATTCAAAGAAAACCAGGTTTTATAGTTCATGGTAGTTTAATGAAAAGTTGTAGTCGCCAGAAAAATAGGTTCCCAAGAGAATCGTGCTATATCAATATGTGTGTTGTGAAGGGTAGGTCATTACCCCGTGATGTTTTCTAAAGGTAAGATTAAGCCAAGTAATAAAATACGATAAATACAGAGTTCATGGTATTTAAAAGTAAAACTCAATTTAAAGTTATCTAGCATGATGATTTAGGGTGAATGTTGTTTCTAATTATTAGTTTGATGTTTAACAATTCAAGGTATAGAATATGAATGAGTAATGCTTAATAAAAGATGTAGTTTTAAGGGTTTTAGAAACAAATATCGTTATAACTCCACTTACCGACATGTTTTATAAAAAGAGACTTTTTTTAAGTATAAAGAGAAGAAAGGGGGACTTACTAGTTAGAAAGAGAGAGAAGAGGTAGAAGAAAAGGTGGTAGCCTTCGTGGCGTCGTGGGGTCGCCGGAACTTGCGTATATCCTCGCCGGAAGTTGACCTTGGCTAACTCCACTTCTACTCCACTTATACTTAGAAAAATTTGATAATTTTAGCTAGGGATTTCAGAATGAGGAGGAGTTAGGGTATGGGGTTGTATTTATAGTGTGGAATTAGGGTTTTGGAAATGAAAGAATGAATTAAAATGGATTTAAAATTGGATTAATTGGGAAATTGAATTCTCTGTTAAATTGCAGAGAAAACAAACAGTGCAGGGGTAATGGGGGTAGGCCAAGAGTCATGTGGGCAAAGCACGGGGGCTTTTACCTACAGTTGATCTGTCGGTGCCGGCCCTAGAGCCGATCTCGTCGGACATTTGGTGGTGTTAGGCCGGTGGATCCTCGACACATGTCCTAGGCTATGTACATACCATTTTACACATGTTTGTTTTTCCTGACTGTTCATTTTTGTGTGCAGTGCATGTGTAAACTTTTGGGCTTCCAAAAAGTTTAAAAGAAAAATCAGGAAAAATAATATGTGGCTGATTGGATTCGAACACAGGGGCCATGTCACAGCAGTGCAAGGATTTACCAATGAGCTATAAGTGCTTTCTTGCAGTTCTTAAACAAGAATAACTTTTAAATCGTGCTCAGATTTGCAAACTCCTTTCTGTATTTTAAGAAGAAAAATTTTGTACAGAAAATTCAGGGTCGTTACAGTGAGAGTCAGAGTGTTATTCATCTCGCAAATAATCCAATATTTCATTCAAGAACAAAGCATATCCAGATAAGGTATGTTACGTCCCACTTCCCAATAGACGGAAACGGTGACGTGGCAAGCCCGCGTTATATTTATCCAGAGAAGGTCATTCCCTAAATATATATACTAAACGTATTGAAACAATAATACACAATGCAAAAATAAATTGAGACTGTAAAAAAATTTCAATGAATATCTTTATTTACATTCAACTCCCAATATTTACAAATACAAGAGTTTATACTGGAAAGTAAATACAATAAAAAAAATGCCTAAACAAGCGGCATACATAAACTGAAGGAAAAGAAGCTGAGCTAGCCCTGAGTAGCTATCTGGTCGTAGTCCTCCTCTATGGTTTCAACTTTCTCCGTCTCGACAGTATCTGACGAATATTCCAATAGAAGAAAAAATGGATGGAATGCCCGTCAGCGTACTAGCGCTCGATAAGTCCCAAGAATAGGTAATGGTAAAGAAAATGACAAGAGTAATATATATATATATATATATATATATATATATATATATATATATATATGACGCGTATGAGTATATGATTATGGGTAAATATATACTATAGGTCTCTAGATGGTCATTATGTTAACGTTAAGTTCCAAATGTGAATGTCAACGCAGCCGTAGAAGTATTCACGGGCTCAAGAGTGGGGCCTCAGGAGTAAGGAAACACGGGCCCATTTCATGTGTTGGTATCGGGGCTCTAGGCTGTGGATGAGTCAACCCGACTGATATTCGAGTAAAATGAAAAAAATGGTTAATACGGGACTCCTGAAATTCCGTTGGATCCACACAAGAAACTATCCCAAGCACCCCGTGTATAATATATTATAACTGGTTAATATGCTCATCTAATTTGATTGATTGATATTTCTTAATCGAAACCCTAGATTGCAAAAGGTGTAAATTGTATTCGAGTAAGTCGAGTAATGTGCGAGTCATGACAATTGCAATATGGATTCAAGTCAAGTTGGTTCGAGTAGATTGGATTCGAGTTCATATTAGAGTTCGAGTTCAAGTTTAGATTTGAGTTCATGTCTTTTCATGTGAATTGATGTAAATTGTTAAACTGTTATATTCAGGAGAAATCGACAACTGCTGCACATGGACGTCAGGATTTGTGTCTTTTTCTAAGACAATTGCTATCGATAATTCCGTTAAATTGTCTAACCTGAATAGGAAAGCACTCACTTTCTCCGGCTTCCTGAGGCTCAAGAGAATTGATCCCGCTTAAATCTATATTTTTCTAAGATCCTTAAAATATTGTTTGCATATCTCGAGGGGGTTTTATGAAAAATATTTTAATATAGTTTCAAAATAAACCTCGAGGGTGATTTATAACATTTAGGATTTTCATGAGCATGTATTTTAATTATTGGGGTATTTTAATGATACAACCTAGCTTTTTGAAAGTTTGTTGTATTTTTATGAAAAATACTACTTTTGGAAACTTGGTAGTATTTTATTTACAATTTTTAATCTTTCATTTTAAAAATATAGTTTCTTAATTGTTTTTATTGATTGTTTTTATTGAAAATACGGTTTTCATAATTTTTATATAATTTTCTTTAAAATTAGTTTTTATTGGAAAAGGTCGCGTTTCTTAAAAAAACCGTATCTTTTATTCCTTTTGAGACCGAATACTTCGTGAGGAGTTCTGCATCTCGCTTTACTGTCCTAAAGATGTGAGATAATATGCACTATCTATTAGCGGGTCTCCTAATGAGAGTTGTAGAGGCGTAATTGCCAAGAATTTCGAAATACCGATTTAAAGAAACCCGTTTTGAAATGGTGTGGTATTTTAATGAAAAGCTTATTTATTTAACTTAGCCATAGATCTAGAATACCGTACAATGGAACCATGGTGTACGTGTGGGGTAGGTCGTTACCCCGTGAAGTTTTTCTAAAGGCATTTAAACTAATGATCAATGAAAAGGCGATACTAAAGTTCATCGTATTTTACTGAAAAAGTTTGTTATATGTTCGTTACATATGAAAATTTTGTTAAAAACTAAAAACTAATTGATGTGAATAAGATTAGGATTATTGTAGCATGTTAGTTTGATCTCGTGTGCTTATCACATGGCTTGCAAAGGTTAAAAAAAACGATATAGGAGATAACTCCTCTTTTGTCGGTTTGTTTTAAAAAATGGTTTAAGATAGAAAGAGAGAGAGATGAAGGGACTTACTGTTTTTATATGAGTATGAATAGGTTGAAGAAACTCTCGGGGTCGTGGTTTCGTCAGAGATGCTCCGGTCGTCAAGTTTGGCTCGCTACTCCACTTGAGGGGCTTAACTCCACTTGACACTTAGAAGTTTTTAGAAAATTTTTGCTAGAATTTTAGAATGTTGAAGAGCTAAGGCATGTGGTGCTATTTATAGCGAAGAATTAGGGTTTGAGAATTAAAATTTTGGATTAAAATGCATTATAAAGATATTAAATGGTGAAATGAAGGGTCCCTGTTTGATTGTAGAGAAATCAAACAGTGCAGAGAAGTTAAGGGGAGCTGAAAAGACAAGTGTGCAAAGTACGGAGCCCATTGGAGCTCATCAGACCGTCGGCGTCGGCCCATAGGGCAATTTGGACGGTCGGATCTCGAGGTTTTGCTTTGAGATTCGTGCCACGTGGGAATTTCTGTGTTTACTCCATTTTGCGCATGTTTGATTTTTCTGAAACTTTTCATTTCCCCGTGTATTGCACGTGCAACTCTTGGGCTTCTAAAAATTAAAAAGAAAAATTAGAAAAAAATAATTGTGTCTGATTGGAATCGAACACACATGCTATGTTACAGTAGTGTAGAGGTTTTACTAATGAGCTACAAGTTAATTCTTACTTTTATTAAACAAATCTAATTTATGACTCTTACACATGCTATAATACCCTTTTCTGTACAATAAAAAAGAATTTTCTATACAGTGATTTCAGAGTCGTTACAAGGTATCATTTTATTCGTGAGCTTGTAGATGGTGGAATATTGTCATTAGAGAAGATTCTTGGATCAAAAAATACGGCAGATATGTTTACCAAGATTGTCACCATTGAGAAATGGAGACTGTGCAATAACTTGGTTGGCCTCCACGATTAATGACGAGGAGGCACCGCATTAGGAAGTATTTTTTTGGATTATGAGAATGAGACAAGATTATGACGAATTTGAATCAAGTGAGAGATTGTTGAAAATTGATTCAAATTTGGTGGCGGAGATTACCATGAGGGCGGTGCTGACATAGGCGACCACGAAATGGTGTCGACGAAGAAGACCACCGACTGCACGAGGGCGACGCCGACGAAGAAGACCATCGCCCACGTGGGCGGCTGTCAGCGTTCACACATGGTCGGCAGCGCGTGGGTTTTTTGATTGTGTGTGGATTTCCTATTTGAAAGATAAAGAGAGAGATCTCAGTTTAGAATTTAGAGAGAGAGAGAAGGGATAAGATATTTTTTAGAAATGGGTTTGGGTTAATTTTGAGCTATCCGACCCGTTAACTCAAATATAAATATGTGCTCGTTCCTTCACATTTCAACCCAAGAAAAAATCTTATAAAAATTCCATAAAAATTAGTGACAAAACATACAGAGAGTGATTACTGCTAGTTCGCAGTGAGAGAAAAGTGTTTATGATCTTGTATCTTGCAAAGAAAGAAAAGAAAAACTAGTGCGGAAAAATGGATTAGGCAAATTGTTAAACCACTATAAAAATTCCGTATCTCCATTTTATTTGTGCGATTGTTTTCTTTTATCCGTCGTCGTTATCATATATTAGGTGGAAATATTCCTAACAATGTTGTGACCTGGGTCCATTGGTTGCTTGTATGCTACAACTTTATCTGATTTTTAATTGCAAAAATTTCAAATAAACATACAGAAACAACCAATAAAACCAAATCGATTGTTTTAAATTAGGAATGGACCGGACTAATGCATTTACAATAGTTGTGCAATCCTTTTATCTTTTATCTTTTTAAAATGACATAGAAAGTAGGCATCTGGAAATATATAGAAAAAAGGTAGACTCCACACTAAGAAAGACCGAGGTAAACAAAACCAAATGGGTAGTGGAATTGTTTTCCTTAATTTTGTCCAAATATTTAAATCATTTTCATTCAATATATGAAATTAGAATCATTGGTAGATTTTGGACTTCGACGTACAAACATTTCAATCACCAATTAATAAAATAATGCTAAAGTATGCGTGTGCGCGCGCGTGTGCATGCCTGCGTGTGTATGTGTGTCATGATTGATATAGTGTCTCTCTGATGATTGATATAGTTTTATTAACTTTTTTTGAGCAAATACCATTTTTATTATATTGAAAGGGAAAAAAAACTAGTTCTATTCATGTTATCTGGTTCTCACGTCACATGATGAGGGATAATGAGGCAGCCTACTTACCATTCGCCTATGGAAATATATAAAAGGGGAAATTCAGGGATTTAACTGATAAAAGTGGATGAAAACCTCTGGAGTGATTTTTTATTTTTTGTTTTAAATTTAGTGATAATTAATGTAGTTTGTTCATACCAATTCACTAATTCTACAATTATAGTACTCTTTCAATATTAAGAATTGCAACGTGGAGGACAAAAGACTTGCTTGCTTACTTGCAAAAATCTCGAACAGCAAGAAGAACACCTTCATTAATCATAATGATAGAAATATGAAGAAGTGACTGGATCTTTTGGTTGTTTCTTGAAATTTACATAAGCCATTTTTAGTAACTATCCTAAAAGATGAGTTCGTTCTATTTATAAATTAGTTTTAAGTGTAAAGAACCTTTCTTTTGCAAGTGTGTAAGGTTCCATCTACTACTTTAAGCATATCATTGTGCAATGGTTAATTTTATTTTTTTTACTGATTAGCTTCATTTGTTTGTGGCCGAAGCTGCTCTACCTCAAATTGTCTTTCCCCCACAATGGCAAACATCTGTGGCCCAGTGGCCCGTAGGGTTCCGAATCCTGGCATGCGGATCTTATACGATGAGACATTTGCGAGGTGTTCTTATGGTATGATTTCATAACTCATAGAAAATCAGGTATCTATTTTTTGACGAACTTATATATCTGTATAAGTCTCGTAAAGAATAGGTAGTCAAAATTGGTTTTATATTGTTATGCAATGCAACGCCTTATAATTATTCGAAATTGAATTTAGTATGTAAACTGTTTACCCTCTTTATGAAACCACCAACATTTGAACGTTGAAAAAAATGTAAGTTTAAACAAAAACAAGTTATTTAGCGTTTTAAGAGTTGACCAGAATATCCTGGGTTCGATATCTTCGACACCGCAAGCATATATCGTTAATGACACCCTATTGTCTCAAGACGTACCTGAACGGGATACCTAGCTTGCTTCAAATTGCATCATTTTAGAGAGAAAAATCGATATATATATATATATATATATATATATATATAGATAGATAGAGAGAGAGAGAGAATAATGGAGGAAAGATGCCATAGGAGGGGATTTCCTCCTATGGCGTCGAAATAACACGTCCTCCATCGTGTTTTCCGACGATCGGAATCCATCATCTTCATCGTTGTCATCTAAGATGTGGGTACGCCAAATTTCATGTGATTCTACGACTTTTTCACCGTTGAATTAGTGTGTTCAAAATTAACGGTTTGCCGACAATAGAACTTTTTACATTACTAAATCAACGGTGAAAAAATCATAGAATCACATGAAATTTGGCGTACCCACATCTTAGATGACAACGATGAAGATGATGGATTCCGATCGTCGGAAAACACGATGGAGGACGTGTTATTTCGACGCCATAGGAGGAAATTCCCTCCTATGGCCTCTTTCCTCCATTATTCTCATATATATATATATCAGTAAAATAAATTAAGGCATAATTTGAACAAAAGAAATGTATATTTTATTCATTTTGCTCGTGTTTATATACAACTTGAATATAAGTTGCATATATCATTGCAAAAGAATGCAAAGTTACATAGAGTTCTCCTTTAAGATCTATATTTAAATACTTGGGGGAATTTTTGTGTCAACATGGTAGACGTTGATGGGCACTGCCCTAATATGGGGACCACATCAATATAAGTGGGATACCTTAGGATCCACACTTCATTTGAAGTATAGAGGTGTTACTTCTTTTGAAGTATTGGTAATACTCCTTTTGAGGTGTAGATGTCATTTCATTTAAGATGCAAGTGGGACATCCGAGATGGGGTTCACACTAGTCATGTATGAGTGGGACACCCTGAGTGGGGTCCACACTACTTCATTTGAAGTAGGGAACACTTCATTTGAAATGTGAGTGGGACTCTTGGATGGGGTCCACATATGTTTAGGGAAATTGAGAAGTTTCCATTAAAGAGGCCTATTTAGGGACCTCTTGAGGGATCGGGAGAGCCCCCGAAGCAGCCGGAAGGCCATTTTAGGGCCTCCCGAAGACTGATTCAAGCCAAGTCAGAAACTCTTGAGTTTCTTGCACATACTGAGAATGTATGGTATCATTCTCAGTAGTTTGTGCAACATGAACACATGGATTTGTGTTCAAGAGTGAAAACATGACTTTTTGGTCATGTTTATGTGATGAATACAGTGTTTTTGGCACTGCATTCACTGAAACAGACATGTTTTTGCATGTCTGATAGGTGAATAGGATATTCCTATTCACAAGTGGGTTAAGAATAGGGTTTTCCTATTCATAATGGTCCTGAAGACATGATTTTTCATGTCTCATGATATGAATGGAGTATTCCATTCAGATGTCTTTTATCATATACAGACACGTTTATGTCTGAACATGAATATGGTTTTCCTATTCATAAAGTTCCCTGAGACATGATTTTCATGTCTTAAGGCATGTATAGAGTATTCCATTCATACACGAGGGATAGAAATGTCTGGGAAAATGAATAGGTTTTCCTCTTCACAGATATTTTCAGAGAAATACTTTTAAGTCTCAAAATGAATAAAATATTCTATTTACTTATATTCACGGAGAAGGATATGGGATTTTGATCCATATTCTTCAAGAAATAGTTTATCTATTTCTGTTAAATATGCAGGGAATATGGTGTCCTATTCCAAAATATACAGAATATGGGTTGGCCCATGTTCTTGGTTCAGTTCATATTGGTCAAGAACACATTTGTGTTTTAAGCTTCATGTTCTCTGTGAAGAGCCATGGCCATGACTTTCAAGCTCTTTTATTTAAGATCTGGAAACTTGGACAAGTTTACATCCTTGTTTTTTTATCAGGGAGGAGGATAGAGAAGAGGGAATAGAGATAGGGACAGAGATAAAGAAGAGTGAAGAAATGGAGTTATCCCATTCCTGTATTCTTACCTTCTTCTTTTCTTCTTCTTTTCCTCTTCTTCTTAGAACTTTTATCAAAATTCTAAGGTTTTGAGCACAAAAAATTCGATGCTTAATCAGGTGCTCACAGGGGTATTTATACTCTTTTGTTTGTGGGGGAGTAGCAGTAACTACTCCCCCGATATCAGGGGAAGTGGGTGTGGAAACCCCCCATTATCTCCTGAAAAATATGTCAAACCTATTCTAGAGGAGGAGGTCTCAGGCCTCCCGAGCTCGAGAGTGGGGAATCTCGATAGGACGCCCAAATCAACTCAATTTTGAGTTGAAACAACTCATTTTTGAGTTGCATTAAGGGAAACCTCCCTAGGCAGGGGGTCAGTGATGAACATGGTTTGCTGTTGATCATGTTTTGATCAAAACTTGATCACTGGGGTGTATTTTGTAAAAATACTTATATAAGTATTTTTTATATTCGAGAGTTAAAATTTTAACTCTAACAAATGCCCCCCAACAATGGATATACGCAACTTGGTGCATATCTTATTGTTGTTAAAAATATTCTGAACTAGATTTTCTAGTTCAGGCTACCGGCCTAGGGCTTTAACAGAAAGAATTCAAAGAGAATTTATGGTTTCCTTTGGTCAATATTTTGGAAAGACCACTCTTGCATTCAATAAATTACATGCTGGTTTTCAAGGGTTGTCGTTAAGTGCGCTTCTTTAATATAAATTGAGGAGAAAGGGTTTCTTTTTCTTGCACATTCTTCTTTTATCAAGAGAAAAAGAGATAGACGACTCATAATTCCCGCATAATTCTCCCTAGAGAGATTTTCCCACCGGCTGCCTCTCGTCTCTTGGATCTCGGCTATCACGACAATGAGTATGAAGCCATCATGGCTCGTTTGGAGAAGCATTTTGGATCGGCCCTTGGCTTGCTCTCCCCTTTCCTTCATGTGATTTTTCTGGCAATCCTTGATCCCATTTTGGCTCTTCTTGCCATCATAACAAAGTGATTTGGATTATGTCGAGGACAAGATAATGTCGGTCCATGCGGCAGGTTTGATTAGTCAACGGGTGCAAGACCATTCCCTTAGACTTTTGAGTCGCATCAATGCTAGCGGGCTATCGTGTCGGCCTTTGCTTGCTGGTGTGGCATCAATAGGTGGAACTGGTCGTTTAGGGAAGGGCGACGCTTTGAGATGGCGGCCGAAGACAAATCTTAATTGGTCGAGTTGAATAACAAACTTGTCTATCCCTATCTCTCTGAAATGTAATTTAGCAAGAGAATAAATAAAACTTTATTTTATTTTTGCGTTAATTGATGGATTACACACACACATTTTATTTTTTTAATTTTTTAATTTTTGATTTTTAAAACAAGAACTATATTTCTGGTTCAGGCCTGCCGGCCCAAGCACTTGCTGGACTTGGCGATGGTACGTGACGGCCACGTGCATACACGTGGCGGCGACCTCTTCCCGCCACTGTTATTTAAATAGTGGAAGGGGGAGAAACTCAAAACTCATTTGAGTTTCTATTTCTTTTTTAGAGAAAGAATTCAAGAGAATCCTTGGGCTTCCGCTGAAGATCATCATCTTCATCAAGATCCTCGTCGTCTTCTTCATTTTCAAGATATGGTTGATGGCCTTCCGGTGGTAAGGCTTTGCCTCTTTGGACAAAAAGAAGTCTTTCGACTTCTCTGGTAATCCGCCATCGATCTCTTTTGAGATCGATTCGGCAGGGATGACGAACCCTTATGGAATTAGGGATTTTCCTAATTCTTTAAAGAGAACTATGGTTTCCTTAAATTCTCTTAAGGAAAAATCGACATGTCTATGGGGGACTCTATCGAAATTTCCTATAAATTTCATTAGGAAATTTCTTTGAAGGGGACTCTTTCATTTCGGAAGCCTCTCGATTGCTTGGGAGGGCTTCCCGGCAGAGGCGTTGCCTCCGTGTGCCTTCGGGACCCTTCCCAACCCAGACTAACTTAGTCAGGACTCCAGTTTTAGGTCCCAGACTTAGCCAAATTTGAATAAGTCTTGAGAGCTCACTTTGTGATCCGGTAGGCTTCTTGATGGGGCCTTTGCTCCATCGGGGCCTCTTCTGGCATGTGCATCACTTGATCGGGATCCACAAATTTGGGTCCAACACTTAGTTAAATTTAGCTAAGTGTTTTCACATGCAGGATTACTTTGTAATTCCAGTGGGGATCATATCTTGAAAAGATATTGAAATTAAACATAGATGTTTCAATAAACCATCTCCTCGTGTAGGGTGTTTAATTAACATTGAAAACTCTTTAACTTTAATTTAAGTAATATAACACTCTAGTTCTTTTATACCAGTTCCAGTTATCGTATTTGCTTATTTTGGTATTTTCTTGATTTATCGTGTTTTGGGTACGAATGGTATTTTACTTTTTACATTGCATTCGACCCGACCCGCTTGCTTGAAACTTGTTTGATTCATATTATGAATTATCTCGACTTGTTACATAGACATGTGTACTTTCATGAATACTGCATACTGGCATTTTATCTGGCATTGCATCTTTTACCATATAACATTTTAGATCACATAAAATAATTTTAGAAAACATAACATGGCCTGCATGATACCCCTAACCCCGTGTTAGCATCCGCGCATTTTGTTCTCGTCCCGTTCAGTGAAACAGACTTGTTTGGATGGCTACGCGCACGTACGTGCATCCGTTCTTGGGGGTATGCATTTTCGTTACCTGAGCATTCATTTTGAATTTTGAAAGACACATATATTTTTTGTATTTTAGAACTAAATTTTTAGAACCGACCCGGGTGCGTTTTGTAATATTTTTGTATCCCGCTAAAATTCAAAGTATTTAATATTTAAAATTTCGTTTACAGTTCCTATTTAAAACTAACTAAATATATTTTTTAGATTAAAATTTTAACTGCAAAACAAACTCAACTCTCTCTCTCTCTCTCTGACACTGGCCCCATCACTCTCTTTCTTTCCTTTCTCTTCTCTCTCTCTCACCCTCGCACTCTCTCTCTCTTTCTCCCCACTAGCTGCCAATTTTCTTTCTCCTCACTGTTCTCTCTCTCTCCTCTCGCTTACTCTCTATCTCTCTCCTCTCGCGCTTCTTTCCCTCTCCTCTCGCGGTGGATTCGGATACGGTCACCCCTGATACGCTATCATCACCTCCCTTAACAAATCCCCATTTTTCTCATCGTCACCTTCCTTATAAAAACCCACCGAGCTCTCTTTCTCTCCCTCTACATAACCCATCACAAACCCTCTGCTCTCTCAAACCCTAACCCTAAAATCCCTATTGCCTCCTCACCCTCACCTCAACCGAGCCCTCATCTCTTCCTCCTCCACCTTCTCCCTTCAATCCCGAGCACCCCTGCACACACCCTGCACCGATCGAAACCAGCACCATTACCTCACCTCGCCTCCGATTACCTCCATCGCCATCGCCATCTCTTGCCACCTCTTCTCTCCCTCTCCTCTGTTCTCTTCTCCCTCACCTAACCCTGCACACCAGAAACCCCAGACAACACAAAACCGAGCCTAAACCCTAACCTAACCCCAACACCAAACCCTAGATCGCCGGAGCTCCGATCATCTCCTCGACACCAGCACTCGTCTCCTGACCCCTGTACACCACAATCCAGTGAGCCTCTTCCCTCTTTTCTTCTTCTTCCTCTTTCTTTCTTTCTTTTCCTTTCTCTTTTCTTTAATTCTTGAATTCTATGTTTCCGTAGTTTGCCGGAGCCGGGATCGACGCCGACGATCCAGACAACGTACCTTACCTGCGTGATCACCCTCGTGCGTTTCTTGGATCCGTTCCGTGTGCCGTGCGTGCGTCGCAACATTTTGCCGACGTTGGACGTACCGTACGCATCCGTTTCTTGATCCGTCTAGGCAAGTTTATCTTGCTACATGCTACATTACTTTATATACATCTATTTTAATAAATATAATACTGGTATTTCAAATTATGCACCCCATGTTTACTTTTACAGTTTTTCGACATCCGTCTGCATCCGTACGTGTTACTTTACATCTAGCGCATGCAAACCTAGCTTGTTACATACTATATTTTAAAATACTGTACCCAATGGAATATTTACATCACATATTGCTTAGTTGTACATCCCAATTACCATTTTATAGTTTTACTGTTTTCGGATAACCGTTTACATCCATCTCATTTAAAATATATATAACTGCATCTATAGATCACATTAATACATAATACTGTGATATTAACATCCCATGTTTAATATAGTGCATCCTAATTAGTATTGGAACTATAAATATAACCCTAATCGACAATCGTGCATCCATATCATTGATTTTATATCTATTTGTATACCATGTCACATCATTTCATTTTATTGTTATATTAGTACTCCATACTTGATTTTGTGCACCCATACTTATTACAGTTTGATTATGAGCACCCACTTGATACTTGTGCACTACCTGATATGACCTGATACACTACTACCGACATGACTTGATACCTGTGCACTACTTGACATGACTTGATACATGTATACCACCTGACATGACCTGATGTACCACAGCTTGACATGTTACCTGATCTTGTTACTAATGCCGACAATCTTGACCTGTTGTCCCTACGGACATATCCCGTTGTCTATACAGACAAACCTGTACCTGTTTGATCCTGTGTTGGTATTAGCTCCAGATTTATCAATACCCGACTTACACACATAATTTGGGGGTATGGGGAAATCAAGAATGTATCCGAATGTAACTCAAAGGGCTATTACATCTTGTTGCCGTGGTCCCGTGGGGTTGAACGGGACATAGACTCACAGTCTATTATATCTTGTTAACGTGGTCCCGTGGGGTTGAACGGGGTATAGACTGATGGGTTACGATGAGGATTGCATTAATTGATTTTGAATAACTTTAGAATAGACAACCCTATAGCACAGTTTAGACTACTCACTGCACTTCACCTGTTTATATCCTGTTCACTGATCTATATTCCATGTTACGGTTTACTTATGACTTGTTACTGTGTAGGACTACGGTAGCGCCCTGGCCGTCTATCCGACGCCAAAATGCGGAAACGAAAATTTTTCTTGACTTGAAAACGGCACTACCGCATCCTAAAAACCCGGATCGTAACCATTAACCTACAACTAGCTAACAAGAGGAGGGGTAGAGGGCTATACCGAGCGATCCGTGTCCTTCGGTCTTCGGCCACCATCCCGATCTCCTCGCGGAATCTCCGGTCTTCATCTCCTCATCGCAAAGGGCACCACATCGAGAAGTCTTTTTACGGGCTCCCGCTTCGTCCGAAGTAACTCGGGCACGAAGTGTGCTAGCCGACGTGCCTAAGGTGAAGTAGAGAATGTTGTGATCACTTTGTTTCTTGTATCCATGGCTTTGGATGGAGGTTAAGGATGATGCCATTGATGGAAGCAATGAGCTAGAGAAGAAAGAGGAAGAAGAAGGAGTTTCATCCTCTTTTCTTTTGTTGTAAGTGTGATAGAATGAGAGAGTGAGGAAAATAATATGAGAGCTAACAATAACCCCATGGCAGCCCCTCTCTCTCTCTTCCTCTCATATCATCACCAATCAATCCATTAATGTGACACATTTGCTAAAAAAGAGACCATGATTCATAGTATAAGTCCATGTCACATCAATGCATTGTCATGATGATTTCTAGCTCATTATTTCCAAAAGCAAACATTAATCCAAATGTTTGCCACAACAAAAAGATCCGGCAACATCTAAAGTAAACTCGTGACGGATCATAAGGATACCCCTCGCCTGTATATACATACCTGCACCCGCATTCCGGCTGAATGCGAATGCGATGAGACTAAAATAATCCAACAAATCTAATACTAAGATCCGGCTTAAACCAAAGCCCACTAGTATGATCCGTCCGATCATGATCCGTGCAATACCGCACGTATATGATCGAACCCTGCCATATATCATACGGCCTCTACAACGTTTCGCCCGAAACTT
Organism: Agapanthus africanus; assembly: GCA_030015575.1. Lineage (NCBI taxonomy): Eukaryota > Viridiplantae > Streptophyta > Magnoliopsida > Asparagales > Amaryllidaceae > Agapanthus > Agapanthus africanus. Next base: position 81,871,672 of record CM057339.1, on the reverse strand, counting down.
GAGAAACTGTCTGTGGGGGACTCTAAAGACTCGTCAATACTTTGGCTGTGGATTTAACCACTAGCACGTCAAAGGTATTAGCCGTACGTAACGGGCTACCAGGTATTGACCAAAAGGGACGTCGATGAGCGAACTCATCCTGACACCCTACTGAGCCTGTTAGTGACAATATCCGTACAGTCCGGTCCGTTCGTCTATGAGTATCGTATGGCAGGCCTAGGGGTTGGTAAAAGTCAGACCCCCAAAAGCAGTACAAGTCGTGTCGGAGTGTAGCCCAGAACACCCTGAGATATTACTGGAATACCTACCAGTAAATCTCCTGCCTCGGCCGAGGGCTTTGTGTAATGGCTCTCCTAGACACAGCGCGACCTCACCCCCAATACCGGGAGAGACGAACCCCTGTAGATCCGCTCACTGTCTCTATGTGACTCAGGACTATACCCAACTAAAACCTGTTTGCACGACTCCTTTGAGCCGTGGTAGGGTAGTAATCAAAGTACAGTGGGAACTCAAACGAGACAAATAACGATCTCAGGTCGATGAACTAACCTGTACACATGTCACCAGGGAACTGCTATCTGACGTCAGTTATAAGACCAACTAGAATGTTCCCGGCGAGTCCTGTCCGGTGTACTCATAACCCAATGAGCACCTGTATACATCTTAGGTGAACCAACTGACACCAGTGGCTTGTGAGACCGGCCACCGCCCCTCGTCGGGGTCTCGACTGTATACACTAGTCTACTCTGGAGTATCGATGCCCTGTCTCGAAACTCCCTCGACTAGGGACCTTTTAAGGATGTGCTTATAGACCCCAGCTCCCACGTATATGATCGCCATCATACTGCTGGCCGTCAAGCAAGAATCCTAAGGGCTCTATCAACGCGCAATAGTGACCTGTAAGGTCACCTAAAACAGTACACGATGATAAAGATGAACCAAATAGCATACTATCATCTCGAGTAAGACTGTCCTACCGGTATAGATCCTCCCTCAATCATTGCAATCACGTGCCTGTGATCCAATAATTTACTCTGAGGGCACTATCTCCAACATACTGTTCATACTTCATGCCTGCATATTTCATCAGATCCTGCTTGCTTAGAATTATTGATATTATGACGCACTGACGTCTGGGTTTTGCATGGCCCAGATCCCTTATCCTTATTGCAGGCAGTCCAGGAGTATTTTGATCAACAGGCCGAGAAGTGAGGACCTGTTATTAGTTTAGATTAGTTTCCTTTCAGTATTTTCATTCCTGATGTGAGCCCGCATTATAGGACGTACATTCCAGATTATTATTGTATTGGATCTTTTGCTTCCGCATTATTTTATTTCATGACTCGTTTATTCTGGCTTATGGACATGTGTTAGATAGTTTATTACTGTTCTTGATATCTCTACAGCCGTAATGTGACCGTGGAGGGATATTTCCTATTCACAAGTAGCATGGTTGGCTCTGTCACGTGCCTATATTAGCGCACTCTGGGAAGCGGGGCGTGACAGGGTTTCTTTAGTATCAGAGCCCATAGGATCTAGGTTAACCGGGTTTGATTCATTTGTAGTTGGGTATAGGACCCAATGCACGAATCATAATACTCGTGATTAGGAACATGTCCTGCCACTTTACCATCTTGCCATTTTTGAATCTTAACTTCCTCCCGATTCTTACCTTGACGATATGCAAACCTCTTTGCATCTCGACTTGAAACTTCGGTTTCCTATTGTTTATCTCTAGAATTTGGGCGACTTGGGTGGAGTATGTGATTGTAACTATGTACCGCGGCATGGTTACAATGCGGTACTCTATTTAAGTAACTTGGAGTTCTAGTCTTGATTCATATTCTTGATCTATGGTCATTATTCATCAAAAGTTTGAATCTGTTATCATACTAATCCTTTCGGTGTTTTGGTTTCAGGAACATGGCAGACAGAAATTTGAGATCGTACCAGAGGCGTGTGGATGACGCCGCTTTACTTGGAGTAATTCGTGGCATGCTGGAGAACCAGAAACGGCAGACCGAGCTGAATCAGCGACAGACCGAAGCTTTTCAGGAATGTTTGCGGACCGTCCAGCAGTCCATAAACAATGTTGTGGACAAACCAGTTGATCGTGTGGGTACCGTGGCGGATTTCAGGAGACTTGGTCCGTCCGTCTTTACTGGTCTGGAGAAGCCGTTGCCAGCGGAACAGTGGCTGGTTGATACGGAGAATTTGCTCGTTGCGGCACAGATTCCAGAGGACAAGAGAGTGGATGTAGTACGCATCCAATTGGTGGACTATGCCCGTGAATGGTGGCTTGTGGAAGAGACCCGCTTGTCTAAGCCGATCAGTTGGGCAGATTTTTAGAAGAGTTTCTTGGAGAAGTTCTTCTCGCAGACTGCACGGGAGGAAATGGGAGAAAAGTTTATCAGTTTAAAGCATAATGGCGGATCCGTGGATGCACATGCGGCTGAGTAGACACCGCTCAGTCGATTCGTTGAACCTTTGGTGGCCAAAGAAGCTGATAGGGCACGAAGATTTATGCGCAGTTTGGATGTGGACATCCAGAGGCATATTATATCTCTGGGTTTGACCACCTTCTCACAAGTGCTTACAGCGGCCCGAGAGCAGCAGAGCCTATCTATGAAGACTGGGGGTACGCAGCAGCAAGCAGTGGCAGTGCGGAAGCCAGCGTTTATACCAAACCAAGCGCATACACGCAGAGGTATTCCGGTGAATAAACGTGGTGTTGTACCTATAAAGAAGCCCGTCGCAACCGTGCAGAAAGGAAGAACAATGTGCGACTACTGCCAACGATCGGGACACTTATGGAAGGATTGTCGAAGGAGACTTGGACTTTGCCTTGTTTGTGGATCAACTGATCATAACGTTGATACTTGTCCGTCGAAGCTTCGATAGAAGGATGATATTCAGAGACCACCGCAGAAACAGTTTCAGGGGCAGAGCAGTTGACTCAGGGACCCAATCAAGCTCGAGCATTTACCCTGACGGCTGAAGAGGCCAAGGCTTCAGAGGAAGTTGTTTCAGGTATCCTACTTGTTCATGATTTTCCCGCATTAGCATTATTCGATTCTGGTGTATCCCATTGTTTTATGTCGTCCGAGTTTATTGCTGCACACTCGATTCCTTGCACAATCCTATCTAGTTGTTAGGACATACACACTAGGAATGGGGAGATCATAGCTAGTAGAGAATGCAAGGATTGTTCTGTTGTTATTTGTGGACGGGAGTTGTTTGCAGATTTCTTGGTGATTGATACCGGCAGTTATGAAGTTGTCTTGGGAATGGATTTTCTCGGCACTTTCCACGCTCACATTGATTATAGGGCAAAGAAAGTGATTTTCCAGATTTCCGGACATCCGGAGTTTATCTTTACTGGAGGAAGCAGTTCCGTCGGGCCAGTCGAGTTTAGGGCTAGGCCGACAAACAATGTTCTTTCATCGATGGAAGTTGATAAGGAGGAAGCTCCAGCTGTAGTCCGAGAGTTCATGGACGTGTTCGAAGACAGCTTAGGTTTACCGCCGAAACGAGATGTGGAGTTCGCGATCGATCTTGTTCCTGGTGCAGCGCCAGTCTCAAAGGTGTACTACCCAATGGCACCAATGGAGTTGGAAGAAGTCAAGAAGCAGGTTACTGAATTACTTGAGAAGGGTTGGATTCGCAGCAGTAATTCACCTTGGGGAGCTCCAGTTCTTCTAGTCAAGAAGAAAGATGGCACAAGGAGGATGCGCATCGATTATCGAGAATTAAACTGGGTGACTATTAAGAACAAGTACCCGATCCCTCGCATTGGCGAATTATTCGAGCAGCTTAGTGGTGCGAGGGTATTCTCAAAGCTGGATTTGCGATCCGGATATCATCAGGTCCGAGTCAAATCAGAGGATATTTGCAAGACGGCGTTCCGAACTCGGTATGGACATTACGAGTATTTAGTGATGCCATTCGGAGTTACGAATGCACCGGCGATATTTATGGACTTGATGAACCGAATCTTTTCACCATTTTTGGACCAGTTTGTTCATCGATGATATTCTGGTTTACTCAAAGAGCATAGAAAAGCATGCAGAAGACTTGAAGATCGCATTGCAGACATTGAGGCAAGAAAGATTGTATGCAAAGATGAGCAAGTGCGAGTTTTGGCTTGAAGAATTGAAGTTTTTGGGGCATGTCGGGAATCGCCGTTGATCCTGAAAAGATTGCAGCAGTTTAAGATTGGCCGATTCCGAAGAACGTAGCAGAAATCAGAAGCTTTCTTGGACTTGCCGGGTATTACAGAAAGTTCGTGGAGAATTTTGCTCGTTTGGCTGAGCCTCTGACCAAGCTTACGCATAAGGAAGTACCATTCGTATGGACGGATAAATGTGCGTCAGCTTTTGAGGCATTGAAGCAGAGATTGATAACCGCTCCTATTTTAACCATACCAGACAGTTCCGGAGGATTGGTGATTCACAGCGACGCATCTGGGAAAGGTTTGGGATGTGTTTTGATGCAGCATGGGAAGATTATAGCTTACACATCGAGACAGTTGAAGACCCATGAGAAGAATCACCCAACTCATGATTTGGAGCTAGCAACTGTGATTTTCGCTTTGAAGATTTGGAGACACTACTTATTGGGCGAAAGGGTCGAAGTATTCACCAATCACAAAAGTCTTAAGTATGTGTTCACACAGAAAGAGCATAACATGAGGTAGCGTAGATGGTTGGAGCTGATGGCTGACTACGATCTTGATCTTAAGTACCATCCGGGGAAAGTTAATATTATGCCGGATGCGCTTAGTCGGTTGCCAGTAATTCAGATGTTGACTGTACAGAAGGAGCTTATTGAAGACTTTCGGAGATTCGAGTTGATGATCGTGCTACCGCATTCTTTGGGACAGTTGATGTAGCTGCAAGTACAATCGTCATTGATCGAGAGTATTAAAGCAGCGCAGTCGCAGGACCTAAGATTGCAGAAGTTTCGAGAGTAGGTTGAAGCTGGGCTTCGAACGGACTTGTTGATTTGTGAACATGGTTCGTTGCGATATGGTAGCCGTTTGTGTATGCCAAAAGAAGATATTCACGAAGAAGTTATGAAGGAGGCGCACAGTTCCGCATATTCCGTACATCCAGGAGGCACGAAAATGTACCGAGATCTACGACAGCATTTTTGGTGGGAAGGCATGAAACGGGAGATTGCCCACTTTGTAGCGAAGTGCTTGGTGTGTCAGCAAGTTAAGGCTGAATATCAAAGGGTTGCTGGTTTATTGCAGCCACTTCCGATTCCTCAATGGAAGTGGGAACATATAACCATGGATTTTGTGACGGCTTTACCGCGGAGTCCAAAAAGCAACAATGCAGTTTGGGTGATCGTTGATCGATTGACCAAGGCAGCTCATTTCATACCATTTCGAGTTGGTCAATCAACGGAAACATTGGCAGAATGGTACATGCAGGAGATTGTAAGATTGCATGGAGTACCTTTGAGCATCGTTTCTGATCGTGATACCCGATTTTTGTCGCACTTCTGGAAGAGCTTACAGGAAAGTTTGGGGAATCGATTGAAGTTTAGCACAGCTTATCATCCTCAGACAGATGGCCAGTCGGAGAGAACGATCCAAACTCTTGAAGACATGTTGAGAGCTTGCATGTTAGACTTCAAGGGTTCGTGGGAGGATCATATACACTTGGTGGAGTTTTCGTACAACAACAGTTTTCAGGCGACTATTCAGATGGCTCCATTCGAAGTATTGTATGGTCGCAAGTGTCGTTCACCTGTTTGTTGGGACGATATTGGAGAACGAAGATTGTTGGGACCAGATTTGATCGTGCAAACAGTGGAGAAGGTTAATACTATCTAGAACCACATCAAGGCAGCCCAAGATCGGTAGAAGAGTTGGGCCGATATATCGAGAAGACCTCTAGAGTTCGCTGTTGGTGATCTGGTGTTCTTGAAGATATCACCGACTAGAGGAGTGATTCGTTTTGGGAGTCGAGGCAAGCTTAGTCCTCGATTCGTTGGACCTTTCAAGATTTTTGGAGCGTGTTGGAGAAGTGGCTTATCGATTGGCTTTACCATAATCTTTGGCGAGTGTTCATGACGTGTTTCATATATCTCAACTTCGTAAGTATGTTCGAGATGAAACACACGTGCTGGATCATTCGGAGCTGACTGTAAGAGAAGATTTGACCTTTGAGGAGCGACCGACGTCGATTGTTGATCGAAGAGAAAAAAGTTCTTAAGAACAAGGTTATCCCTCTTATACGTGTTTCTTGGGGGAATCGCTCGCATGGAGAATCAACTTAGGAACGAGGAAGATGAAATCCGACAGAAGTTTCCACACTTATTCTTGTAGTTTCCTGAGTGTTTATCTTTCTTTGTTCTTGGAATTTCGAGGACGAAATTCTTTTTGTAGTTGAGTATAATTTAACACCCTAGTTCTTTTATACCAGTTCCAGTTATCGTATTTGCTTATTTTGGTATTTTCTTGATTTATCGTGTTTTTGGGTACGAATGGTATTTTTACTTTTTACATTATATTCGACCCGACCCGCTTGCTTGAAACTTTTCATATTTATGAATTATCTCGACTTGTTATATAGACATGTGCACTTTCATGAATACTGCATACTGGCATTTTATCTGGTATTGCATCTTTTACCATATAACATTTTTAGATCACATAAAATAATTTAAAAATACATAACATGGCCTGCATGATACCCCTAACCCCGTGTTAGCATCCGCGCATCTTGTTCTTTTTCTCGTTCAGTGAAACGGACTTATTTGGATGGCTACGCGCACGTACGTGCATCCGTTCTTGGGGGTATGCATTTTCGTTAGCTGAGCATTCATTTTGAATTTTGAACATATATTTTTCGTATTTTAAAACTAAATTTTTAGACCCGACCCGGGTGCGTTTTGGAATATTTTTGTATCCTGCTAAAATTCAAAGTATTTAATATTTAAAATTTTGTTTACAGTTCCTATTTAAAACTAACTAACTGAATATATTTGTTAGATTAAAATTTTAACCGCAAAACAAACTCAACTCTCGCTCGCTCTCTGACACTGGGCCCACCACTCTCTCTCTTTCCTTTCTCCTCTCGCTCTTTCACCCTCGCACTCTCTCTCTTTCTCCCCACCAGCTGCCAATTTTCTTTCTCTTCACTGTTCTCTCTCTCTCCTCTCGCTTACTCTCTATCTCTCTCCTCTCGCGCTTCTTTCTCTCTCCTCTCGCGGTGGATTCGGATAAGGTCACCCCCGATACGCTATTGTCACCTCCCTTAACAACTCCCCATTTTTCTCGTCGTCACCTTCCTTATAAAAACCCACCGAGCTCTCTTTCTCTCCCTCTACATAAACCCATCACAAACCCTCTGCTCTTTCAAACCCTAACCCTAAAATCCCCATTGCCTCCTCACCCTCACCTCAACCGAGCCCTCATCTCTTCCTCCGCCACCTTCTCCCTTTAACCCCGAGCACCCCTGCACACACCCTGCACCCATCGAAACCAGCACCACCACCTCATCTCACCGCCGATCACCTCCATCGCCATCACCATCTCTTGCCACCTCTTCTCTCCTTCTCCTCTGTTCTCTTCTCCCTCACCTAACCCTGCACACCAGAAACCCCAGACAACACAAAACCGAGCCTAAACCCTGACCCCAACACCAAACCCTAGATCGCCGGAGCTCCGATCATCTCCTCGACATCAGCACTCATCTCCTGACCCCTGTACACCACAATCCAGTGAGCCTCTTCCCTCTTTTCGTCTTCTTCCTCTTTCTTTCTTTCTTTTCCTTTTCTCTTTTCTTTAATTCTTGAATTCTATGTTTCCGTATAGTTCGCCGGAGCCGGGATCAACGCCGATGATCCAGACGACGTACCTTACCAGCGTGATCACCCTCGTGCGTTTTCTTGGACCCATTCCGTGTGCCGTGCGTGCGTCGCGACATTTTGCAGACATCGGACGTACCGTACACATCCGTTTCTTGATCCGTCTAGGCATGTTTATCTTGCTACATGCTACATTACTTTATATACATCTATTTTAATAAATATAATACTGGTATTTCAAATTATGCACCCCATGTTTACTTTTACAGTTTTTCGACATCCGTCTGCATCCGTACGTGTTGCTTTACATCTAGCGCATGCAAACCTAGCTTGTTACATACTATATTTAAAAATACTTTACCCAATGGAATATTTACATCACATATTGCTTAGTTGTACATCCCACATTACCATTTTACAGTTTTACTGTTTTCGGATACCCGTTTGCATCCATCTCATTTAAAATATATATAACTGTATCTATAGATCACATTAATACATAATACTGTGATATTAACATCCCATGTTTAATATAGTGCATCCTAATTAGTATTGGAACTATAAATGTAACCCTAATCGACAATCATGCATCCATATCATTGATTTTATATCTATTTGTATACCATGTCACATCATTTCATTTTATTGTTATATTAGTACTCCATACTTGATTTTGTGCACTATACTTATTATAGTTTGATTATGAGCACCCACTTGATACTTGTGCACTACCTGATATGACCTGATACACTACTACTGACATGACTTGATACCTGTGCACTACTTGACATGACTTGATACATGTACACTACCTGACATGACCTGATGTACCACAACTTGACATGTTACCTGATCTTGTTACTAATGCCGACAATCTTGACATGTTGTCCCTACGGTCATATCCTGTTGTCTATACAAACAAACCTGTACCTGCTTGATCCTGTGTTGGCATTAGCTCCAGATTTATCAATACCTGACTTACACACATAACTTGGGGGTATGGGGAAATCAAGAATGTATCTGAACGTAACTTAAAGGGCTATTACATCTTGTAACCGTGGTCCCGTGGGGTTGAACGGGGCATAGACTCACAGTCTATTATATCTTGTTACCGTGGTCCCGTGGGGTTGAACGGGGGCATAGACCGATGGGTTACGATGAGGATTGCATTAATTGATTTTGAATAACTTTAGAATAGACAACCCTATAGCACAGTTTAGACTACTCATTGCACTTCACCTGTTTATATCCTGTTCACTGATCTATATTTCATGTTACGGTTTACTTATGACTTGTTACTGTTCATACTTCATGCCTGCATATTTCATCAGATCCTGCTTGCTTAGAATTATTGATATTATGACGCACTGACGTCTGGATTTTGCATGGCCCAGATCCCTTATCCTTATCGCAGGCAGTCCAGGAGTATTTTGATCAACAGGCCGAACAGTGAGGACATGTTATTAGTTTAGTTTAGTTTCCTTTCAGTATTTTCATTCCTGATGTGAGCCTGCATTATGGGACGTACATTCCAGATTATTATTGTATTGGATTTTTTGCTTCCGCATTATTTTATTTCATGACTCGTTTATTCTGGCTTATGGATATGTGTTAGATAGTTTATTACTGTTCTTGATATCTCTACAGCCGTAATGTGACTGTGGAGGGATATTTCTTATTCATAGGTAGCATGGTTGGCTCTGTCACGTGCCTATCTTAGCGCACTCTGGGAAGCGGGGCATGACAAGTAAGGTTTGTAGGCCTTTAAACAAAATTCCTTTGTACGTTTTATGCATACGAGTTTCGATTATGCGCTAACACATGAACTCTGAATTTGTGCTGCTAGAATGTCTTCCGCCAACGCCGCTGACACCAATCTTACTCTTGAGAGTAACCCACCCCATGTTCATGGTCAAGATGGGGCTGCCCAAGTGGAGACCCAAACAATGGTCGCTCGGGATGAAGAATTTCCATCTCCTACCCCGTAAGACCCAAATCTTGCTCTTGAGGGCAATGCATCTCCTACTCAAGGTGATGATGGGGCCGCCCAAATGGAGGCCGAGAACGATCCAGTCCCCGCTCAAGGTGATGACGGGATAGCCCCATTGGATGTTCAGGCAGCTCCTACTTAAGGAGAAGAGCTCATGTCTTTTACTCCGCGAGTACCGGAGTTTCCTCCTCTCCCACGAAGCCCGTCGCCTATAAGGGTTTGGAGGAAAAGAAGTTGGTTGACTATAACCTTTCGGATGACCATGGAGTTAATCTGACGAAGGCTGGTTCTGAACAAGCTCCTGCGACTGAGGAAACTATTTTTGGAAAGGAACGGCCGATGGATGAGGATTCCACTGCTCTAGCATGCGAGGAAGGGGAGAACCCGATGGACACTAAGATTTTCGGGGGTGAGCCGCTTCCTGCGTAGCGAGGCTCTCCTCCTACATGAACATAGAGAAGCTGTGGTGGAGGTTCATTGCCGCAAAGTGGAGTCTGATTTGCAAAAAGGGCTAAGCTTCACAATCATGTGCTAGTGGGACGCCGTATATGGGGAGGCTTTTTCGAGCGTCACCCCGTTCTGGAGCCTTATGAGGTACATGTTGTCGCCGAGGCTCGTCTCTTCGAGGATTTGTTAGATTTATTCCCCAAGGTGATTTTCTACCCTGCTCAGGTGGATGATAACGGCGTATTGCTGCAGCTCTGGGATTAAAAGAACTATTTTCATGTGATGGCTCCCCAGGACACACAATCACAGCGCTTCTATCCGGAGTTGTTGGGGAATCTTATGGTAAGCGGGACACAGGAGCGCTGGCCCTCGATTTTTAAATTTTATAATGTCCCCAGCTTTCTTTTGGGGTATGCGGAGTGAGCCAAGCACATCCTGCATTACGAGTATGAGAATCTCCGCTCAGCTGGTCTCTATGAAGAGATCTACTGCTCGTTTTTCTTGTATGCCCTTACTGCTGATTATTTGAGAGTCTACACCTTTGTGTTTTGAGCTTCATTTTCTCTGTGAAGAGCCATGGTCATGGCTTTCAAGCTCTTTTATTTAAGAGCTGGAAATTTGAACAAGTTTTCATCTTTGTTTTTTTTTATCAGAGAAGGGGACAAAAAAGAGGAAATAAAGATAGGGACAGATAAAAAGAAGAGTGAAGGAATGGAGTTATCCTATTCTTATATTCTCACCTTCTTCTCTTCTTCTCTTCTTCTTCATCTTCTTCTTCTTCTCAGAACTTTTATCAAAGTTCTAGGGTTTTGAGCATAAAAGATGCGATGCTTGATAAGGGCTCATAGAGGGTATTTATACCCCTCTGTGAATGAAGAAGTAGTGGTAACTACTCTCTCAATATCAGGAGAAATGGGGGGGGGGTTGAAAATCCCCTCATTATCTCTTGAAGAATAAGTCAAATCTATTTTAAAGGAGTTCCCGACCCTGTTAATGTCAGGACACCTCAATTCGAGGCCTTTCAAGATCGGGAGGAGGGCCTCCCGATAGGGGATGCCTGAAATCAACTCAATTTTGAGTTGTATTAAGGAGAACATCCCTATGCAGGGGGGCTCACCTGTGATGAACAAGCCTTTGATTTGCTCTTGATCATGTTATGATCAAAACTTGATCACTAGCGCGTATTTTGTAAAAATATTTATAAAAATATTTTTTTATATTTGAGAGTTAAAATTTTAACTCCAATATGAACATTATAGGAGATTTCATTTTTTATTATATGATATTATTGGAGTTTAGCCTTTGATCCCTATTTATCACTGAACAACACTCACTACTACAGAGCAGAGATTTGGCCACGGTTGAAACTGTCACACCTAGCTTCCCAGTGTATGGAAGCGGAGATGTGGCGGACCCGCAACGTATTTACTAAGAAATAAATACGTTAATCGCAATTAAGTAATATATGTATAAAATGCACAATAATTGACAAGAGATATAAAATGAACAGCAACTTTTATTAACATTCATCTTTACATTACAACTGCTTTAAAAAAGAAAGATACAATGATAATAAGCAATGCCTAAACAGTAGCATACAAACTGAAATAAGTACAAGATGAAGTAGTAGTCTTACCGGGTATAAGATGAACTAGTAGTCTTAAGAGAATTGATCCCGCTTAAACCTATATTTACTAAAGTCCTTAAATATAGTTTTATATAACTCAATGGGGTTTTATGAAAATATTTTTAATAGATAGTTTCAAAATAATCTCGAGAAACTATTTAGGGTTCCCATGAATATGAATTTTAAGAATTTGAAGTATTTTAGTGATAATAGTTTAGCTTGGAAAGTTCATGGTATTTTACTGTAAAACTTGACTTTTATTACTATCTTGATTGTATTTTGATGAAACTTGTAATTCTTTTATTTAAAAAAAATATAAGGTTATTATATTTTGAAAATATATGGATTGGTAATATTTATATAATTATAAAAAATTAATTTTTTCTTAAGTAGAAAATTGCGTTTTTCTTAAAAACCGTATTAAAAACTTTTCGAGACCGAATACTCCGTGAGGAGATCTGTATCTCGCTCTACTAGCTCAAGGATGTGCGATAATCCGCACCATCCAATAGCGGGTCCCCTAAAAAGAGTTGTAGAGGCTTATTTGCAAAGCAATTTTAAAATACAATTCTAAAGAAAACCGTTTTTATAGTAAATGGTATTTTGATGTAATCTTGTGTTCGTAACCAAAAATACGTTCGAAGAGTATCGTGCTATGGAACCATGTGTGTATGTGAGAGGTATGTCGTTACCTCGTGAATTTTTCTAAAGGTATATTTAAGCAAAACAAATAAAAATGGTATATACAAAGTTCATGGTATTTTAATATAAAAGTTAAATTAAAATTATGTTATATGACATATTTGAGTGAAAGTTGATTCTAAACCTTAGTTTTGTGATTACAAATTTTGTGTAAAGATATGGATGCCAAATATGTAAGAAAACGTGGATTTTATATAGTATAGAAGAAGATGTTGGCATTAACTCCACTTCCGACATATATTTTGAAAAAAAAATTCTTAGAGAAGAAGAATGAGGATTGGAAGGGACTTACTAGTGAAGTGGATTAAAGGAAGGCGTAGGAAGAGGAGGTTATCGTCGTGACGTCGCGGAGTCGCCGAAATATGCGTCAATCCTCGCCGGAACTTGATCGTTTGCTAACTCCTCTTCTACTCCACTTGTACTTAGAAAATTTTGAGAATTTTGGCTATAATTTTTAGAATTATGAAGGGCTAAGGCATTGGGTAGTACTTATAGTGTGGAATTAGGGTTTTGGAATTAAAAAGATGAATTAAAATGCATTAAAATGATGATAAATGGGGAATTGCGGGGTCTCTATTTGATTGCAGAGCAATCAAACGGTGCAAGAGAGTTAGGGGTAGGGGAAGGGTCGTTTGTGAAAAGCTCGGGCCTCATTGCCTATGGTTCACTCGTCCCCGTCGGCCATAATGCTCTTTTCGCCGGTCGATTGTGGGATTGGGGCCGTTGGATTGGTGCCACGGGTTCATCTTAGTATTAATACTCTTTTGCACATGTTTATTTCTTCAGACTTTTTATTTTTTATGTGCATTGCACGTGTAAACTTTTGGGCTTCCAAAAAAGTTTAAAAGAAAAATCAGAAGAAAATATAATGTGTCTGATGGGATTCGAACACAAGGGCTACGTCACAGCAGTGAAAGACTTTACCAGTAAGCTACAAGTTGTTTCTTGATGATCTTAAACAAAATATATTTATAACTTGTACTCAGGCTTGTAAACTCCTTTCTGTGCATTAAACTGAAAAATTTTGTACAGTGAATTCAGAGTCGTTATAAAAACTATGACCAAAACAAAATATAGTAACGGTTTTAACTGTAACACAACCATTGCCATAAACCCCATCACCATAGGTCTTGTCACGGTTAAAACCGTAACCATATTGTCTTTTGGTCACGATTTAAACTGTGACCATATAGTCAGCGTTTCCTAAATGGGTTCAGATTTTTGAAAGAAATCAGCGTGAGGCCTATAATATAGTAATGGTTTGAACTGTGACCATGTATATGGTCATGGTTGCAACCGTTATAATTTATAAAGTATGGTCACAGTCAAAACCGTGACCAAAAATTCAATCTTTACGAATGACCAACCGATATATGATTTATCTCTTAGGTATTAGACAAATGGTAACGGTTGAAACTGTTACTTAATATATCTTGTCACGGTTAAAACTGTGACTATTTGTTTTATGTATTTTTAAAAAAACTGGAATCGCCGTGCCCCACTCGCGCTGCTTTCATTTACAAATATCACGCAATTATAATATAATCAAATCTCACGCAATTATAAACAAAATATAATAATCAAGAATTAATATGAATCGAATCGCACGTAATTATAAACAAAATATATATTCAAGTCCAATATAAACAATAAATACACAAAAATGTGTATGTCAATAAATCAACAAATGAATAAATCTAATCTAAGGTCGTTGGGCCGGTCCATCTCTATCGTTTCGTGATCTGACCATACTCCTAAACTTGTCTCATATGGCCTACCGGATGGTCTCTGCAGTTTTCTGCGGCAGCTCCTAGACCTGCACCGTAAGCATCTGCAGCTATGTCTGCTGCTGCGCCATCTGATTGCGGACTGCACGGATCTCCTCCTGTGACACAACTACCACATCTGCCTGCGTCTGGGCCACCGCGTACTCGTGGATGATGGCACACCTAGCATCAAGTCAGTGTGGTTCGGGACTAACTCCGCGCTCATACCCACCATGATGTTCGCCGGATAGCGAATCCAGGACATGGACAATGGCGGTAATCGGATCGACGGGGCCAAATCCTAAGGCGTCCATCCTCTCCTTGAAATGTGTCTGTAAAGAATATATATTCTTTATATATATATATATATATATATATATGCACGTGTTAACTTTAAATACATAATTCACTTGATTATAAGAAACTTACCATTTACTCGCCCATGCCCTTGTGTAACACGGCCCATCCCTTGACAGCGGTGTAGGTGACGGGATCTTTATGTTTGTACGATAAAATTAGGGCATGAAAATTTAACAAGAGTTCAATGTAGAGAAAAATGATGATGAATTAAGATTTGGCCTTGGTTGTGTATGTGTTTGTAAATGTGTATGTGTTTCCCTGTCTATGTATCTTTGTGTATGTGTCACACGCGCACTCACACACAAACAAGGCACGCATTACTCACGATTTTTAATAAGTAATTTGAGACAATAGTTAACATATAAAATTAAGCCTAGTAGGACCCCTCGTCCTAGCAGTGCTGGAGCCTGCAAAAAGATGGATATACAGAAACAATATTATAATATTCAAATTATGTATATAGCATTTGATAAATTTAAATTACAATCTTTATTTAAAAGCATTAAGCAATAACGATTATACTTGTCGTCCTTAGCGTGGCGTTAGAACCGACAACAGATGCCCATCCCTCCAGTGGTATGCGAATCTGCAAACAATAAACTATTAGATGAATCAATAGAATTAATTTAATAGATAACTAAAATTTCAATAGATATCTATATATCATGTGCAGGAGTGACTGGGGTAGAAGGATCTGCTACCGCTCTAATAGGGGTAGGCAGGGCCGCAGCAGCTGATGAGGCTGCTGGGGCAGTAGTATGAGGGGATGTTCCGACTGTTGTGGCTGCTGGGGTGCTAGTACGGGGGCGTGTGAAGGTATAGGCACTGCTACTGCAGCTGCTGAGTTTTGGCCAATCTCGTCTAGATGTTTTTCTTATGACGTTTAAAGCCTGCACATGCACCTGTCATCATACCCTACATATTTTTCCAAATATTAAAAAATTACTTATAATCATTATGCAATTTTAAAAAATTAGTTCAATTTCATTACCTGTTACGTTTCTTTGGTACATTAGCTGAAAATTCATTAGGTGGATTCTCGAAATCTTGATCTGTGACAATCAATTGGCCGATGTCACGTCTGTAGCTTTCGGTTCTAGGGTTGTGACATTCACGGACCGCGACGGAATAAGAAAACAATAATTTTTTCAAATATAGAACTAAAACCTAACCAAGTTTAGAGTGCTACAACCTTTGTAGCGCGTTAGCTACCTCTTCTTGGACTCTGGCTAGTCTCCACGAACCTCGGGACAACTTTACTATGTGATCTCCTTTTCGAAAATGATCCACCTTGAGATAACTCCATCACAAGTTTTAGTTTCAAATTGATTTCATCAAAATGAAACAACCCACTAATTAAACTTTCTATAGATGATTAGTAAGAGATGTAGAATAATTAGCTCACTAAATTCTTCTCTTTTTTTTCACTTTCTCACTTGAACCATGTTTACCCCAATCAGAGCAAAGCTCTGTTCAAATTCCAAGGCGGGAAACGAAGCAACGCTTCTGTTTCCCCCAATCAGAGCAAGGCTCTGTTCTGAAAATCAAAATAAAAAATTAAAGAAATAACGCTTCAGCTGACTTGCGCTCTGCGCTGCGCGCCACGTGGCAACGCAGTTGCGCTGCGCTCTGCGCTGCGCGACACGTGTCAAGCGTAGGTGCGCTTGCGCCAAACAGAAAAATTCTGGAAAGATCTTTCTCAATCTTGTTAAAAACAAGAAAATTGCCTTCTGTAAAACTGAAACCCTTGGATTAAAGATCCAACGGTGGGGAAAAATCCCCAAATCACTCAGAGAAAGATCTCTTTAACTAATTTAACAAACCAAACGGCACTATAAAAAGGCCCCTAGACCCCAATTCTAAAAAAAAACAGAGAGAGACAAAAACACAGAAACAAAGAGAGAACTCCTCTAAAGAATTTTGAGAAGAATTCGGAAATGAAAAAGAAGGTAAAACCTTTATAAAAAAGAAGAATTTCTTCTGAATAGATCATTGATCTAAGAACAAGATCAAGGATCTTCAATAAAAAAAAATATAATAAATAACAAAGGCATTGCCTTTTTTATGAACCATTGGTTCTGGAATCTTAAAGATTCTTTTCTTGAATCCAAAATTGGATCAAGATATTAAAACAGTACGTTGCACTTGTAAATCTGCACTGTTGCGCTCCTGGGTTGGCGTAAGCCACCAGAGAGCACCACGTGTCAGCTCCAGAATCATTTGCGCCATGCGCTTTTAAAAATAGAGCATTGCTCTCTGAATTGGCGCAACTCACCAGAGCGCGCCACGTGTCAGCAGCGCAACAGCGCAGCGCACTGCGCTTGCGCTCACCAGAGCATGACACGTGTCACCTCCACATGCGCTTGCGCTCAATAATTGGCGCAAAACGCCTGACAGGCTACATGGCCACTGTCAGTTTGATTAATGCACTGCATTATTTACAGAAGGGCCAAGCCCAATTAAAAAAGGCCTAACATGCCAAATAAAATGCAATGCATTACTTTAAAAAAGGGCAGAGCCCAAACAAAAACAGATGCAGTGCATTATTAAACAGGGGCAAAGCCCTAGCACAGGCATAATAGGCCAAAGATAAATAAAAACGTTGAACATTTTCAACTGGACTTAGGCCAATCATGGCCGTAAGTCCTCAAATTAAATTGACTGAGCAAGACTGCTCCCTTAAATCAATTTACATCCGGTTCAAGGGTACATCTCTGAACTCCTCTGACATCTGTCGTTGTAATCCTTCAACGACGTCAGAGAGGTGATGGGTCCCGACGGCCATACATGAAATGGACCGCAATGTCCTTAAACTACCAATGGACCACCACGTCCCTAAACTGGAACATGGACCACTACGTCCCTAAACTGGAACAATAGAGCCTCCAAATGCTCTTTTGTCGGATCTAAACGATCCCGTTTGAGTTGATCTTAGCCTCAAATATGGCTAACGTATCCTTAAACCTTCAAACAGACTTGAGTCCCAAATTGGACTATAGATCCCCCAATCAACTTTGGTTTAAGGGTACATCTCTGAACTCCTCTGACATCCGTTGTTGTAATCCTTCAACGTCGTCAGAGAGGTGACGGGTCCCGACGGCCATACATTAAATGGACCACCATGTCCCTAAACTGGGAATCGACCGCAATGTCATTAAACTAAACAATAGAGCCAATTGCTCTCTTGTCGGATCCAAACGATCCCGTTAAGTTGATCTTAGTCTGGAGATTAGGCTAACGTATTCTTAACAAAAGTTTAAGTTGATCTTAGCCTTAAATAGGGCTAACGTATCCTTAAACCAAAACACCAAACCCAAATCTAAGAAAATACGGATTTGGACTAATCCACGTCCTACGGGCGACGACATAAATTAGTCTCCGTATACAATCCACGGGCAACCACAAACAAAACAAACACCCACGACACGAAGTGAAATTCTGGAGAAGGAGAAAGTTGTTACCGCGATACGGTAGCGTAATTAACTGCAGGGGCTTGCGCCTGCAGGGAAGAGCGTCCCCACAATCAAAAACCCCTCAAGCGAGGGGGAATCTGACGAAGTCTGCTACATCGGCCGCATCCGTCTAAATCTCTGATACACGGTGCCATAAATCAACTTGGCATCTTCGGAGAGGTGGACGGATAAAACCAAATAGCATCTGCCCCGAATCTCAGGCAAGACACCCACGTCTTGGCCGCCGTTCGGAGGGGAACAAATTCTGGCACGCCCGGTGGGACCTTTTCCTCTTTCCACTCCACACTTCGTGTGTCGTGTTCGCGAACGAATCGCGGTTTGCTGTGGTTGCCTGTAGATTCGAGGTACTAAGATTTGGTGTCTTGCTCCGTGCAGAAAACAGAAGATCAATGGCTTCAAACTGCACTGCCTGCAACTGCAACTTTCGCTCCGTCCTTCCTAAAGGAGTGACTTATGGGCCCCAAGCGGCCTCCCTTTTCAAGATGCCAGTGGAGCAGGTAACTCAGGCCACCACCGGGCTATTCTTCTGGACCATAATCCCACCAATGAGCTTCAATACCCCATTACCATCGCAAGAAGCTCCGAAGAAGTCGGTTTTCGATCGGCTTACAACTATCGCGGCCCTTCTCAACGGGTCGCCCAAGCCCAATGCCTCAGCTTTCAGCAAACTGGGCCAAAACTCATGTGGGCCCATGAAGAAGCCTGCAATACCAGAAAAGGTTATTCCGAAAAGGTTAGCCATCCCTGCTCCTGAAGTCGTCAAGGCGGCTTCTCCTGCCAAAGGGTCGATTTTCACAAGACTGACTATTCCGGCTCCCGTTCCTGCTCGAAGGTCTGTCTTTGACAGATTGGATACCGCTACTCAAAAGACGTCAGTCTTCAAGAGACTGGCACCAGCAGCGCTTCATCTGGACAGGGGGCAAGACAAAGCCATCCCCATCGCTGAACCAACGTCGTCCGCTCGACATGCTCGCCGTCGTCACTGGCGCCGGGTAAGGAAGGCTGGGGGCAACTCCTCCTCTGGGATAACTCCGCCAGCTCCGATGGTGGAAATCAATGTTGCTGTTCCGACCGGGAATAGCTTTGAACCGCTAAGAAGGGTGCGCAAAAATTCGCCAACTGCCGTATTGAAAAGATCTCCTACACCTGTGGATAATGCCCCAAAGGTGAAGCTGGAGCAGCCCCCTCAACGGCTGTCCTCTAAAATTTACAAGGTCTGGCATTAAGTCCAGGACTCCGTAGTGGATCAAGACTATCTCTGCCGACAGAAAAAGATGAAGGTTCGGCAAGAGAAGGACTACTCTGTCAAGCCACTAAAAGCGACAGCTACTTGGGTACCCACTACAACGGCCCCCTCCACGTCGACCACTCAAAAGAAAAGGAGGCCGCAAAAAGCCCCTGTGAACATAGCGAACCGTAAACGCGCTGAGCACAAACACCCCAAGTCTGGGGGCATGGTGGTGCACACTGTTTATATGGCTTCCGGAAAGGAGGAAAGCCGTGCTTCGACGGGTCACCGACCGCTCACCCGATCCGTGACCAAAGCTCAGGAGCAGCAACAGAAGCTTCAGGAAATGATGACTGCAATGGCCGCACTTACCGGGCCAAAAGAAATCTCAGAGGAATCCTCGGATCAACGCCGGGAGCAAGAAACTGACGCTGACTTCCTACGCAGAGTCCTCGAAAAGAAGGACAAAGAAGCCGCAGAGCAAGCGGCTAACATAAAACAAATGGCGCTCCTCTTCCAAGATATGGTAGGGATGATGATCCAGCAAGATCCTCTTGCTGAAAATCCTCCGATTGTCCTTGAAGATGACAAAGGAGAGACATCGAATCCTCCACCAGCTCTGTCAGCAGCCAAAGAGGAAACCATTTCTAAGGCCGCACTGGATGACTATATAGCTCAGCAAATACGAGCTCATCAGGCGAGTGAAGCGGCCGGGCAAATTGTCAAAACTGGACGACCCTATCCGAGCTGGTATGACCAAATCAGTTACCCGCCGGGATATACGATCCCTAAGTTCCACGCATATAAAGGGACAGGGAACCCACATCAGTATGTCGCTCAATTCAGGACTTTATGCGGCAACACGGGAGGCGACGATAAACTGTTACTTCGCCAATTCGTCGGCAGCTTAGCAGAAACAGCCTTTGAATGGTATTCGGAGCTACCTAACGACTATGTCAAAACATTTACGGAGATAGAGCTACTGTTTACACAAATATTCGCGAGTGCTAGTGGACGCACCCCGATAACAGCACTGATCAATGCCAGGATAAGGCCAGGAGAAACGTGGGTCTAATATGCAACACGATGGCGGAACCTATGGTCGAAATGCGAACAATGTATCGAAGAAGCGCCAGCGGTGGGCATGTTCGTGGGCACTCTCGATCCGCAGGCGACTATATCCCAATTCATGATGTTCTTCAGGCCGACCAATTTCCAGGCCTTGATCGACAAATTAGCCCAAATGGACCAGATGGGCCATGGACCGTCTCCTCCAAAACTGGACTCTCGAAATGAGAAGAAAGGAAAAGCGATCGTTATTGCCAATACTCAACAACAGCCGAGCAAATCAAAGCCGGTTGCTCGCCAAAACAACGTGCGTCCACGCCCATCCCTCGAGGAGAGACTGGGACGTCCTTACTCGTTTCCTCGGAATAAAACAAGGAAACTGTTCGAGCTGGCCACGCGCAACGGACTCATCAATCTGCCGAGTCCAAAACATCTGTTGCAGCCAGGCGATCTCAATAATCCCGATTATTGCCCTTACCACCACACGGTAAGCCACCCGATCGAGGACTGTTTCGTCTTTAAGGGATGGATCGAGGATCAGTACCTACAAGGCAAGTTCGCGCTGTCTGAAAAGTGGAAAGTAAACCCACCACAGCCGCACACTCCAAAAAAGACGGACACGCCGGGGGCAGCTTGTTCTTTTGTTGAGGACGAAAACGATAGAGAAGACTCATTATACGAATCCGAAGACTACGTACCGAGTTGTCATGTAATCTCTCACTCATTAGTGGATGATGAAGAGGCTCCTTGCGCCGAGAAACCGAGGGCGGACCCTGAACCAGAAATTCTGCGGCCGTCAGACGAGATGATCGATGCCTTCCTGAATGAGATTCGTCTGAAAGTTAAAACCAATCAAGAACGTGAGATGGCCATACTGGAAGAAGCCAAACACCGCCAACTAGACCAAAGAGTCGAGGCACTCCTGTCAAATCAAAAGTCATCCGCTGCGAATAAAAACAAATTCAAGACGAGGAAAAGGTTTGCTAAAGCCCTGTCAGTGGGAATGAAGCTACCACTCTCTGAAGAAAATACTTTCGGTAGAGTAGAGATGCATCCTAACTTCTGCTTATATCATCAGAAGATCATACACCCTACTGAAGACTGCGACTTCTTTAAGTGTTGGTGGCAAGGGTATGTCGCTCACAGGCATTACGTCAACAGAACAAAGTGGGAGGCTCGTAGACAGCGAAAAAACACGACAGATGAGCATAAAAGTGTTGCCGGCAATTGTCATAGGGATGATCCCGGGGAATCACGAGTTCTCACCTTCGGGAGCAATTCCGACGAAAAAGTAGCCCTCGACCCTTTCTTCAAGGAGTCCATCTCTGAAAGATTGAGGAGTTGCAAGAACATTCAGCCGCTCAATTGCACGATATCCGGAGAGAATCTCGGACCCACAAACAACGGAGCGAACAAAAAGGATAAAGGAAAGGGAAAAACGACCTTCGTCGCCAACATTCAACAACAATCGAGTGACCCTAGACCGGTTGTTCGTCGAAACAATATGCGTCCACGCATATCCCTCGAGGAGAGGCTAGGACGTCCTTACTCGTTTCCTCAAAATAAAACGAGAAGATTGTTCGAGCTGGTAGTGCGCGACAGACTCATCAATCTGCCGAGTCCAAAACGACCGTTGCAGCTAAGCGATGTCAACGATCCCAATTATTGCCCTTACCACCAAACGGTAAGTCACCTGATCGAGGATTGCTACGTCTTCAAAAACTGGGTTGAAGACCAATACCAATAGGGCAAGTTCGTCATCTCCGAAAACTGGAAGGTGAGCCCGCCACAACCGCACGCTCCGAGAAAGATGGATACGCCGGGGACATCATGCTCAGTCATAGAGAAAGCCTCCTAGACCGAAAAGTCAGTAAACTAGAAATTCGCCTCAAATACGGCGACGGTGGACCGAAATGTATTTAAACTAACGACGGACCACTACGTCCTAAAACTAGCTATGGACCGAAACGTCCCTAAACTAACAGCGGACCGAAACGTCCTTAAACTAACGATGGACCACAATGTCCTAAAACTTGCAAACGACCGAAACGTCATTAAACTACTACCGCAGCATTCTCAGGCTAACAAAAAAAAACGGTAGGTCCATAAGAAAAATGGGCACGGATGAAAACCCGAAAGGGCTCCGTGAGTAAAAACAGCAGGGCTATCGGCGAGTGTTCGTGAAAACCCGAAAGGGCGCGACCTTGTTAAAAAAAAAGGAAGGAATAAAAAAAAACGGTATGTCCATAAGCAAAATGGGCACGGATGAAAACCCGAAAGGGCTCCGTGAGTAAAAACAGCAGGGCTACCGACGAGTGTTCGTGAAAACCCGAAAGGGCGCAACCTCGTTAAAAGACACTTACAGGGTCCTCTCGACCTTGTAAGGAGAAACCACCCACGTGAGATCCTTACGACTCACAGGGAAGCAACACACTTAGGGATCCTCACGATTCCTAAGGAGAAATTACACTTGCGGGATCCTCACGACTCGTAAGGAGAACTTTCTTATGGGACCCTCACGGCTCATATGATTTGAAAGTCTTAAGTTACAGAGACCTGAACTTGTTCTTAAGCAACCCCCACAACTTTCGATAGTGCCCTACAAGCGGCTCAATACTGACCCTTGTATACAATCCACAGGCGCGAATAAACATTTCCCTAACCAAGTCCCACCCGTGACTGGGGATATGTCCATACGGTGAACAATCCTTGTAAGTCCTCTCGACTTATAAGGAGAAAACCCTTTTGTAAGATCCTTACGACTTACAGGAGAACATACACTTAGGAATCCTCACGATCCCTAAGGAGAAAACACACCTACGAGATCCTCACGACTTGTAGGGAGAAATACCTTTGTGAGACCCTTACGGCTCATGAAGTCAAAAACCTTAGTCGACGGGATCCTAACCCTGTTCGCTAAGCCACCTTTGTTCAACGTCGACAGAGGCAAATGATGATTCGCTCCTGGCAATATCCCAGTTGTAGCGATGCTGATGCCTAAACGGGTATCAAATTCCAAGCCCTTTCATGGCAAATGATGATTCGCTCCTGGCAATATTCCAGTTGTAGCGATGCTGATACTGAGATTGGCGTCAGATTCCAAATTCCACACTCGCGATAAAAAAATCAGTGAGCCATACATGCATACGAAGTAGCCGAAATGATGGGGCAACTTGCAATAAAAATCAGCAAGTAAAAATGTATGCATGCAAAATAGCCGAAATGATTGGGCAACTCGCAATAAAAAGCAGCGAGTGAAAATAAAATAAATAGCCAAAATGATTGGGCACCGCGAAAAATAGCCGAAATGATGGGGCAATCGCGACTTTCGCGATATAAAGCTGAAATGATAGAGCATCGCGGAAAGAAAATAATAAAAAAAAAGAATGAAACTGCTGCCCTACAGGTGAGATCACATCGATCCCTGTATACAATCCAGGGGCACAAACAAAGAGGGAACCATACCTTCCCAACAGGCTCCACCAGAAAGAGAAGCCAAATCTCGACGGTTCATAGTCAACCTAGAGACAACCTCGTCATTTGTCGCAATATTGCAGACACAATGTCAACAAACGGAGCAAAAGAAGATCCCTAGCTTCAGGGTCTTGACGTCGGTATCGACAACTTAGAGATCGCTGACGGTGTTTCTCCTCACTCCAACCAAACGCAGACATGACGTCAACAACCGACCTCAGAATCGCAATGAAACGGAGCCACGGCATAGTCCCTAGTTCCAAATCTTAACGGTAATATCTACAGCCTAAAGAATCAACAAAGGTGTTCCTTCGCAGTCCAGCAAGATGTAGATACAACGTCAACAAAAGACCCCATGGTCAGTAAAGCGGAGTAACGGCAAAATCCCAGCTCCACCTCGGCATTCGTCTCGATACAGCAGACGAGATGTCACAACAGCGTTCTTCCTCCAACAGGATTCGGACGTGACAAAGCAAACGAAGCGAAGACCAAATTCCTAGCTTCAAGGTCTTAACGGCAAGTCATATAAAGCCTGAAAGACAACCGGAGATAATCTCATACCAGTGCGGAATGGTCACCACCTCGATGTTCGTCTCGACACAACAGACGCAACACCATCAAACAGCGGAGCCACGGCAAAGTCCCTAATTCCAAACCTCGACGGTTCACCAATAACCTAGAGACAACCGCGACATTCGTCTCGATATAGAGGACGCAATGCCAGCAAACGAAGCAAAGGCCAAATTCCTAACTTCAAGGTCTTAACGGCAAGTCATATAAAGCCTGAAAGACAACCGGAGATCATCTCACACCAGTGCGGAATGGTCACCACCTCGATGTTCGTCTCGACACAACAGACGCAACATCATCAAACAAACGGAGCCACGGCAAAGTCCCTAGTCCCAAACCTCTACGGTTCACCAACAACCTAGAGACAACAACGACATTCGTCTCGATACAGCAGACGCGATGCCAGCAAACGAAGCAAAGGCCAAATTCTTAGCTTCAAGGTCCTGACGGCAACTTCTATAAAACCTGAAAGACCATCGGAGATCATCTCACATCAGTGCGGAGTGGTCACCACCTCGACGTTCATCTCGATACAGCAGACGAGATGTCACCCCAGCGTTCTTCCTCCAGTAGGGTTCAGACGCGACAATCAAACAAATGGAGCTACGACAAAATTCCCAGTTCCAAGCCTCGACGGTTCACCAACAACCTAGAGACAACCGCGACATTCGTCTCGATACAGCAGACGCAGTGCCAGCAAACGAAGCAAAGGCCAAATTCCTAGCTTCAGGTTCTTGACGGCAACTCCTATAAAACCTGAAAGACCATCGGAGATCATCTCACATCAGTGCGGAGTGGTCACCACCTCGACGTTCGTCTCGATACAGCAGACGAGATGTCACCCCAGCGTTCTTCCTCCAGCAGGGTTCAAACGCGACAATCAAACAAATGGAGCCACGAAAAAATTCCCAGTTCCAAGCCTCGATGGTTCACCAACAACCTAGAGACAACCGCGACATTCGTCTCGATACAGCAGACGCAGTGCCAGCAAACGAAGCGAAGGCCAAATTCCTAGCTTCAGGGTCTTGACGGCAACTCACATAAAACCTGAAAGACTATCGGAGATCATCCCATACCAGCACGGAGTGGTTATGACTCATCGGGGTTCTCCAAAATGAGCCTAACCTCAAGTAAAAAGCGGCATGGCAAAATTCCTAACGCTTGCTTTTCTGACGGTAAGATTACCTGGAAGATTACTTGAAGACGTCTTGTCCAGCCCCCGAAGGGATCGGAGACACGACAGTCGCAGAGTTACTCGAACAGCACGATTGCCTATCGAGGAATATATCAGCTGATGCGACGGTACGACGGCCAAAACCCTAAGTACCACAGACCCTAACGGACTTCTGTCGTAAAGAGCAGAGGTTAACTGTGACGTTAGGATATTCTTGCGAGAAATGCTCGATTCGTCTCGACTCGTGAGGAAATTGATGTCTTTGCGAGAACTACTCGATTCGTCTCGACTCGTGAGGTAAAGCCTTAGGCAGCAGGGATTAAAAAACTTGTTTCCTAAGCAATGGGATCCTGCAAGTCGGCCCAAAACGGTCTCTTGCATACTATCCACGGGTCTCACTCTCCGAAGTCGAATCTCGACAAGGAGGGAAACAACCGCTTATGGGTCCTCTCGACTCATAAGAGGGAAAATTCTTTTATAAGATCCTTACGACTTATAAGAGAAAACGCACTTAGGAATCCTCACGATTCCTAAGGAGAAAATACACCTACGAGATCCTCTCGACTCGTAGGGAGAAAAGTCTTTATGAGACCCTCACGGCTCATGATGTTGAAAAGCCTTAGGTAGCAGACATGAACCTGCTTCCTAAGCCATCACTACTCCCCAAGATGTTCAAGACATAATGTTCTATATCGCTTACAGGCTATGCTTATTTAAAGAATATGCCAGTAACAAAGCAGAAAATAAAAGGAAGGAAGTAAAAGATTTGTCATTCATACTTGGAAAGTTTTTACATCAATAAAGGCAATAAACAAAGATATTATCTAAATGATTACAATGGCAAAACCACAAATCCAGGACATGGATTGAGGAACTCAAAAGTAACCTTGTCCAAGACTTTCCAAGCTTGGCGAACCATCGTAGTGTGCTTCCTTTCGCAAGCCCGAGCGTCGGGATCCCCACTGATGTCCTCCTCCCTCCGATAGGCAGCAAGTATTGCAGACTGTTGAAAAACTTGGTGCAGAAGATCGATAAGGTTATCTCGCCTCCTCTTTGAGATTAGGCTCATCAGATACACCGAGTGCACCTTATCCTCGGCGGCATCCAATGCCCCAAGTGGCACATCAGTACAGAATAGAGGAAGCGCTTCCCAAATTGCTCCCACAATAAGCTTCAGGAGAGGGGAGCGCCGAGGAAGCAGTTGGCCGTTGTATGCATCGAAGCGGCTCATGATTTCGGCACACTCGGCATTGGTAAATTCTCGGTTCTGAGAACGGCCGAGTCGGCGGATGTTCCCGTAAGAAATGATCTCGTTAAGGTCGTACATGTGGGCGTCCATTACTTCTATAAAAGAAACCTAACAAAATTAGCAGACGGCCTGATTAAGCAAGACAGTATAATTCATTAAAAAATAGAACGTCATCTCTAACCACCAGGATCTATGAAAAACTCTTAAGAGTTTTTCTATATGATTTGGAAGGAGCAAAGCTCCATTGGTGAATCAGGAATATACAAGAAAAATTCTTTCATAGAGCGGAACTCTATTAATGGAACTCTAATAGGGTTCCATTTAGTTCTCTTTAGACCCCCTAAGAGCAAAGCTCTGCTAAGTGAAATCCTAAATGGGTTTTCTTTAGATCGGGGATCTATTGAGAGCGAGTCTCTTAAAATTGATTTAATTTAATCCAAATTAATTTTTACCTAAAATTCTCTAGAGTTTGAACTTTTAAAAGTGCTTAAACAAAAGAGCAGGGCTCTGAACAAAATTCTTATGAAGAGATGAAAATCATCTAAGGGACCAAAGGTCCTATTTATAGGCATTGAAGAGCCGTTTCAACTTCCAAGGGATGGCGCGACGGTTGGAATTCTGCCACCGCTGCGCTCACGTTTGGGGGCCACGTAAGCGCAACGGTGGGGGGGCATTTGTTTACCCCAATCAGAGCAAAGCTCTGTTCAAATTCCAAGGCGAGAAACGAAGCAACGCTTCTGTTTCCCCCAATCAGAGCAAGGCTCTGTTCTGAAAATCAAAATAAAAAATTAAAAAATTAAAGAAGTAACGCTTCAGCTGACTTGCACTCTGCGCTGCGCGCCACGTGGCAGCGCAGTTGCACTAGCGCAGTTGCGCTGCGCTCTGCGCGACACGTGGCAACGCAGATGCGCTAGCCCAGATGCGCTAGCGCTCTGCGCTGCGCGACACGTAGCAGCGCAGTTGCGCTGCGCTCTGCGCTGCGCGACACATGTCAAGCGTAGGTGCGGTTGCGCCAAATAGAAAAATTCTGGAAAGATCTTTCTCAATCTTGTTAAAAACAAGAAGATTGCTTTATGTAAAACAGAAGCTCTTGGATTAAAGATCCAAAGGTGGGGAAAAATACCCAAATCACTCAGAGAAAGATCTCTTTAACTAATTTAACAAACCAAATGGCACTATAAAAAGGCCTCTAGACTCCAATTCTAAAAAAAACCAGAGAGAGACAAAAACACAGAAACAAAGAGAGAACTCCTCTAAAGAATTTTGAGAAGACTTCGGAAAGGAAAAAGAAGGTAAAACCTTTATAAAAAAGAAGAATTTCTTCTGAATAGATCATTGATCTAAGAACAAGATCAAGGATCTTCAATAAAAAAAATATAATAAATAACAAAGGCATTGCCTTTTTTATGAACCATTGGTTCTGGAATTTTAAAGATTCTTTTCTTGAATCCAAAATTGGATCAAGATATTAAAACAGTGCCTTGCACTTGTAAATCTGCACTGTTGCGCTTCTGAGTTGGCGCAAACCACTAGAGAGCGTCACGTGTCAGCTCCAGAATCATTTGCGCCATGCGCTTTTAAAAATAGAGCATTGCTCTCTGAATTGGCGCAACTCACCAGAGCGCGCCACGTGTCAGCAGCGCAACAGCGCAGCGCACTGGCGCAGCGCACTGGCACAGTGCACTGCGCTTGCGCTCACCAGAGCGTGACACGTGTCACCTCCACATGCGCTTGCGCTCAATAATTGGCGCAAAACGCCTGACAGGCTACATGGCCACTGTCAGTTTGATTAATGCACTGCATTATTTACAGAAGGGCCAAGCCCAATTAAAAAAGGCCTAACATGCCAAATAAAATGCAATGCATTACTTTAAAAAAGGGCAGAGCCCAAACAAAAACAGATGCAGTGCATTATTAAACAGGGGCAAAGCCCTAGCACAGGCCTAATAGGCCAAAAATAAATAAAAACGTTGAACATTTTCAACTGGACTTATCCCAATCATGGCCGTAAGTTCTCAAATTAAATTGACTGAGCAAGACTGCTCCCTTAAATCAATTTACATCCGGTTCAAGGGTACATCTCTGAACTCCTCTGACATCTGTCGTTGTAATCTTTCAACGACGTCAGAGAGGTGATGGGTCCCGACGGCCATACATGAAATGGACCGCAATGTCCTTAAACTACCAATGGACCACCACGTCCCTAAACTGGAACATGGACCACTACGTCCCTAAACTGGAACAATAGAGCCTCCAAATGCTTTTTTGTCGGATCTAAACGATCCCGTTTGAGTTGATCTTAGCCTCAAATATGGCTAACGTATCCTTAAACCTTCAAACAGACTTGAGTCCCAAATTGGACTATAGATCCCCCAATCAACTTTGGTTCAAGGGTACATCTCTGAACTCCTCTGACATCCGTCGTTGTAATCCTTCAACGTCGTCAGAGAGGTGACGGGTCCCGACGGCCATACATTAAATGGACCACCATGTCCCTAAACTGGGAACTAAACAATAGAGCATATTGCTCTCTTGTCGGATCCAAACGATCCCGTTAAGTTGATCTTAGTCTGGAGATTAGGCTAACGTATCCTTAACAAAAGTTTAAGTTGATCTTAGCCTTAAATAGGGCTAACGTATCCTTAAACCAAAACACCAAGCCCAAATCTAAGAAAATACGGATTTGGACTAATCCACGTCCTACGGGCGACGATATAAATTAGTCTCCGTATACAATCCACGGGAAACCACAAACAAAACAAACACCCACGACACGAAGTGAAATTCTGGAGAAGGAGAAAGTTGTTACCGTGATACGGTAGCGTAATTAACTGCAGGGGCTTGCGCCTGCAGGGAAGAGCGTCCCCACAATCAAAAACCCCTCAAGCGAGGGGGAATCTGACGAAGTCTGCTATATCGGCCGCATCCGTCTAAATCTCTGATACACGGTGCCATAAATCAACTTAGCATCTTCAGAGAGGTGGACGGATAAAACCAAAAAGTATCTGCCCCGAATCTCAGGCAAGACGCCCACGTCTTGGCCGCGGTTCGGAGGGGAACAAACCATTTCAAGAGAGATAGCTATGGAGATCAAGTGATGAGAATGGCATGGCTTCTCAAAGATAAGAATAAATATATCATAGATTATTTAAATGATCAAAACAAAAACGAGTCATCCAAAGTCTACACAATTCTGATAAATGACTCATTATTTCATTTAGTTAAATAAGCAAATATCATTTATCCTTATTTTTGAATCCTATGTGATTCTTATACACACATCTAATGTGTATATACAACCATGACAAATGATATATATATATTATTTATATCATATATAAATAATATATAAAGAGAAGGAAAAATAAAGTGAGCATGATATTAGTTAATATATAAATATATCAATATATAAATATACATTTAATTATTAAATCAACACTTGATTTAATAATCCGGTTATATCATATATATATACCGGCTAATATCTTTAAACACCCGATTAAAATGCGTGTATCACATACACGTGTTTAATCGAACTCTTGCACGTATCCTCATATGTGCCCTACATCGTTTTGTCTGTGCTGGGAAACATCTGTGTGGGGCTTTAAAAACTCGACAATGCGCTAGCAGTAGTTTAGGATCATATCCATAGCCACAAGCACGTCAGCGGTGTAGGGTGTTTTTCGTCACTCTATTGAGATGGGAATACGCGCGTGCTGGTCAGGCGCAGTACAGATTCTCCCTACCTAGGGTAGGCTGGGGTTTATTGATTGTGGGGATCCGAATCTCCAGCAGCCGCGGACTAAGCTGCCGTTAATTACCCCTCGGCTTTGGAGCGAGAGAACCTCCGATTGACGGGTCAACCTGGACATGCGAACTCAATGCAATACGTTGGTGTGTGTGTGTTTTTTTGTTTTGTTCCATTTGTTAAAAAAAAGGATATATATATTTTTCTATAAAAAAAACAAAAATAAATAAGTAGATAAATATTTAGAGAAACGTTTTTTTAATTTTAAAATATTATTTATAATTTATTTTTATTTATTTAATATTTATTTATTTATTTTTTAAGTAAAAAAAGATTAAAATAAAGAAAAGAAGGAAGAAGGAAGAAAGAAGAAAAGGAAAAAAGAAAAAAAATTTAAATAAAAAAAAGTGGGGGATAAATGGGAGCCTCCCCTCACATGCTAGAGGGGCTAAAGGGCTCCCATTTAATGGGAGCCTTCCCCCTTACGTGCTGGGACAATGGGCTACAAATTTTTTTTATTGTTATTATTAAAAAAAAATTTATGGAGTTCAATTCCAAAAGAATTTTTTTTGTGGAGTTAAACTCTAAAAGAATTTTAAATATAGAGTTCAACTCCAAAAAGATTTTAAATGGAGTTTAACTCCAAAAAGATTTTTATTGTGGAGTTCAACTCCAAAAAGAGTTTTAAGTGGAGTTCAACTCCAAAAAAAGAATTTTAAATGGAGTAAAGCTCCTAAAGAATTTTAAATGGAGTTTAACTCCAAAATGACTTTTATTGCGGAGTTAAACTCCAAAAGAATTTTAAATGGAGTTCAACTCCAAAAAGATTTAATGTAGAGTTAAACTTCCAAAAAGAGTTTTAAATGGAGTTGAACTCCAAAAAGACTTTCATTGTGGAGTTAAACTCCAAAAGAATTTTATTTGTGAAGTTAAACTCCAAAAGAATTTAAATAGAGTTTAACTCCGAAAGAATTTTTATTGTGGAGTTGAACTCCGAAAGAATTTTAAATGGAGTTCAACTCCAAAAAGATTTTTATTATGGAGTTAAACTCCTAAAAAGATTTAATGTGGTGAGGAGTTAAACTCCACTAAATGGGGAGTCTTCCCCTCACGTGAGAAAGAGGGAAAACTCCCACCTAGTGGGAGCTCTCCTCTCCCTCATGTGAGAGAAAGCAGGAGCTCCAAAAAGATTTTCTTTTCTGTGATGGCGTTAAAACTCCCAAAAAAAATTTTTTTGGAGTTAAATTCCCAAGACAATTTTATTCGGAGTTAAACTCCAATTTTTTTTATTATAGGGTCAAACTCCAAAATAATTTTATTTGTGGAGTTAAACTCCAAAAGATTTTCTCCTTTCTGTTTTGAAAAGAAACCCAAAATGAGTCCTCTTGAAACTTCAAGATCTAGATCTTGGATGTTAAAAAAAGTGTCTTTTTTTTCCTTCTCTTGATGGAGTCTTGAGAGGTGGGTTTATGGTAAAACTTTATTTAGTTTTAAAAAAAAAAAGAGCTAAGCTCTTGATTTATTTGGAAAATGAAAAGGAAGATGAGGAACTTGAAAACGAGAGAGTGGAGGCACAAACCCTAGTTTTTTTAGGGAGAATGAAAATTGTATGCATTATTTCATTATAATGTTGCCTTTTATAGGCTTACACATTTACATATAGCCCCTTGGGCTTTTCAAAATGGCATTTTGCCCATCTCATACCTCATGTGCTCATTCATTTTGCACATAAGCCATGAGCTTTACAAAAATTTGGTTTTTTGCCCATTTTCATACATTTATTCAAGAAAATTACATCAAAATTATTTATTGCATGATTTCATTTCGGCATGGGAGAGGCCGGCCGCAGGGGTCGATTTGGGCATGGGCCCACTTGATCTGGTCTTGGCCCCACTTGGCTTGGGGTTGACTTTGACTTTGACTTGGTCAATCGGGATGTAATTTTTGACCCCAACAAAGTGCCCCCATCAATAAATGCACACCACACATGTGGGTCGTGTGCATGAAATTGATGGATCTTGAAGTTGGATTTTGAGGTGGAACATCATTCCAGGGGCAGAGCATCATTCCGGGAGCATGATTTCAGGGATCGGAGCATAATTCCGAAGAGCGGAGCATGATTCCAAGGGGGGTCGGAGCGTAATTCCGAGGAGCGGCAGACATTCAGACCGAAGCAAAATTTCGATGCAAGGGTTGATTCACAGGCGAAGCATAATTCCGACAGGGAAGGCAGATACTCCGAGACGAAGTATGATTTCGACACGGGGTACACTATGAGACGAAGCATGATTCCGACGCAGAGCTTGTTGGTTGACTTGGTTCCGAGGCGGAGCTTAATTCCGACGAGGAGGTCGCTGGTTGATTCCAAGCCGAAGCATAATTCCGACAAGGAAGGCAGATATACCGAGGCGAAGCATAATTTCGACACGGGGTACACTCTGAGACGAAGCATAATTCCGACGCAGAGCTTGTTGGTCGACTTGATTCCAAGGCGGAGCTTAATTCCGACGAGGAGGTCGCTGGTTGATTCCGAGCCGAAGCATAATTCCGACAGGGAAGGCAGATACACCGAGGCGAAGCATGATTTCGACATGGGGTACACTCTGAGACGAAGCATGATTCCGACGCAGAGCTTGTTGGGTGACTTGATTTCGAGGCGGAGCTTAATTCCGATGGGGAAGTCACTGGTTGATTCCGAGCCGCAGCATAATTCCGACAAGGAAGGCAGATACACCGAGGCGAAGCATGATTTCGACACGGGGTACACTCTGAGACGAAGCATGATTCTGACGCAAATCTTGTTGTTCGACTTGATTCTGAGACGGAGCTTAATTCCAACGAGGAGGTCGCTGGTTAATTCCGAGCCGAAGCGTAATTCCGACAGGGAAGGTAGATACACCGAGGCGAAGCATGATTTCAACACGGGGTACACTCTCAGACGAAGCATGATTCCGATACAGAGCTTGTTGGTCAAGTTGATTCCGAGACGGAGCTTAATTCCGACGAGGAGGTCGCTGGTTGATTCCGAGCCGAAGCATAATTCCGACAGGGAAGGCAGATACATCGATGTGAAGTATGATTTCGACATGGGGTACACTCTGAGATGAAGCATTATTCCGACGCAGAGCTTGCTGGGTGACTTGATTCCGAGGTGGAGCTTAATTCTGATGGGGAGGTCACTGGTTGATTCCGAGCCGAAGCATAATGCCGACCGTGTAAGTCGTAAAAAGGGCAGCAACGACCTCATTCGCCGTTGGGTCATTCAGAGTTTGGTTGGCGTCTGCATCGCTGCACTGGAATATGGTACCAGGAGCGACTCATTATTCTCCGTTGGGACATTCAGAAATTTGAAATTTTGGTTGGCGGCTGCATCGCTGCACTGGAATATGGTACCAGGAGCGACTCATCATTCGCTGCTGGAGGTTTTTTTTACCACGCGATTGCTCTATCATTTCAGCTTTTCTTATCACGAAGGTCGCGATTGCCCTATTATTTCGGCTTTATTTATTCACGGTTGCCCCATTATTTCGGCTTTATTTTTCATGTTTATTTTTACCCGCTGATTTTTATTGTGAGTTGTCCCATCTTTTCGGTTTTTCCTTTGTTTTTATTCACACTTTTTTTTATTTACATTCCCAGTTTAACGACTTAGAGGTTGATTATTCCCAGTTTAATGACATGGTGGTCATGGGTTCCTAGTTTAAAGACTTAGAGTTCTATCGTTCCCAGTTTAACGACGTGGCGGTCAACTGTTTTGTATGAAGTTGGCAGTCGCAGCTTGACTGTTTGCCAACACGTCTTTAGACAGTTCTATTTCTCCTGCCTTATATTGTTTTTCGACCCAATCTTTAAAGACGAAACAGTCTTCAATAGCATGACTTATCACTCTGTGATAGGGGCAGTATTTGGGGTCATCAGTCATATTCGCTTCTTATGGTCTCTTTGATTCTGGCAATTGTAGACCGTTCCTCAGGGCGTTTTTGAATATTTTACGGATTTTGTCCCTTCTGAACGAATAGACTATATCCAACTTCTCTTTCAGTGGAGATTCTTCTCCCTCTCCGAACATTAGCTTCCGAGGCTGGTTGGCATTAGGCCCGCTCATCCCCTGCTTATTTCGGTTAGCCGAAATGTTGAAAGATTCAGCATCGTCAGAATTTCCGCCTTTGCGATTATCGTCCTTTCGGTTTCTCCAGGACCTATTATTATTTTGGGAATCTGATAAGGACTCCTGCTTTGAGCGCTCCAGCATCTGAACTTTTCCGATCAGCTCTTGGAACGTTTTGAGACTCGCGGTGCATAGAAACGAGGCCATCCAATTGTTGAGATTTCCGACAAGGAGACTGACAGATTGTTCCTGCTCTATCGGCGGTTCACATTTGACGGAGAGATTGCGCCATCGGGTTATAAAATTCATGTTGCTTTCGTTGTTCTTTGGTTTGGTCTTTACGAGATCTGTAATGGTGATCTTATTGCTGACGCTCATGAACCTCTGCCGAAACAGAGACTCCATTTGGACGAATGTTGTGAAGGAGCCATCCGGTATGCTTGCGTACCAGTCGAAAGCAACATCGGTCAAGCTATTAACGAACTGGTGGAGGAGAAGCGCATCATTTCCCCCAGTATTCCCGCATGAGATTTTAAAGTGGGCGATGTGCTGATTCGCATTTCCCGTCCCATCGAATCTTCCGAATTTAGGGATGATATAGCCGCTAGGAAATTCTACCAGATCATACTGAGCGGGATATGGTCTCCCGTTACTGCTAATATCTTTTTGCGCTTCCGCTTCGACTACCAATGTTTTGACTTTATTGGTAACCAAATCCATGATTTGATCTTGAGTTAGCGGGCTACTGTCATCAGTAGCCAAGATATTTTCCGAGATAGGATGCGACTGACTTTCATGTGGTCTGCCCACCTTTGGATTTGAGGGAATAGGCGTCAGCTATCTCGGGACACCGTTTCCCGGTTCATGAGCAGAGCCCTGCGCTTGATTGGACGGCTGAGAGGCAAGTTGGGCCGTGAGCTGTAAGACGACGTTTGTCAAGTCGTCAATTTTTGAGTAGAGCTTGGCCATCTCTTTGTCTTTGTTTCTGAGCTGCTTTCGGAGCTCCTGAAGCAGTTGCTGCTTTGCGGTCTTAGGATGGAAAGTTGGCTCATCTTCGCTTTCTGAGCCTGACTCACTGGAAGGGTCTTCATTACCTTCCATAGGAGGCTGGTCTTGGAATGTGGAAACCATATTCACACCAGATTGGATTTGAGATGTGATGGCCCCATCCTTGCTGCGAAGGTTGTCGCTGGGACGCATGCCTACCATGTAGACTGTGTGGATAACACATTCAGCCATCCTTTCATCACTGGCAGCTGGTTTCGCGGAGCGGTCCGGGCTTTGGAAATTCATAAATTTTAATATGGCCGGAGCCCTAGCCCTTTTGTTGGCTCTGTATCTGAGCCACTTCTGCCTCAGCTTCTCTGCCTTGAGTGCTTGGCAGGCTTCTGCTCTTCGGGAAGCTGCCATAGGCCGAGTGATGGGGAGGCTCAAGAAGACATCCGCTCGTGTGTCCGTCGAAGGTATTGCCTGGGCTTGCCCGCGACGTTTGGCAACTTCTTTTGTTCTGACGGCTTTGCCCCCAGCTGGGGCCATGGAAAGCCGTTCAAACACCGATTTGCGTTTGGGTTGGGGCGCCTTCGAGACCACCACATTTGGCCTTCTGCCTTTCGAGACCGGTCTGTCTGTTGCTGGAGCTTGAGAAGCTGGGATGGCGCTAGTTGACACGAACAGAATAGAGCCAAATGGTAGCGGCGGCTCCTCCCATTGTCACTCGAGACTAGCCGGGAGGACCGTCCTGGCGTCCATCTTCATCATGTAGGAGATGGGAGTTGTGTTGAGAGCTGAGCTTGCCCTTGGAGACATTTTTGCTGCGTCCGAAGATTGCAATTGGAAATTGTTAACCTGCAAATAGAAACATGATTTAAGTACAGGCAATTAATGTATATGTTGATTGAGTTCGCATGGATATTTAACCCGAAATATGGGAGGAGAGATTGGTCCCACCGGGCGTGCCAGAATTTGTAGGGTGTTTTTTCGTCACCTCATTGAGATGGGAATACGCGCGCACTGGTCAGACGCAGTACAGATTCCCTCTATCTAGGATAGGCTGGGATTTATTGATTGTGGGGATCCGAATCTCCAGCAACCGCGGACTAAGCTGCTGTTAATTACCCCTCGGTTTTGGAGCGAGAGAACCTCCGATTGACAGGTCAAATTGGACATGCGAACGCAATGCGATGCATTGGTGTTTTTTTTTGTTTTGCTCCATTTGTTAAAAAAAGGATATATATATTTTTCTATAAAAAAACAAAAATAAATAAGTTGATAAATATTTAAAGAAACGTTTTTTTAATTTTAAAATATTGTTTATAATTTATTTTTATTTATTTAATATTTATTTTTATTTTTTTAAGTAAAAAAAGATTAAAATAAAGAAAAGAAGGAAGAAAGAAGAAAAGAAAAAGAAAAGAAAAAAGGAAAAAAAAATTAAATAAAAAAAAGGGGGAACCTGGGCTCCCATTTAATGGGAGCCTCCCCTCACATGCTAGGGGGCCAAAGAGCTCCCATTTAATGGGCCCCCCTCACGTGCAAGCATGTGAGGGGGGCCAAAAGGGCTCCCACTAAATGGAAGCCCTCCCTTTCACGTGCTAGCACGTGATGGGGGCCAAAAAGGGATCCCACTTAATGGGAGCCCTCCCCCTCACGTGCTAGGAGGCCAAAGGGCTCCAAAAATATATTTATTATTATTATTTTTTTTTATTGAGTTCAACTCTAAAAGATTTTTTTTTGTGGAGTTAAACTCTAAAAGAATTTTAAATATGGAGTTCAACTCCAAAAAGATTTTAAATGGAGTTTAACTCCAAAAAGATTTTTATTGTGGAGTTAAACTCCAAAAAGAGTTTTAAGTGGAGTTCAACTCCAAAAAAAAGAATTTTAAATGGAGTAAAGCTCCTAAAGAATTTTAAATGGAGTTTAACTCCAAAAAGTCTTTTATTGCGGAGTTAAACTCCAAAAGAATTTTAAATGGAGTTCAACTCCAAAAAGATTTAATGTGGAGTTAAACTCCCCAAAAAGAGTTTTAAATGGAGTTCAACTCCAAAAAGACTTTCATTGTGGAGTTAAACTCCAAAAGAATTTAAATAGAGTTGAACTCCGAAAGAATTTTTATTGTGGAGTTGAATTCCGAAATAAGCAAGGGTCGTCGTCTACAGACGGCGCGCTACATCGGACCCCGGGTGTAGTGACAAATAAGCAAGGGTCGTCGTCCAGAGACGGCGCGCTACATCGGACCCCGGGTGTAGTGACAAATAAGCAAGGGTTTCATAGGATCCGTCTAGCTTCCTGGAATATAGGTTCCCTTACGGGTAGACTAATAGAATTAGTGGAGGTGATGATTAGGAGGAGAGTTGGTATTATGTGTTTGCAAGAAACTAAGTGGGTAGGTGAAAAGAGTAGAGTCATAGAGCCTTGGGGTTATAAGCTTTGGTATACGGGTAGAGATAAAAATCGTAATGGGGTAGGTATAATCATAGATAGACGGTTGCTTGAGGATGTAGTTGAGATTAGGAGAAAAGATGATAGAATTTTACTGGTTAAGCTTATTCTAGGTGGAGAGATCTTTAATGTTATTAGTGCTTATGCACCACAGATAGGTCTTGATGACGCTAGTAAGCGTCTATTCTGGGAGGATTTAGACGAGGTGGTGCAAAGTATACCCAGTGGAGAGAAGTTATTTATTGGTGGTGATCTTAATGGACATGTAGGTACTAGTCGTAGTGGGTTTGATACTATCCATGGAGGTTTTGGTTTCGGACAAAGGAATGAAGTAGGTGACTCGATTCTAGATTTTGCTTTATCTTATGACTTGATCTTAGCAAACACCTGGTTTAGGAAAAGAGAGTCCCACCTTATCACTTTTAGGAGCGGATCAAATGCTAGTCAAATAGACTTTTTTCTGACGAGAAGAATAGATAGAGGTTGTTGTATCGACTGTAAGGTAGTGCCAGGTGAGAGTGTAACTACTCAACATAGACTTTTAGTTCTAGATTTTCGATTTAGAAGAGAACCTAGGAAGATTAGACGTAAGGTAGAGCCTAAAATTAAATGGTGGCGATTGAAAGAAGGTAATCAAAAGGGTTTTATAGATCGTGTAGTACAAGAAGCGGATTGGCAGTCGGAAGATGATCCAGACAAAACATGGAACAAAATGGCTAGTTGTCTCAAGAAAGTAGCTAGAGATCTACTTGGTGAGTCGAGAGGTGGTGCTCCACCATCTAAGGACATATCATGGTGGAATGAAGATGTAAAGGCTGCTATTAAAATTAAAAGAGATTCTTATAAAGATTTGAAGAAAAGTAGAGATGTGGAGCGATTTGAGAAGTACAAAATGGCTAAAAAGGAAGTTAAGAAAGCTGTTCGGGAAGCTAAATCTAAGGTCTACAAGGAGGTGTACGAGAAATTAGACACTAAAGAGGCTGCAAATGATATATACCGGATTGCTCGAATGCGGGAAAGGAAGACTAGAGACTTATGTGCGGTGAAGTGTGTCAAAAATGAAAATCAGAAGGTTTTAGTTCGAGATGAGGATATCAAGGAAAGATGGAGAGATTATTTTGACAAATTGTTCAATGAGAGCTTTACTAAGAATTTGGATGGACTTGTCATTCAATCTCAAGATATAAATCGTGATTTCATGCGTAAAATAAGACTTACTGAGGTTAAAGAAGCTTTGAACAGAATGGGTTTAAGAAAAGCGGTTGGTCCTGACGGGATTCCTATCGAGATTTGGAGATGCTTAGGAGAAATAGGCGTTAAATGGCTGACAGATCTGTTTAATAAGATTTGGCAGACAAAAAAGATGCCAAATGAATGGAGGAAAAGTATCCTTGTACCTATCTACAAGAATAAGGGTGACATTCAAAGTTGCTCAAACTACCGTGGAATAAAACTAATGTGTCACACCATGAAACTTTGGGAGAGAGTGATTGAACACAGGCTAAGGAAGGATATTAAGATAACAGAGAACCAATTTGGTTTCATGCCTGGACGATCGACGACAGAGGCGATCCATTTGCTTCGTCAACTTGTCGAGCGCTTTCGAGAGAGGAGAAGAGATTTGCATATGATATTTATTGATTTAGAAAAAGCGTACGACAAGGTACCTAGAGAGGTATTATGGGGGACAATGATGAAAAAGGGGGTCCCCGTCAAGTATATTGACATAATCAAGGATATGTACGACGGAGTAGTGGCAAATGTCAGAACTTGCGGTGGCTTAACAAGTGATTTTCCGATTACTATTGGTTTACATCAAGGATCTGCATTAAGTCCTTTCCTGTTTACCATCGTGATGGATGAGCTTACTAGAACTATCCAAGATGAGGTCCCTTGGTGTATGCTATTCGCTGATGATATTGTTCTAGTAAATGAGACGAAAGCAGGGGTTAATGCAAAATTGGAATTATGGAGACAAACATTGGAATCTCGGGGATTCAGATTGAGCAGGTCCAAGACAGCATATATGCACTGCAAATTTAGTAGCCAGAGAAGTCAAAACCATATTGGTATAACATTGGAAGGGCAAGAGATATCACCGAGCGACCAGTTTAGATATCTAGGTTCCATCATCCAAAGGAATGGGGAGATCGATAGTGATGTTAATCAAAGGATCCAAGCTGGTTGGTTGAAATGGAGGAGTGCAACAGGGATTTTGTGTGATCGTAACTTTCCGTTAAAATTGAAAGGGAAGTTTTATCGGAGCGCTATTCGGCCTGCCTTATTATATGGTACAGAATGCTGGGCTCCTAAGAAGCATCATACACAGAAGATGCACGTAGCGGAGATGCGCATGCTTCGTTGGATGTGCGGTAACACTAGAAAAGACAAGGTGCGAAATGAGGATATTCGTGCAAAAGTTGGTGTAGCACCCGTGGAGGAGAAGATGCGGGAAAACCGGCTTAGATGGTTTGGTCATGTGCGACGCAGACCTATGGAAGCACCGGTTCGACGAATAGATACTCTCGATATGGGTAATGGCAAAAGGGCAAAAGGGAGACCGAAGAAAACATGGATGGAGGTGATACGAAACGATATGGTTGCCAAAGGACTCAATGAAAGTATATTGTTCGATAGAAGTGAGTGGAGACAGAGGATTCATGTGCTGGACCCGGCGTGATTCTCATGTTGGTTCATGTAGCCTACCCCATATGCTTGGGATAAAAGGCTCAGTTGTTGTTGTGAGTTGAATTCCGAAAGAATTTTAAATGTGGAGTTAAACTCCAAAAGAATTTTAAATGGAGTTCAACTCCAAAAAGATTTTTATTGTGGAGTTAAAATCCTAAAAAGATGTGATGTGGTGAGGAGTTAAACTCCACTAAATGGGGAGCCTTCCCCTTACGTGAGAAGGAGGGAAAGCCCCCATCTAGTGGGATCTCCCCTCTCCCTCACGTGAGAGGAAGCAAGAGCTCCAAAAAGAAATTTTTTTCTGTGATGGAGTTAAACTCCAAAAAAAAAAATTATTTGGAATTAAACTCCCAAGACAATTTTATTCGGAGTTAAACTCAAAAAAAAAGTTTTTATTATAGGGTCAAACTCCAAAATAATTTTATTTGTGGAGTTAAACTCCAAAAGATTTTCTCCTTTCTCTTTTGAGAAGAAACCCAAAATGAGTTCTCTTGAAACTCCAAGATCTAGATCTTGGATGATAAAAAAAGTTACCTTTTTCTTCTCTTGATGGAGTCTTGGGAGGTGGGTTTATGGTAAAACTTTATTTAGTTTTAAAAAATAAAGAGCCAAGCTCTTAATTTATTTGGAAAATGAAAAAAAAGAGGAAGAACTTGAAAACGAGAGAGTGGAGGCACAAACCCTAGTTTTTTTGGGGAGAATGAAAATTGTATGCTTTATTTCATTATAATGTTTCCTTTTATAGGCTTACACATTTACATATAGCCCCTTGGGCTTTTCAAAACGGCATTTTTCCCATCCCATGCCTCATGTGCTCATTCATTTTGCACATAAGCCATGTGCTTTACAAAAATTTGGCTTTATGCCCATTTTCATACATTTATTCATGAAAATTACATCAAAATTATTTATTGCATGATTTCATTTCGGCATGGGAGAGGTCGGCCGTAGGGGTCGACTTGGGCATGGGCCTACTTGATCTGGGCTTAGCCCCACTTGGCTTGGGTTGACTTTGACTTTAACTTGGTCAACCGGGGCTTAATTTTTGACCCCAACAAGCGGTACTAGATGTACGTACCGACTACCAATGTATTGATCAAAAGAAAGTCAATGGAAAAGCTCATCTGAACCTTGCAAAGTCTATCAATGACAATCGTTGTACAGTCCGGTCTCTTCGTTTAAGAGTATCGCATATCGGGTCTAGGCTTTGGAATTTGTCAGACCCTAATAACTTAATAAGTCGTGCGACAGAAGACTCATAACCAACTGGAAATACAACTGATAACACTTGTTAGTTTATCTCAACTGCGGTAGCCACCGACTTGTGGTTGCAGTCATGTCCTGCACAGCGCGACATCAACTCCCTATACCGGGTGATGGATCTCTGGATCTCCTTCAGATGTTATCTTCCGTTGATCTCTTCGCGTGTTGATGGATGGCTGAGATTGAGTTGGAGGGTTGACTCCTGGAACGTGTGGATCTCAATGGGTTTCGTGTGGTTGAGGCCGAGCTACCTGCAAAGAAGTCTCAGGATGGTTATACCACCGAAGACCCTCCGACGATCAAGTTAGATGGGAGATTTTGGCAGAGTAACGGCCTAGTGGAGTAAAAATGGCTTTCCTTGATCATCTGAGAGAGGGGTTTATATAGCGGCAACAACGGGCAAGCGGGCGCAAGAATCACGCCGGCCGTTATGCCCCTGGCGTCACGCCCGCGTGATAGGCGGGATCCCGCATTAATGACGAGACAGGCTCGTTAATGGGGGATCGTGATGGCGTGGAACACAGGATCGTGGGTGGCGGATATTTTGCGCATGGCGAGATTTTCTAAGCCGTGGAGTAGGCACCCGTGATCAGCGCTGTGGGTCGGTCTGGGCAAGACCGAGGACGATGATCTAAGCGGGAGGCTCGGGCATGAGTGGGAGGCTGAGGCATCTTTGTTCTGTGGTAGCTCGGAGGCGAGCCGGGGGTGGTCTGGAAGTCCACCGTTGGTCGGGATACTCCTCGGGAAGGAGGCCCGAGGTGTGATCCCAACTGAAGTTCTTGATCCTTTCTTGTAGGTTCTGGGGCACGTCATCTGCAACGTGTTAGCATCTGGAGAGTCAAGATATCGAGCCTCATCATTAGCCCCCCACTCTCGTCTTGAACCGCTCCTGGGTCGGGTCGAGAGTGGTCTGACCGATCACCCGAGGTGAGCTCTCATTGGAAGATATCGTCGGCTTGCATTCCCGGGCAAAGAGTGGTATTTTCTTGATGATGTCAACGGATCAGGGGAGAGATCTCGCATTAAAGGGTAAGCGCCGGATCGCGTGTCCGTCTGTCAAAACGTCGGCCCACGTGTCTGGCATTGGTTGGCTGGCGAGACGTGCCGCAGGCATTCCTGCGCCCGAAGGGACATGTCCAATGGGAGCGCGACAGGTGGAACGTTGTCGGCCGTTGGTTACGAAACGTTGTTTTGGCGGGAGACGATCGGAGCCGTACGCCGACAGCTACAAATAGAGGTGGGATCCCCATCAGGGTTCATACCTCTTTATAATTTCCTCATGCCTAGTAGTGTTAGCTCGGCGCTCTTCTCCTCAGGTCGGATCCCTTGCGTTTGATCTCCTCGAGGACACCTCCCTTCGATCAGGTTAGATGTCTTATTCCGAGGAGTCTGTAGATGTAGTCCGGGTAGAGTCTAGGGAGTCCTCTGAAGCTTCCTATTCTGAGTCAGGGTCCCCCCGTGGAGTTAGGGTTAGTCGTGCGACCGGGGCGGTCCCCAGAGCACAGGTCGCGGGTGTCCTTGGCGTGCAATCCTCACTGAGGCGTGCGGAGGAGCTCGTCAACATCAAGACTCGTTTCCTCATTCCTCTCGGCTATTCGCTTCATCTGGTCGAGGAATGGAGAGGGCAAACCAGGTACGGGGCAAGGAGATTGCCTTGTACCTGGAGGCCTTTTGGGCCGGGGTGCGTCTGCCCTTCTCCCTTGAGGTGAGTGAGGCGTTGAATTGTTTTGGGTTAGCCCCGGGCCAGCTAGTGCCGAACTCTTGGAGGATCCTCCTCAAATTCCTGGTCCGGTTAAATTGAGTCAGATCCCTTTCAGCCTGAGCCTTCTCTTCTCTTCTCTTTGCTATAAGAACCACCCTGGCGCTCGTAGGGGCGAGCCGAGCTGGGTATACCTCTAC
This sequence comes from Agapanthus africanus, assembly GCA_030015575.1. Taxonomy (NCBI): domain Eukaryota; kingdom Viridiplantae; phylum Streptophyta; class Magnoliopsida; order Asparagales; family Amaryllidaceae; genus Agapanthus; species Agapanthus africanus. The sequence goes on along the minus strand of CM057339.1, from coordinate 81,827,579 downwards.
TTTAGAAGACAACGGGGGGACGCCTCCGGGTCGGGGGCCGTCGTAGTACTTTCTTCCATTCACAAATGAAAGAAGAAGTTTTTCTTTATTGCGCCGCCCGAGGGTGAGGATTGGCTTATGCCCACCCAGTGGCAAGCGGTCAGCTGTCCGTGGGTGAGTCGGTCGAATGATCCCGACGTGGTGGCGGTGTCGAAGTGGGAGCCCCTCCCTCGGGCTGATGTGCTGCTGTCTGAGCAGGCCCTTAGTTGGGCCGGGCTCAGCCCCGCCTGTTACGCGGGTAAGTTTGGAGGTTTCAGGCGACCTGTTTAGACTTGTGCATTTTTTTCATTTTTCCTGGCATCGCCGACTCCTCGTATTTTTATCTTATGCAGGACCCATGGACCTGAGCAAGTTCCGAGCGGCAGTAGTTGACGTGAAGAAAGGGAAGAAGCCCAGAGGCGCCGGCCCTTCTCGCCCGCTGTCTGCTCCGGCTCCGCTGGTGGCCCTTCCACCCAGGCGCCCAAGCGAGCCCCGGGCCCCCGAGTCCAGTCGTGCGCCGGTTCGAAAGCGTACTCGGGAGCAAGAGCCTCGGGCCCCCGAGGTGGGAGACGAGAATGGTTCTCCCACGTCGGCCTTCAGGAGGTTTCACAAAACGGCGCCCCGCTCCCCAGCTTCCTCGATCCTTGTGGATGATGGGGAGCTTCGCTTCGAGGTGCCCTCGGGGCTTTCCGTCGCCGACAGCCTGCTCTCGGAGATGGAAAGGTCAGCTGGGGGCAGGATTCCTCGAGGGACCCTCCAGGCCCAAATGGCAGCCATAGCTCAAGAGGCCGTGCAGGTTAGTGTTCGCACTTCACCCGGTTCTTCATTCAGCATTTTTGTTCACGTGATCGGGTGCTTCCCTTCCTTTTTTAACCCTCTTTCTTTTCTTCAGGTCCTCCAGCACGTCGCCCTCGTCGTCAATATGGAGGACGAGGAGATAGCTCTGGCGATGCAGGCCGCGGGCGAGTTCTCCTCGCGGGAGGAGAGCACAAGTCAGGAGCTGGAGGTGGCGATGGAGAGGGCCGCTACCCTTGAAGACCGGGTGGCGGCCAGGAATAGGGAGGTCGCCCGGTTCCGAGAGGCTGCCCGAGCCGCTGAGACCCAATTGGAAGACTCCTGGGTGCTCGTCGCCACCTTGAAGAAGACGACGAGCACCCTCCGAAGGGAGAATGAGGTGGCGAAGGAGGGGACGAGACATGCCGAGCTTCGAGCGTCGAAGGCTAAGCTTCTGGCGTCGAAGGCGGTGGAGAGCTATAAGAAGTCGGACCTATTCTACGCCGACCTTGCTGCAGCCGCCGACGTTATTTAGCACGACACCCTCGACGCTGTCAAGGCTCAGATGCTGGAGTTTCCCGATGGCAAGCTCCGGGCCGCGTACCCTCTCAAGGATGACGCGTAGGGGAACGCCCCTGGAAATGATGCCGGGGAAGAGGCCCCCGGCAGGAGCGTTGGGGAGAAGTCGGTTCCCCCGACTATCGACGCCGAGGCTCCTGTGGTGGGTGCCTACCCAAAAGATGCCGTCCCGGTGGTCGTAGTGGACGCGCGGCTCGTCGAGGTTCTCCCTGACCCTGAGGCCTGAGGCCTCTCGCTTTCTTATTTTCTTTTGTTGCTCTGAAATTTTGTAAGCCTCCGGGCATTTTGTAAGGCTGGGGAGCTCATAATACCCTTGTAAAGACTTTTGACTTTATGACTAAAATCTTTTTGCAGTAGTCTTTGTGTGCGCATTTTCCTTTTATTTGTGGTAAACATTTGTATTTGCATGGTACTGCTTTCTTGTTAGGCCGGTTTTTCGTCAAGTGATCGCACATCGAGTTGAATTCGACCGTTTTCCAAGTGTGTGAAGACCGTTGAAAGGATGGTATCTCCATGGCCTCGAAGTCGAGATGGAGATCGCTTGGTAAGACGTGTAGGGAGTTGAGCAGGGTAGCTGCTTGGCGGCCTCTAGATGAAGGCTTCGGATCCTTGGCGTCATGGGGTAAGACAATACCGGCTAAGGATGGACCGAGCAGGGTAGCTGCTCAGTTGCCTCTTGGCGAGGGCTTTGATCCTTAGTGCAGGAGGGCGTAGAGAGGCCTGCTAAGGATGGACCGAGCAGGGTAGCTGCCCAGTTGCCTCTTGGCGAGGGCTTTGATCCTTGGCGTAGTAGGGTAAGGAATTACCAGCCAGGTATAAACGAGCAGGGTTATTGCCCGGTTGCCTCTTGATGAGAGCTTCGATCCTTAGCGCGGGAGGGCATAGAGAGTCCTGCTAAGGATGGACCGAGCAGGGTTGCTGCCCGGTTGCCTCTTGGCGAGAGCTATAATCCTTAGCGTCGCGGGGTATGGAATTACCAGCCAGGATAACCGAGCAGGGAGCTGCCCAGTTGCCTCTTGATGAGGGCTTCGATCTTTAGCGCGGGAGGGCATAGGGAGGCCTGCTAAGGATGGACCGAGCAGGGTTGCTGTCCGGTTGCCTCTTGGCGAGGGCTTTGATCCTTGGCGTCGGTGGGTAGGTAAATAACAGCCAGGGATAACCGAGCAGGATAGCTGCTCGGTTGCCTCTTGGTGAGGGCTTAGATCCCTGGCATCGTGGGGTAAGAAACTACCAGCCAGGGATAACTGAGCAGGGTAGCTGCTCGGTTGCCTTTCGATGTAGAAGAAATTACAATGCTTTGCCAAAGAACCCATGTAGTGGCCTGCTAAGGATGGACCGAGCAGGTTAGCTGCTCGGTGTATCCGCGAGGTTTAGTCTAACCTCCGTTAGTCCGTGAGCATAGGGAGGAGTGATTGTCGCAGGCTGCACGCGTTAGGAAAGCTTGGGGGTGGCGTAACATTTTGGGAAGTCGCGTCAGTTTTGCTACGTAGGGGCACGGCATTGGAGTAATCTTGATGAATCCCGGGATTCGCGCCCATGCGCGCGCAAATCTGGCTCCTTAAGGATTTTGTTTGAGGTTATAAATAGAGAAGGAGATGGCAACTCCTTCGGCGGCGTTTTCTTTTGAGATGACTGGGCGCATGTATTTGATCGAAGAGATTATCACATTTGACGACGTCTCTTTGTATGATCGATCCCTGGCTGAGGATGGATATCGGGGAGTGGTTCAGCGTCTCGAAGGTCACTTCGGTCGGCTTCTCCTTCGGAGGTCGTCCCTCCTACAGTTGTTGATGTACGCAATTTGGAGGAGGTCTCCGGGGTTGGGAAACCCTCTCTCCGAGGAGTTGCTGGACGAGGCGCTCGACAAGGTGCGTTTGATCTTCTTGCTCGGCCTTATCTCGAAGGCCAGGCACGACCGATCCTTGGCCCTCATTCTGTAGTGCTTCAAAATGAGGTACATCATGAGCCAGGGTGCAGAGGGCGGAGTGTCTGGTGATTCCGTGGCATCCCGGGTTAGCGTGCAGCATCGGCAGGAGCGGGCTGCGGAGGCTAGGGCTCGGCTAGCGGAAATCTGCCCTGAGTATTACCGGGAGTATTTCCTCGATCCCGTTCCTCCTCTGTTGTAACCTTTTCTTTATTTTTCTGTAAGACTGAGGAGCCCATGGTACCCTTTGGAATAAATAAAACTCTTCTTTTTGCAATGTCTTATTGTCCCTTCTTTTTATATAAACAGAAAGAACTTGAGAAAAGTTTACATTGCCTTAGTGAAAGAAGAAATACACGCTCGTAGATATTCTTTTTATTGGTACAGTTTAAGCTTCTCGGCGTTGTAAGGCCGTGGAAACATGCACCCATCCGCGTCTTGTAGGCGGTAGGCTCCGCTGGGCAGGGCCTCGAAGACGAGGAAAGGACCGTCTTATTTTGGAGAAAATTTATGCAGCTTGCCTTGATCGACGAACTCGTTCCGCCGCAAAACTAAATCCCTTATCTTGAAGAAGCGATGCTTGACTCGCGCATTGTAGTAGCGGGCGGTTTGCTGTTGATAGGCGGCATCTCTGATCTGAGCCCGGTCTCGTTTCTCCAACAAGATGTCCAGATTAGTTCGTAGGGCTGAGGTGTCTTCTTTGTCATCGAAATGCTCAACCCGGTGACTGGGGAGTCCGATCTCCACTGGAACCATTGCCTCGGTTCCGTAGCAGAGGCTGAAAGGGGTCTCCCCGGTGGGGGGTTTTCTTTGACGTGCGCAGGGCCTATAGGACCCGGGTAATTTCTCGACCCAACTGCCTTGGCGTCCTTCTAGGCGTGTCCGAAGACCTCGGAGAACGTCCCGATTAGCGACTTCGGCTTGCCCGTTGCATTGGGGATGTGTGACCGTGGCAAACTTCATGAGGATGTGATACTCGCTACAAAATTCCTTAACTCTTTCGTTTTCGAAATTTGTTCCGTGGTCGGTGATGATGCACCTCGGTATGCCGAACCGGAGTATCACGTTGTTCTGCAGGAACTTAATAGTCGTGGCGGCGTCCGGTTTTCTGATAGGAATGGCATCGATCCACTTCATGAAGTAGTCCACTGCGACAAGGACGTACTTGTGCCTGCCTGTACCAGTAGGGAGCTGGCCTATCATGTCCATTCCCCACTGGGAAAACGGCCACGGGGAGGTTAGGGCGGTTAGCTCGGCAGCCGGAAGACGAGGTATGCTTCCGTGGAGTTGGCAGCTCTTGCATCTCCTGACCAGCTTCTGGGCGTCCTGATGAATGGTTGGCCAGTAGTACCCCTGGAGCAAGGCCTTTTGGATTAAGGTGCAGGCCCCTTGGTGTGCGCCGCCGACCCCTTCGTGGATCTCACAAAGGACGTAGTCGGCTTTGTGGGGGTCGACGCACCGGAGCAGGGGCTGAGTGAAGGACTTCTTATACAGGTTCCCATTGCTCCAGATGAAGTGGATAGCCTTGGCTCGGAGACGATGGGCTTCTTCCCGATCTTCAGGGAGCGTACCTTCCCTCAGGAACTCCACGAGGGTTTTTCTCCAGTCCTGGTCTTCTTCTCGGGCTGTATACAGTTGAAGTATTGTTGCCCCGTCTTCTACGCTGGGCCGTGGCAAGACCTCGAAGAGGATGCTCCTTTTGTTGTTGGCCGAGTAGGACGAAGCTAGCTTACTCAAGGTGTCGGCTTGGACGTTGAGCTGTCTGGGGATCTTCTTTACCTGGACTTCGTCGAAGTCCTTTCGCAATCTTCTTACCTCGGCCAGATACTTCACCATTAGGGGCTCCCGTGCCTCGAATCGGCCGGTCACTTGGCCAACGACCAGGGTGGAATCGCTGCGGATCCGAATCATTTTCAGCACCAATCTGGAGGCTATGCACAGATCCGAATTATTTGAGGCCTTGAACCCGAGTCTTAGAGAATACTCCATTTTTGCCCTGTTCGGGCCCCGAATGATGAGACCGGCACCACAGCCTTCCTAGATCGAGGACCCGTTGACGTAAAGAATCCAATCAGGGACGGAGTCGGGCTTCCCATCGACCGAGGTTTGAGCTGCGGGGGACGGCATTGACTCCGGCTTCTTGCTAGGGATGGTGCACTCGACGATAAAATCGACCAAGGCTTTGCTTTGATGGCTTGCCTCGGGTGGTATTTTATGTCGAACTGGGACAACTCCCATCTCTACTTCTCCAAGCGGCCAGAGGACTTGGGTGAGGCGAGGATTGCCCCCAAAGGGCGCTCGGTAAGAACAAGGACGGTGTGCGCCTGGAAATAGTACCGCAGATTCCTTGAGGCCACGATGAGGGCCAGGACGATCTTCTCTATGGCTGGGTACCTCATTTCTGCGTCCTTGAAGATGTGGCTCACATAGTACACCGGCTTCTGGACTCTGTCGACCTCTCAGACGAGTACTGCGCCCGCTGCTTGGTCGGATACCGCCAGATATAGCGATAGCTCGTCCCCTTCAACCGGTCGGGTGAGCAGTGGTGGAGTCGTAAGGTGCCTCTTCAATTGGTCGAAGGCGGTCTGGCACTCCTCCGACCACTCGAACCATGGAATTTTCTTTAGAGCCTTGAAGAACGGGAGGCGCTTCTCCCCAGACCTCGACATGAAACGTGACAGAGCGGCTACTCGCCCTGTTAGCCGCATGATCTCGACGTTAGTCTTGGGCGCGGCCATGTTGAGGATGACGTTGATTTTCTCCGGGTTGGTTTTGATCCCGCGGTGAGTGACCATGAAACCGAGGAACTTTCCCCCGGTGACTCCGAATGCCCACTTGGCGGGGTTCAGTTTCATCTTAAACTTGTGGAGGACGTCGAAAGCCTCGCCCAGATCCTTGGCATGGTCGACCGATGAAACCGACTTGACGAGCATGTCGTCGACATAAACTTCCATGTTCCTGCCGATCTTCGGTTTGAACATGCGATTGACCAAGCGTCGGTACGTAGCTCCGGCGTTTTTGAGGCCGAAAGGCATTACCATGTAGCAGTATGCCCCCGGTCCATTGTGAATGCGGTGAGATCCTCGTCTGCCGGATTCATACGGATTTGATTGTAGCCGAAAAAAGCATCTATGAAGCTAAGTAGCTCGTGGCCTGCCGAGCTGTCGACGAGCTGATCTATCCGAGGGAGGGGATAGTTGTCTTTCGGGCAGGCCTTATTGAAGTCGGTGAAGTCGACGCATATTCGCTACTTCCCGCTTGACTTTTTGACCATGTCCACAATTGCCAACCATTCGGAGTATGGCACGTTCCGAATGAAGTTGGCAGCGAGGAGCCTGTCTACCTTGTCCTCATTGCCTTCTGCTTGATCGGAGCGAAACTTCGCTTCTTCTGCCTGACGGGTCGGGCCGTAGGATCTACCCCGAGCTTGTGAGATATGATTTTGGGGACGATCCCAAGCATGTCAGCAGGTGCCCAGGCAAACACGTCGGAGTTAATCCTGAGGAAATGAACTAGATCGTCCCGCTGAGCCCTTGTCAGAAGTGACCCGATCTGTATGGTTCATTCATCGTCCTCTTCTACGAGAGGGACCTCTGTCAGTGGCTCCACCGGGGTCCCTCGGACCTCTTTCTTCTCGTCTTGAGTGTCCAGAGAACCCTTGATGTCACCTTCGCCCTCAACATTGTTTTTTGGCCGCTCGGTTGTAGAGGTTGCAGTGAAACAAACCTTCGCAGTTTGTTGGTCTCCGTAGGCCCGACCTATCCCGCCTTGGTCGAGCGGGAATTTCATCACCAGGTAGTAGGTCGATATCTGGGCCCTGAGGGAGTTCAGCGTTGGGCGGCTGAGGAGAATGTTGTAGGCCGACGGGATTCTCACTACGATGAACTCCACAGGTACGGTGCGTGTACGGCCGGCCTCCCCGATGTTAAATTGGAGAGTGATTACCCTTCCGCCGGGATGGAGTGGTTGGTGAACCCTGACAGGACGTGGGTGGTCAGCCTTAGGTTCGACGGGGTGAGTCCCATACGTAGGAAGCAGTTGTAAAATAGGATGTCTGCCGAGCTTCCAGAGTCTACCAGTATCCTCTGCACCTCATAGCGGTGGACCCGAGCTGTGATCACTAGCAGGTCGTTGTGGGGCAGGGATATACCGTGGAGGTCCTCGTCATAAAAAACGATCGGCTCGGCTTCCCTGGCCTTCTTCCTCAGGTGGCCATCAGTCCCGTCGATCGGTGAGGGGCACCGAGCCTTGTAGGTATTCATCGTACCCCCCGCTATCATGACCATGATTTGGCCGATTGTTAACTCACCGGTAGGGGACGTTGCTCTTGTTCACGGTCAGCTTGCTGCTTGTCTCACAAGTACGCTGCCAGGTGCCCTGAGCGGATTAGCTCCTCGATGTAGTCTTGGAGCTGCTTGCAGTTATCCGTCGAGTGGCCTTGCGACTGGTGGAAGCCGCATTAGGGGCCCCGGGTGCGCTTTGCCGCCATGTGCAAGACTAGGGGGAGCTTGAAGAACCTCTCGCTCTTTGCCTCCTCCAGCAGCACCGTCTGGGAGACGTTGAGCGGGGTGTACTCCTGAAACTTCGGGGAGCAGGGCTTCGGCCGCTCAATCTTCTTTTTCTCTTCCCGCCCTCTTTTCTTATGATCAGTTTATTCTGTTCGGGGCAGATTGGCATTCACCTTGGACTTAAGCTGGATCTCACGCTCGGTCCAGGCCTTCACCTCGGCCATGGTCTTAGGTTGCGCTAATGCAAAGGAGCGTAACCACTCCTTGTGCCTAAGACCCGACCTAAGTGCCGTAATGACCGTCTCATCTCGGTGTTCTGGGACTTCGAGGAGGGCGTTGTAGAAGTGGGTGACGTACCCTTTAAAGGTTTCTTTTTCCCCGCTCTTTATTGTGAAGAGATGGTCGACGGTCCGCTTTTGCCGTCTGTTCCCGACGAAGTGGCTGAGGAATTGGGTAGCCAGCTCATCAAAGGTTAAGATGGAGCGTGGTGCGAGTCCTCCGAACCAATCTCTGCCAGAGTGGATGAGAGTGGCCAGGAAAGCGCGGCATTAGGCGGCGTCGGAACAGTCCTGAAAACTCATCCCGGTTGTGAACGCGTCCAAATGGTTCTTCGGGTCGGACTTCTCGTCGAAGAGTGAGACCTTCGGGGGCTTGTTCCGAGAAGAGACATGGACATCGAGTAGCTCTTCTGTGAAGGGCTACGTGAGCGGATCAGCAGCGTACTTAGCCCCGTCACTCGAATGACGACTTTCCCGATGCATGCCCTCGATCTTCTTTTTGAGGGCATCGAGTCGGCCGTGGTATCCCGACGAGTCGACATACTTAGATTTTTGGCCTCTGCTGTCGGAGACCTCTGCGTAGCCACGGCCCCGATTCCATTCGATGACGTTCCTCAGGTCTTCTGGCGAGGTCGTTTTCGAGCTGCCGTGGCGAGTCCCATGGGCGCGACCCTGTCGAGGGAGGGGGTTCCGGTCATGCCTGGGTGCAGGCGAGCTGACTGACACCTCCTCGGGAGGGACAGGGGCGCGGGGGGAGGGGGGGCTCGGGGCAAGGCGCTCTGGTGTTGTTCATACTAGAATATTGCATTATTATATTCCCCATTCTTATTCATTTTATAAATAAACGGGTGCTTTTGACGCATATCTGCTACATATTACAGGTTACAGGTTCTTGGAGCGAAAACAGTGAAAAAGACAAAAGATGATATAAAAAGGGACTTTTGACAAACAAACAGAAGACTCTTGATCAAGCCTACATCAAAGATAAAATTCACAAAGTACAAGGCAATGCAAGGTCCAAGATTTCGAAGCCACGGTTAAAAGTCCACCATAATTATTCACTGGAAAATCTGAAAGAGAACAGAAGCTATTTTAAAGAAAGAATTAAAGAATTAAGTAGCCCAGGAAGCCCAAAAACAGAAGAGCCCATAAAGGAAAGGCCCAATACTTCCTTTTTAAGAAGACAAAAGGAAGATTTTATTTTATCAAAATTCATTTGCGGCTTTGACTAGTTGACCTAGGGCTATTTTTGTAATTGTAAACATGCAAGTCATTGTAACCCTAGGGTTTCCTATCTTCTATAAATAGGGACTCTAATTCATTGTAAACTTCATGCCTCCCTTTAATGAATAAAATTTAGAAATCTTTTGGAGAGCATCGGTGTTTCTTCTCCATTCAGAAATTCAGATCTGACAACCCTGCATGGATGATTGGAGGGCTGCATCTGTAAGTAATTTAATTTCTTGCCTTAGTGTAGATTTAAATTCCTTGCCCTAGGTAGATTTAATTTCATGCCCTAGGAACTTGTTTAGGGTTTAGCTTTTGGGAAGGATTTTGAGAGATGAGATCTCTCATCCCTTTCTTACCCACCAAATATTTACAATAGGACTCCATGCATACATGCACATACCGCTCCCTACGGCACTATCCCTCGAGGTAGCGGTGATACCGTAGTATAAAGGCCCGGGTGTGATGTTTTCCATGGAGGTTAGTGTAAGGATCTCTAAAGGAAGGACAAGAACCTAGAGGAAGGAACACCTTCCCGGACGGATCTAATCTACTTTATTGATAATTACCATAACTCCTCACAGATCTTCATTCGGGTATTGAAAGTGGTGAGATTTAATTACATTTCCAAACCATCCCTAAACCTAGCCCTAGCAAGAGTAGATCTAGATAATTGCCCTAGAATAATTTAGATTTTTAGATTTAATAATCTGTCCGAATACCTTTCGGAATTAACTCGTAAGAACGAATCGGAAATTCACAAAATCCCTGTGGATCGACCCGTACTCACCGGCTAGCTGCGAAGCGACGCCGTTTCTGATTGCGGTAAACTTTATATTTTTGAGACTAATCAAATGGCGCCGTTGCCGGGGATGGCGTAGAACTTTCCTTTTCGCAATTTCGGGTTAATCACAAAATATAAAAATATATATCATTTGTTATTTTTGGAAGGGATACTTTGTTTTTTGAATTTTGCAGGATATACGAAAATCGGATCTGGAAATCTACAGAGATCAAAACAGGAAAAAACAGATCGGAACAACAGAAGATCACAACAACCGAGGAACAGAAGAAATTTGGAGAGGAAAAAAAAAAAAAAAAGCGCCGCACCCACCAAAGCGCGGCGGAACCGCCGCGCCAGCCCGCATTTCGCCGCGGAACCGCCGCGGTCTGGTTGATTCAGGACTTGGAAAAAACTGCAGAAGCGCGATAAAAAAAAAAAAAAAAAAAAAACTGTGCCGCCACTGGAAATTTCTGTGAGTTTTCTCTCTCTCCTCCTCTGCAAATCTTGATATATCTTCTGTAAATTTGCCTGCAGGATTTCTTTGCGCACAAAAATCTTTTCCCTTTCAAATAACAATCTTGTGCAGGATTCTTTGCGCCGCGCATAAAATAAAAATATTTGATTGCAAGTGATTTACTGTTTTGCATATCTTTAATTGGACTTTAAGGGGCTTTTTGACCAATTCAGATTGGGTGGGGATTTCATCACCCTTCCCAGGACCCCAGAAATCACATAAGGCATTTGCATTGACCAATCTTTAATTAAAAAATACTAGACTCAGCCCTAAGGACTTCGAGCTCAATAGGAAAAGGACTAGTATAGGCATCGACCGTTTATCCTAACTAACTTGGCGGTGTCTAGGCTAGTGGTTATTAATTAGGCCCACTATAGTGGTGGTTCCTTCCCACTTACCTGGCCGTACTTGTCCGTGAAGAGGCGGTTTGATGTCCTATTTCTAGCCCTAGTTAGGAGCTGTCTAGTAGACCTTGGCGACCCTAGATCTAGGTCTGATTGTGCATTTCTGGTTGATTACATTTGTGTTTAAGCCCTTTATCGATATTTTTTTTTTGCAAACAGTCTCAAATAAAGAGAAAAAGAAAAAAAGGAAAATTTTTATAAAAACTTGCAAAAATTTTGTCGCTAAGAAATCCTTGCACCCCACTTGCACCACCTACCTTCTTTCTTTCCCTCTTCTTCTAACATGGGTACTCCACATAAAAAATCATTAACCGAACTTTGGTATCCCGAACCTAATTTTGCGTCATATGTTAATTTGTTCGGTCAATTTAAAAACGATCCTTCCTTACCAAAAATTTCGTTGAAAGATCAAATAGAGGCGTCTAGGAGAAATAGTTTGACTTTTCAACCTACCTTGTGTCAACCGAGTCAACCTTTACCACCTACATATGTTGATACCACTTCGTTAAGTCCTTCTGTCACTCCTAGGCCGATGTCCATTGCTGAGCATATTGCTCAATCTCACAGTCGATCTTTCACCCCTCTCCACTCGTCTAGTTCTAGGGATCAACACGACTATTCACCTTTTTATTCATATGTTGATCCTACCCCTGCCCAACCACCCACTTCCTACAAGTCATACCCGACCTTCCCACCTTCACTAGACACTGTTTCGACACAGCCATTAGGGAGTTTCACATATCCAACCAATTTTGAATCTTTTACTGAAAGCCCCTCATCACCTAAGTCTAGTTTGGAAGAGTCGTTGGAAGCGTACATTGCAGCAACGAATAAAATGACTAGGAATATGGAAGCATCTTTAGCCGCCCTTATGCAACCGAGTGAACCGGTAGCTAGTGTCCCGCTAGCTCCAAATTTTTCAATGTATAAGGAGGCGGTTGGACAGAATGAGAATGAGAGAGGATTTTCAAATCAAACCTACCCGTACCCAATTGAAGCCCACAACTCCGGTTTTCCATCGATTGTTCTAAATGATTCACCTGTTGAAAATAAAAACGAGTTGTGTGATTTTGTAGTGTTTGATTTGCTAGATTGTGAGGAACCCCTTTCGAGTGAAACCGCACCTAATCCTTTCGATCTTTACACCTCCCATCTAGAACCTAAATCGATAGATATCCATGCTTTTGATGAGGTGTCTAAAGAAATTGATTTTCACTTGATTGAGGATATTGACGCCGGGAATATTTCGGATGATGAACCTGTCGATTTAAATGAGATTTTATGTTCAAATCATCATCCTGAGTTATTAAATGTTTCTCCCGAATCTCATATGCGTCTAGATTTTGATGATAATGGCATGGATGAGTTGAATATTGAGGATAGTATTGAGGAGAGTCTTGAGGATAATATTGAGGTTGAATCATTTTTGTTTGATGTGTCTGATTTTCCAATTCATCCTCCTGAACCTTTGACTGTTATATCACCCTCTCTCCTTCCCATCGTTCCGACCCCGCTTGAAGACTGTGAGCTTGAAACCTTTTCCTTTGAATCTGAAACAATTCTCACAGATGATAACACCTACAAGTGTTTCACTTTTTCGGACGATGTTGATGACTCACCGCCCGAGTTTGAGTCCTTTACATTTTCAGATGAGCCACCAGACTCGGTTGATTATAGTAGTTTCGTACCAATAATGGAATCTTTCAAGTTCGAAACAGTTTACTACGGTGAGAAAGATACTATCCCTAATTCACTCCCTTTCGTCTCTCCTATTGTCCCGACCGTACAAATGACCGTTACGCTTTCATTTCCTATACCAAGTTCGGCGTGCCCTTGTTTTCTTGCGAATCTTGAGGGATTTGACCCTATTTCACGAAGAGTTGATAGGTTAGCGCAATCGCTTTTAACACATCAGTCATCACAAATTGCGCTAATTTATTCGCTTGATTTACATCTTCAAGATCGTACTCCACTTCCTTCTTCTTTTCGCCATTCTTCTCTCCCACCGAGACCATATTCTACCATTCTTCTCTCCACACGGTCTCGCGTGCTTCTCATTTTCTTGCACCAACTCTACCATTTCCACGATAAGATTTTTGAATGGTTGGTGCTAACTTTTAGCTTGTGCAAGGCCAAGCTTAAGTTTGGGGGAATCTTTGTATATATGTAAATATTTTTTGTTTTCTTTTCTATAAAAAATTAAAAAAAAAATTTCAAAACATTAAAAATATAAAAATTATTAATAAATAAACAGGGGAGTGCCGGTATTTTGAACCTCTTGGTTTAGCATGACAATGAGGACACTGTCAAGTTCAAGTTTGGGGGTATGCTCGGTACGTCTTCTTCCTTCGCATTCATTTGTATATATTTTTGCATTTGCATATTTATTTGAAAACCCATAAAAATTGAAAAATTTCAAAAATTATAAAAATTATTGTATTCAATATTGGCTAATTGACTTGAGTTTGACAATTAGGTTAACTGGCTAGGAACAACTAGATCTTAGACTTAGTAAATTAAAAACCCTAAAGATAACATTCCTTAAAGTTTAATGGTAGAGAGTATATGCCTTGTTGTTTATTTAGAAATAGGCAAATTTTGGGTTCACTTCTTGGGCTAAGTCAAAACAAGGGAAGAGTATTGATGCTTTTATTAGAGTATAAGTTTGAAAAATAGTTCCTAACTTAAATCTAGATTCTGAAAACGTATACCCTACAATTTGCACAATCACGAACCTTGAAACTTGGAATAGTAGAAGAGACCTTGAAATGCTCTTGTCTAAAGTCCTTGGTACGAAGAAAATAAAAGAAAAAAAAAGTGAATAAAGGAAAAAAATGGACACTGGTTTTTGTGATTACTTAAGGCTGTAAAAAAATAGAAAAATATTTAGCGAGGGTGCTTCATCACCTAGTGCCTTAGACCAACTGGTTTGGGAGTCACTGCTAAAGCCTTGGGTGTTGCAAAACTAGGAAATACGCTTTAAAGTGCTAACGCATCTTGTAATCGGTTGTTGGTACCTCAAGAAGTATTAACGGTCGCATGAAGGATGTGTAAGCAAATTTCATTTAAAAATTCACTAATTAATAAGTGCTTTGGACAATGGACGAGAGTACAATTGCTTGATTTGAATTTCCAAGTGTAGGGGTGATATTTACACACACGTGGGGATATGTGATTAGAGTTTAGATAAGAGAAAGGAATGAAGAATAGAACTTGTATTTTTAGTAAGGGTTGATAGAAATTCCTAAGTGGAGATGGAAACCTAGAAGGAAAACTTAAGAAATGCTGAAAGCTAAGTAGTCTACAGGATATATATAATCTTAAGTTAGATGATGAGGAAGTGTGAAGAATATGAGTGGATAATTTACAAGTAAAAGATAATAGAATTCCTTATTAGAAAACCTAAATGAAGAACAAAAGTCAATGGGCCGAATTGATAGGATTTTGTGGGTAGTATCCGCTGAAAACCCTCAGGAGACAACACTCCTCCTACTAGGGACACCTAGAGGTTTAACGGCTTGTTGCACGAGCTCAGTGCAATCGCGTTTCCCTGCGAAAGTGTGGTTAGGATTTTAGTGAATAAAAATAAGTTTGCTCGAGGAAGAGCAAAAGATAAGTTTGGGGGTATTTGTTCACACTAGAATATTGCATTATTATATTCCCCATTCTTATTCATTTTATAAATAAACGGGTGCTTTTGACGCATATCTGCTACATATTACAGGTTACAGGTTCTTGGAGCGAAAACAGTGAAAAAGACAAAAGATGATACAAAAAGGGACTTTTGACAAACAAACAGAAGACTCTTGATCAAGCCTATATCAAAGATAAAATTCACAAAGTACAAGGCAATGCAAGGTCCAAGATTTCGAAGCCACGGTTAAAAGTCCACCACAATTATTCACTGGAAAATCTGAAAGAGAACAGAAGCTATTTTAAAGAAAGAATTAAAGAATTAAGTAGCCCAGGAAGCCCAAAGACAGAAGAGCCTATAAAGGAAAGGCCCAATACTTCCTTTTTAAGAAGACAAAAGGAAGATTTTAATTTATCAAAATTCATTTGCGGCTTTGACTAGTTGACCTAGGGCTATTTTTGTAATTGTAAACATGCAAGTCATTGTAACCCTAGGGTTTCCTATCTTCTATAAATAGGGACTCTAATTCATTGTAAACTTCATGCCTCCCTTTAATGAATAAAATTTAGAAATCTTTTGGAGAGCATCGGTGTTTCTTCTCCATTCAGAAATTCAGATCTGACAACCCTGCATGGATGATTGGAGGGCTGCATCTGTAAGTAATTTAATTTCTTGCCTTAGTGTAGATTTAAATTCCTTGCCCTAGGTAGATTTAATTTCATGCCCTAGGAACTTGTTTAGGGTTTAGCTTTTGGGAAGGATTTTGAGAGATGAGATCTCTCATTCCTTTCTTACCCACCAAATATTTACAATAGGACTCCATGCATACATGCACATACCGCTCCCTACGGCACTCTATCCCTCGAGGTAGCGGTGATACCGTAGTATAAAGGCCCGGGTGTGATGTTTTCCATGGAGGTTAGGGTAAGGATCTCTAAAGGAAGGACAAGAACCTAGAGGAAGGAACACCTTCCCGAACGGATCTAATCCACTTTATTGATAATTACCATAACTCCTTACAGATCTTCATTCGGGTATTGAAAGTGGTGAGATTTAATTACATTTCCAAACCATCCCTAAACCTAGCCCTAGCAAGAGTAGATCTAGATAATTGCCCTAGAATAATTTAGATTTTTAGATTTAATAATCTGTCCGAATACCTTTCGGAATTAACTCGTAAGAACGAATCGGAAATTCACAAAATCCCTGTGGATCGACCCGTACTCACCGGCTAGCTGCGAAGCGACGCCGTTTCTGATTGCGGTAAACTTTATATTTTTGAGACTAATCAGGTGTAAGACCTCGGAGTTAAGCTGTGCGGCGCCCACCGGGTCATCGAATATGTCGGCTCGGGGGATCTGTGTCCGCCGGAGACAGCGAGGCGGTGCTCGGTGGTGCCAATGCGGGCAGAGTCTTCTCTCCTTCTTTAGGGGTCCCGGTTCCGCGGAGGGGGAGCGGCGACCTGGGGAGCTTGCCCAGCCGCTTGGACACGGACGAGCGCATCCACGACGGACGTGAGTCAATCTATCCGAGCGGACATGGTGTGGATGACGTTTGGTAGAGGAGAGGATTCTCCCTCGTCTCCACTGTGGGGAGGACGACGGCTGGTGCTTGGGTCATCACGGTGACCGCTTGCTATGTAATCGAGATCGGAAGATGAACTTTTGGTTGAGTGATACTATGTTTCCCACAGACGGCGCCAACTGATGGATCTCTGGATCTCCTTCAGATGTTACCTTCCGTTGATCACTTCGCGTGTTGATGGACGGTTGAGATTAAGTTGGAGGGTTGACTCCTGGAGCGTGTGGATCTCAATAGGTTTTGTGTGGTTGAGGCCAAGCTACCTGCAAAGAAGTCCCGGGGTGGTTGTACCACCGAGGACCCTCCGACAATCAAGTTAGACGGGAGATTTTGGCAGAGTAATGACCTAGTGGAGTAAAAATGGCTTACCTCTATCGTCTGAGAGATGGGTTTATATAGCGGCAGCAACGGGCAGGCAGGCGTGAGAATCACGCCGGCTGTTACGCCCCTGGCGTCACACCCGCGTGATAGGCGGTATCCTGCATTAATGATGAGACTGGCTCGTTAATGAGGGATCGTGATGGTGTGGAACGCGGGATCGTGGGCGGCAGATATCTCGCGCATGGCGAGATTCGCGTAGCCGTGGAGTAAGCCCCCGTGATCAGCGCTGTGGGTCAGTCTGGGCGAGACCGAGGACGATGAGCTCGGCGGGAGGCTCGGGCACGAGCGGGAGGCCGAGCTGTCTTGGGTCTGTGGTAGCTTGGAGGCGAGCCGGGGGTGGTCTGGAAGTCCACCGATGGTCGGGATACTCCTCGGGAAGGAGGCCCGAGGTGTGATCCCAACTGAAGTTCTTGATCCTTTCTTGTAGGTTCTGAGACACGTCATCTGCAACGTGTCAGCATCTGGAGAGTCACGATATCGAGCCTCATCACCGAGAGAGACGAATCCCCTCGACCGTTCACTCTCTCCACATGCTTCGGGACTATACCCAACAAAAACCTGTTTGCATGACTCCTTTGAGCCGTGGTAGTATAGAAGTCTAAGTATAGTGGGAATACACATGAGACACTTCTCAGGTCCTAGGGACTACCATGTACTCATGTCGCCAGAGAACTGCTACCTGAAATTGGTATATTACCAACTAGGATTTCTTGGTGAGTCCATCCAATGTAACTCATCCAATGAGCACATGTATACAATTCTCAATGTCAAACACCAATAGCTACAGGATCAGCTATCGCCCTCCAACCGGGTTAGGAAACGTACACACTAGTCTAAACTGGAGTACCGATGCCCAGTCTCAATACTCCTATGACTATAGACATTTAATGATGTGCTTATTGACTACCCAGGCCCTACTAGTATAATCTCCATCATCGTCCTGATAGTCAAGCAAAATCCTAAGGGTTTTATCTCATGTCTCAGTGATACGTGATAACTAGTAAAACGTATTCACATGACAGATAAAGACAAATCTGATAGCATATTATCATCTTATGTAAGATTGTTCTCTCGTATAGATCCTCCTTCAATTATAATAATTGCCTTGAGGGCACCTATATCTAACAATCTCCCACTTGCACTTAAGGCCAATTATTGTGGTATCTTATACCCAACTTTTGTATTAACAGTTTCGCAAACTGTGTTCGAGAACTAGTCTCAATGAGTGGACCCGGCACAGCGCTTCTTTCTGTTTCTCCATGTATCTCAACTTCGCGGAGATCAAATATCTTCCGAACTAAGCGATACCTGCCTTAGTATTTTCCTGGACAGAAGATGGGATTATGTTCACAAATGAACAATTATATCCAGCGAATTCTCAGGCGGTATCCTTTGCTGATTCACAATCAATATATAGCGCCACGACTATCTCAGTATCCCACTTGGAACTTTTTCCAATATACTGCTCCTCAAAAGAGGGTGAACTTATAACTCGTGACAGACGCTCTGTCTTCCATGTTACCTGGAAAGATAGAATCGGTAACCACCACCTTCAGGAGGCTGCCATTACCATATACCAAGAACATCAAATGCTCTTCACAGCTATCCTAAGTTTCTCCAAGATTGGACTGATATCAATATCCTATATGGAGAAACATATGTGACCATCATTGTTTTACCGATTTGCAGCATAGGAACATCACTTCTTATTATGAGTATGTCATCTACATACCATATGAGGAATCTGACAACACTCCCTACTATCTTCTTTCAAATACCAGGTTCATCTCTCGTTTTGATGAAGTCAAACGCTTTGACCGTATCATCAAAACATATGATCTTTCTCCGCTATGCTTGTTTTAGTCTAAACATAGATTTAAGCAACTTGCACGCTTACCGCTGCCCCCACTGACTAAGATAACCCTTCGGCAGAGTCATATACACGTATACTTCTAAATTCAATTTAGAAAGATGTTATAGTCATCCATGTGCCATATATCATAGTCATGAAAGACAACAATGGTAATTTATATTCGTATGGACTTCATCACATACACTGAAGTAATAGTTTCATCACAATCCACATCGGGTATTTGATGAAAACCTTTTACTACATGTCTAGTCATATTATGTTAGTACTTTTCCATTTGCACCGATCTCGTAAGATCTACTTGTTCCTAATGAGTTTTACCTCTTCAGGAGCACCCAACAAAGTCCACACTTTGTTGCAGTGCATGGAGTCCAACTAGGATAACTCGGCATCCAGTCATCAGTCGGAAGTCACTACTTCCCATGGTCTATTGATTACTAGTAGGGTCATCATCAAATGATGCAAGCCTCTCTTTCACCGTTTACGAGGGAACCGAAGTATCTCTCAGGTGGCCGAGCTCACCTACTAAATCTGCGGAGTAGGCTAAGGTTTATCAGGGTCAATTGAATTTTTAGGTTCTACTAAATTTTCAGTAACCGTTTGTGGTTATGGAATCACTTTCAGTTCTACCATAATCTCACTAATTTCTTTTGCAAGAAATTCCTTTACCAAGAAGGTGGCGAGTCAAGAACTAAACACTTTTGATCTTGCAAATGGAAGAAAGTTAAACTCTCATCAATATCCGGGATAACCCACAAACTGCCATTACCAAAACGTGCCTTGAGTTTATCTGGATTCTGATTTTAAGTATAAGCCGGACAACTCAACATCTTAACAATTTTAAAATGATAACCCATTCTATATCAGATATAGAATATGCGGCGCTATTTAGGTGGAACCAGTATCAATTGATATGTATCTATTTCTAGTGCATCTTTTAATCGAAAAAGGTGATTCAACATTACTCATCATGGAGCACATCCGCGGATGAGCAATCCGAGAGAGAATCAAATTCTCGATTATATATAACTACGGAATACCTAGCATAAGTATTCACATAATCGAACACTTCGAAGAATCTTAATACTTCCAACGTTTGGTTCTCTACTTTATTCTTATATCTTATGAACTTCTCAAAATCTTTGGACTTTGCATTTCAACAAGAATGCGTCTAAAAAATCAGAGAACTCATAGGAAAACAGAACGAAATATGAGTATCGATCTCATGTCCGTGCGGACATTGGAAAACATACATCATTATGTATAAGTCCTATGAGTTCACTAACTCACACTCTGTGTGTTGTAATTTAAAAACTGTATTTTGGTTAAGAATGTTTCTTTCGTTATCCATATGTACATTTCCCAATCATCTAATGATAAAGGTAAATGTTCAGAACATGTTTTTTAAAATATATATCCCACTTTATCTAATAAAGAGATGGATATATTAGTTTTTAAAAGTTGGTGCATAATAATAGATATTCAAAACAAAAAGTTTGCCAAAAGGCAAAACCAGGTGATTTCCCCAACAACAATAATTGCTCCGATATCCGATATTGAAGATCAAATCACATTTTTCAATATTCTAATCTTTCTCAGAATCTGTAACAACTTACAAATGTGGGATATTAATCCAGTATCTATATACCCAGGAGTCAGAATTAATTGGAAAACAGTTTTCGATTACAATCACAAAGAAAACATGAAACATCAAAATGTTTTAAAGAGTGACCGAATATTCCTAGTAATGCCTTTTTCACTGCTCAGGTTCATAACAGTAGTTGGATTTTCATTTCCGCTCACTTCGACCCTTTTTGGATGTCTCTTTATTACATTGTATATACCAGACTTATGCTAGTTGGTTTTTTTCTTACCCTTCCTTACAACTCTAGTATCGGGATTGGAAGAAGACTATCCAACAAGCGTAACTGGTATATTCTCCTTATTTAAGGAGCTCTCAAACTTGAGATAAAGTGGAGAAGAGAGACAAATGAATTGTGTCGTATACAATTCACTTTCTTCAAAACCAACTGCCATCCTCAACTGAAACACTTT
The DNA here is from genome assembly GCA_030015575.1 of Agapanthus africanus. Taxonomy (NCBI): domain Eukaryota; kingdom Viridiplantae; phylum Streptophyta; class Magnoliopsida; order Asparagales; family Amaryllidaceae; genus Agapanthus; species Agapanthus africanus. The sequence continues at coordinate 81,807,048 of CM057339.1, read as the reverse complement.
CTCCGAGTTCGTATGTAATTATACGAGATGGCCTTTCATTGCAATATGGATCTCTGTATCAGATACAGAGTGTTCTGGAGAAAGCAAAAGGGAAAGTAGGAGGGGTAAGAACATATGCGATTATATCGTGAAATATGGCAATCAAGACATTCTAAAGCCATTGATTGTAAAAAGTTTCGGTTAACTTGGTTTATGAGTTTTTAGTTTAAGGTCAGTCTTAGGTCGCTGCCATGGAGAGAAAAGAAACACTCGTCGTGCACTCAATCAATATTAGATTGGTATATTTATCTAATCAGGACGGCTCCCATTACTCCTTTGAATCCTCCATCAAACCCTAAAAGGAGAATTAGCCGGGATTATTGATAAAAAAACCTCCCGAGAGTAACTGTTACTCACAGTAGAAATCGAGACCCTAAATATCATGGCGTGGTATCCTTAACGAATGATCAACAAATTACCGTACTCCATAGAAGGTATACAATCTCATTGCAAGTTTCAACACTTGAAACTCCCGATATTAGATTTTACCCCTAGGACCTTGATGAATGATCAACAAATCAAAGAGTCCTAGTCAATTTCAACCCGTCATTTCTTGATTAGTCTAGATCCATCCGTATAGGCCCCTGACGAATGATTAACAAAGTCATACGACCGTCTTAGCCAATTGCATCACATGCAAGCAGGAAGACATCACTTAGTTACCGTACACTATGCGTTGACTAATGATCAACAAACGCAACATAAATACTAAGTACTCTACTTTCTGAAATGCCAGAGGGCTACAGTTGGTTTTGAAGAAAACCTTTAACGTAATGAATTTTATATCGTTGAATGAATCGAGTGGTTTTGCAAATTTATAGTAACATAAACTTTTGCTTAAGAGCGAACTCCCGATGAAAGGACCACGGCTCTTCCATCATCGAATGAGGTGCAAGATATTCCTTACTGAATTCCTCGATGCAAAGCAAAAGACTACGGCTATATGATTTGCAAATTTATAGCAATATAATGTTTTACCAAAGAGGTCACTCCATGTGAAAGGATCTAGGGTCTTTACTCGTGAAATGAGGTGCAGGATATTCCTAACTGAATACATCTGTGTAAAGCAAAATATTTGACTATAACACCACGATATCATATATTGGGTCGCTATAACGTGTTTTAGGTTTATTATCTTTGTATTAATCCGAATCAATACAATCCTATCATATAGATAATCATATTACCTAGCATCTTCTCATACAATCATAGAAAAGTATAAAAAGAAATAGATTGCACATATACACCATCCGCATTCGTCATGGGGCATCAGGTCTTCATCATAAGGTTACTTAACTTACGGCAGGGTAGAGGCAGGGCTGGCACGGGTGCAAAACGTATATAGCATTTATATATCATATATATCATCACAGGCAGATAATCAGCATTACAGACAAGCGATAAATATCATCATAGGAGGGTAATCATATCACAAGCATGTAATGAACATCACATAACAGGAATGGTCGGATTACCTAGGAATTCCGCGTTTCGTTCGAGCCACAAACGAAATGCGATATTCCCCGGTCGCGTGAATAGCCCGTACGTAGCCAAAAGCAAACCCCTATGAGCGCGGCAAGATACTAGCCAACCAAATAAACGAGACAACCCAACATCATCACCATGAGGGGCCACCCGACACTTTCTCGAATCTGGTGACTTGAGCACTCATCCGCGGGTCTATCATATACCCCCACAAGCGCGGCAAGCAACCCGCCAATTCTAGACTCGAGTGACCCGATCCCAACTCCTTGAGATGGCCACCTGCTACAATCTAGAACCCGGCCATCCATGTGCTTCTCCGCTGGGTAATCCTAAACCTGTATTAATACAACGGTGACTAAGGCCGCATGTGAACCGCTAAGTCCCGAAACAAAGAATATACATAAAGCAGAAACGACGGTCACAAGTTGGAGTTCATCTCGAACAAATGAATGTACAAGATGGCTACAAGCATGAATTGAAATAACACTTATCGCAACATCACACTTCCACACAGGGGCTATTCATTTTGCGACAATCCAACTCATTCCAACAAACCAACATCTCGGACTCACTTGTGCAACCGGTTAAATTGGACACATCAATTTGTCGGCGTTAAACTCCGCATATCACCCTATACCAACGAATTAACTCGACTAAACACTTTAATCGTGTCATTTCGGAACCATGGCCAATGAATTCAACAACCGGCAGAGTCGCAAACTTGAATTGCCAAAAACTGAAATTCAAGTCCACTTCGAATCCAAAAACCTTCGCATATCTTGCTCAAAACGAGCCGTGAACGACCCAAAAACTGCCCGAGACTCCGGGAGGACCGCGGGCACGACCCATGGGGCCCCGGGGGCATTAGGTGGGGCCCCCAACCCATGGCCACGGATTTGTTGCCATGGGTTAGCTGCTGGATCAGCCAGTACACAGCCGTGTGCAGGCTGGTCCAGCTCGCATCTGAGGCCACTTTTCGGTGGTCTCGGGTAGTGGGAACACACCTAAGCCTCTGGGGATAACCTCGGGGTCTCCCCCGCGGATCCACGGGGCTTTCGGTCCAAACCGTGAATCCCGGAACACGAGAATAAGCAAGTATATTCGCTGGTTTTCGAACAGTTTTAAAACAACTAGGAATTGGTTTTGAAAAATGGTTATATGAATTCATTTGCCATCAAAAGCAATTACAAGTATTTGATTCAGCTCTGATACCACTGTAAGTTTCGGTTCTAGGGTCGTAACATTCACGGACCGTGACGGAATAAGAAAACAATAATTTTTTCAAACATAGAACCAAAACCTGACCAAGATCATCAAATAGATACAATTGCAATAAGAAAAGAGAGCAAGTATAGAGTTCTACAACCTTTCTAGTGCGTTAGCCACCTCTCCTTAGACTCTGGCTACTCTCCACGAAGCTCGGAACATCCTTGCTCAGTGATCTCCTTGCCGAAAATGATCCACCTTAAGATAACTCCATCACAAGCTTTAGCTTCAAATTGATCTCATCAAAATGAAGCAACCCACTAATTAAACTTGCTAAGGATGATTGATAGGAGATGTAGAATAATTAGCTCACTAAATTCTTCTCTTTTCTTTTTCACTTTCTCACTTGAACCATTTCAAGAGTCATAGCCATGGAGATCAAGTGATGAGAATGGCATGGCTTCTCAAAGATTAGAAAAAATATATCATAGCTTATTTAAATGAACAAAAAAAATGAGTCATCTAAAATCTACACAATTCTAATAAATGACTCATTGTTTCATTTAGTTAAATAAGCAAATATCATTTATCCTTATCTTTGAATCCTATGTGATTCTTATACACACATCTAATGTGTATATACAACCATGACAAATGATATATATATATATATATATATATATATTATTTATATCATATATAAATAATATATAAAGAGAAGGAAAAATAAAGTGAGCATGATATTAGTTAATATACAAATATATTAATATATAAATATACATTTAATTATTAAATGAACACTTGATTTAATAATCCAGTTATATCATATATATACCGGCTAATATCATTAAACACCCGATTAAAATACGTGTATCACATACACGTGTTTAATCGAACTCTTGCACGTATCCTCATATATGCCCTATATCGTTTCACCTGTGCTGGGAAACCTCTATGTGGGTCTCTAAAGACTCAACAATACGCTGGCAGTAGATTAGGATCATATCTATAGGCCACAAGCATGTCAGCGGTACTAGATGCACGTAACGGCTACCAAGTGTTCCCCTCCGGATGACAGCGCGACGCGGATGTCTTACCTGAGATTCGGGGCAGATGCTAATTGGTACTATCCGTCCACCTCTCCGAAGATGCCAAGTTGATTTATGGCACCGTATATCGAAGGTTTAAACGGATGCGTTTGATGTAGCAGACTTCGTCAGATTCCCCCTTGTTAGAGGGGTTTTTTGATTGTGGGGACGCTCTTCCCTGCAGGCGCAAGCCCCTGCAGTTAATTACGCTACCGCATTGCGGTAACAACTTTCTCCTTCTCCAGATGGTCACTTCGTGTCGTGTGTGTTTGTTTCGTGTTTGGTTGCCCGTGGATTGTATACGGAGACTGAGTTATGTCGTCGCCCGTAGGGCGTGGACCAGTCCAAATCCGTATTATCTTGAATTTGGGTTTGGGGGTTTGGGTTTAAGGATATGTTAGCCTCGTTTGAGACCAAGATCAACTTAAACGTTAATTAAGGATACGTTGGTCTAGTTTAAGACTAAGATCGACTTAACGGGATCGTTTAGATCCGACAAAAGAGCATTTGGGGCTCTATTGTTCCAGTTTAGGGACATAGTGGTCCATAGGTAGTTTAAGGACATTGCGGTCCAATGTTAGTTTTAAGACGTTGCGGTCAAGGTTAAGAACATCATAGTCCGTGGATTTTAAGGACTCCACAGTCCGGTGTTAGTTTTAAGACATCACGGTCAAGGTTAAGGACGTCATAGTCCGTTGTTAGTTTTAAGACATCTCGGTCAAGGTTAAGGACATCATAGTTCGAGAATTTAAGGAATCCACAGTCCGTTGTTAGTTTTAAGACATCTCGGTCAAGGTTAAAGACCTCATAGTCCGTGAGTTTAAGGACCCCACAGTCCGTATCAATGTGTGGTTATTGAGACCCGTCACCTCTTTGAAGACGTTGAGGAATTACAACGCCAAGTATCAAAGGAGTGAAGAGATGTACCCTTAAACCAAGGTAGATTAACTAATCTTTGGCCCAATTTGGAACCAAGACCAGTTAATTATATTATGAGCCCATTAGCTCAATTAAGTCTGCATTGAGGACTTATGGCCACCTTAGGCTAAGTCCCATCATGTTTAGAATATTGGCCCTCTGTTGGCTCGTTGAAGGGGAGGCTTTGCCTTTAGAAACTTAGCCAATTGGGTTGAAGTTAGTGTTTAACACTAAGAGATAATCAGTGTTAAACACTAGAAACAGATCTTTCAAATTAGTGTTAAACACTAAAGCAAATCAGTGTTAAACACTGGAAACGGGGGTTCCAGATTAGTGTTTAACACTAAGGCAAAAGGGGTCACGTGGTAGCACGTGAGTGCGCCCTGCTTCTCTATATTTAGTTCTGTCAAAAAACCGCATCACATGCTGTCACGTGATGGGAATTTAGGTATTTTCTTCGTTAGAGCTTCAGCCAAGGGGTCACGTGGTAGCACGTGAGAGTGCCCTAGAGCTTTTGTTTTTTTTGCTTTCTCTCTGTGTGGTTCAAAGGTCACGTGGGACACATGAGGCATTGCCTCAAAGCTCTTTTTCTGTGGATCTTTGCAGGGGTCACATGGGGTACGTGACTCTGATTCTTTGCATGTTTTTAAAGATCTGTTCATCTTTTAAGAATTAAATTCTTCATAGGGTTAAACCCTAGCAATATCTTTAGAGGGATTAAATTCCCGCTTTCTTTTTTTGAAGAATTATATTCTCAGATAGGGTTAAACCCTGATTTACATTCTGTAGGAATTAAATTCCCATATATGTGAAGAATTAAGTTCTGGCATAGGGTGAAACCCTAATTTCCTTTTAAGGGAATTAAATTCCTGTGAGTTTGAGAGAATTAAGTTCTCAATTAGGGTTAAACCCTAGTTCTGTCCATTTTGAAGGAATTAAATTCCTGTAGTTTTGGAGAATTGAATTCTCATATAGGGTTAAACCCTAATTTTATCTTGGAGGAATTAAATTCCTATAACTTTGTGAGAATTAAATTCTCAAAATTTAATTCCTCCTTTATATTTTAGATCTGCATGGCAGGATCTCTACCCAATGAGAATTAAATTCTCAATTCATGGGGAGATGTGCACTTTGCAGATTCTCTACCAGAGGAAGAACTAAGTTCTTTTTTTTATATATAAGAGTTAAACTCTTTTGAGAATTAAATTCTTTTTTGAAGCCTCTCCCTTCTTATCTAGGGTTTTCTTTTGCAGAGGATCAAATTCTTCTAAAATCTCAAGGCTCTATTTCTCTCTCTCTCTGTATGTCTCTCTCTCTGTGTATCAAAAGAAAAGGTCTAAAGGTCTCGAAAAAAGTCCCTCTCTTCTTTTCTTGGCTCCTATTTATAGGAGAAGGAAAAGAATCAATCTGCTAAGTAAATCTCTCATTGGGAGATTTGATTTATATTTATCATTAATCTGGGCCTTTAGATTGTTAGGTGAATTTTATTCACCATTGGACTTTAAATCCAAAGATATCTCTTTGTTATTTCGGTTAGATTTAGGGGGAAATCTTTCCAAGTCCAAGATTTTTCCATAAATTGGTGATATTTAATCACCTTTAGATTTTTAATCCAACGGTTTCAAATAATCTTTCTCCATTTCGGAAAGACTTGAGAGATCTTTTCTTAGAATTTAATTCTGTCATAGAAATAAGGCTTTTGAGGCCGGTCACGTGCGGCCACGTGACCGTTGGTCACGTGTGCGCACGTGACCACTGGTCACGTGTAGGCACGTGACCCCCCCTGAAATGGGCTTCTCTTCCTTCTGCGCTCTGTTCTTTGCCGCTGCTTAGCCATCACGTGTCAACACGTGACCGCTGGTCACGTGCTAGCACGTGATGCTTCCTCCGGAGCTTCTTCTTGACTTTTAATCAGGGAATGGAAGTGCTTTGTGCCGCTGCTTTTAGATGTCACGTGCCAACACGTGACCAATGGTCACGTGCTAGCACGTAATGCCTCCTCCGTAGATTTTCCTGATTTTAAATCTGGAAACAAATGCCCCCACAGCGTTGTTCTCACGTGTCTGCATATGAGTGCAACGCTGTCATCTTTGTGACCGTCAGATCTGCCTTGGGGGTAGGGTAGATGAAACGTTTTCCATCCCATCCTATAAATGCCCATGTCCTTTCAGAAGAGCCTCCACTTTTGCTCATCTTCTTCTTTGCAAACTTTTTTCTGAGAATTTAATTCTCCTCTTCCAGAGCTTAGTTCTCTGCCTTGAAACATTTTCAGAGTTTAACTCTAATCAAAAAAGACTCTTTTCTTCAGGTAATGCTCTTGAACGAACGAAGCACCCTCATTTTAAAAGAACTCTCTGGATTTTAAATCCACATTAGGGATTTTACCCTTTTTAACACGAACCCATTTTTTTCAAGTTCATCAGCAAGAACAGAGACCTATCTAATTTTCAAACTATAAACCTCTTAGGGTTCATCTGATCTTTTAGGGAGGTGATGATGGCGGTTGTCTTTTCCGAGGAATTTAATTCCATTTTAGAGAAAATGTCTCTGGGAATTTAATTCCCTTCTCTCACTAAGGAATTTAATTCCTGTGAAGAACTCAGTTCTTCCCTTGAAGGCTTCTTAAGGTTTTCTTTCCCTAGGTTGTCCTTCTGTAATCAATGAAGAAGAAGCTTTGTAACAATTCTCATGACCTTTATTTCAGGTATTATGGATGCCCATATGTATGATCTTGACAAAATCATTTCCTATGGGAATATTCGTGCACTGGGCCGCAGTCAGAACCAGGAGTTCACCAATGCTCAGTGCGCTGAGATCATGAGCCGCTTCGACGAGTACAACCATCGGCTACTCCCTCGTCGCTCTTCTCTTCTGAGACTCATCGTGCTGGCGATCTGGGAGGCGCTCTCTCTTTTTTGCACTGGTGTGCCGCTCGGGGCATTGGACGCCGCCGAGGATAAGGTACATTCGGTGTACCTGATGAGCCTGATTTCAAAGAGGAGGCGAGGCGACCTCATTGATCTCTTGCACCAGGCTTTTCAGCAGTCAGCCATACTTGCTGCCTATCGGAGGGTGGAGGACATTCGTGAGGACCCCGACGCTTGTGACCGCGAGAGAAAGCATACCAGGATGGTTCGAAATGCTTAGAAGATCTTGGACAAAGTTACATTCGAGTTTCTCAATCCATGCCCTGCGTCCGAGGTCTTACCGTTGTAATCGTTTCTTTTTTTGTTTTGTATGAACCTTTTAAAATATGAATGATAAATCTTATCGTGTCTTTCTGTGTTTGCATGCCCCCCTTTCTTTTGTGGGATTTTGTCATATATATATATATATTATTGTTGCTGCTGATGTGTTTAGTTGTGCAAGGCATTGTTTCACTTTCTAATACACACCAAGCATGGTGCTCACGTGCCCTGCATGTGGTGTCCCTTCGATGGGGCTGTTCAACTTTCCCTGCCCTATCTTTTGTGCATGGCATTAGATGCAGAAAAGGAGCCTTGGAAATAGTTCCCTTTCCTTGATTTCCAATGTTTTCCCTTTTTAGGCCTCGGAAATAGTCCCATCATGCAATATTCCCCGTGCGCGGCATTTAATGCCTCTCTTTATAACCTGAGGCCATGGCCTTCTTTTTCTCTTCACAGAGAAATTTATTCTCACTTTAGTGCGATTTATCTTGAGGAAATAACTGAGTGCCATAGCCCGCAACGCCCCCATGCTCATCGACAGCCATGGGAAGTTCCTATCGAGGAGATGATCCCTCGCTTTGCCGCACGATTGGTGGATCCCCTCCTTACCGACGACGAGTGCGACTCAGCGGCAAATGAACTTTCAATCCGCAGGGGGTCTCCCCTCCCAATGGGCTCGCTCTGGCTCCGGATGACTCTTGCTGCCGTGCTTGCCGATATTCCTCCTCACCCGGCGGAGATGACCCTGGCGATGCTCGACGCGGCTGAAGAAAAGCTCGAGAGTTTTCATGAGGCGTGCCTGATTACTCAGGCCTTGAAAGATCGCTCGGTTCACCTTTTGAGCGAAATAAGAGCCCGGCGGGCTGTTATGTCTGCTTTTGCGGACGAACATGGCGCCAATCGGTGGGGAGCGACTTCTGGCGAGAACCGTCGCTTTAACGTGTTAGAGAGAGCAGAGAGAGAGATGGAGAATTTCGCTCTTTGTTTTGTTAACCCCTGTGCCACTGATCCTTTGTTTGGTGACCTTTTTCCGCTAGCGTAGTATATTCAAATTAGTTTTCGCATGCTTTACGTTGAACTTTCATGTACGCTGGGCACTCGCATGTGTGTTTCTGCTTGCACAAATGAACTTTGTATTCTTCCCGTAAGAACTTTCTTTAATTACGAACACTATCACCATGTTGCATGCACATCAGAGCTTCGAGTATTATTTCTTCTCGGATATTCATATAGTTGCAGATGCATGCTTGATAGGATATACATCGAAAATTTTCTTGTTACTTTCCATACCCGATGATGTGCGCGTACTTTAGATCGACTATTGCTACCAACAGTCCCGAGCGTACCTCTCCTGTTTCAGAGGCTGCGGTCATGATAGCGGACTTGCGTGATCTGATAGAGCGATGGTGTCGTGCGAGAAGAGGCTCGACCGCAAATTCTCGGAAAGGGAACTGGCCTCTAAAGCACTGAGCGAGCTTCAGACCAGCCTCACAGCTAAAGCCAATAAAGCGTATGAACTCTGGCGAGTGCTTCAAGAGTCTATCAAGGAGGTGGTGGCCATCGATAAAGCCGCCATGTTCACTCGTGAAAGGGTTGAGGCTCACAAGGCTAACGAGAAAGAGCTTGAAGGCCGGCTTGCCTCATATCAGGCCCAGCAAGCTCAGACGGAGGCTCGTCTTCTGGCGATATTGAACCATGAAGGCGAGGCCCAGCGAAAGAGGGATGAGCTAGCAAAATTGCTAAATCGCCCGCCGGCTTGAAAACTTGTTTCTTTTTCTTTCTTTTTGTACATACTCTTAAATGAGAGTGTTTTCTTTTTGTTCTTTCTTGAATTGTATTTTGTATCCACTTTGGCCTATGAATAAAGACATATATTTTTTCTCAATGGCGTGTTTCTCTCGGTTGAACTTGTTCTGTGGGCAATTTATCTTGGCCTCCTTGCAGGGTAGCGATGACTTAGGATTCAGGGTTAAGATCTGTCTCCTAAGACTTTTGAGCTTTATGAGCCGTGAGGGTCTCATAAAGAGTTTTTCTCCCTGCTGGTCGAAGGGATCCCGTAGGTGTAAGTTCTTCTTAAGAATCGTGGGGCTTCTTAAGCGGGTTTTCCCTTGGGAGTCGTAAGGATCTCACAAGGGAGTTTTCTTCCTTACGGGTCGTGAGGACCCGCAAGTGTTGGGTGCGGTCGCCCTTATCCGTAGTTCACGGGGTCAGGGGTTTCTTTGGGATGTTTTTCAAGGTACCGTAGTTTAAAGACATCACGGTCAAGGTTAAGGACCTCATAGTCCGTGGGTTTAAGGACCTCACTGTCCAATGTTAGTTTTAAGACATTACGGTCAAGGTTAAGGACCTCATAGTCCGTGGGTTTAAGGACTCCATAGTCCAATGTTAGTTTTAAGACATCGCGGTCAAGGTTAAGGACCTCATAGTCCGTAGGTTTAAGGACTCCACAGTCCAATGTTAGTTTTAAGACATCACGGTCAAGGTTAAGGACCTCATAGTCCGTGGGTTTAAGGACTCCACCGTCCAATGTTAGTTTTAAGACATCACGGTCAAGGTTAAGGACCTCATAGTCCGTGGGTTTAAGGACTCCACCGTCCGATGTTAGTTTTAAGACATCACGGTCAAGGTTAAGGACCTCATAGTCCGTGGGTTTAAGGACCCTACCGTCCGGTGTTAGTTTTAAGACATCTCGGTCAAGGTTAAGGACCTCATAGTCCGTGGATTTAAGGACTCCACAGTCTAATGTTTGGTTACTGGGACCCTTCACCTCTTTGAAAACGTTAAGGAATTACAATGACAAATATCAAAGGAGTGAAGAGATGTACCCTTGAACCAAGGTAAAATCAGTCTAGAATCATCATGGTTGATCGTTAGTTTTAAGACATTGCGGTCGAGGTTAAGGACATCATAGTCCGTGGATTTTAAGGACTCCACAGTCCGATGTTTGCTCTGGATACTTCACACGGGTTCACTGTCGTGCTTGGCGAGGACCAGGCTCCGCTCTGGGTATTTTCCGCGGGGTCAAAGAGTGACATTATCCACGTTCCACGTAACCAGGAATTTTGCACTAGATGCTTCACACGGGTTCACTGCCGCGTTCGGCGAGGACTAGGCTCCACTCTGGATGCTTCACACGGGTTCACTGCCGTGCTCTGCGAGGACCAGGATCCGCTCTGGACGTTTTCCACGGGGTCAAAGAGTGACATTATCCGTGTTCCACGTGACCAGGAATTTTGCACTAGATGCTTCACACGGGTTCACTGCCGTGTTCGGCGAGGACTAGGCTCCGCTCTGGATGCTTCACACGGGTTCACTGCCATGCTCTGCGAGAACCAGGATCCGCTCTGGACGTTTTCCACGGGGTCAAAGAGTGACATTATCCGTGTTCCACGTGACCAGGAATTTTGCACTAGATGCTTCACACGGGTTCACTGCCGTGTTCGGCGAGGACTAGGCTCCGCTCTGGATGCTTCACACGGGTTCACTGCCGTGCTCTGCGAGGACCAGGATCTGCTCTGGATGTTTTCCACGGGGTCAAAGAGTGACATTATCCGCATTCCATGTGACCAGGAATTTTGCACTAGATGCTTCACACGGGTTCACTGCCGTGTTCGGCGAGGACTAGGCTCCGCTCTGGATGCTTCACACGGGTTCACTGCCGTGCTCTGCGAGGACCAGGATCCGCTCTGGATGTTTTCCACGGGGTCAAAGAGTGACATTGTCCGTGTTCCACGTGACCAGGAATTTTGCACTAGATGCTTCACACGGGTTCACTGCCGTGTTCGGCGAGGACTAGGCTCCGCTCTGGATGCTTCACACGGGTTCACTGCCGTACTCTGTGAGGACCAGGATCCGCTCTGGACGTTTTCCACGGGGTCAAAGAGTGACATTGTCCGTGTTCCACGTGACCAGGAATTTTGCACTAGATGCTTCACACGGGTTCACTGCCGTGCTCGGCGAGGACTAGGCTCTGCTCTGGATGCTTCACACGGGTTCACTGCCGTGCTCAGCGAGGACCAGGATTCGCTCTGGACGTTTTCCACGGGGTCAAAGAGTGACATTATCCGCGTTCCACGTGACCAGGAATTTTGCTGATTATATCCGCACTTCACGGAATGGAGGTTTGACTCTTGGTGATATGTATATCGCCGAGCCATGGAACTGGGGGTTGCCGCTGTCCCGTTTCGCTTGATGTTGTGTCCGTTGTGACGAGACGAGTGTTGAGATGATCTCTAGGTCACTTGCGGCCCATCGAGACTCGGCTTCTTCTTTTGATGAAACCTGGAGAGGAGGAGTGTGATTCCTTTTTGTTTGTGCCCTTAGATTGTATACAGGGGTTGATGTAACATCACCTGTAGGACAAGAATTTTCATTTTCATTTTATTTCTTTTTCCGCGATGCTCTATCATTTCAGCTTTTATATCGCGAAGGTCGCGATTGCCCCATCATTTCGGCTATTTTTCGCGGTGCCCAACCATTTCGGCTATTTATTTTATTTTTACTCGCTGCTTTTTATTGCGAGCTGCCCTATCATTTCGGCTATTTTTCATGCATACATTTTTACTTGCTATTTTTATATTGCAAGTTGCCCCATCATTTCGGCCATTTCGTATGCTTGTGTGGCTTGTTGGCTTTTCGCTGCAAACTTGGATTTAGACACCGATTTCGGCATCAGCACCGCTACAACTGGGATATTGCCAGGAGCGAATCATCATTTGCCTCTGTCGATGTTGAACAAAGGTGGCTTAGTAAACAGGGTTAAGGGTTCCGTCGACTAAGGCTTTTGACTTCATAAGCCTTAAGGGTTTCACAAAGGCGTTTCTCCCTACAAGTCGTGAGGATCTCGTAGGTGTATTTTCTCCTTAGGAATCGTGAGGATTCCTAAGTGTATGTTCCTCTGTAAGTCGTAAGGATCCTACAAGAGGGTTTTCTCCTCATAAGTCAAGAGGACTTACAAGGGCTGCTCACCATATGGACATATCCCTAGTCACGGGTGGGACTTTGTTAGGGAAATGTTTATTCGCGCCCGTGGATTGTATACAAGGGTCAGTATTGAGCCACTTGTAGGGCATTATCGAAGTTTGTAGGGGAATTGCTTAAGCACAGGTTCATGTCTCTGCAACTTAAGACTTTCAAACCTTATGAGCCGTGAGGGTCCCATAAGAGAGTTCTCCTTACGAGTCGTGAGGATCTCGCAAGTGTAATTTCTCCTTAGGAATCGTGAGGATTCCTAAGTGTGTTGCTCCCTTGTGAGTCGTAAGGATCTCACGCAGGTGGTTTCTCCTTACAAGGTCGAGAGGACCTCGTAAGTGTCTTTTAACGAGGTTGCGCCTTTTCGGGTTTTCACAAACACTTGCCGGTAGCCCTGCTGTTTTTACTCACGGAGCCCTTTCGGGTTTTCGTCCGTGCCCATTTTGCTTGTGGACATACCGTTTTTTTTATTCCCCTTTTTTTCTTTTTTTTTTACGAGGTCGATCCCTTTCGGGTTTTCACGAACACTTGCTGGTAGCCCTGCTGTTTTTACTCACGGAGCCCTTTCAGGTTTTCATCCGTGCCCATTTTGCTTATGGACATACCGTTTTTTTATTATTATTATTTTTTTATTATTTTTTTTATCTCGTCAGCCTAAGGATGCTGCGGTAGTAGTTTAAGGACGTTTCGGTCCGTCAGTAGTTTAAAGACGTTTCGGTCCGTCATTAGTTTAAGGACGTTCCGGTCCATTCAGGAAAAGGCCAGTTACTGCTTATAGAGTTCGAGCTTAGGAAGATAGCGAGCGGACATAGTCGTCGTCATCTATCATTGACCTAGGCTATGGCTCATTAAGCATAGTATTTCTTCAGGAAGCGGCCATTTATTGGCCGGAAAGGCCTTTCACCGTGCATATCCATGAGCAAATAGGCTCCACCCTGGTAGACCTTGTCTATGATGTACGGGCCTTCATAGTTCGGCTCGAATTTTCCCCGCTTGGCACGGTTGGGGATCATAGGCCTTTTGACCACTAGCACGAGTTCGCCTTGGCGGAATGTCCTCGGTCGGGTCAATCTTTCATATGAGCGCGTCATCTTCGCTTTATAAGCTTCTAGATTTTGTTACGCTATGAGCCGGGTTTCATCAAGGGCGTCAAGCTCCTCAAGCCGAAGGTGGGCATTTTCTTCGTCCGTCAGCTCGTAGTGGACTGCCACTCGCAGAGAGGGTAACTCTATCTCGAGGGGGAGTACTGCTTCGGTACCGAATACCAACGCATATGGCGTCGTGTTCGTGGCCGTCTTGAACGTGGTTCGATACGCCCAAAGAGCTTCTTGCAACCTTTCGTGCCAGTCCTTCTTATTTCGGGACACCGTCTTCTTTATGATCTTTGTCAAGGTCTTGTTGAAGGCTTCGGCTAGACCATTAGCTCGCGGATTATAAACTGAGAAGTATCTCCAGTCTATATTGTGCTGCTGCACGAAGCGACTGATCTTGTAGCTTCTGTAGGCTGGCCCATTATCGGAGATGATCCGTCTCGGAGTTCCAAACCGATAGATGACGTGCGTCTTGAAGAAATGGAGGATATTCTCCGTCTTCACTTCCCTCAATGATACTGCTTCGGCCCATTTGGAGAAGTAATCAGTGGTCGCTAGAATGAAACGATGTCCCATGGACGATGCTGGTTCGATAGGGCCGACTATGTCAGTTCCCCACATCTCGAATGGCCAGCTGGCCACCGTCGGATGTAGTGGATTTGGATGCTGATGGATGAAGTCCCCATGAATCTGGCACGAATGACATTGCTTCGCATATTCAAGGCAGTCCTGAATCATCGTGGTCCGGTCGTAGCCCATCCGTTTAATCCTCAGCTTCATCTTCGGGCCCGCTTGGTGAGAACCGCAGAGTCCGTCATGAACTTCCTGAATGACTCTTTTCGCTTCATCAGGTCCTAGGCATCTCAACCACAGAGAGTCAAATGACCTCTTGTATAGAGTATTATTGATGAAGGCGAAAGATAAGGCTCGCTTCATGAGCTGGTGTCTTGAGGACGCATCCTCAGGCGCTCGGCGGGATTTGAAGTAGTCTATGAAAACTTCTCTCCAATCCTCGGCTTTTTCTCGGTCATTTATTTGCAGGGTCATCTGCTCGGTTGCTCCCTTTTCCTTGGATGTTTTCGGAGATATTTCTTCTGGGGCAAGCACCTGACGGCTCTGTACCACGATTCTGACGTCATCGAGATTCTCGTCAGCCAGTTCTTTAGCGAGCTTGGCTAACGCGTCCGCTTTGCTGTTTTCTGCTCGCAGTATGCTCTCCAAAGTGTATGAGGGAATTTGGGTCAACAATTGTTGCACCTTTTCGCCGTACTTTACCAACTCTGGTTTGCATGTTTGGCAGTCGCCATTTACTTGACTGACGACTAGCTGGGAGTCTCCGAATATGAGGAGGTTTTCAATTCCCATGTCGATGGCGATCTCAAGGCCTGCTATCAAAGCTTCAAATTCAGCTTCATTGTTCGTCCTTGGTTCTGTCAAGGAGAAAGCAAAGCGCATTATCCCTCCTTGTGGAGTTACGAAGATGAGGCCTACTCCTGATTTGATTATAGGGGTACTTTGTTTGCGCTTCTTCATGGAAGATGCTCCATCAAAATAAAGCTCCCATCGGGTATTGCTACCATCGATTGCGTCAAACGCATGTTCGTCTGGTAATTCGCAATTCAGAGGGGAATCGGCAGGTATCGGATGCTCAGCGAGGAAGTCGGAGATAGCCTGGCCTTTTACTGCCTTGAGAGGTTGATAGGTTATCGAGAACTCCATCAAGAGCAGGGCCCATTTAGCAAGTCTCCTTGTCAATATGGCCTTTGACATTAAATATTTAAGGGGGTCCACCTTCGAAATGAGACAGAGTTCATGCGCCAACGCATAGTGCCTGAGCTTTGTTATCGCGAAGATTAATGCCAGGCAGTGTTTTTCGATGGGGGAGTAATTGCTTTCTGCCCCCAGGAGAACTTGACTTAAATAGTAGAGTGCTCTTTTTTTCCCTTGATCGTTCTCTTGCGCCCATAATGCGCCTAAGGAACCTTCGAGGGCGGTCGTATAAAGAATGAGGGGCTTTCCTTTGACCGGAGCAGCCAGCACCGGCGGGTTTTGCAGGTATTGCTTGATCTCGTCTAGCGCGCTTTGGCATTTTTGATCCCAGACAAACGGGGTTCCCTTCCTCATCAGGTGACTGTAAGGGCGGCACTTGCCTGAGAGGTTGGCTATAAATCGCCGGATGTATGTGAGCTTCCCTTGGAGAGACCGCAATTGTTTGAGAGTCCTTGGCGGTGGCATTTCCATGATCGTCTTGATCTTCGACGGATCTATCTCGATGCCCCGGTGACGGACAATGAATCCTAGGAATTTGCCCGAGGAAACTCCGAATGCGCACTTGAGAGGGTTCATTTTCAAGTTGTATTGCCGGAGGCGTTATAATATGGTCTTCAAATGCTCCAAATGTTCCTCATATGATTTGCTTTTCACTACGAGGTCGTCGATATAGCATTCGACGATTTCATGTATGATGTCATCGAAGATCTTTGTCATGGCCCGCTGATAGGTGGCACCGGCGTTCTTCAAACCGAAGGGCATAACTTTGTAGCAGAATATACCCAAAGGAGTCCGGAAAGCGGTGTGCTTCTGGTCTTCGGGACACATCTTTATCTGATTATACCCTGATGAGCCGTCCATGAAGGAGAAAACCTCGTGAGTGGACGTATTATCTATCATCAGCTCCGTGACCGGCACCGGGAAGTCGTCCTTCGGGCAAGCTTTATTGAGATCTCGGAAGTCCATGCATATGCGCACTGTCCCATTTTTCTTCATCACCGGGACGATGTTGGCTATCCAATCGGGATACTCAACCCAGAGTCGATTAGCTTCTTGACTTCGGCATTGATTCTCATCTCAAGCTCAAGCCGCATTCTTCTTGGCGCCTGTTTGACTGACTTGATGTCCGGGGATATTGCCAATTTATGGACAGCTATTTCTGGATCTAAACCTGGCATTTCGGAATAGTTCCACGCGAAGCAATCTCTATACTGCATAAGCATGTCTTTTAGCGCGGCTACCCTTTCTTCAGATAGTAATTCCCTGACAAATGTTGGCCGCGGGTCGTTCGCTGTCCCCAATTCAATCTTCTTGAGGTTGTCTGCGGTAGTATGTATGCCATCTTCCAGCTCTTTCGGTGCTGGTGGAAATTCTGAGATCACCTCATCGTTGCTGTTTTCGAAGCACCAGGGAAGGTCATTCATGTTCTCGGGCTCTTCTTTCGATATTGTTATCATCTGAAAAGTGCGCATCCGCTTCCCAGCCCAATGTGGAACTGGTTCTGCTTCCGTGACTTTGGGTTCGTGCTTCTGTGGCTGCGTTACCCTCCAGTTGTCAGACAGAGTGAACTTACCGAGCCGATATTGGTCTTCGACCAAATTCTTGAAGGTAAAGCAGTCTTCGATAGGGTGTCCTATGGCTCGATGATAAGAGCAGTAGCCCGGATGAGAGACCTCGTTAGCTTTCTCAGGGTGCTTGGACTCCGGCAACGTGATCATTCGATGTTCTAAAGCGAGATCAAGTATCTTCTTCGTCTTGTCTCGAGGAAAGGAGTATGATCGACTCATCTTCTTTATGAGGGACAAATCCCGACTGCCTAATTCCCGATTACGTGACTTCCCAGTCCCGCTTTGTCGTCGTCGAATGCTTTTTCCGCTCTTTGACTTATCTCTGCCTCTGCGTCGGGCTTTTTGCACGGTAGGTTAACAAGGAGGAGCATCTTCGTCTTTTGCAGCATGTTGAAGAAGACGTTGCGTTCTGGCTTTCTCGTAGATGGCCATTTCACGATTGTGGTCGTCCCGAGCCTTTTTACCCACTCTCTTGATAAGCTTGTTCATTCTTTCCTCAAATGACGGACTCGGTATTCTGATTGCGAGATCTCGTTTTGACACGGGGTCGGCGCTTTCTGACAGGGCGTCCTCTTCTTCGTCGAAGTTATATGTGGCGTAGCTACTGTGGATTCGCTCCCATTTTCCGGATCTCACGTATCCAAGCCCGAGCGTCTCCATTCTCCCATTGGGCAGCTTGCGCTGAGTCCCAGGGACGTCCCAAATCCTGTTATAGAATTGAGCTTGTCGAATAGTCTGTTTTAAGGGTATCCCTTGGCGCTTCAATAGCCTTTTTAGTCCGTTCGTGTAGTATCTGGGCAAGCGGATGGGTTGGAGCCTGTCAAGCGTAGGATCCACGCCGTGCCAGATCTCTTTCTCTACTCTTGTCTCCGAGGATCGATAGAATAGGATCGCCTTTTCGCCTTTTCGTCTGGGAGGAATGTAAAACGTCTGCAGCTCTTGCACGCTGTGAGCCACAAGTGCGTCGAGATCTTTGTAGTGCTCCCGTGGAATCATAGTAATTTGGAAGCTCTGATCACCACCAGGGAGTTCTCGTATTGATGGCCGACTGGAGAACACAGCATTCACTTCATCTTCCGAGTCGCTTCCGAAGATCAACACGAGGGCGGACGGTCCCGAGTCGTTGCGTTGAGACGGCCCAGCGTAAACTATTTATTCCTCGTCTTCGGTATCACTCCCGAAAACAGGAATGGTGGCGGCAGCTTTGTTCTCTGGCTTGCGGCACCTCTCCATGTCCTCGAAATCTGGCAGAAAATATTTTGCATCCTCGTACTTGCGGACTTCATTCACGGAGAACGGGTTCAGCTCTCCTGTTACGGTATACTCGAGACCATCCTTGAAATACTTCATACACTGATGTTGTGTAGAAGGGATGATGTTGTACTCGTGTAACCAAGGACGACCGAGCAAGGCATTATAGCAGGTCTTGGCGTCAATGACGTGAAACTTAATATCTGTGACGAGTAGTCCGAAGCGTAATGTTAGTATTACAGATCCGAGAGTCCGTGACGACTGGGAGTCAAAGCCGGAGATGGTAATTTTATCACGAGCAAGGTGCTGAACGCTCATGCAGATTTCCTTCAACACCCGAACATTAAGGAGATTGACGGAGGATCCATTATCAACCAGGATTTTTCCTATCTTGATATCATGGCAATACCCAGAGACGTATAGGGGACGGTTGTGGTCGCACGTCCCAAGGAGCAGGTCTTCGTCACCGAAAGTGATATCGGCCGTGTGCACTTCTTCCAGTTCATACTTCATCCTTTGTTCGGCGAGAAAGACTTGGAATTGTTCGGGCTCTCGTAGCGCCTTGATTAATGAATCTCTCGCTTCCTTTGATAACAGGAGGGCGTCGAGAACGCTGAGCTGAGAGGGTAGCTTCCTCAGGTGCGCTAGGATGTTATAGTCCACTTTACTCTTCCTGGGTGGGTTCTTGGCAGTTAGCTCTTTCATGACTTGGTCATCTAAGGCGATATCCTCAGCGACCTTTTCCTTTCCCTTATCTTTTCTAGTTGCGGGTCCGAGATTCTTTTCCGGGAGCGTGCTATTGCGCAGCTGAATGTTTTCGCATGCCTCTGGTTCTTCCTCTTTCCCTAAAACGGATTCTTTAAAGAGAGGGCCCAGAGCCATTTCCTCATCAGAGTCGCTCCCAAAGGTGAGAACCTGTGATCCTCCTGCGTTGACCGTGTAACAGTTGCCGGTAGTTCTTTTGTGCCTGTTGGTTATATCTCTCTGCTCCCGACGAGTTTTGCGTTTCATTCGCTTAAAATGTTGTCGGTGAGCAACATACCCCTGCCACCATATCTTAAAGGCGTTGCACTCCTCAATAGGGTGTGAAATCTTCTGATGATACGAGGAGTAATTAGGGTGCCTCTTCGCCCCATTGAGCGTGTTTTCTTCCGAGGGTGGTAGCTTCATTCCCATTGACATGGCTTTGGCAAACCTTTTCCTCGTCTTGAATATGTTTTTATCCGCATCGGATGTCTTTTGATCTGGCGGGAGTGCTTCGACTCTTTCGTTTAGTCCCCTGCGTTTGGCTCCTTCCGATGTGGCCATCTCACGCTCCCGATCGGCTTTACTTTTCAGACGAATCTTGTCTAGAAAGGCGTCGATCATTTCATCTGTCGGCCATACAAGTTCTGGCTTGGGCTGTGCCCCCAGTTTCTCAGTGTCAGGAGTTTTCTCATCGTCCGTAAACGAGTGGGAAATCACCTGACAACTCGCCACATATCTCTCGGATTCATCCGATGAGCTTTCTCCATCATCTTCCTCCTGAAAGACGTGGTTGAGGAACTCTTGGAGTGTGACGGGAGTCCGCGCCTTTTGATTGTACTCTTCCAGCGCGTCAATCTGTTTCTGCAAATCCGTGCGCTTGTCTCCAGGCTTCACGGGCTTCTTGGATTTCTTCTTCTTTTTCTTTAGATTTTGACGGTTGGGTGTGAATACTTGGGCCATCACCACCGATCTTTGTAGTTGGGCGCGGCTTCAGCATCCCTTCGATTATTTGAGGTTCAAGCGGGTTCTTCCATTCGACCGCCGGACATGTATGAAGATCACTCAGCATCTTTTTGGTTTTAGCTGATAGCACGACCTCCCATGGCGCTTCTTCAATGAAAGAACAGGTTGCCCCTGGTGTATCCGCCTTCTTAGGAGTATGCAGCTGTGGCGGGTTCACCTTCCACTTCTCGGACAGCGCAAACTTGCCCTGTAGGTATTGATCTTCAATCCATCCTTTGAAGACGAAGCAATCCTCAATCGGATGGCTTACCGTTTGGTGGTAAGGGCAGTAGTTGGGGTTATTCACCTTGGTGGGTTGCGGCGGTCGCTTCGGGTTTGGTAAGTTGATAAGCCTGTTGCGTACCGCCAGCTTGAATAACCGTTTCGTCTTGTCCCGCGGGAACGAGTAGGGGCGCTTCATTTTCTCATTATAATACCGCCGCCTTTCTTCCAGTTGATCTGCTATCTTTGGGGCACAGGGTTGCTGTTGAGTGTTTGCAACGAAGGTTGCCTTCCCTTTACCCTTGTCATTCCGAGGTTCTAGCTTCGGGGGAGGCGGTCTGTGACCCATCTGGTCCATCTAGGCCAACTTGTCGATCAAAGCCTGGAACGTGGTTGGCTTAAAGAACATCATGAACTGTGAGATAGTTGCATGAGGATCTAGGGTACCCACGAACATGCACACCGCGGGCGCCTCCTCAATGCGTTGTTCGCATTTTGACCACAAGTTTCGCCAGCGTATAGCATACTGGACCCACGTTTCACCTGGTTTTATCCTGGCATTAATCAATGCCGTTATCGGGGTGCATTCGCTGGTGCTCGTGAATCGCTGAGTGAATAGCAACTCCATTTCAGCGAACGTCTTGACGGAATCGTTCGGGAGTTCCGAATACCATTCGAATGCGGTTTCTGATAGGCTGCCGACGAATTGGCGAAGCAAGAGCTTGTCGTCGCCGCCAGTGTTGCCACAAAGCGCCCTAAACTGGGCAATGTGCTGGTGGGGATTGCCCGTCCTCTTATAGACATGAAATTTCGATATTGTATAGCCCGGAGGGTACTTGATTTGATCATACCAGCTCGGATATGGTCGCCCTGTTCTGACAACTTGACCCGCTGCCTCAGTCGCCTGGTGAACTCGTATCTGTTGGGCTATGTATTCGTCCAGGTCAGCCTTGGAGATTGTTTCCTCCTTGGCTGTTGACAGAGCGGGTGGAGGATTTGACATTTCCCCCTGTCGTCTTCAAGAACGATTGGAGGATCTTCAGCAGGAGAATCTTGTTGGATCATCATTCCCACCATATCCTAGAACAGGAAGGCCATTCGTTGTATATTGGCTGCTTGTTCCGCGGCCTCTTTATCCTTCTTCTCCAATATCCTAAGAAGGAATTCAGCGTCAGTTTCTTGTTCCTGGCGTTGATCAGATGACGCTTCGGGGTTTTCTTTCGGCCCAGTGAGTGCGGCCATCGCGTTCATCATTTCTTAGAGCTTCTGCTGTTGCTCCTGAGCTTTGGTCACTGACTGTGTAAGTGGCCTATGACCCGTGGATGCACGGCTGTCCTCTTTTCCCAACGCCATGTATACCGTATGCACCATCATGCCCCCAAACTTGGGGCGTTTGTCCTTGACATTTGCTGCAGGAGTGGGGACTTTCTCCGGCTTTCTTCTCTTTTGAGCAGTCGACGTGGAGGGAGCCGTTGCAGCGGGCACCCAAGCGGTTGTCGTCCTTTGTTGTTTGACGTGATGGTTTTTTTTCTTCCTCCACTTTCGTCCTTTTCTGCCGGCGAGAGTGATCTTGAATAATTACCGAGTCCTGAACCCGTCGCCAGACCTTATAAATTTTGGAGGACAGCCGTTGAGGGGGCTGCTCCGGCTTTGTTTCTATAACATTCTCCGCAGGTGGAGGGGATCCTTTGAGAACCGCAGTTGGCGAATTTCTGCGTACCCTGTTCAGCAGCTCGAAGCTGTTCCCGGTTGGAATAGCAGCCTCAATTTCCACCGTTGGAGCTGGTAGAGTTAGTCCAGAGGGGGAGTTGCCCCCAGTCTTCCCTATCCGGCGCCAATGGCGACGTCGGACATGGAGGGTTGTTTGGATTGATTCAGCGATGGCTTCGTCTTGCCCCCTGTTATAGGAAGGGGCTACAGCTGGTGTCAGCCTTTCGAAGACCGACGTTCGTTGAGAAGCTACAGATCTCTGAGCGGGAGCGGGAACAGGGATAGTCAATCTCGTGAAGACCGACCCTCTGGGAGGAGAAGCTGCCTTGACGACTCTGGGAGCAGATGTCCTCTTTGGGATGGCCTTCTCAGGTGTCACGGGCTTCTTGGCGGGCCCTTGGGAGTTCAGGCTCAGTCTATTGAAGACCGAGGAGTTGGATGACCCGCTGAGAGGGGCCGTAGGAGTAGCAAGTCGATCAAAGACCGATTTCTTTGACGCTTCCGGTGCGGGCATTGGGATGTTAATGTTTATCGGCGGGAACATGGTCCCAAGAATAGACCGGTGGTAGCTTGAGTCACTTGCTCCACAGGCATAGTGAATAGGGAAGCAGCCTGCGGTCCATATGCTACACCTCCAGGTGAGGCGGAGCGTCGGTTGCATTTGCAGTTGGAGCAGTTCGAGCAGTTGTCAGCCATTGATCCTTTTGCTTTCTGCAGCAAACGAAACACCAAGTCTTAGTACTTCGAAACCCGAGGGCAACCATTAGCAAACCGCGGTTGGTTCGCGAATCACGACACACGAAGTGTGGAGTGGAAAGAGGAAAAGGTCCCACCGGGCATGCCAGAATCTGTTCCCCTCCGGATGACGGCGCGACGCGGACGTCTTGCCTGAGATTCGGGGCAGATGCTAATTGATGCTATCCGTCCACCTCTCCGAAGATGCCAAGTTGATTTATGGCACTGTATATCGAAGGTTTAAACGGATGCGTCCGATGTAGCAGACTTCGTCAGATTCCCTCTCGTTAGAGGGGTTTTTTTATTGTGGGGATGCACTTCCCTGCAGACGCAAGCCCCTGCAGTTAATTACGCTACCGCATTGCGGTAACAACTTTCTCCTTCTCCAGATGGTCACTTCGTGTCGTGTGTGTTTGTTTCGTGTTTGGTTGCCCGTGGATTGTATACGGAGACTGAGTTATGTCGTCGCCCGTAGGGCGTGGACCAGTCCAAATCCATATTATCTTGAATTTGGGTTTGGGGGTTTGGGTTTAAGGATACGTTAGCCTCGTTTGAGACCAAGATCAACTTAAACGTTAGTTAAGGATACGTTAGTCTAGTTTGAGACTAAGATAGACTTAACGGGATCGTTTAGATCCGACAAAAGAGCATTTGGGGCTCTATTGTTCCAGTTTAGGGACATAGTGGTCCATAGGTAGTTTAAGGACATTGCGGTCCAATGTTAGTTTTAAGACGTTGCGGTCAAGGTTAAGGACATCATAGTCCGTGGATTTTAAGGACTCCACAGTCCGGTGTTAGTTTTAAGACATCACGGTCAAGGTTAAGGACGTCATAGTCCGTTGTTAGTTTTAAGACATCTCGGTCAAGGTTAAGGACATCATAGTCCGAGGATTTAAGGACTCCACAGTCCGGTGTTAGTTTTAAGACATCTCGGTCAAGGTTAAGGACCTCATAGTCCGTGAGTTTAAGGACCTCACAGTCCGTATCAATATGTGGTTATCGAGACCTGTCACCTCTTTGAAGACGTTGAGGAATTAAAACGCCAAATATCAAAGGAGTGAAGAGATGTACCCTTAAACCAAGGTAGATTAAATAATCTTTGGCCCAATTTGGAACCAAGACCAGTTAATTATATTATGAGCCCATTAGCTCAATTAAGTCTGCATTGAGGACTTATGGCCACCTTGGGCTAAGTCCCATCATGTTTAGAATATTGGCCCTCTGTTGGCTCATTGAAGGGGAGGCTTTGCCTTTAGAAACTTAGCCAATTGGGCTGAAGTTAATGTTTAACACTAAGAGATAATCAGTGTTAAACACTAGAAACAGATCTTTCAAATTAGTGTTAAACACTAAAGCAAATCAGTGTTAAACACTGGAAACGGAGGTTCCAGATTAGTGTTTAACACCAAGGCAAAAGGGGTCACGTGGTAGCACGTGAGTGCGCCCTGCTTCTCTATATTTAGTTCTGTCAAAAAACAGCATCACATGCTGTCACGTGATGGGAATTTAGGTGTTTTCTTCGTTAGAGCTTCAGCCAAGGGGTCACGTGGTAGCACGTGAGAGCGCCCTAGAGCTTTTGTTTCTTTTGCTTTCTCTCTGTGTGGTTCAAAGGTCACGTGGGACACGTGAGGCGTTGCCTCAAAGCTCTTTTTCTGTGGATCTTTGTAGGGGTCACATGGGGCACTTGACTCTGATTCTTTGCATGTTTTTAAAGATCTGTTCATCTTTTAAGAATTAAATTCTTCATAGGGTTAAACCCTAGCAATAACTTTAGAGGGATTAAATTCCCGCTTTCTTTTTTTGAAGAATTATATTCTCAGATAGGGTTAAACCCTGATTTACATTCTGTAGGAATTAAATTCCCATATATATGAAGAATTAAGTTCTGGCATAGGGTGAAACCCTAATTTCCTTTTAAGGGATTTAAATTCCTGTGAGTTTGAGAGAATTAAGTTCTCAATTAGGGTTAAACCCTAGTTCTGTCCATTTTGAAGGAATTAAATTCCTGTAGTTTTGGAGAATTGAATTCTCATATAGGGTTAAACCCTAATTTTATCTTGGAGGAATTAAATTCCTATAACTTTGTGAGAATTAAATTCTCAAAATTTAATTCCTCCTCTATGTTTTAGATCTGCATGGCAGGATCTCTACCCAATGAGAATTAAATTCTCAATTCATGGGGAGATGTGCACTTTGCAGATTCTCTACCAGAGGAAGAACTAAGTTCTTTTTTTTTTATATATATAAGAGTTAAACTCTTTTGAGAATTAAATTCTCTTTTGAAGCCTCTCCTTTCTTACCTAGGGTTTTCTTTTGCAGAGGATCAAATTCTTCTAAAATCTCAAGGCTCTATTTCTCTCTCTCTGTATGTCTCTCTCTCTGTGTATCAAAAGAAAAGGTCCAAAGGTCTCGAAAAAAGTCCCTCTCTTCTTTTCTTGGCTCCTATTTATAGGAGAAGGAAAAGAATCAATCTGCTAAGTAAATCTCTCATTGGGAGACTTGATTTATATTTATCATTAATTTGGGCCTTTAGATTGTTAGGTGAATTTTATTCACCATTGGATTTTAAATCCAAAGATATCTATTTGTTATTTCGGTTAGATTTAGGGGGAAAATCTTTCCAAGTCCAAGATTTTTCCATAAATTGGTGATATTTAATCACCTTTAGATTTTTAATCCAACGGTTTCAAATAATCTTTCTCCATTTCGGAAAGACTTGAGAGATCTTTTCTCAGAATTTAATTCTGTCATAGAAATAAGGCTCTTGAGGCCGGTCACGTGCGGCCACGTGACCGTTGGTCACGTGTGCGCACGTGATCACTGGTCACGTGTAGGCACGTGACCCCCCCTGAAATGGGCTTCACTTCCTTCTGCGCTCTGTTCTTTACCGCTGCTTAGCCATCACGTGTCAACACGTGACCGCTGGTCACGTGCTAGCACGTGATGCTTCCTCCGGAGCTTCTTCTTGACTTTTAATCCGGGAATGGAAGTGCTTTGTGCCACTGCTTTTAGATGTCACGTGCCAACACGTGACCAATGGTCACGTGCTAGCACGTAATGCCTCCTCCGTAGATTTTCCTGATTTTAAATCAGGAAACACCAAGGTATTGATCGAAAGAGGGTCAACAGGAAAGCTCATCAGAACCTTGCAAAGTCTATGAATTACAATTGTCGTACAGTCCGGTCTCTTCGTCTAAGAGTATCGCATATCGGGTATAGGGTTTGGAATCCGTCAGACCCCAATAACTCGATAAGTCGTGCGACAGAGGACTCATAACCAGCCGAAAATACAACTAATAACACTTATCAGTTTATCTCCACTGCGGTGGCTACAGACTTATGGTTGCAGTCATGTCCTGCACAGCGCGACATCAACTCTTTATACCGGGAGAGACGAATCCCCTTGACTGCTCACTGCCTCCACGTGCTTCCTTTGAGACTATACCCAACAAAAACCTATTTGCATCACTCCTTTTAGCCGTGGTAGGGTAGAAGTCTAAATATAGTAGGAATACACATGAGACACTATGGCAATCTCAGGTCTCAGGGACTACCCTGTACTCATGTTACCAGAGAACTGCTACCTGACATTGGTATATTACCAACTATGAGTTCTCGGTGAGTTGGTCCAGTGTAACTCATCCAATGAGCACTTGTATACAATTCTCGATGTCAAACACCAATAACTGCAGGATTAGCTATCGCCTTCCAATCAGGTTAGGAAACGTACACACTAGTCTAAAGTGGAGTATCGATGTCCAGTCTCGATACTCTTATGATTATGGACATTTAAGGATATGCTTATCGACTACCCAGACCCCATTATTATGATCTCCATCATCGTCCTGGTGATCAAGAAAAATCCTAACGGCTCTATCTCATGTCTTAATAATACGTGATAACTAGTAAAACGTATTCACACGATAGATAAAGACAAATCAGATAGCATACTATCATCTCGAGTAAGATTGTTCTCTCGTATAGATCCTTCTTCAATTAAAATAATTGCCTTGAGGGCACCTATATCCAACAACGTCTTACTAACATATTGAAAGACGACGTAGAATAGTTTGGATCCTTAGTACGTTCAATAAAAGGACTGAGACGTGTTATCGCCTCTTTCTCATCTCTCTTATCTTCAGAGTCATTCAATGCTGACATATTATAATAATCTCTCGGTTTCCAACGACAAACAACACTCCAGTCAACGTTCTTCAAGTCCCGAGAATAATATTATTGGGGTCAAAATTTACACCCCGGTTGACCAAGTCAAAATCAAAGTCAACCCCAAGCCAAGTGGGCCCAAGCCCAGGTCAAGTGGGCCAATGCCTAGATCGAGCCCGAACACGAAGCGGCCGGCCTCCCCCATGCCAAGATAAAAATTTTGTAATAAATAATTTTGATGTATTTTTTATTTTTATTTTATGCATGAATGTAAGAAAAATGGGTATAAAGCCAAATTTTTGTAAAACTAATGGCTCATGTGCAAAAAAATTGAGCACATGAGACATGGGATGGGCAAAATGCCATTATGTAAAGCCCAAGGGGCTATATGTAAAGTGTGTAGCCTATAAAGGTAAAGATAATGAAAATATCTAGGATCTTTCTTTCTCTCTAAAAAAAAAATCAAGGTCTGTGCCTCCTTCTCCATCCTCAAGGTTCTAGACCTTCTTCCTTTTTTGAATTAAATCAAGAGTTTTACTCTTCCTTTTCCAAAACTAAATAGTTTTTCACCACAAAACTTATAAAGGGGAGCTCAGATCTTCCATTAGATCTCAAAAAGGGGGAAATTTTTAAAATCTCACCCCTCTTGTTCTTCAAGATCCGGCCAACAAAGAGGAGGAAAAAGGGGACCCATCTCCGAAAATCCCACTTTGGAAAAGATCCAAGGCTCAAGAGAAGATCCCAGGCTTAAGAGAGAAGAACCTCTGAAGATTTTTAGGGAGTTCAACTCCAAGACCCAAATCCTCGAACGAGTTTAACTCCTAATCCAGATATTTTGGAGTTTAACTCCACTCAAAATCCTCTTTTGGAGTTTAACTCCTATTTCCGGAGGTAAAAAAACCCTTCCTTTCTCTAGCGCCCAAGCGTCCAAGCGCCCACGTGCCGGGCACGTGGGGCGCTGGCGCCGGCGCCCGAGCGCCCACGTGCCGGGCACGTGGGGCGCTGGCGCCGGCGCCCGAGCGCCCACGTGCCGGGCACGTGGGCGCGCCAGCGTGCCGACCAAGTGAGGCGCTGGCGCTCACACGTCTTTTGGACGCTATTTTCTCCTCATTTTACATGCACTCCACACTAAAAATACCTCCTCTGTTAGAAAAAAATTTCTAACGGGACGCTGCCCCACACCCCGCAAGGGGGCTACTAGTTTAGATCTCACCCCTCTTGTTCTTCAAGATCCGGTCAACAAAGAGGAGGAAGAAGGGGACCTATCTCCAAAAATCCCACTTTGGAAAAGATCCAAGGCTCAAGAGAAGATCTCAGGCTTAAGAGAGAAGAACCTCTGAAGATTTTTTGGGAGTTCAACTCCAAGACCCAAATCCTCAAAGGAGTTTAACTCCTAATCCAGATCTTTTGGAGTTTAACTCCACTCAAAATCCTCTTTTGGAGTTTAACTCTTATTTCCGGGGGTAAAAACCCTTTCCTTTCGCTAGCGTCCAGGGCCCAAGCGCCCAAGCGCTCACATGCCGGGAATGTGAGGCGCTAGCGCCCAGGGTCCAAGCGCCCAACTGCTTATGTGCCTGTCACATGAGGCGCTAGCGCCCGCGCCCGAGCGCCCACGTGCTGGGCATGCTAGGCGCTCGCGCGAGCGCGAGCGCCGGCGCGCGAGCGCCCGAAGCGCCAGCGCCTGAGCGCTCGAAGCGCCAACGCCAACACCCGAGCGCCCACGTGCCGGGAACGTGGGGCGCTAGCCCCCGAAGCGCTAGCGCCAGCGCCCACGTGCCGGGCACGTAGGGTGCTAGCGCCCAAAACGCTAGCGCCAGCGCCCGAGCGCCCACGTGCCGGGCAGGTGAGGCGCCAGCCCCCACGTGCCGGGCTCGTGAGGCGCCAGCGTCCAAAGCGATTGCACCAGCGCCCGAGCGCCCACGTGAGGCGCCGGCGCCCAAAGCGCTGGCTCTAGCGCCAGCGCCCAAGCCCCAGCACCAGCGTGCTAGGCATGTGAGGCGTTGGCGCTCACCCGTCCTTTGGACGCCATTTTCCTCTCATTTTACATGCACTCCTCACTAAAAATACCTCCTCCGTTAGAATAAAATTTCTAACGGGACGCTGTCCCACACCCTGCAAGGGGGCTGCTAGCCCCCTTGACCCCCAGCCCACTATCCGGATAGCGGGACCCCCGTAAAAACTTTGCAGGGCCCCCGATATATCCTAAACCCCTTCAAAACACAACACTGCACATTGAGTTCGCTTGACCCGTTTGACCCGTCAATCGGAGGTTCTCTCGCTCCAAAGGCGAGGGGTAATTAACGGCAGCTTAGTCTGCGGTTGCCGGAGATTCGGATCCCCACAATCAATAAACCCCAGCCTACCCTAGGCAGGGGGAATCTGTAATGCGCTTGACAAGCGCGCGCGTATTCCCATCTCAATGGGGTGACGAAAAACACCCTACAGATTCTGGCACACCCGGTGGGTCCTTTCTCTCCTCCTATATCTCGGGTCAAGTGTTCATGCGAACTCATTTAACATATATGCCAATATTTGTACTGAAATAATGTTTTTCCGTGCAGCAATCAACTTTCAACGACAATGTCTCCCAAGATGAATTCAGCTTCCGATGCGACTCCGATCTCATACGTGGTCAAGATCAATGCCCGTGTAGTTCTCCCTGCCAGTCTCAGCCAGCTATGGGAGGAGCTACCTCGTCAATTTGGTTCGGTCATCATCTACCCTGCTCGAAGCGCTCATCTGGCGGAGGTCCCGAAAAACCAACCGGCCAAACCGACCTCAAGGGGCAAGAGGCCAAATGTCGTGGTCGCCAGAGCATCCCACCCCAAATGCAAATCTATGTTCGAACAACTCTCTACTGTTCCGACTGGGGGCAAGGCCATCTACATCAATGGGGCCACAAAGCATCTCCAGCAAGCTCAGACGATGCCATTAACAATCGCGGGAGCAGGCATCTTCTCTGGGCTCTCTGTCAGTTGGTCTACGGCGGCTTCCCGAAGAGCCGTAACCAGCCGAGTGCTCAAAACAGAAAGGCTGAGACAGAAGCGGCTCAGGTATCGAGCCAACAAGAGGGCCAGGACTTCGGCCAAGTGGAAGCTTGTGAGGTTCCAAGAGTAGGGTTACTCTGTGATGACGGCTGAATCGGCCGTAAAGGTCAGGAATTCTTTCGAATCTCTGAAATGGGTTCAGAAAAATTCCATGACCGCCAGAATCAAGAAGACAGCGGTCCGAACGTTGCTACAAAGAGATGTGTCCCGGCCCCAATAGAAAAAGTATGACACTGTCTCTTTAAGAGTCTATCAGGCACTCTGTGCCGCGCAAAAACAGTGGAGCAAAACCAAAAAGGAAGCGTCAGCACCATTCAAGAATCCGGCCAAGCCAGCCGCCTTCAGTCGACTTCCCGTTACCGAAACAGGAGGGTCAAGACAGCAATCCATGAAATCAGCCGCCAATAATAAAAAGATAGCTGGATATGTTATCCATACGGTCTATATGGCGGGTGGGCGCCCCAGCGACAACCTTCGCAGCAAAAGCAAGGATGGGGCCAGCACATCCTAAGCCCAATCTGGCTTGAATGTGGTTGCCGCTTCCCAAGAACAGCCGCCTCCGCTGGATGATGAAAACCCTCTCGATGAGGATGATAGCCAGAAAGACCCCTTAGTCCATGTAGAGTCAAGCTCGGACAGCGAGGAAGAGCCGACTTTCCGCCCCAGGACCGTGGAGCAAGAGCTGCTTCAAGAGCTTCGAAAACAGCTCAGGAGCAAAGATAAAGAGATGGCCAAGCTCTATTCGAAAATTGACGACCTAACGAACGTTGTGATGCAGCTTAAGGCTCAAATTGCTCGAGCGCCTCCCAATCAAGCACAAGTCGCTACTCATGAGCCGGATGATGACAATCCGAAGCGGCCGATGCCTGTTCCTTTGGGTTCAAAATTGGTCGAGCTGCACGAAAGCCGGCCGCATTCCACTTTTGGGGACGCTTTGGCCCCAGATAGCACTATCCCGCTAACACAAGATTGGATAATGGATTTGGTCACCAGCAAGGTTAAAACATTGGTGGCCGAAGCTGAAACTTAGAAAGAAACTGGCGATAGTGGGCGGCCATATCCCGTACAGTACGATCTGATCATGTTTCCGAGCGGCTACGTCATTCCTAAGTTTGGAAGATTTGACGGGACGGGAAATGCAAATCAGCACGTCGCCCACTTTAAAGAATCATGCGGAAATACAGGGGGCAATGATGCGCTCCTTCTTCGTCAGTTTGTCAACAGCCTGACCGGCGTCGCTTTCGACTGGTATGCGAGTATACCAGACAGGCCCATCATTACTTTTTCCCAAATGGAGTCTCTGTTTCGGCAAAGATTCATGAGTATCAATGATAAAATCTCCATTGCTGACCTTGTGAGGACCAAGCCGGGGAAAAATGAAAGTAACACCGACTTTATCGCCCGAT
This sequence comes from Agapanthus africanus, assembly GCA_030015575.1. Classification (NCBI taxonomy): domain Eukaryota; kingdom Viridiplantae; phylum Streptophyta; class Magnoliopsida; order Asparagales; family Amaryllidaceae; genus Agapanthus; species Agapanthus africanus. Next base: position 81,775,440 of record CM057339.1, on the reverse strand, counting down.
GACGTAATCTCACGGTCAAGTGCGAACCACCACTGGAGCAGGACCGATCCGTCAGCCTCCTCATTGGTATTCTCAGTAATTGGATGGTCCCATTCTTGTGTACGGCAGGCCTCAAGACGTTTCAGGAGCTAACCAAGAAAGTCTAAATGCTGGAATGCTCGAAGCAAGAGTCTACTCCGGACTCTCAGAAAGACAAGACTTGGAAAAGCAAGCGGGACGACAACCGTTGAAGCGGGAATTCCAGCAGTACCAATGTCTTCAATGCGTCCGACAATGAAGACAAGCGAAGGGCAGGCGATTCCAAAACCAACCTGTCTCGAAAGCCATTGCTGGGAGGAGAAGGGCCTTCCCTTGAGGAGAAAAAGAACAAGGTTTACTCTTTCAGAAGGGACAAGGTCCACAAGATATTTAAAGATGCCTTGAATAACGGTTTATAATTGCCGGAGTCGAAAATACCTCAAGAAACAAAAATGACCGACAATCCCCTGTATTGCTCGTACCACCGAGTAGTAAGCCATGCGATCGACGATTGCTATATCTTCAAGGAATGGGTCGAGAAGCAGTACAAGGCTGGAGAGATCAAGTTATCCAAAAGTGTGTTGGTGAACAATCAAGTTGCAACCACTAACTTTATACAAACAGAAGCTGAAGTCTTCTAGGAGAAGATAGCTGAACCCGCTGCCCTGAGAAATGAAACTGACTCACCGCAGCCTCCGTGGAGTATGTACATATCTAATAAGATGAAGAAGATGTTAAAGTTACTTCGGAAAGAGCCTAGGACGGAATGGAAAGGGCAGAAGAAGCCTACCATTCCAGCTGCAAATGCGGCTCCATCAGGCTCAAAATCCAAAATGCTCAAGAAGAAGAAAAGTGCAGCTCGGCGCAAAAAAGAGTATGCAGGGAGATTGACCATTCAAAAATATATCGATTCCCTCGAAGACTATGAACAGAAGGAAAGATCTCTGATTCAATTGAAGGAGTTCCTCTCTATAGAAGCGGCTGAAATTCTGGAGGAGTTAGAAAAAGACTCTAATGAAGAGATCCCTATAGTGACCTGCTATGCCATCCATCTTGGCAGCGACTATGAGGAGGAGCTCTGTTTTCCCGAAGAGGATGAGGAGCTCGCCACAAAGGCCAACCAAATCCAGCTCAGAAGCGGCAGGGCTCTGCCGCCAAATCAGGGCAATGCCCCAAAAGAAAAAGGAAAAACATGTGGCTAATGAGGAAGATGGTAGAGAACCGGCTGATGGAAACTCAAGTCCTTCCTCGGTGGACTATAACGTCTTGGCTCATCTCCGAAAGCTTCCGTCTCTCCTGAGCATCTACGAAGCCTTGGTCCTATCTAAAGAGCTTAGAGATGTTCTCATTCACGCTGTACAAAACCCTGAGCGGTATCAGGCTCGCTTTGCAGAAATTAATATGAAAGAAGCCCAGTACGCTTTGCATGCCGCCGCAGTCACGTTTAAGGACGAAGACTTGCTACTTGGAACGGCTGAGCATAATCAGCCGCTTTACATGACTGGGTACAACGACGAAGATCGAATTAATCGCATATTGATTGATCCGGGATCCTCAGTGAACATCATGAACTTGCGGACTCAGAAGAGTTTGTCAATGGACGTCCGACACCTGTCAAGGGAAAGGATTGTCATTCAAGGCTTCAATCAAAACTGCCAGCAAGTTCTGGGGTCTATAGCTTTGCCAATCAAATTTGGGGATCTGCAAACTGAAGCTAAGATATACGTGATCGATGCTGACAAGTCTTATAAAATTCTCTTGGGACGGCCGTGGCTCCACGATTACGGCATCGTTCCGTCAACTCTCTATCAATGCATGAAGTATACTAAAAATGGTGAAGAAAGACGCATTGACGGAGACATCCAGCCGTTCGGTGTGCATGAAGCCCGATATGAAGATTCTCGGTACTTTGTGAACCTTCAAAGTGCCGAGCCACAGCTGACTAAAGACAGAACAGCCCCGAAACTCAAAAGCAAGTCTGAGTCGGCTGTCACCTTCAAAAGTAGAAACCCCCAAGTGCGCCCGTGTTTCGGTAGTGACACCGATGAGTCCAACGCTGGAAGTCCGTCCTTCCGTAAAACTTGCCCTCGTTTCGGTAGCGATACGGACGAATCTGATACCGAAGGCCCATCTAGTAGCAAAGTCCGCCTTCATCTTGGCAGCGACACTGAAGAGTCGACTTGCCTTGCAACAGCTATGCAGATTGGACCCCCATGCAATAAGCGAAACTATGAGAGACCTTCAAAATTACAGAAGGGTCCTTAGTTATCACAAGGGTGCCAAAGCAGATGTGCAAAGAGCTCGATGCATTGTCAGTCTTTACCATGGACTAGCTAAAAACTTTCTACGTTCCCGGAAGAAAAAATGGATAGAAGGGCATCCTGTTTTATGGGTCAAATCCTGTTGTGCACCCGGACGATTTGTCTATCGTGTGCCTTCCCTATGAGAGAGGCATAAGAGCCGTCCTCAATCCCAGATACTATGGGCCCGAGATGCGGGAATATTTCAAAAGATGCGGGTGCCGGTTATATCAAATGGAGTCCGAGGCAAAGTTTTATGAAGGGCTATGGCATCCGCCTCAGGTCCGAGCACTCATCAATAGAAGAATTCTAGATAAACGGGGCATAGGTTTCATCCAGCCTGATTCCAAGGCATGCTACATGATCCATGTTGGTGAAGCCAGCAAAAGGTCAAATGATGATGACGAGCTAGCCGAGCCAGAAGAAGCTCCTCAAGAGCTCGAAGATGGCGGACAAGCAACCATTGACGAGCTAACCGAGATTGACTTAGGAACGCCCGATAATCCAAGGCCGACCTACATCAGCTCACTCTTTTAAGAAGAAATGAAAGAGCAGATAATCGCCCTGCTGCATGAGTTCGTCGACTGCTTCGTGTGGACGTACAAAGAAATGCTTGGCCTTTCCCCTGAAGTGGACGTGAATAAGCTGGCTATATCTCCTGATGCTAAGACAGTCAAATAAGATCCTCGAAGAATGAGAAGGGAACTGGAAGAAAAGATCATCGAGGAAACCAAGAAACCCATCAATGTCGGCTTCATCAGGGAAGAGAAATATACGGACTGGATCACATGCATAGTTCCAATGAAGAAGAAAAATGGGCAGATCCGAGTTTTTGTCGATTTCAGGGACATCAACAAAGCATGTCCTAAAGACGACTTCCCGATACCAGTCATGGAAATGATGGTCGATGACACCTCAAATTACGAGCTATTCACCTTTATGGATGGCTCGTCTAAATATAATCAGATCAAGATGTCGTCTGAGGATGAGAAGCACACCGCATTTCGAACCCCGATCGGAATATACTGCTACAAAGTGATGCCATTCGGACCGAAGAACGCAGGTGCTACATATCAAAGGGCAATGACCCATATCTTTGATGACCTAATCCATAAAGTCGTCGAATGCTATGTTATGATCTGGTCGTCAAGACTAAAACCAAGGCCGACCACATCCAAGATCTTAGGACCGTTCTCACCAGACTGAGGGAATACGATCTGAAGATGAATCCTCTGAAGTGCGCTTTTGGCGTGTCATCGGGAAAATTCCTGGGCTTTATAGTCTGACATCGGGGGATCGAAGTTGACCCATCCAAGATAAAGGCCATCATGGAGATGCCCCCTCCAAATAATCTGACGCAGCTAAGATCTTTTCAAGACAAGCTTGCTTATATACGATGATTTATCTCAAATTTATCGGGAAGATGTAGGCCCTTCTCAAAGCTCATGAAGAAAGGGGCTCCTTTTGTCTAGGATGCCGAATGTCAAGAAGCGTTCGAAAGCATCAAACGATACTTGTTGCGCCCTCCACTGCTTGCTGCCCCTATTCTAAATAAACCATTGATTCTCTATACTGCCGCGCTAGATGAGTCACTCGGTGCACTCCTTGCCCAGAACAACGAGGAGGGAAAGGAGAATTCCCTATACTACCTCAGTCGAACTTTAGTCGGGGCGGAACACAACTATTCCCCGATCGAAAAGCAATGCCTGGCTCTGATATTCACTGTGAAGAAGTTGAGGCACTATCTGCTTTCTCATCGAGTTATGCTGATCTCCAAGGTCGACCCGCTCAAACACTTAATGACCAAAGCAAGCATAGCCGGTAGAATGGAGAGATAGGCCGTCATGCTGCTTGAGTTTGACATAGTTTATACTTCTCAGAAAGAAGTAAAAGGGTAAGCTCTTACCGACTTCCTTGCTGCTCATCCCGTACCAAAAGGGTCACCGCTCAATTGCGAGTTACCCAACGAACAAGTACTGCACCTCGAAGATGATGAGACATGTTGGGAGCTCTACTTCGATGGAGCCTCATCAATGAGGAGCTCCGACAAATTAAGCTCCCGCAAATAAAAGCAGGGATAGGATTGGTGTTCACCACGCCATCAATGGGAACCATACGACATTCTTTTGCTTTCACCGAGCCTCGCACAAACAACGAGCTTGAGTACGAAGCTCTGATAGCTGGTCTGGAGCTTGCCATAGAAATGGAGATCCTTCGGCTACGAATATACGGTGACTTCCAGCTTGTCGTGAACCAGGTAAGCGGCGACTATAAGATATACAAGCCCGAGTTAGCTCGATACAGAAGCCGAGTGGTGGAACTCATGAAACGGTTCACTCACATTGATCTAATGAGAGTTCCTAGAGCGTTGAACGGAAAAGCCGACATCCTCGCTCGCCTAGCTAAGGAGCTGGCTGATCCTGACATGGACTCTGATCACGGTCAGGAGCCGGCAAATTCTACCTCCAGTCTCTCTACAAGAAGAGGAAAGCGAGGAACAAAAAAGCAGTCCTGCCGAAGAAGCTTCGATTATCCAAGATGAGCCCGATTGGAGAGAACCATTTATAGAGTACCTCCGATACGACAAGCCGCCCGAAGGAAAATCTGTAAGGATTCAGCTGAAGAAGAGAGCTCTCCGATACGTGTTTGTAAATGACACGCTATACCGCAGGTCATATGACCAACTCTGGCTCAGGTGTCTATCACTGTCCGAAGCCCAAAAGGTCATGAAAGAAGTTCACTCGGGCGTTTACGGTGCTCACCAATCTGGTCCCAAGATGCGACTTCAAATTAAACGGCTTGGGTATTACTGGCCCAGTATGATACAGGATTGCGGAGAGCCTGCAAAGAAATGTTATATCTGCCAAATTCACGGTGATTTCATTCACAAGCATCCCAATCCGTTGCATCCTACGGTGGCGTCGTGGCCCTTCGAAGTCTGGGGAACCAACATAGTTAGCCCAATTGATCCTCTGTCATCCAAAGGCCATTGGTTTATATTGGCCGCAACTGACTATTTCTCCAGATGGGCTGAAGTTGTCCCGCTAAAAGAAGTCAAGACAGAAAATATTCTGACTTTTTTTCAGCATAATATTCTATACAGCTTTAGTACACCAAGAAGAATCATTTCTGACAACAGCCCTTCTTTCAAGAGCTTCAAAATCTCAAGGTTCGCTACTCAGCATAAGATAGATTGGAGATATTCCTCCATCTATAATCCAAGAGCCAATGGGCTAGCCGAAGCCTTCAATAAGACTCAATGCAAGCTCATGAGGAAAAATGCTTCAGCTAACAAGACTGGAATCTCAAACTCCACGAGACGTTATGGGCATATCGTACCACGCACCGTACTCCAACTCAGCTCACTCCATACTCATTGCTCTTCGGAGTGGAGGCGGTCTTCCCTCTCGAAGTCGAAGTTCCAAGCTTAAAAATGGTCGTTCAGCACGAGTTGACGGAAGAGGAAAACGTGCTCCTTCGGCTCGAAGAGCTCGACTCCCTCGAAGAAAAGAGGCCAGCAGTACAGAAAAATCTGGAGCTGTACCGAGCCCAAATGTCACGGGCCTATAACAAGATGACTCGTCTCCGCGCTTTCAAGAAAGGCGAATTGGTGCTGGTCCTCAAAAGACCGATTATCCCCAATCGACATGCCAAGGGAAAATTCGAGCCAAACTGGGAAGGACCGTACGTCATCGAGAAAGTGTTTGACGGAGGATCCTACCAACTAATAAGTGCCGAGGGAGAAAGGCCCGTGCCACCCATCAATGGCCGATATCTTAAGAAATACTATGCGTGAATGCTCCAAGTCACAGGCGAATCGAGCACACCAGCCCTACGGTCTGGATCATATATCCTGCAAAACCGTATACAATCCACGGGCGTAAACGACCCCTATCTCTCCCAAAGTCCTACCGGCGAGACTATATTTAAAGTCTCACCGGCCTATAAAAAAACGGTATGTCCACAAGCAAAATGGGCACGGATGAAATCCCAAAAGGACTCCGTGAGTAAAAACAGCAGGACTGCCGGGGAGTTTGTGAAAAACCAAAAGGGCGCAAACTCATGAAAAGAGATAAAATACACTCGCAAAGTCCTCTCGACCTTATGAGGAGAAAATCCCTACGTGAGATCCTTACGACTCACAAAGGAGCAACACACTTAGGAATCCACATGATTCCTAAGGAGAACATACACCTGCGAGATCCTCGACTCGTAGGGAGAAAATACTTTTATGAGACCCTTACGGCTCATAAAATTGAAAAGCCTTAGGTGATAGGGATCTAAACCTGTCTCCTGAGCCATCGCTCCCCAACGGGCAACGACAAATGATGAGTCGCTCCTGGCATTTCGCTTCAGTGTTAGCGATGCTGATGCCGACCAAAAACCTAAATCCCAAGTCCTTCCGGGGCAAATGATGAGTTGCTCCTGGTATTATTCCAGTGCAGCAATGCTGATGCCAAACAAGATCCAAATTCCAAGTCCCCAAACGGCGAATGATGAGTCGCTCCTGATATCATATTCCAGCGCAGCGATGCAGACGCCAACCAAAATCCAATCTCCCAAAATTCTTCCAGCCCTACGGTTGGTCCCCAAGTTGACTACCGTATACAATCCACGGGCTCAAATAATTCTCATCATCCCCATGCCCCACCGCAATCACCAGTTACGCGGCCGGTCTCCGCACTTGGAATTATGCTCCATTTGGGAAGACACACTCATGTGTCCTCACGATACATGACAAGAACAAACTTACGGGATCCTTACGACTCGTAAGAAAACACCTTCGTGGGTTCCTTACGACCCACAATGGAAAAACACACGTGGGAGTCCCCACAACTCTTAAGGAGAAAGTATACCTACGAGATCCTTTCGACTTGTAGGGAGAAAATGCTTTTATGGGACCCTTACGGCTAATAAAATTGAAAAGTCTTAGGTGATAGGGATCTAAACCTGTCTCCTAAGCCATCGCTCCCCAACAGGAAAATACAAATGATGAATTGCTCCTGGCACATGTACTTCAGTGTTAGCAACGCTGATGCCTACCCTAACCCCAAAATTCCAAACTCCAATACAATAGACCCCTAAGTCTTTAAACTGGGAACAGATGACCCCTAAGTCGTTAAACTGGGAACAAATGACCCTAAGTCTTTAAACTGGGAACAGATGACCCCTAAGTCGTTAAACTGGGAACGAGGGAAATTCCCTCACGACAAATGATGATTCGCTCCTGGTACCATATTCCAGTGTAGCGGTGTTGATGACAAACCAAAACCAAAACCCCAAAATCCTCTCATGGCAAATGATGATTCGCTCCTGGTACCATATTCCAGCGTAGTGATGCTGATGTCAACCCAATTCACATCAAATCAACAAGAAAACCAATGACCACCCTGGCGGAATCAAGCTCCACCTAGGAAACAAATCAAACCCTGACACCGTAAGAAGCGGAGCAAGTCAAATCAAGCACCGACCGTCCAAGTCGCAAAAAGGGCAGCACTAACCATCCAAGTCGCTAAAAGGGCACCACCGGCAGTCAAAGTCGCAAAAAGGGAAGCACCGACTGTCCAACTCGCAAAAAGAGCAGCACTGACCGTCCACGTCGTAAAAAGGGCAGCACCGACCATCCAAGTCGCAAAAATGGCAGCAACGACCGTCCAAGTCGCAAAAAGGGCAGAACCGACTGTCCAAGTCGCAAAAAAGGCACCACCGACCATCCAAGTCGCAAAAATGGCAATACCGACCGTCTAAGTCGCAAAAAGGGTAGAACCGACCGTCCACGTCGCAAAAAGGACAGCACCGACCGTCCACGTCGCAAAAAGGGCAGCATCGACCTCCACGTCATCAAAATGGAGTCGACCTCCACACGAAAGAAAATCCATCAATTTCATGAACACAACCCACATATGTGGTGTGCATTTATTGATGGGGGCAATTTGTTGGGGTCAAAATTTACACCCCGGTTGACCAAGTCAAAATCAAAGTCAACCCCAAGCCAAGTGGGCCCAAGCCCAGGTCAAGTAGGCCAATGCCCGGGTCGAGCCCGAACACGAAGCGGCCGGCCTCCCCCATGCCAAGATAAAAATTTTGTAATAAATAATTTTGGTTTATTTTTTATTTTTATTTTATGCATGAATGTAAGAAAAATGGGCATAAAGCCAAATTTTTGTAAAACCCATGGCTCATGTGTAAAAGAATTGAGCACATGAGATATGGGATGAGCAAAATACCATTTTGTAAAGCCCAAGGGGCTATATGTAAAGTGTGTAGCCTATAAAGGCAAAGATAATGAAAATATCTAGGATCTTATTTTCTCTCTAGAAAAAAAATCAAGGTCTGTGTCTCCTTCTCCTTCCTCAAGGTTCTAGACCTTCTTCCTTTTTTGAATTAAATCAAGAGTTTTACTCTTCCTTTTCCAAAACTAAATAGTTTTTCACAACAAAACCCGTAAAGGGGGGCTCAGATCTTCCATTAGATCTCAAAAGGGGAGATTTTTAAAATCTCACCCTTCTTGTTCTTCAAGATCCGACCAACAAAGAGGAGGAAGAAGGGGACCCATCTCCGAAAATCCCACTTTGGAAAAGATCCAAAGCCCAAGAGAAGATCCCTGACTTAAGAGAGAAGAACCTCTGAAGATTTTTAGGGAGTTCAACTCCAAGACCCAAATTCTCAAAGGAGTTTAACTCCTAATCCAGATCTTTTGGAGTTTAACTCCACTCAAAATCCTCTTTTGGAGTTTAACTCCTATTCCCGGGGGTAAAAAACCCCTTCCTTTCGCTAGCGCCCAAAGCGCTAGCGCCAGCACCCGAGCGCCCACGTGCCGGACACATGAGGCACTAGCGCCTGAGCGCCCACGTGCCGGGCATGTGGGGCGCTAGTGCCCAAAGTACTAGCGCCAGTGCCCGAGCGCCTACGTGCTGGGCACGTGAGGTGCCAGCGCCTAAAGCGCCAGCGCCCAAGCGCCTAAAGCACTAGTGCCAGTGCCCAGCGCCAGTGTGCTAGGCACGTGAGGTGCTGGCGCTCACGTGTCCTTTGGTCGCCATTTTCCTTTCATTTTTCATGCACTCCACACTAAAAATACCTCCTCCACTCCAAAGGCGGGACCCCCGTACAAACTCTGTGGGGCTCCTGATATATCCTAAACCCCTTCAAAACACAACACTACATATTGAGTTCGCATGACCTGTTTGACCCGTCAATCGGAGGTTCTCTCGCTCCTAAGGCGAGGGGTAATTAACGGCAGCTTCGTCCGCGGCTGCCGGAGATTCGGATCCTCACAATCAATAAAACCCAGCCTACCCTAGGCAAGGGGAATCTTTAATGCGCCTGACAAGCGCGTGTGTATTCCCATCTCAATGGGATGACAAAAAACACCCTACAAATATATCTGTGTTGCCATTGAGGTATGATAAAGTTATCGTATTCGTAGGCTGTCCTTTTGGTGTTTATCAAAGTGAGTTTGTATTCATCGAACTTCATATACCGTTCAGACTTGGTATCGTGCCATCTGCATTGGAATATAAAAGGGGGGACAACCTTGTGCATGTATGAGACCGCTATAACTTCCTCAAGAACACCGTAGTAAGGATTTCCTCTGTCGTCGGCTATTGTGACGCCACTATTTTGTGTAGCTCTAATAAGTTTCGTCCTTTCGATCCCAAATTTATAGCCGGAAACCCCGTACCCGTTGTAAAATATAGCAGCAATCGTTGGACTGATTAAAAGATCCTGAACCTCTCTATCAATTTGCTCTCCATGATTCATTTGTTCGTCGACATCTTTCCTGCACCAAGTGGCGAAAGTGCGTCTCTATTCTTCTTCGATTCTATCATTCGACTACGTCCTAGGATTCGATCTCTTGAGTATAGTTTTGTGCGCTCTGTTCATTAATTTACAGTTATATCAGTTAGATTATATTTCATTTCGAACGTTTAAATGGATAAAATTAGAAAAACTTGCTCTGTATAGGTAGCAATACATTCGCTGTTTAGAAAGATGTACGCATGTACACCGGCAATGAGATCGTAAGATATGTTTTTCAGTTTTCCTGTTCCAATTGGACCGTTAGGCACACACGCAGTTTCGTCGTAATATTGTCGTTCAGAAAACAAACACAAAAAGACATGACTTCTTCCAAGAGACAGCCTTCTGCAATCGAACCTTCAGGACAATATTTGTTACGGATATAGTTTTTAAAGTTAATAGATATATATTGAAAGATTATAGATATTAATTTACCACGATGATGTTTTGCAATTTAAATGATGACTAATAAACATTTTCATAACTCTTGATGGGATACATCCAACGGTAATGCACTGGACCGTCAATCTTGACCTCGGTTGCCATATGGACGGACATGTGAACAATAATGTCGAAAAAGTAAGGTGGAAAGATAGTTTGAGCATGCAGAGGATCAAAGAAATATCTTTTTCGAGCTGTACTATCTCGCCAACGACTACATTTTTTGAACACAATTGACGAAAATACGTGCAAAAGTCGTTAAGCACGAGGCCAACTTCTAATTTTACTGATTCTCTGAGGCATAAAGGAAGAAGATATTGCATCAGTATGCGGTAATCATGGCTCTTAAGTCCTATGATTTTTTCGTTCTCTACCTGCACCTGTTTGGCAATATTTGATAGGAAACCGTCGAGGACTTTCAAATCTTTCAAGACCCGCAAGAACTGTCGTTTCTCCTCTTTGTTCATGTTGTAAATTGCTGTTGGAATCTCGTAATAACCCGGTTTACCGGCCACAGGTCGTGATTGCAATTCTTTTCTAATGGACAAACCATTCAAATTCGTCAAATCATAATGGACGTTGAGACTGTCTTTCATTTTTCCATCTTTACACAGCAGAAGATTGATGATATGCTCAGAGGCACCCTTCTCGATATGCATGACGTCTAAATTGTGGGACGGCGGTAGATCGGACCAATACAGAAGCTGAAATAAACCATCAAGCTTCTTCCAGCCGGGTGGGCATGGCATTGTATCTTTATTTAGTGTTTTTCTGTAACAACTCCAATTTCTATTTACATAAAATTCATTTAAAGTTAATGTACACTTGGGATATTTACAATTCCTACGAGTACTATAAGTATTTGATTAAATTTAGAACAGCAAGAAGGAGCTTGTAGCTCACTCGTAAGACCTTGCACTGCTGAACCAAAGCAACAGAGTTCAAATCCCATCAGCCGCATAATCTTTTTATTTAATTTTCTTTTAACCTTTTAGAAACCCAAGAGTCTACACGTGCAACACACGTAATAGGGTAAGTTACAGAATAATCAAACATGTGAACTGTAGAATACCAAACGATCCCGATCCAATAGCCCAACACCAACCACACCCGTCGGCATTGGGCCGACGACACGCCCATAAAATCTGGTGAGGTCGGTCATATCCATCCCAAATGCTCTCGAACTTCACCCCCTGCACCTCTTCAGCTACCCCACTACTCCCTTATTGCTTGTTTACTCTGAATTAATTCAGAGAACAATAAAATGTCCATTTAAGTTCATTTTAATGCATAATTTTAATGCATTTTTTCTTCACCCCTAAACCCTAATTTTCTGTATAAATACCACCCTCAATTCACACCTCCTCACTCACAGTTCCCTGCCAAAACTCTCAAGAAAATTCCAAGTTCCTATAGTGTGTGTAGCGTTTTGAAAATCGTTTCGGTGAAATTTCGGAAAATCGGTAAAATGGGGGGGGGTTCTGTAAAAAGTCAAAATACAAATATCTTATTATAAAAATTAAATATACATATTCTAGCTATGTAATTGCTATTATTTGGTGTTTATTGAGCCGCTGGTGAAATTTCAAATTTTCTGAAAAAAAATATTATTTTATTATTATTTTAAGCCGTCACTAATACATTTAATTAGGGAAAATTACAAATTGGAATGAGTTGAAACAAATTTTGTACATCATAAAACATTAAATAAAAATTTATCATGTGGTTTTTGGAACGAAATCATTTGCCAAAACGGTTTAGAAATTATTGAAGAAAAAAGGCTTTTTTTAGCGTAAATGGATGTTTGGGGTATTGTATTTATCATTTTTCATCACCCCACACCCGTGCCCACATCCACACACCCCCACTTACTCCTCCCCATGGCTGAATTCAGCACCCACCATATTTTTCCCCACTTGATTTTCAAGGAAAAAGAAATGAAAGAAAAGAAAAGAAAATGAGTGAAGTAGTTAGACTTTTGACTTTGTTTGACCTTGACCTTGTCCCCCCCCCCCCATTTTCCTCACCTCCCTCTCTCTCCCCCACCCACTTTTCTGGCCGAAAATTCCTTCTCCCCACAGCAGCCCCCCCTCCATTTTCCCCTCTCTTTTCCCTTCAAAACTTCATGAAAAATTGCATCAAAAATCCACCAAAAATCCCACAAAATCAAAATCAAAGTCCTACCCATTTTAGCTTAGCCCGTTTAGCATGGATCCTTGTGAAAAGAGAGCATTTTGGGAGGCCATGGAGTCTTGTGGACCTTCATATATTTTTGGGTATAATTCTAAAACTTTTTGTTGCTTAAATTGTTACTAATTTCTTAAGCTAATTTAATTAAGTGTTATATGGATATGTGAGTTTAATTGCAAGTTTTGGAATTCAAGTTGTGAAATTGAATGCAAGTTAGGGTTTATAAAATTGGTGTATGGTTGTGTGTTATAATTAGGCTTTGTTGTCATGTTAATACAAGTTTAGTAGCTAGTGCTAATGGCTAGCTTAAAAATTTTGTTATTTTGCTAATTTGCTTACTAGGTTTTTGAAATTTATTAAATTCTTGGGATTAAAAATGTGATTAGGTTTTTCTTGGCTTCATTAACTTTATTAAGTGTGGTTTAATGCTTTGGATCATGCAATTCTAAGCTAGATTGTAGTTTGTGCATTTTGCTTTGAAATTGTTAAAAAGGGTATTTTTGTAAACTAGAATATTATGATTTTTGGAATTTAATGAGATTAAATTCCGGAAATTGTTTATACGACTTATTTAAGATATTTAATAAATATATTGGCCGCTGCATTCATTTAAACATCGTGTTTTGTACAAAAACGGCGAATTGTGCTTGTTAGATTTTCGGAAAAATGACTTTTTAAGTGAAATTGGCGTTTTTGTGAGTTTTAACCTAGTTTATATTAAAATTAGTGTTCGTGAATGTGCAAATGAGTGTGATTGGATTTTCTCGATGGTTTGACGTTCGTACATCGACATCGAGGGTTGGTTTGACTATTCCAGCATGCGTGGGCGATAGGTTTGGACCTATGCGTGATACGCGTGCCGATTTGATTTTCGTATGCCGTTTCGATTTCGAATTTAGTTTTAATGCGATATGGTACGTTATGATATGTAGGTACCCCCATGTGGACTTCGAGACGACAAGCAAGCGCGTGGCGACGTCGGCACCGGCTAGCGAGGACCAGGTGAGTAGATTTATATCTACGGGGAGAAGTCGGGTGGATGGCGTATAGCATCCCCGCAGTCCGTGGTGGTGTATACGGATGCGTATACACACCAACAATTATTATATGTTTTTGGGATTAATAACGGTGCTTAGGATGGATATTAGTGTGTTGGATTATTTTAGCATTGCGAACCCTAGGGTAGTGTTGCACTACACATACACACATACATACTTGTATACATTCCTATTGATATGTGCTCATGGGATTCATTATAGTTATATGTTCACATGGGTATGGGACTATGTGTTCACATACGGATTGAGGATGATACTTGGGATTGAACTAAGTCGATGAGATTCGATTTGAGGCCGTGAGATCGGTGATATAGCAGGGTTCGTATCTTAGATACGACATGACGTTGTAGCGGGTCCTTGACGTAGTGTTTCACACACGTCCATGCTTACGTAGGCGGTATCAGTATGGTACTAGACGTAGATCAGTACCCCGATCATGATATTTGATAAAGAGGATACCAGGTGAATAGTATGATGAATGTGATATTGACCCGTACCCAGATTGGGATGCCGTACGACGGATTTACGTACGAGCTATATTGATGATTGATCCGCACTCTTGACTTGGGATGCCTGATTATAGATATGGTATCGGATATGATATTATTGAGGCGGGATCACCGACTATACATATACAGGTATGTATATGTATCGACTCAGATGATAGGCAGTTTCCTTACCTGTAGTTCAGCTTGTTAGTTCAGCCGTATAGTTTAGTGTAGTTGTTAGATTAGATTAGACTTCTTACCTATTTTAAAAACTAACGAATCGTGGGCATTTTTAAAGACAGCTCAAGGGAATCTACGGATATTTCAAAAACGACGTATCTTTTCATAAAAACACCGTAGCCCCTATTTTCAAAACCCCATGATTCGTGTTATTTCAAAAGGCACCATTCGTAGGACTTATATTAGATTATTGCAGATTAGTTATTGTTGTGTCTAGTATTCAGCTCCCGCACATTATTACTGTTCCCTCTGCCTTGCATATTTATTTTGCTGCATATTCCATTATTGATATCATGCTGTTAGGACACCAGCACCATTACCGATGATCCGTATGTACCACGTACACCTACTTGCCGGCTCACACACATCTTCATCGGTAATTGCCATGTCACGTACACTTTAGAGAATATAATTGCTTGACTTAGACTGTTAGCTGGTAGTTTTGACATGATATTAGTGTACTTCCCTTATATGCCATATTAGACATTGTAGTTATTACCTACCACTTCATGCATACTGTTATTCAGTTGTTCATGCCTAGTTCATTATCATTGACATATGCACTTGTGATGATTTCTTGAGATTTATGATATTTCTGGATTTCGGGGAAAGTCGCAAAATTTACAACTTATGATCTTTTAAAATATAAAATGTTGCGGTTTTCTAGTGATGTAAAGTGTCGTCCACCATGAGTTTGCTGTGGTTTTGGAGATCCGTGTCGAGGAGTGGAGGAACCGTCACGGGTACATGGTGGGCCCGGTATGGTACCCCAGGGCAAGATGAATATGGTGTTGACGTTGAGCCCGGCAGGGGAGCACTACCTACCGGTGATATTACCCGACGCGTCGGATATCCGGAGGATACCGTCGTGGTCTTGAGATGGATGGTAGGGGCCGGTCCGGACTGACGGCGCCCTAGATATTGAGATTGAGACATTGATATTTCGAGACAGTGAGATTTGTGTTTTGTGTCGATGCTAGACACTGTTGATACTGATTTCATTATGATACCTCAGTTTAAAAATACGAAGGAAATCTCACTAATTTATGAAAACAGTTTCTTCATTTACATGTATTCTGTTTCATGCATTCATACCTCATTCATATGATATATTGCTACCTGAGGCACTGACACGGGCACATGAAATTATACTCGGGTTAGATATTACCCTAGTCATTGTTATAGGCTGCCTGTTATACTTATATTTGAGGATATATTATGATCATTGACCTAGGTTGCGTTATTTATGCGATTTCTGTGCGTAGATGTTTTTCTATTCACGAGTTGGCAACTCACCCCCGTTGTGCCCCAGTTTCTTGCAGATTTGCCGTACAGGTTTCATTACGGCTTGCGGGCTCAGTTTCATTCGGGTGATTTGCTAGTAGGTGGGTTTACTTGTATCATACCCCCATTATATATCTTGTATATCATTATTCTGTTGTATCTAGAAGTTCCATCAACCAAACATGTATCTATTGAGATAGAGACCAGTGTTGTTTATTCTTTCGACCTTAGAGTCGCTCGTTATATTTCTGGTGGTTTTGAGTTTCCTTTTGAGTTTTTGATCCTCACCGTTGGCGTTGTATATTATATTGCTTGTGTGGTTGTGACCGTCGATTGACGAAGAGCTAGCTCCCGCTTGGGGATGCCTTTTTCTTGATTTCGTATACTATTCATGTTGTATCCCGTTTGGGGGCCAGTATTTACAAAGGAGACTCTGCCAAAATTTTCAGTAAATTTTTGATGCTTTTAAAAACCGCATAATTCGGCTTATGCTATTGAAACTACTTGCTTTAATTTGGTTTTGCCTGCACTCTACTACTTTTCTTGGTTTGGATTTCTGGGTTTTCGGTTTACTTAGATTACGTACGCCTCGAGACGTTCGTAGTTTAAGTGCCGGTCATGTTCCGTACTTTCGGGTCGTGACAGTGTGCAAGTGGAGTTAATAAAGGGCGAAACTCCGACGAACTTCCGGCGGCGATCCAAGGAGTTTTCGACAACGAAACGACGCACCGACACCTCTCACCTTTTCCTCCTTCTCCCTTCTTGACTCCAAGCCAGTAAGTCCCCCCTCTCTCTTTTGCTATTCCCAAACTCTTCATTCTTAAAACGTGTCGGAAGAGGAGTTATCCGACTTCCGATTCTCTTTTCTTTTAAAAAATATAATTTTTTCTTAATAACAAACCTACAACTTTTGATATATTGTTTAGTAATCATTAACAAAGACAATAGAACAAATTTAACATTAAAATAATAACCGTAGCAAGTTTTATTCCACTTTTACATTAAAATACTTTCATGTTTCATTTCAACATGCTTAAACTTTTTAAACCGTATTACTTTAGAAAACTCATGAGGTAATGACCTACCTCCTCACAACACACATATCTAATATAGCACGATGGAATTTGGAAATATAGATTCGGAAAATATGACTTTACATATAACTAGTTTCAACTTATAAAACCTTTTTCTACAAGAAGTGTATTTAACAAATCTTTGCAATTGTGCCTCTACAACCCATTTTTGGGAACCCGTTCGGTATGGTGCGGATTATCGCACATCCTCGGACCTAGTAGAGTGAGATGCAGACCTCCGTAAGGAGCATACGATCTCGAAAGATTTTTAAAACATTTTTCTTTAGAAAATGTGATTCCTATTATCAATAAAACTTATATTTTTAATAAATAAATATATATGTAATTAATATCAAAATATCTATTTTTAATATTTATAATATTCCAAATTTCCAAAATTCATGAAAAACATTCCATTTACAAGAAAATACCATACCATTCCAATATTTCAAATAAATATCTTATACTTTAAAACTAGGACATATTCACTAGTAATTTCACATTTAATAAAAGAAATATCTATGAAAACTCTAAAAATGATAATTAAATACTTGAGTTATATTTTGAAAGTATAACAAAAACTATTTTACATAAAAACCCCTCAAGTTATACTAAATTACAATAAGGACCCTAGTAAACATAGGTTTAAGCGGGACCAGTCTCTTGAGCCTCAAGGAGCCGGAGATATGGGTGCTTGCCTATTTAAGGTAGACAACTTAACAAACAGTGTTATCAACACGGTAATTGTCTTTAAAAAAGACAAAAATCCTGCCGTCCATGTGCAGCAGTTAACGATAGCACCAAAATATAATTCAGGACTTCAATTTCTTTTCTAATTGTCTGACTCAGACTGAGTCTCAATATATATAATCAATCTGACTTGAATATGATTCAAGTATAAACTATAATTCAACATGAATCCATGAATCCATATATTCAATCTGTTCAATCTATTCAATCTATATTGACCGAACCGAACCATGGATATATTCTATTTACATGATCATCTATTATATCCGTTCCATTACCGATATCATGGTTTCGGTAATTCATCCATCTATATTCAATATACAATACAAACAATACAAACAATACAACCAAGACATCGCGGGGTTTTATAAGGGGTAGATTGGTACGGAAGGTGTTAGAAGTGGCACGAGACTGCAACCATAAGACAACTAACATGAATCTCCATTGCCGTTGTACCGTGGATGAACGGTTCCTTGTACTCCGTATACCGTAGTCTCTAGTATAGTGAGACTCCTCTCGTATACACTGGTCTCTTCTGTACCAAGCTACAAACAACAGCGTTAACAATATAATACAACTTTAAATGTTGTAGTCTCTCTCTGTTTATTCTATTTCTCCCTCATCTTTAGGACTTACCGAGCGATTGTTTGCTGACGACATTCCTTTTCTTTCTTCTTTGGAATATTGTCAGGTGGATCGGAACTTCAGGAGATCGGGCCCACCAGCGACGACTTGGACCATCTAGCTTTCGGCTCAGAGCTTTAGATTCCTTGTACATATTTACATTTCTGTATTTTTCATTTCTGTTATGCCACTGTTTAGGCATTGCTTTCCATTCCATGTATTTACTTTTCAGATGTATTGTAAAAAGAATGTTAATAAATAAAGTTGATGTTTATTTACTTCTCGTCTCTTGTGTACATTTCATTTTATATTACTTAGATACGCTTAGCGTGTTTACTTCTGAGTAAATGCGTAGCGGCCTCGTCGCGTTCTCTGCCCGTATACTGGGAAGCGAGGCGTGACAGGTTTTGTTGGTGGCCCATGCAGGTCAGCTCTGCATGGACAACCTAAGCAATATAACACAAGAACCAGCAACTGAAAACATTCTTTACAATTCATATTCTTTGAATCTTATAATTTCATATACTTTCAATCTGTCATAACCCAAATTTTTCTTTCAAGATTATGGATTCCCCAAACAACACCAGCATGAATGTCAACAACACTCCCCCACCACTACCACTTACACCTGCCATCGCTGCTCCGATCAATGAGCAGACGGTTTTGCTTGAGGCGATCCGCAGCCTCCTGGAAGAACAGTAGCAGCAGACTGCTATCTAATGAACCGTCCCAAGGCAGAAACACCTGGGGTGAAGTAATTCAGGGTCTTGCACCCCAAATAGTTTGCAGGAAAAGAGAGCCCTCTAGAAGCTGAGGAATGGGCTCAAAGTATTGAAGATGACCTGGCAGCGGCACAAGTGCCAGAGATAGCTTGGGTTCGTGTTGCGAAGTTGCAGCTCACGGACAATGCACGGGTTTGGTGGAAGGCGGAAGAAAGCCGTCTCACCCAGCCGATCGAATGGAGGACTTTCCGTGATATGTTCGACGCAAAGTACTTCCCTGAGACTGCCCGCTTTGATATGGAACAACAGTTCATCCATCTGCAACAAGGTTCAATGTGGACCAAGTCAGTAGATGAATATGATGTTGAGTTCACCATACTCAGTCGGTAAGATATGTCTCAATATTTCGATTTTAAAATATCATAAATTACACAGCTAACACAATACCTTAACAGATTTGCGGCACATCTGATACTGACGGATGAGATCAGAGCCCGAAGATTCCAACAAGGGTTAGATCCGGAGATCCAGGCCGTCTTAGCCACAGGAGATTTTCCGACCCATGAATCGGCTCTGAAAGCTGCCCGCCGTTATGAAGCAGTGGTAAAGATGAGGGGAAGATCTCAATCTGCTGGAGTTAAGCGCCTTGCCAACCAGATGGCAGGAGGAGCCTCTTCAAGGCCACCATTTATGCTAAGGAGACCGGGAGTACCAATCAACCGGCCCGGCCCAGCCTTTTGTACCTACTGCAGAAGAGATGGACATCTGATGAAAGATTGCCGACGTGCAAATCGCTTTTGCTTAGTCTGCGTCTCGGCTACTCACGATATTGGGTCTTGTCCTCGTAGACAAAACCCATATGCTGCACCCAGGCCAGCAATCATATACCCATAGCGCCCAGCCATACAGGCACCTGCTCCGAGACTTGCACTACCTGCTCCACCTCCTCGAGGACCGACTGCACCTCCTCCCTGTCAGTTCCATCAAGCTCAAAGGAACCCACCTCAAGGACCAAGGAACGGACAGAGGAATGCTATTCCAGCAAGGAGGAATGTGCCGAGGCGACAGGCTTTCACGATGACCGTGGAAGAGGCTGAAGCCACCGGCTAAGTCATCACTGGTAACACTTCCCTTTCAAATTCTCTTTCAGTTCATAGACATACCTATATATCTTTTCCCTTATACCTAAAACATATCCCATATACCTGTTTCCTGATTTAAAATCAGAAAAGCTTATGGAAAAAGCTTCAGAAAAGGGTCACGTGCTTACACGTGACCAGCAGTCACGTGTTGGCACGTGACACCTAAAAGCATCAGCAAGGCAAATTCGGCTTCCCGATTACAACAAAGATAAGGGCTTCAGAAAGAGTCACGTGCTCCCACGTGACCAGGGTCACGTGTCGGCATGTGACATTTAAAAGCAAGCGGCATAGGCAGATTGGTTCCCTGATCAAATCAAGGAAAAGGCTTCAGAAGAGGTCACGTGCTCCCACGTGACCAGGGTCACGTGTTGGCACGTGACGCTCAAAACATCAGACTCATTCTCCGGTTAAATCAAGAAAAAGACTCCAGACGAGGGTCACGTGCTCACACGTGACCAGGGGTCACGTGGTGGCACGTGACGGCTAAGCAGCAGAAGAAGGCAGAATGCAAAAGAAGAAAAGGGCTCGTTACAAGGAGATCACGTGCCCACACGTGACCAAGGGTCACGTGGCCGCACGTGACCAGCTTTCAAAGCCCATTTGTTAAACAGAATTAAATTCTGAGAAAAGACCTCTCAAGTCTTTCCAAAAGCAACCGATTGAATTAAAGATTTAGAGTGATTAAATATCATCTATCTATGGGAAAATCTTGAATTTGGGAAGATTTCCCTTTTAAATCTAACAGAAATCACAAAGGAGAATCGCTGGATTTGAAATCCAATGGTGAATAAAATTCACCTAATAATCCAAAGGTCCAGAACGAATGATGGATGCAAATCAAATCTCTCAATGAAGATACGTCAAAAAACTAATTGATTCGGCTGCTTCTCCTATAAATAGGGGCCGAGACACAAAAAAAGAGATACACACGCAGAGGGAAGAAAAGGGAGAGAGCCTTGATACTTTGAGGAATCTGGATCTTCTGCAAAAGAAAACCCTAGGTAAGAAAGGGAAGGCTTTTTGAAAGAAAGAGAATTTAATCCTCAACAGAGTTCAACTCTGATGTAAAACAGAAGAACATATTTCTTCTCTCTTAGATGGAGGATCTGTAAAGCGCACATCTCCCCTTGAAGTTGAGAATTTAATTCTCAATGGGTTGAGATCCTGCCATGCAGATCCAAAGCATAGAGAGGGAATGGAAGCACGAGAATTTAATTCTCACAGAACTATAGGAATTTAATTCCTTTAAAATAAAATTAGGGTTTGACCCTGTGTCATGGGAATTTAATTCCTTCAGAATAAAAAGAAACAGGGTTTAACCCTAATTAAGAACTTAGTTCTGTTAAAACAACAAGAACGTAATTCCCTTAATCTTACTCCCCAGAATAATTCTCTAACAGAGAGTGGGAGTTTAATTCTTTAAAGCTTTTATTAGGGTTTGACCCTATTCAGTTCTTCATATATATGAGGAATTTAATTCCTACAGAAAATTCAGGGTTCAACTCTTCAAAAGGAACTAGGAATTTAATTCCTCCGGAATTATTGTCAGGGTTCAACCCTACGAGGAATTCAAATCCTGAAAGGGATTAACAGATCTTCTAAACAACTACAGAAAAGAAGGGTCACGTGTCACCACGTGACCCCCCCAAAAGATCTACAGAAAGCCCTTTGAGGCAGTGCCTCACGTGACCCACGTGACCCTTGACAGAAGCTTTAACATACCTCATTTAAACACCCGTCACGTGATGACACGTGATGCTCCAAAAGATGTGATCTTTTCAGCAGAATAAACGAGGGGAGGGCGCCCTCACGTGCTACCACGTGACCCCTCTTGCCTCAGCGTCTAACGCTAAATTGGAACTCCCGAATCCAGTGTTAAAACATTGTTGGGCCTTAGTGTTCAACACTAATCAAAGAACTTTATTTGCAGTGTTCAACACTGATTACCTTAGTGTTTAACACTAATTTGAGATCTCCGTTGCCAGTGTTTAACACTGATCTGTTTTAGTGTTTAATGCTAATTTGAAAGCCTTGTTGCTGGTGTTTAACACCAATTATCTTTTAGTGTTAAACACTAACTTGTCAATTTCATTCCCAGTGTTCAACACTGATTGATCTGTAGTGTTTAACACTAGGCTTTGGCCCAATTGGCTAAATGGTCAGAGACAAAGTCTCTCCTTCAATGGACCAACAGGAAGCCAATATTCCAGACATGATTGGACTTAGCCCAAGCTGGCCATAAGTCCTCAATTCGTAATTAACTGGGCTAATGGGCTCATAACATAATTAATTGGTCTTGATCCCAAATTGGGCCAAGGACTATTTAATCCACTCCGGTTCCAGGGTACATCTCTTCACTCCTTTGATACTTGGCGTTGTAATCCCTCAACGTCTTCAAAGAGGTGACGGGTCCCGATGACCACACATTGATATGGACTGTGGGGTCCTTAAACCCATGGACTACGACGTCCTTAACCTCGACCGAGATGTCTTAAAACTAACAATGGACTGTGGGGTCCTTAAAGCCATGGACTACGACGTCCTTAACCTCGACCGAGATGTCTTAAAACTAACAATGGACTGTGGGGTCCTTAAACTCATGGACTACGACGTCCTTAACCTTGACCGAGATGTCTTAAAACTAACAATGGACCGCAATATCCTTAAACTACCCATGGACCGCAATGTCCTTAAACTAGCGATGGACCACTATGTCCCTAAACTGGAACAATAGAGCCAATCGCTCTTTTGTTGGATCTAAACGATCCCGTTTAAGTTGATCTTAGCCTCAAATATGGCTAACGTATCCTTAAACCTTCAAACAGACTGGACTATGAATCCCCCCAATCAACTTCGGTTCAAGGGTACATCTCTGAACTCCTCTGATATTTGTCGTTGTAATCCTTCAACGTCGTCAGAGAGGTGACGGGTCCCGACGGCCATACATTCAATGGACCACTATGTCCCTAAACTGGAGTAATAGAGCCCCAAATGCTCTTTTGTCGGATCTAAACGATCCCGTTAAGTTGATCTTAGTCTCAAGTTAGACTAACGTATCCTTAACAAACGTTTGAGTTGATCTTAGCCTCAAATATGGCTAACGTATCCTCAAACTAAACCCCCAAACCTAAATCTAAGATAAATATGGATTTGGACTAGTCCACGTCCTACGGGCGACGACGTAACTCAGTCTCCGTATACAATCCACGGGCAACCACAAACAAAACAAACACACACGACACGAAGTGACCATCTGGAGAAGGAGAAAGTTGTTACCGCAACGCGGTAGCGTAATTAACTGCAGGGGCTTGCGCCTGCAGGGAAGAGCGTCCCCACAATCAAAAAACCCCTCGTGCGAGGGGGAATCTGACGAAGTCTGCTACATCGGCTGCATCCGTTTAAACCTCCGATACACGGTGCCATAAATCAACTTGGCATCTTCGGAGAGGTGGACGGATAGCACCTATTAGCATCTGCCCCGAACCTCAGGCACGGACGTCCCCGCGTCCCGGCCGCCCTTCGGAGGGGAACAGATTCTGGCACGCCCGATGGGACCTTTTCCTCTTTCCACTCCACACTTCGTGTGTCGTGATTCGCGAACCAATCACGGTTCGCTAATGGTGGCCCTTGGGTTTCAAGATACTAAGAATTGGCGTCTCGCTTATTGCAGAAAGTAAAGGATCGATGTCTTCTACTTCCGTGAAATTCTCCAACTTCTCAGACTGCAATTGCGACCAACGCTTTGCCTCGCCAGGAGGTATAGCCTACGGACCCCAAGCTGCTTCGTTATTCACAATGCCGGTGGACCAGGTGACTCAGGCCACTACCGGATTGTTCTTCGGGACTATACTCCCACCAACAAGCTTCACGGCGCCGGTGCTGACAAAGGAAGCTCCCAAGAAGTCGGTCTTTGATCGTCTTACCCCTGCCGCGGCTCATCTCAACGGGTCGCCTAACATCAGCGCCTCGGTCTTCTCTAGATTGGGCCAGAAATCCGGTAGACCCATCATGAGGTCTACAATCCCAGAGAAGGCTGCTTCTAAGAAAGTGGCTGCTCCTGCTCCCGAAATCGCCAAGGCGGATTCTCTGGCCAAAAAGTCGGTCTTTACAAGATTGACGGCTTCAGCTCCCGCCCCTGCTACCCAAAAGACGTCGGTCTTTGACAGGCTAACACCAACAGCGACCCCCCACCTACACAGGGGGCAAGACGAAACCATTCTTACCGCTGACCCAACGCCGTCCGCTCGACACGCTCGACGCGCCATTGGCGCCGAGTAAGGAAGGCTGGGGGCAACTCCCCCTCCGGGTTAACTCCATCAGCCCCGATGGCAGAAGTTAATGCTGCTGTTCCAACTGGGAATAGCTTCGAGATGCTAAATAAGGTGCGAAGGAATTCTCCTACTGCAGTGCTAAAGAGGTCTTCTCCCCCATTAAAAAGGTTGTGGAAATAAAATCAGAACAGCCCCGATCCCCTCAACGGCTGTCTTCCAAAATCTACAAGGTTTGGCGACAGGCCCGAGACTCGATCATCGATCCAAACTTCTCCCGCCAGCACAAGAAGCTAAAAATCCAACCAGAAGCTGGTCGCCAGGCTAAGCCCCGAAAGTCTGTCTAGACGCCCACCTCAACGGCCACCTCAACCTCCATGGCTCATGAAAGGAGGAAGCCAGAGAAGATCTCCCAGCCTGCAACGACAGCTAATAGCACTAAGCCCAGACGCCCTAAGTCTGGGGGCATGATGGTCCACACCGTATACATGGCGTCAGGAAAAGAAGACAGCCGCGCGTCCACGGGTCATAGACCGCTTACACGGTCGGTGACCAAAGCCCAGGAACAGCAGAAAAAGCTCCAAGATATGATGAATGCTATGGCCGCACTTACCGGGCCAAAAGAAAGCCCAGAAACGTCCTCAGACGCACGCCAGGAGGAAGAAACCGACCCTGAATTCCTTCGCCGGATACTGGAGAAAAAGGACAAAAAGGCTGCCGAACAAGCAACCAACATACAGCGTATGGGCCTTCTCTTCCAAGATATGATAGGAATGATGATCCAGCAGGACCTACCCGCCGAGGATCCCCCAATCATTCTTGAAGACGACCGAGGAGAAACGTCAAATCCACCGCCAGCCCCCTCAACGGCCAAGGAAGAGACGATCTCTAAAGCTGACTTGGTTGACTATATAGCCCAGCAAATCCGGGTTCATCATGCGACTGAGGCAGCTGGTCAAGTCGTAAAGACGGGCCGGCCGTATCCAAGCTGGTACGACCAAATTAAATACTCGCCAGGCTATACGATACCGAAATTCCACGTGTATAAGGGGACCGGCAATCCCCATCAACATGTTGCCCAGTTCCGGGCCCTCTGCGGTAACACCGGCGGTGATGATAAACTGCTGCTTCGCCAGTTTGTGGGCAGCTTATCAGAAACAGCGTTCGAATGGTATTCGGAACTCCCGAACGATTCTATCAAGACGTTCGCTGAAATGGAGTTGTTATTCACTCAGCGATTCGCAAGTGCCAGCGAACGCACTCCAATAACAGCACTGATTAACGCCAGGATAAAACCAGGCGAAACCTGGGTCCAGTATGCTATACGCTGGCGGAATTTGTGGTCAAGATGCGAACAACGCATTGAGGAGGCACCCGCAGTGGGCATGTTCGTGGGAACCTGATCAGTCGAAAATATTGCATATTTTAACCGGCAATTCCCTTATCATTTGCATCCATATAGAAGTGTACGGTATTCATAATTCACATATTAGCAAATCGGTCGCAAAATATCAGATTACATGTATTCGACCTTAAAACCGGCATTTCTAGGGAAATTGACTGCATTACATTACATAGCATATTTTCCATATCTTGCAACCCCTGTTTCGAAGTCTATGCAGGAAAAGAGATGCTTGCTCGATCATTACATCGCTCGACCATTACAATTGCTCGTAAACTCACTCAACTCAAATCTGGTATCAACACAGAAGGGGAACTGCAAATCTAAATATCAGAATAAACCAAAAACAGCAGTACCAAGCAACAGAGGAAAGACCAAGGGCCAAGCTCAACAATGAGCCGCGGAAGAGCGGCAGTTAGGGGCTAAACGCGGCGGAAGCGCGGCGGCTACAGGGAATCAGTTCCTCAATTTCAGTGCACAACTCCTGTTTCAGTTCCCACTGCTCAGAAATGCTCACAAACTTCCAGAATATCCCAGATACTTCCTCCAGATCAGCAAACACCCAAACTAGCCTAATCTTTCTAGAACTTTCCCTAAACCCTAGCTTAAACCCTAAGCTAACTCCTAACAAACTCCTTCTAGAAACCCTTCAACAAACTTTGGGAGGGAAAGTTCTAATTCAAATCTAACCTAGGGTTTGGGAGCTCTATAAATAAGACCCTAGGCTCATCATTTGAGGGGGATTGAACCAAATTATTCAACCTTAGGAATTCAACCTTAGGATTCAACCTTGGGAAAGTTTAGAAAATCAATCTCTTTCTTCATCCCCTCTTCCTCAAGTTTAGTGAGAGAGCTTGTAGGAAACCCTAACCCTAAATCCAACAACAATTCAAGATCTTGAGTGCAAGCCAAGCAAGATGCCTTCAACCCTTTTATGAGCCGAGCCGATCTTCAATCGGGCAAGAGATCAAAGTAGATCCACGATCCACGGAGACGAGCGAAGCCGAGTCAACGATCGATTTCTTCTTCTTGTAGATTCTTGAAAGAATGTATTGAAATTGTTGATTAAATAAAAGGTGATATTCTTTTATCTTGTTTTCTTTAAATTCCGCATCATGTTATCATTACTATTCTTGAATATTGTCTTTGTGGTGATGTGTGAATAAAACTCCGCTCGTCGGGGAGTCGAAACGATCTTTAGTATGATGATGTAACAAATTTGTAATCGATTCTTGAATCCCACGAGTTTGTAAACCCTAGCAAGTTCAAGAATCGACGACCCAATTCGTTGCGATGCTTTCTTGATCGACATCGCTCGAGATTGGGGAGTTCCGATCGTTTCTTGAAATTGCTAGAGGCTAGAATATAAATGGTATCCTCGAAAGAACAAGGGTTAAGAGATGAAACCCTAATTTCATCAAGAAAACCCTAACTCTCGTCGATCACCATTGATCTAGTATCAATTCTTCGAAAGACAAGAACACGAAACCCTTTAGATTGCATCACGTCTAAAGATTCGATCGATTCCTACGAGCCTTTCTTATATTCTTGATTGTTGATTGGAAATATTATCAAAACAACCGATTCTTGAGTGTTTATAGTTTCTTGATTCTTGAGTAAAGATTAGTGACACTCGAATACAAATCACATCTTGAATCATGTTTTCGTTTATTGTTGCCTAACATTTCATTTCAAACGTATCATAATACAATTGAATTGCACAATCCCTGTGGACGATCCGCACTCATTCATTAACTACATCCGACACCGTGGTTTGATTGCGGTCAATATAATTTTTTGATTGTGATATCTTTACAAGTTTATTTTACACATCAGAAAACATGTCAATCAGAA
Source organism: Agapanthus africanus (assembly GCA_030015575.1). NCBI lineage: Eukaryota > Viridiplantae > Streptophyta > Magnoliopsida > Asparagales > Amaryllidaceae > Agapanthus > Agapanthus africanus. Next base: position 81,747,786 of record CM057339.1, on the reverse strand, counting down.
CCCTAGACCCCCACGCAACTATCTCCCAGTTTATGATGTTCTTTAAGCCAACCACATTCCAGGCTTTAATCGACAAGTTGGCTCAGATGGACCAGATGGGTCATAGACCACCTCCCCCGAAGTCGGAACCTCGGAGTGACAAGGGTAAAGGAAGGGCAACCTTCGTTGCGAATGCCCAACAGCAACCTAACGCCCCGAAACCGGCAGATCAACTAGAAGAAAGACGCCGGTATTATAATGAAAAGATGAAACGTCCTTACTCGTTCCCACGAGACAAGACAAAACGGTTATTCGAGCTGGCAATACGCAACAGACTTATAAACCTACCAAATCCAAGGCGACCGCCTCAACCCACGGAGGTGAATAACCCTAATTATTGCCCTTACCATCAAACGGTAAGTCATCCGATCGAAGATTGCTTCATCTTCAAAGGATGGATTGAAGATTAGTATCTCCAGGGGAAGTTTATACTGTCCGAAAAGTGGAAGGTGAACCCACCACAGCCGCATACTCCTAGGAAAGCGGATACACCGGGGGCAACCTGTTCTTTTATTGAAGAAGCTCCATGGGAGGTCGTGCTATCAACTAAAACCAAAAGAATGCTGAGAGACCTTCATGCGTGCCCTGCGATCGAATGGAAGGACCCTCTTGAACCTCAAATTATCGAAGGAATGTTGAAGCCTTGCCCAACTACGAAGACTCGCGATAAGAGCCCAAATACTCACGCCCAATCGTCAAAATCTTCGAAGAAGAAGAAGAAGAAATCCAAGAAGTCCGTGAAGCTTGGAAACGAGCACACGAACTTGCAGAAGCAAATCGACGCGCTGGAAGAATACAATCAAAAGGCGCGAACTCCTGTCACACTGCAAGAGTTCCTCAACCACATCTTTCAAGAGGAAGATGATGGAGAGAGCTCGTCGGATGAACCCGAAGGATATGTGGCGAGTTGTAACGTAATCTCCCACTCGTTTACCGATGATGGGAAAACTCTTGGCACTAAGAAGCTGGAGGCAGAGCCTGTACCAGAGCGTGCATGGCCAACAGACGAAATGATCGACGCTTTTCTAGACGAGATTCGCCTAAAGAGTAAAGCGGATCAGGAGCGTGAGATGGCCGCTTCAGAAGGAGCCAAACGCAGGCGACTGAACGAAAGAGTTGAACTACCCCTGCCAGAGCGAAAGGCATCCAAAGTAGACAAGAAGATATTCAAGACGAGGAAAAGGTTTGCCAAAGCCATGTCAATGGGAATGAAGCTACCACCCTCGGAAGGAAACACGCACGATGGGGTGGAGAGGCACCCTGATTATTGCGCATATCATCGGAAAATCTCACACCCCACGGAGGAGTGCGACGCCTTTAAGATATGGTGACAAGGATATGTTGCTCATCGGCAACATTTTAAGCGCATGAACGCAAGATCCGTCGGGAGCAAAGAAGTACCGTCGATGGGCACAACAGAACTACTGGCAACTGTTACATGGTTAACGCCAGGGGGTCACAAGTTCTCACCTTTGGGAGCGACTCTGATAAAGAAATGGCTCTGGGCCCTCTCTTTAAAGAATCTGCTTTAGGGAAAAAGGAGAAATCGGAGGCCTGCGAGAACATTCAGCTGCGCAATCGCACACTCCCAGAAAAGAATCTCGGGCCCGCGAGTAGGAAAGATAAGGGAAAGGAAAAGGTCACTGAAGATATCACTTTAGATGACTAAGTCATGAGAGAGCTGGCTGCCAAAGACCCTCCTAGAAAGGGTAAAGTGGACTATAATATCCTAGCGCACCTAAGGAAGCTACCTTCTCAGCTTAGCATCCTCGATGCCCTCCTATTATCAAAAGAGGCGCGAGACTCACTAATTAAGGCGTTACAAGAACCTGAGCAATTCCAAGCCTTCCTCACCACTGAAAGGATGAAGGATGAACTAGAGGAAGTGCACACGGCCGACATCACTTTCGGTGACGAAGACCTCCTTCTCGGGACGTGCGACCACAACCGTCCCCTATATGTCTCTGGATACTGCCATGATATCAGGATAGGCAAGATCCTGGTGGATAATGGATCCTCCGTCAATCTACTTAATGTTCGGGTGTTGAAGGAAATCTGCATAAGTGTGCAGCACCTCGCTCGTGACAAAATCACTATCTCCGGTTTCGATTCACAATCGTCATGGACTCTAGGATCTGTGATACTAACATTACGCTTTGGACTTCTCGTCACAGACATCAAATTCCATGTCATTGAAGCCAAGACCTGCTACAACGCCTTGCTCGGTCGTCCTTGGCTACACGAGTACAACATCATCCCTTCTACACAACATCAGTGTATGAAGTACTTTAAGGATGGTTTCGAGTATACTGTAACAGGTGAGTTGAACCCGTTTTCCGTCAACGAAGTCCGCAAATACGAAGATGCGAAGTACTTTTTGCCAGATTTCGAGGATACAGAAAGGTGTCGCAACCCGGAGAACAAAGCCGCCGCCGCCATCCCTGTTTACGGGAGCGATACCGAAGAAGAGGAAGAGATAGTTTATGCAGGGCCATCTCAACGCAACAACCTAGGGACGTCCGCCCCCATCTTGGTCTTCGGAAGTGATTCAGAAGATGAAGTTAATGCCGTGTTCTCCAATCGGCTGTCGGTACAAGCACCCCCTGGCGATGACCATAGTTTGCAAATCACCATGGTACCGCGAGAACACTACAAAGATCTCGACGCACTTCAAGCCCACAATGTGCAAGACCTGCGAACATTTTACGTCCCTCCCAGGCAAAGGGGTGAGAAGGCGATCCTATTCTACCGATCCTCAGAGTCGAAAGTAGAGAAAGAGATCTGGCATGGCACGGATGTTACACTCGACAGGCTCCAACCTATCCGTTTGCCCAGATACTGCACAAATGGACTAAAGAGGCTATTGAAGCGCCAAGGTGTACCCTTAAAATAGACTGTTCGACAAGCTCGGTTCTACAACAGGATTTGGGATGTCCCTGGGACCCAACGCAAATTGCCCAACGGGAAAATGGAAACACTTGGGCTTGGATACGCGAGAACCGGAAAACGGGAACGGGCCCACAGTAGCTACGCCATATATACTTTTGATGAAGAAGAGGACGCCCCGTCAGGAAATGCCAACCCCTCATCAAAACTAGATCCTGCGATTGAAATGCCGAGTCCGTCGTTTGAAGAACGAATGGACAAGCCTATCAGGAAAGTGGGTCAAAAAGCTCGGGAAGAACACAACCGCGAGATGGCCATCTACGAGAAGGCCAGGACGCAACGTCTATTTCAACAGGCTGCAAAAGACAAAGATGCTCATCCTTGTCAACCCGTTGTACGAAAAGCCCGACGCAGAGACGGAAATAAATCAAGAAGCGGAAAGAGGAGCCGACAACAACGACGCAGGATTAGAGAGTTACGTGATCGGGTATTGCGCGGCTCGGATTTGTCCTTCATGAAGAAGATGAGTCGAGCGTACTCCTTCCCCCGAGACAAGACGGAGAAGTTACTCGAGCTCGCTATAAAACATCAAATGATCGCGCTTCCAGAGCCTAAGCACCCTGAGCAAGCTAACAGGGCTTCTCATCTGAGCTATTGCTCTTATCACCAAGCCATAGGACATCCTACCGAAGACTGCTTCACCTTCAAGAACTGGGTCGAGGACCAGTACCAACAGGGCAGATTCTCCTTATCCGACGGCTGGAGAGTAACGCCGCCACAAAAGCACGAACCCAAAGCCGCAAAAGCAAAACCAGATCCACCTCAGTCCTGGAAGCGGATTCGCACCTGTTACACGATTACGATATTAAAAGAAGAGCCCGAGAATATGGATGACCTTCCCTGGTGCTTTGAGAACAGCGATGATGAGGTGGTCTCAGAATTTCCGCCAGCTCCGAAAGAACTGGAAGATGGTATACATACTACTGCAGATAACCTCAAGAAGATTGAGTTGGGATCGGCAGATGACCCGCGACCGACATTTGTCAGCGAGCTGCTATCTGAAGAAAGGGTGGCTGCGTTAAAGAACGTGCTTCTACGGCATAAAGACTGCTTCGCGTGGAACTACTCCGAGATGCCAGGTTTAGATCCAGAGATTGCTGTGCATAAATTAGCAATATCCCCAGATGTCAAGCCAGTCAAGCAGGCGCTAAGAAGGATGCGGCTCGAGCTTGAAATGAGCATCAACGCCAAAGTCAAGAAGCTGATCGATTCTGGATTTATCCAAGAGGTCCAATATCCTGACTGGATCGCCAATATCGTCCCGGTAATGAAGAAGAATGGGACGGTATGCATATGCGTGGATTTCAGGGATCTCAATAAAGCTTGCCCGAAGGACGATTTCCCAGTACCGGTAACCGAGCTAATGATAGATAACACGTCCACTCATGAGGTTTTCTCCTTTATGGACGGCTCATCAGGATACAATCAGATAAAGATGCATCCCGAAGACCAAAAGCACACCGCTTTCCGGACCCCTTTGGGTATATTCTGCTACAGGGTTATGCCCTTTGGTCTAAAGAACGCCGGTGCTACCTATCAAAGGGCCATGACAAAGATCTTCGATGATCTCATACATGATATCGTCGAGTGCTATATCGATGACCTTGTAGTGAAGAGCATGTCATACGAAGAGCATTTAAAGCATCTGGAGACTGTATTTCAACGCCTTCGGCAATATAATTTGAAAATGAATCCCCTCAAATGCGCGTTTGGAGTCTCCTCGGGCAAATTCCTGGGATTCATCATCCGACATCGAGGTATCGAAATAGATCCATCTAAGATCAAGGCGATCATGGAAATGCCTCCGCCAAGAACCCTCAAACAGTTGCGGTCTCTCCAAGGGAAGCTCGCATACATCCGGCGGTTTATCGCTAATCTTTCAGGCAAATGCCGTCCTTACAGTCACCTGATGAAGAAGGGAACCCCATTCGTCTGGGATCAAAAATGCCACAGCGCGCTAGACGAGATCAAGCAATACCTGCAGAACCCGCCGGTGTTGGCTGCTCCGGTTAAAGAAAAACCTCTCATTCTTTATACAACCGCCCTCGAAGGTTCTTTAGGCGCATTATGGGCACAAGAGGACGACCAAGGGAAAGAAAGAGCACTATACTACTTAAGTCAAGTTCTGCTGGGGGCAGAAAGCAACTACTCTCCCATTGAAAAACATTGCTTGGCGTTAATCTTCGCGATAACAAAGCTCAGGCACTATGCGTTGGCACATGAAGTCCGTCTCATCTCGAAGGTGGACCCTCTTAAATATCTGATGTCAAAGGCTATATTGACGGGTCGACTCACTAAATGGGCTCTACTCCTGATGGAGTTCTCAATAACGTATCGACCTCTTAAGGCAGTGAAAGGCCAGGCCATTGCCGACTTCCTCGCTGAGCATCCAGTACCTGCTGGTTCTCCTCTGAACTGCGAGTTGCCAGACGAGCATGCATTTGATGCGATTGGCGGCGGTAGTACCCAATGGGAACTCTATTTCGACGGAGCATCCTCCGTAAAGAAACAGAAACAGGGTATCCCAATGATCAAATCGGGGATAGGCCTCATCTTCGCAACTCCATAAGGAGGGATAATGCGCTTCGCCTTCTCCTTAACAGAGCCGAGGACAAACAATGAAGATGAATACGAAGCTCTGATAGCAGGCCTCGAGATCGCCATCGACATGGGAATCGAAAATCTCCTTATATACGGGGATTCCCAATTGGTCGTTAGTCAAGTAAATGGTGACTACCAAACGTACAAACCAGAATTGGTGAAGTACGGTGAAAAGGTGCAACAACTATTGACCCAAATTCCCTCCTATACTTTGGAGAACATACCGCGTGCGGAAAACAGCAAAGCAGACGCGTTGGCCAAACTTGCTAAAGAACTGGCTGACGAGAACCTTGATGACGTCAGAATCGTGGTATAAAGCCGTCGAGTGCTCGTCCCGGCAGAAATACCTCCGGAATTATATAAAGAGAAGGGAGCGACTGAGAAGGCGACCCTACAAATAAAAGACCGCGAGAAGGCCGAGGACTGGAGGGAAGTCTTCATAGACTACTTTAAGTCCCACCGAATGCCCGAAGAAGCGTCTTCGAGACATCAGCTCATCAAACGAGCTCTATTTTTTGCTTTTGTTAATGACACTTTATACAAAAGATCGTTTGATTCTCTATGGCTGAGATGCCTAGGACCGGACGAAGCAGAAAGAGTCGTTCAAGAGGTTCATGACGGAATCCGTGGTTCTCATCAAGCAGGCCCGAAGATGAAGTTAAAAATTAAACGGATGGGTTACTATTGGCCCACGATGACCCAGGACTGCCTCGAGTATGCGAAGCAATGCCACTCGTGCCAGATTCATGGAGACTTTATCCACCAACATCCGAACCCACTACACCCAACGGTGGCCAGCTGGCCATTCGAAATGTGGGGGACTGACATAGTTGGCCCCATCGAGCCAGCATCGTCCCGGGGACATCGTTTCATCCTGGCGACAACTGATTACTTCTCCAAATGGGCAGAAGCAGTACCGTTGAGGGAAGTGAAGACAGAGAATATCCTCCACTTCTTCAAGACGCACGTCATCTATCGGTTTGGAACCCCACGGCGGATTATATCCGATAACGGGCCAGCCTACAGAAGCCATAAGATTAGCCGCTTCGCGCGGCAGCACAATATAGACTGGAGATATTCTTCAGTTTACAACCCACGAGCTAACGGTCTGGCCGAGGCCTTTAATAAGACCTTGACGAAGATCATAAAAAAGACCGTTTCCCGGAACAAGAGAGACTGGCACGAGAAGCTGCAAGAAGCCCTTTGGGCTTATCGAACTACATTCAAGACGGCCACGAACACAACGCCGTACGCGTTGGTATTTGGGACGGAAGCAGTGCTCCCCCTCGAGATAGAGTTACCCTCTCTACGAGTGGCAGTCCACTGCGAGCTGACGGACGAAGAAAACACTCACCTTCGGCTTGAGGAGCATGATGCCCTCGATGAAACCCGGCTCATAGCGCAACAACATCTAGAAGCCTACAAAGCAAAGATGACGCGCTCGTATGAAAGATTGACCAGGCCGAGGACATTCCGCCAAGGCGAACTCGTACTAGTGGTCAAAAGACCTATGATCCCCAATCGTGCCAAGCGGGGAAAATTTGAGCCAAACTATGAAGGCCCGTACATCATAGACAAGGTCTACCAGGGTGGGGCCTATCTACTCATGGACATACACGGTGAAAGGCCTTTCAGGCCAATAAACGGCCGCTTCTTAAAGAAGTACTATGCTTAATGAGCCACAGCCTGGGTCAATGATAGATGACGACGACTATGTCCGCTCGCTATCTTCCTAAGCTCAGACTTTACAAGCAGTAGCCGGCCCTCCCCTGAACAACGGACCGAAATGTTCTTAAACTAACAACGGACCGAAATGTCCTTAAACTAACGACGGACCGAAATGTCCTTAAACTAACGACGGACCGAAATGTCCTTAAACTAACGACGGACCGAAACGTCCCTAAACTACTACCGCAGCATCCTTAGGCTGACGAAGTAAAAAAAAAAAGGAAAAAAAAGAAAAATATAAAAAAAAATGATGAAAAAACGGTATGTCCATAAGCAAAAAGGGCACGGATGAAAACCCGAAAGGGCTCCGTGAGTAAAAACAGCAGGGCTATCGGCAAGCATTCGTGAAAACCCGAAAGGGCGCGACCTTGTAAAAAAAAAAGAGAAAAAGAATAAAAAAAAACGGTATGTCCATGAGCAAAATGGGCACGGATGAAAACCCAAAAGGGCTCCGTGAGTAAAAACAGCAGGACTACCGGCGAGTGTTTGTGAAAACCCGAAAGGGCGCAACCTCGTCAAAAGACACTTATAGGGTCCTCTCGACCTTGTAAGGAGAAACCACCTGCGTGAGATCCTTACGACTCACAAAGGAGCAACACACTTAGGGATCCTCACGATTCCTAAGGAGAAAATACACTTACGAGATCCTCACGACTCGTAAGGAGAACTCTCTTATGGGACCCTCACGGCTCGTAAGATTTGAAAGTCTTAAGTTACAGAGACCTAAACCTGTGCTTAAGCAATCCTCCACAACCTTCGATATTGCCCTACAAGAGGCTCAATACTGACCCTTGTATACAATCCACGGGCGCGAAAAAACATTTCCCCAGCAAAGTCCCACCCGTGACTAGGGATATGTCCATATGATGAGCAACCCTTGTAGGTCCTCTTGACCTATAAGGAGAAAACCCTCTTGTAAGATCCTTACGACTTGCAGAGGAACATACACTTAGGAATCCTCACGATCCCTAAGGAGAAAATACACCTGCAAGATCCTCACGACTTGTAGGGAGAAATACCTTTGTGAGACCCTTACGGCTCATGAAGTCAAAAGCCTTGGTCGACAGGACCCTTAACCCTGTTTACTAAGCCATCTTTGTTCAATATCGACAGAGGCAAATGATGATTCGCTCCTGGCAACATCCCAGTTGTAGCGGTGCTGATGCCGAAATCGGTGTCTAAAATCCAAGCTCGCGGCGAAAAAGCTAGCAAGCCACACATGCATACGAAATAGCCGAAATGATGGGGCAACTTGCAATAAAAAGCAGCAAGTAAAAATGTATGCATGAAAAATAGCCGAAACAATGGGGCAACTCACAATAAAAAGCAGCGAGTAGAAAATAAATAAATAGCCGAAATGATTGGGCACCGCGAAAAATAGCCGAAATGATGGGGCAATCGCGACCTTCGCGATATAAAAGCTGAAACGATAGAGCATCGCGGAAAAAGAAATAAAATAAAAATAAAATGTATGCCTTACAGGTGATGTTCCATCACACCCTGTATACAATCCAATGGCATAAACAAAAAGGGAACATACCTCCCTCCCCCAGGTTTCACCAAAGAAAGAAGCTAAATCTCGACAGGCCACAAGCGACCTAGAGATCATCCTAACACTCGTCTCGTAACAACGGACACAACTTCAAGCTAAGCGGAACAGCGGCAACCCCCAGTTCCATGGCTCAGTGGTATACATATCGCCAACAGTCAAACCTCCATCCCGTGAAATGCGGATACAATCAGCAAAATTCCTGGTTACGTGGAACGCGGATAACGTCACTCTCTGACCCCGTGGAAAACGTCCAGAGCGGATCCTGGTCCTCGCAGAGCACGGCAGTGAACCCGTGTGAAGCATCCAGAGCGGAGCCTAGTCCTCGCCGAGCACGGTAGTGAACCCGTGTGAAGCATCTAGTGCAAAATTCCTGGTTACGTGGAACGCGGATAACGTCACTCTTTGACCCCGTCGAAAACGTCCAGAGCGGAGCCTAGTCCTCGCCGAGCACGGCAGTGAACCCGTGTGAAGCATCTAGTGCAAAATTCCTGGTTACGTGGAATGCGGATAACGTCACTCTTTGACCCCGTGGAAAATGTCCAGAGCGGAGCCTAGTCCTCGCCGAGCACGGCAGTGAACCCGTGTGAAGCATCTAGTGCAAAATTCCTGGTTACGTAGAACGCGGATAACGTCACTCTTTGACCCCGTGGAAAACGTCCAGAGCGGAGCCTAGTCCTCGCCGAGCATGGCAGTGAACCCGTGTGAAGCATCTAGTGCAAAATTCCTGGTTACGTGGAACGCGGATAACGTCACTCTTTGACCCCGTGGAAAACGTCCAGAGCGGATCCTGGTCCTCGCAGAGCACGGCAATGAACCCGTGTGAAGCATCCAGAGCGGAGCCTAGTCCTCGCCGAACACGGCAGTGAACCCGTGTGAAGCATCTAGTGCAAAATTCCTGGTTACGTGGAACGCGGATAACGTCACTCTTTGACCCCGTGGAAAACGTCCAGAGCGGAGCCTAGTCCTCGCCGAGCACGGCAGTGAACCCGTGTGAAGTATCTAGTGCAAAATTCCTGGTTACGTGGAACGCGGATAACGTCACTCTTTGACCCCGTGGAAAACGTCCAGAGCGGATCCTGGTCCTCGCAGAGCACGGCAGTGAACCCGTGTGAAGCATCCAGAGCGGAGCCTAGTCCTCGCCGAGCACGGCAGTGAACCCGTGTGAAGCATCTAGTGCAAAATTCCTGGTTACGTGGAACGCGGATAACGTCACTCTTTGACCCCGTGGAAAACGCCTAGAGCGGAGCCTGGTCCTCGCCGAACACGGCAGTGAACCCGTGTGAAGCATCCAGAGCAAATACCGGACTGTGGAGTCCTTAAAATCCATGGACTACGACGTCCTTAACCTCGACCGTGATGTCTTAAAACTAACGATCAACCACCCCGATTCCCTACGGATTCTGCCTTGGTTTAAGGGTACATCTCTTCACTTCTTTGATACCTGGCGTTGTAATTCCTCAACGTCTTCAAAGAGGTGACGGGTCCCTGCAACCAAACATCGGACTGTGGAGTCCCTAAATCCACGGACTATGAGGTCCTTAACCTTGACCGTGATGTCTTAAAACTAACAGTGGACTGTGGAGTCCTTAAATCCACGGACTATGAGGTCCTTAACCTTGACCGCGACGTCTTTAAACTACAATACCTGGAGAAACCCCTGACTCCGTAAAACACGGACAAGGGTAGCCACATCCAGCACTTACAAGTCATCACGACCTGTGAGGAAGAAAAACTCTCTTGTGAGATCCTTACGACTCTCAAGGGAAAACCCGCTTAAGAATCCTCACGATTTTTAAGAAAAAATTACACCTATGGGATCCTCTCGACCTGTAGGGAGAAAAACTCTTTATGAAACTCTCGTGGCTCATAAAATGCAAAAGTCTTGGGAAGCAGATCTTAACCCTGAATCCTGAGCCATTGCTGTCCTGCAAGGAGATCAAGGTAGAATATCCGCAGAATACATTCAATGAAAAGGAGACACATCATTGAGAAGAAAAATGTATCTTTTATTCATAAACCAAAATGGGTACAAAGTACAATTCATGAAAGAAACAAAAAGAAAATACTCTCATCCATGAGTATGTACAAAAAGGAAGGAAAAGATACAAATGTTTCAAGCCGGCGGGCGATTCAGCAGCTTGGTCAGCTCATCCTGCTTTTGTTGGACCACGGCTTCATGACGCAAGATCTCCAAAAGACGAGCCTCCGCCTGAGCTTGTTGGGCCTGATATGAAGCAAGCCGGGCTTCAAGCTCTTTCTCAGTGGCCTTATGAGCCTCGACCCTCTCACGAGTGAACGTGGCAGCTTTATCGAGAGCCACCACCTCTTTGATGGACTCCTGAAGCACCCGCCAGAGTTCATACGCTTTGTTGGCTTTGGCTGTGAGATTGGCTTGAAGCTCGCTCAGCGCCTTGGAAGCTAGCTCTCTCCTCAAGAATGTACGGTCGAGCCCTTTTCTCGCACAACAATATGTTCGCCACGTGTCGCCCTATCAGGCCATGTAAGCTCGCTTTCGTGACTGCAGCCTTGGAAACAAGATATCTACAAGACCGTATGAATGGGCTCCCGGTTGACGGGAATGATCGATCTAAAACGCGCTCACATTACCGGATGAGAAAAGCAACAAGAAAGATTTCCGACGTATTTCAAGTATGCATTTGCAATCATATGAACATAATGCCCAAGAAAGTCTGACACGCATGGAAGTGAGGATAGCATTTGCAATTAAGGAAAGCTCTCATAAGAAGAATACAAAGTTTATTCATGCAAGAGGAGACATACATTCCAGCACCAAGCCTACAGGGAAGTTCGGCATGAAACATAAGGAAAAGGAGGGACTAATTAAAAAAATAATAATAATATACTACGCTAACGGAAAAGGTCACCAAACACAGGATCAGTGGCACAAGGGTTAACAAAGCAAAGAACAAAATTCTCCATCTCCCTCTCCGCTCTCTCAAGCACATCAAAGCGACGATTCTCGCGAGAAGTCGCTCCCCATCGGTTGGTGCCATGTTCGTCCGCGAAAGCAAACATAATAGCCCGCCGGGCCTTTATCTCGCTCAGCAGATGAATTGAGCAGTCCTTCAAAGCCTGAGTAATCAGGCACGCTTCATGAAAGCCCTCGAGCTTTTCTTCCGCCGCATCAAGCATCGCCAGGGTCATCTTTGCCGGGTGAGGAGGAATGTCGGCAAGCACGGCTGTGAGGATCATCCGAAGCCAGAGGGAACCCATTGGGAGGGGAGACCCCCTACGGATTGAGAGTTCATACATCGCCGAGTCGCATTCATCATCGGTAAGGAGTGGATCCACCAACCGGGCGGCAAAGCGGGGGAGCATCTCCTCGATAGGAACTTCCCATGGCTGTCGACGAGCATGCGGACGGTTGCAGGCCATGGCACTTAGTTGTTCTCGAATTAAATCGCGTTAAAATGGGAATAAAAGTTCTATGTGGAGAGAAAAAGAAAGCCGCTGCATCAGATATAAAGGGGTGCATTAAGTGCTATGCGCGGAAAATCTTGCATGATGAAGCTATTTTCAAGGCCCAAAAAAAGGAAAGGCATCGAAAATCAGGGAGATGGAACTATTTCCCAGGCCCTTTCTCTGCATCTAATATTGTGCACTGAAAACATGGCATGGGAAAATTTTGTGAACAGCCCCATCAAGGGACCCTACGTGCAGAACACGTGAGGCCTAAACCTGATGTACACTTAAAAGAAAATATATGGAGTAGTACCCTGCATATTAAAAGCACAAACAACAACAGTAGCAAAATGATAAAATCCCAGAGAAAAGGCATGCAAACATGGAAAGACATAATAAAAACTTGTCACTCATACTTCAAGAGGTTCATACAAAATATAGAGGACACATTTACAATGGTAAAACTTCAGATGCGGGGCATGGGTTGAGAAACTCAAAATTAACTTTATCTAAGATCTTCCATGCATTTCGAACCGCCCTAGTATGTTTTCTCTCACGATCACAAGCATTGGGGTCCTCGCGGATGTCCTCTACCCTCCGGTAGGCGGCAAGTATGGCTGATTGCTGAAAAAATCTGATGCAGGAGATCAATGAGATTATCCCGCCTTCTCTTTGAGATCAAGTGCATCAGATACACCGAGTGTACTTATCCTCGGCGGCGTCCAATGCCCCAAGCGGCACACCAGCACAGAATAAAGGGAGAGCCTCCCTGATCGCCAGCACGATCAGCCTCAGAAGAGAAGAGCGACGGGGGAGTAGCCGATGGTTGTACTCGTCAAAGCGGCTCATGATCTCGGCACATTGAGCATCGGTGAACTCCTGGTTCTGACTGCGGCCCAGTGCACGAATATTCCCATAGGAAATGATCTCGTCAAGACCATACAGATGGGCATCCATGATACCTGAAATAAAGGTCATGAGAATCATTAGAAAACTCCTGTTCCATTAATTGCAGAAGAACAGCCTCGGGCCAAGAAACCCCAGGAAGCCTCCGTGTGAAGAAATCGAGTTCTTCATTGGAATTAAATTCCTTATTAAGAAAAGGGAATTAAATTCTCAGAAACATTTTTGGATGGAATTAAATTCCATGGATTTGAACCGCCATCATCATCTCCCTAAGGATCATCTAAACCCTAAGAGATCTACTGTGGGAGGTTAAGTGGTCTCATATTTTGGTTAAAGAACTTGAAGAGAAATGGGTTCTTTGTGAAACCCTTGATATGGATTTAAAATCTAGAGAGTTTTGTCAAAATGAAGGTGCTTCGATTACCATTACCTGAGGAGGAAGAGTCCTTTTAAACAGAGTTAAACTCTAAAAATATTTCAAGGCAGAGAACTAAGCTCTGGAAGAAGAGAATTAAATTCTCAGAAAAAGTTCTCAAAAGAAGGAGATGAGCAAAGTGAAGGCTCTTCTGAAAAGACAGTGGTATTTATAGAAGGCGATGGAAACGCTTCATCTCCCCAAATCCCTAAAGGAATCCAACAATCACAAAAGGTGACAGCGTTGCACTCACGTGCTGACACGTGAGAACAACGCTGTGAGGGCATTTGTTTCCTGATTTAAAATCAGAAAAGCTTATGGAAAAAGCTTCAGAAAAGGGTCACGTGCTTACACGTGACCAGCAGTCACGTGTTGGCACGTGACACCTAAAAGCATCAGCAAGGCAAATTCGGCTTCCCGATTACATCAAAGATAAGGGCTTCAGAAAGAGTCACGTGCTCCCACGTGACCAGGGTCATATGTCGGCACGTGACATTTAAAAGCAAGCGGCATAGGCAGATTGGTTCCCTGATCAAATCAAGGAAAAGGCTTCAGAAGAGGTCACGTGCTCCCACGTGACCAGGGTCACGTGTTGGCACGTGACGCTCAAAACATCAGACTCATTCTCCGGTTAAATCAAGAAAAAGACTCCAGACGAGGGTCACGTGCTCACACGTGACCAGGGGTCACGTGGTGGCACGTGACGGCTAAGCAGCAGAAGAAGGCAGAATGCAAAAGAAGAAAAGGGCTCGTTACAAGGAGGTCACGTGCCCACACGTGACCAAGGGTCACGTGGCCGCACGTGACCAGCTTTCAAAGCCCATTTGTTAAACAGAATTAAATTCTGAGAAAAGACCTCTCAAGTCTTTCCAAAAGCAACCGATTGAATTAAAAATTTAGAGTGATTAAATATCATCTATCTATGGGAAAATCTCGAATTTGGGAAGATTTCCCTTTTAAATCTAACAGAAATCACAAAGGAGAATCGCTGGATTTGAAATCCAATGGTGAATAAAATTCACCTAATAATCCAAAGGTCCAGAACGAATGATGGATGCAAATCAAATCTCTCAATGAAGATACGTCAAAAAACTAATTGATTCGGCTGCTTTTCCTATAAATAGGGGCCGAGACACACAAAAAGAGATACACACGCAGAGGGAAGAAAAGGGAGAGAGCCTTGATACTTTGAGGAATCTGGATCTTCTGCAAAAGAAAACCCTAGGTAAGAAAGGGAAGGCTTTTTGAAAGAAAGAGAATTTAATCCTCAACAGAGTTCAACTCTGATGTAAAACAGAAGAACATATTTCTTCTCTCTTAGATGGAGGATCTGTAAAGCGCACATCTCCCCTTGAAATTGAGAATTTAATTCTCAATGGGTTGAGATCCTGCCATGCAGATCCAAAGCATAGAGAGGGAATGGAAGCACGAGAATTTAATTCTCACAGAACTATAGGAATTTAATTCCTTTAAAATAAAATTAAGGTTTGACCCTGTGTCATGGGAATTTAATTCCTTCAGAATAAAAAGAAACATGGTTTAACCCTAATTAAGAACTTAGTTCTGTTAAAACAACAAGAACGTAATTCCCTTAATCTTACTCCCCAGAATAATTCTCTAACAGAGAGTGGGAGTTTAATTCTTTAAAGCTTTTATTAGGGTTTAACCCTATTCAGTTCTTCATATATATGAGGAATTTAATTCCTACAGAAAATTCAGGGTTCAACTCTTCAAAAGGAACTAGGAATTTAATTCCTCCGGAATTATTGTCAGGGTTCAACCCTACGAGGAATTCAATTCCTGAAAGGGATTAACAGATCTTCTAAACAACTACAGAAAAGAAGGGTCACGTGTCACCACGTGACCCCCCCCAAAAGATCTACAGAAAGCCCTTTGAGGCAGTGCCTCACGTGACCCACGTGACCCTTGACAGAAGCTTTAACATACCTCATTTAAACACCCGTCACGTGATGACACGTGATACTCCAAAAGATGTGATCTTTTCAGCAGAATAAATGAGGGGAGGGCGCCCTCACGTGCTACCACGTGACCCCTCTTGCCTCAGCGTCTAACGCTAAATTGGAACTCCCGAATCCAGTGTTAAAACATTGTTGGGCCTTAGTGTTCAACACTAATCAAAGAACTTTATTTGCAGTGTTCAACACTGATTACCTTAGTGTTTAACACTAATTTGAGATCTCCGTTGCCAGTGTTTAACACTGATCTGTTTTAGTGTTTAATGCTAATTTGAAAGCCTTGTTGCTGGTGTTTAACACCAATTATCTTTTAGTGTTAAACACTAACTTGTCAATTTCATTCCCAGTGTTCAACACTGATTGATCTGTAGTGTTTAACACTAGGCTTTGGCCCAATTGGCTAAATGGCCAGAGACAAAGTCTCTCCTTCAATGGACCAACAGGAAGCCAATATTCCAGACATGATTGGACTTAGCCCAAGCTGGCCATAAGTCCTCAATTCGTAATTAACTGGGCTAATGGGCTCATAACATAATTAATTGGTCTTGATCCCAAATTGGGCCAAGGACTATTTAATCCACTCCGGTTCCAGGGTACATCTCTTCACTCCTTTGATACTTAGCGTTGTAATCCCTCAACGTCTTCAAAGAGGTGACGGGTCCCGATGACCACACATTGATATGGACTGTGGGGTTCTTAAACCCATGGACTATGACGTCCTTAACCTCGACCGAGATGTCTTAAAACTAACAATGGACTGTGGGGTCCTTAAACCCATGGACTACGACGTCCTTAACCTCGACCGAGATGTCTTAAAACTAACAATGGACTGTGGGGTCCTTAAACTCATGGACTACGACGTCCTTAACCTTGACCGAGATGTCTTAAAACTAACAATGGACCGCAATGTCCTTATGCTACCCATGGACCGCAATGTCCTTAAACTAGCGATGGACCACTATGTCCCTAAACTGGAACAATAGAGCCAATCGCTCTTTTGTTGGATCTAAACGATCCCGTTTAAGTTGATCTTAGCCTCAAATATGGCTAACGTATCCTTAAACCTTCAAACAGACTGGACTATGAATCCCCCCAATCAACTTCGGTTCAAGGGTACATCTCTGAACTCCTCTGATATTTGTCGTTGTAATCCTTCAACGTCGTCAGAGAGGTGACGGGTCCCGACGGCCATACATTCAATGGACCACTATGTCCCTAAACTGAAGTAATAGAGCCCCAAATGCTCTTTTGTCGGATCTAAACGATCCCGTTAAGTTGATCTTAGTCTCAAGTTAGACTAACGTATCCTTAACAAACGTTTGAGTTGATCTTAGCCTCAAATATGGCTAACGTATCCTCAAACTAAACCCCCAAACCCAAATCTAAGATAAATACGGATTTGGACTAGTCCACGTCCTACGGGCGACGACGTAACTCAGTCTCCGTATACAATCCACGGGCAACCACAAACAAAACAAACACACACGACATGAAGTGACCATCTGGAGAAGAAGAAAGTTGTTACCGCAACGCGGTAGCGTAATTAACAGCAGGGGCTTGCGCCTGCAGGGAAGAGCGTCCCCACAATCAAAAAACCCCTCGTGCGAGGGGGAATCTGACGAAGTCTGCTACATCGGCCGCATCCGTTTAAACCTCCGATACACGGTGCCATAAATCAACTTGGCATCTTCGGAGAGGTGGACGGATAGCACCTATTAGTATCTGCCCCGAACCTCAGGCATAGACGTCCCCGCGTCTCGGCCGCCGTTCGGAGGGGAACAATACCTTAGGTACAATTTTAGTAGCCTCACTTCCTGCACTCGCACTATTCGATACTGGAGCATCTCATTGCTTTATGTCGCAACGGTTCGTCCGAACTCATGCGATTCCAGTCATACCGCTTGTATCCAGCTGGAATGTCAGTTCAGGAAATGGAGTTCTAAAAGCAACAATGGGAAACAGCCTGTGTCCAGTGGTCATCTGCAGCAGAGAATTCTATGCAGACTTTAAGGTGCTGGACATACCGAACTTCGATGTAGTTCTAGGTATGGATTGGCTCAGAACATTTTATGCTACAATTGACTGTCATCAAAGGAGGGTAGTATTCGAGATTCCAGACCATCCAGTCTTCTATATCAAAAGTGGAGATCGTACCCTGGAGAAAAGTAAATACAAGGCAAAACCAAAGAAGGTGGTGATTGCGGCAATTCAAGCGAAGGAAGGATCAAAGCCAGAAGTAGTTTGAGAGTTTGGCGATGTGTTTCCTGACGATATATCAGGTTTGTCTCCCGATCGAGCTCTTGAATTCAGCATTGATTTAGTACCAGGAGCACAACCAGTGATCAAAGCACCGTATCGATTAAGTCCGGAAGATTTGAAGGAAGTCCGAACTCAGTTGGACGAATTATTAACGAAAGGATGGATTCGTCCTAGCACTTCAAGTTGGGGATCACCAGTACTGCTTGTGAAGAAGAAGGAAGGTTCATACAGAATGCGCATTGATTATAGAGTCTTGAACGAAGTAACGATAAAGAACAAGTATCCACTCCTGCGCATTGATGATTTATTCAATCAGCTAAGTGGATCTTGTGTTTTCTTTAAGTTGGATCTTCGTTCGGGTTATCATCAGTTGAAGGTCAAGGAGTCTGATATCCATAAAACGACATTCAGAACTCGCTATGGTCATTATGAATTTCTTGTGATGCCATTTGGAGTGACCAACGCACCAGCGATATTCATGAACTTGATGAATCAAGTTTTCCGGGAGTACCTGTTCCCCTCCGAAAGACGACGGCCGAGACGTTAGGACATCTGGCCTGAGATTCGGGGCAGATGCTATTTGGTTTTATCCGTCTACCTCTCTGAAGATGCCAAGTTGATTTATGGCACCGTGTATCGGAGGTTTAGACGGATGCGGCCGATGTAGTAGACTTCGTCAGATTCCCCCTCGCTTGAGGGGTTTTTGATTGTGGGGACGCTCTTCCCTGCAGGCGCAAGCCCCTGCAGTTAATTACGCTACCGCGTCGCGGTAACCACTTTCTCCTTCTCCAGAAATTTCACTTCGTGTCGTGTGTGTTTGTTTTGTTTGTGGTTACCCGTGGATTGTATACGGAGACTAAGTTATGCCGTCGCCCGTAGGACGTGGATTAGTCCAAATCCATATTTACTTAGATTTGGGTTTAGTGTTTTAGTCTAAGGATACGTTAGCCGTGTTGAGACTAAGATCAACTTAAACGTTCGTTAAGGATACGTTAGTCTGATTTGAGACTAAGATCGACTTAACGGAAAGAGCATTTAAGGGCTCTATTGTTCCAGTTTAGGGACGTAGTGGTACATTTAATAATATATGGCCGTCGGGACCCGTTATCTCTCTGACGACGTTGAAGGATTACAACGACAGGTGTCAGAGGAGCTCGGAGATGTACCTTTGAACCAAAATTGATTGGGGGTCTTAAAGTCTGTTTGAATGTTTAAGGATACGTTAGCCAGATTTGAGGCTAAGATCAACTTAAACGGGATCATTTAGATCCGACAAAAGAGCGTTTGGGGGCTCTATTGTTCCAGTTTAGGGACGTAGTGGTCCATAGGTAGTTTAAGAACATTGCGGTCTATTGCCAGTTTAGGGACATGGGGGTCCATTTCCAGTTTAGGGACATAGGGGTCCATCGCCAGTTTAAGGACGTGGTGGTCCATCATTAGTTTAAGGACGTTTCGGTCCAACATTAGTTTAAGGACGTTTCGGTCTAGCATTAGTTTAAGGACGTTTCGGTCCACGAGTTTAAGGACCCCGCAGTCCGTATTGATGTGTGGTCGTCGAGACCCGTCGCCTCTCTGACGTCGTTGAGGGATTACAACGATAAGTGTCAGAGGAGTTCGGAGATGTACCCTCGAACCGGCTGTAAATTGATTTAGGAGAGCGGTCTTGCTCAGTCAATTTAATTTGAGGACTTACGGCCATGATTGGGCTAAGTCCAGTTGAAAAATGTTCAACATTTTTATTTGTTTTTGGCCTAATAGGCTTGTGCTAGGGCTTGGCCCCTTTTAAATAATGCATAGCATTAATCTTGGTCTCTGTTGGACGTTTATTTGGGCTCTGCCCCTTTTAAAATAATGCATTGCATTATTTATTATTTTGTTTGGGCTCTGCCCATTTATAAATGATGCAGAGCATCAATTTTGTTTGGGCTCTGCCCCTTTTTATTGCATTGCAATTTAATTTGGCCTGCTAGGCCTTTCTGATTTGGGCCTGGCCCTTTAGTAAAAGAAATGCGTTGCATTTGTCAGGCGCTTTGCGCTAATCACTGAGCGCAAGCACTTATGGTGATGACACGTGTCACGCTCTGGTGAGCGCAAGCGCAGTTAATGCAGTGCGCTGCACTACTGCGCTGCTGACACGTGGCGCGCTCTGGTGAGTTGCGCT
Organism: Agapanthus africanus; assembly: GCA_030015575.1. Lineage (NCBI taxonomy): Eukaryota > Viridiplantae > Streptophyta > Magnoliopsida > Asparagales > Amaryllidaceae > Agapanthus > Agapanthus africanus. Next base: position 81,727,780 of record CM057339.1, on the reverse strand, counting down.
AATTTCAGAGAGCAAGGCTCTATCAAAAGTGCATAGCACAAGTGGTTCAGATGCTGACACGTGGTGCTTTCTGGTGGCTTGCGCCAACCCAAGAGCGCAACAGTGCAGTTTTGCAAGTGCAAGGCACTATTAACTTGAGAATCTTTTAGATTCTAGAACCAATGGTTCATAAAAAAGTGCAAAGCACTGTTTGATTTCTTGATCCAATTTAGATCAAAGAAAACAAGTTTTTCTTGTTTTTCTTATTCTCAGAGAACCAGTGGTTCATAAAAGAGTGCAAAGCACTATTTTTATTTTGTTTTTTATTGAAGATTATTGATCTTGTTCTTAGATCAATAATCTATTAGAAGAAATTCTTCTATCTTAAGGTTTTTTACCTTTTTTCTTCTTGAAATTTCTTCAGAGTTCTCTCTGTTTGAAGTTCTTGATTTCTCACAATATTGATGCCTTTGAATTGAGCTCTAGGGTCCTTTTTATAGTGCCCATAAATTAGTTAAATTTGTTAAAGAGATCTTTCTCTGAGTGATTTGGGGAATTTTCCCCACCGTTGGATCTTTGATCCAAGGGCTTCTGTTTTACAGAAGAAAATCTTCTTGTTTTTTAACAAGAACAGAAAGATTTCTTTAAAATCTTAATTCTGTTTGGTTCAAATGCCCCAGCGTGTGACACGTGTCACGCAGCGCACAGCGCAGCGCAAAGCGCAGCGTAGCTACGCTGTCACGTGTCGCGCAGCGCAGCGCTTGCGCAAAAGCGACTGCGCTGACACGTGTCGCGCAGCGCAGCGCTTGCGCAACTGAAGCTTTGCTTCCATTTACTTTTTAATAGAGCTTTGCTCTGATTGGGCGCGCTGCCTTGGACGCTGCGCTGACGTATCAGCGCCTGACACGTGGCGCGTTGCGCCCGGAATTTGAAGCGTTGCTTCAAAATTTGAATTTTGAATTTCCAACAGAGTTTTGCTCTGATTGGGGGAAACAAATGACCCCCCACCGTTGCGCTCACGTGGCGCGCACGTGAGTACAGCGGTGGCAAGCTCCTGACCGTTGGATCAAGGGGTGAGCCGAAGGGGTGCAAGCGCCTTATAAATAGGACCTATGGCCCTTAAAAAATCTTCATCATCTTTTTTAAGATTTTGATTTCAACAGAGCTTTGCTCTTGCTTAAGAACTTCAGAGCTTTGCTCATTTCCAAAGTTAAAAATTTTAGGTAAAATTAATCTAAATTAAACTAAATTAATTCAAACCAATCTTAAACCAAAGAGCTTTGCTCTCACAGATCTTTTGATCTAAAGAAATCCCCATTGGGGTTTCATAAACAGAGCTTTACTCTAAAAAACTTACAGATCTACAGAGATCTTGTTCATGGGTTCTAACCCATGAACAGAGTTTTGCTCTTGGATCAAATGTAGATCTTTTAGATCTGAAAAATGAAGAACTTATTATAAGTTTTCGTGGATTTTTCAAGATTCCAAAAAATTTTAATTCTTTTAAGTGTTAAAATTTTTGTGATGGATCTTTTCATTATTACTACAGAGCTATGCTCTTTTAAGGAATTTTATTCCTTTGAGACCAGAATTTGACAGGTGTCATTCTGTGACAGAGCTTTAGTCTGAAAGAGGAAATTTTCTCCTTGTCTCTAGGGATTCCCTACTGATGAGAATATTCTCTTGGGGTTCTTTTCTTTAACTGACAGTCTCACCCAATGATGAGGCTGTCCTATTAAATGAGGCATTTTCATCCAGATTTTGTGGGTCCCCATTTGGTCCCCTACCCACTGCACTGCAGTGTGTTGTGATTAATTTTAATTTAATTAATTTTTAAATTCAGTTAATTGAAAAATTTTAAACGCCAAGCGTTGGAATTGCAGCACTAACGGCTATTTCTTGTTCCTTTGCAGTGACCATGTCTCTCGATACCTCGTTCCCGTTCGCCCGCTCGGAGGAAGGGTTTCCTGAAGCGCCCTTAGACCGTGAAGTTCTAGCCATGATTAAGGACCATGATCCGGAATGCAAGAGTCTCCACCTTTGGGGGTCGTGGTATAATCAGATTATCATGGGTCGACGGAGCTTCACCTGCGCAGTGCCGTCGGAATCCATTACGGCGATTCACTATGCTACCCCACCCTCGGTGCAGTATGCCGTGGAGATGGTTGATTAGACCTCGAAGGGATTTCTTCATCCCGCTATGGATGCGATTCCGGTCCAGCTTCCTATGGTTTTGGATATCCTAGGACGTCGTATCTGTCAGGACGAGGCGCGACCTTGGGGGCAATCATATAACATTGGTCTGATCCCCCGCCACCCGATCGGTTATCTGCCGTGGGCCCGGTATATCCTGTCGATGAAGAAGTCGCGGTTGATAAGGTTAGGATTGTACACTGCGGTCTACGTCTCTCTCTTCCAGTATCCCACGCTCCCCACCTGGTGGTTCAAGGCTTTCTTGGAGCAGTGGAACATTCCTACCCACACTTTCCTTGCCATGGATTGGGAAGTGTCAATCTCTTTGGAGGAGTTCACGGAGGTATCCGGTTTACCAGTCATAGGGGAACACTATGAGGAGTTGCTCCCGACAGACGAGTACGTCTTCGGTGCTAAGCCGGTGGTAAGGGGGCTCACGCCGGAGAATGCTGTTCAACACCAATTCCCAAGCTTGATTAAAGGGTTGAACATCTATGAGTCCCTTTTCATCAAACATGGGAGTCGAGGAGTTAACTTTGAGGATTTCATCGCTCGGTTCCTTCGCCCAAGCGTCCTCTCATCAGAAGCTGCCAAGTTCGCTACCCTGGATGACCCTTTCGGTCTAGGTGTGGATAACCTGCCGGAGAAGGAGATAGACTAAAAGGGTTTTTTCCTTCCAGACTTCCCGACTATGTCTTTTGCAGAAATTGCAGCCCCTGGAATGGACGAGGAGGCCTTTTTCTTATGATTTCTCGGGTTGTGGCTGAGTTGGTTTGCGATCCCAATGCACTCTCACCGTATGCGGCCCTCTGTCTTTTACCCAGCCGACCAGATGGCTATCGGGGTAAAAGTGGCCGTTGGGATCGCCGGCTTGGCACACTTATAATATGGCCTCAGTCGAGCAGCGGATGCTAATGAGCCCGGGGTACTGCACGTGGTCTTCCCGATGCACTACTTTGTATCGTGGCTCGAGCTACACACAGCGGGTGTCTTCGGCATGCAAAAAAGGCCCTCGTTCTTCGACAAGTGTGGTTTCCCTCGCATTATACAGCTGATCGGCGCATCAATTATGACCCCATCACCACGGAACGCCAGGGGTTTACTCCTTCGCCCTCACACCGTTGGAGCCGGGATGTCCTTTGTTGACAAGGTATTGACCATTGGAAAGGCGTCTACCACTGCGGTGCGACCATTACAAGACTCCTTTAAGGATGGAGCCTCAGTTTTGACGGCCCGGGAGACCCTCCACTTTTATTCTATTAGACCGGGCTTCCTAGTCTTCAGGGAGAACGGTGCGGCAATTTTCATGAGATATAACCCGCATCGTTTCGCCCAACAACTGGGCTACGATCAAGGGGTACCTTTGGAAGCTTTCCTACTGGAACCTGCTGCCACCGAAGAAGGGATGGAGAACGCGCTGCATCATTTCATGCGCCTGAATACGGGTTCTCACTTTTTTATCAGTGCGCCGGCTTACGCTCCACGACTCCTCAACGTATATAAAGAATGGTACAATCATGCGACGGGAGCCGTTATAAAGGAGGAAAGGCGATTGCTGGTCGACCGTAAGGGTGTGCCTCCAGGTAGCGACCGCAACGCTCCTTTGGTGCCGAGGACCCCGGTAGTTCCCCCTCTAAAAGGGGCTAGGGCCGGACCATCGCGTGTACAGAGTCCCCCACGCGAATTGCCGCTCCCTGATATCGCGGATGCACCACCAGTGCCCTGTGCTCCAGTAGAGACAGTGGTTGTAGTCTCGCCGGAGTCTGGCGTAGGTGCGTACATTGGGACCCGCCGCCCCAAGGTGGCTGCCAAGCGTAAGTCAATCCCGGGGGCACCTAGGATTGGTGGACAAAAGAAGAAAAAGAAGTCGCTCTTTGCCGCTGACGTCGCGTTCGGTCAGGAACCCCACGCTCCCTATGCTGAGGGCCTGAGTGAATACGGGACTAACGAGGGATTAGTCATGCCGGATGACACGGATTTGGAGGCCGCCCTCGAAGCTTCGGAGCGGTTGGCGAGGCGTGACGCATGGCTGGCTAAGCTTGCGGCATCAGGTAATCACTAGTCGCATTTTCTATTGCATCATATCTTTATTATTGCCTTTGATTAACATTTTTCCTTCTTTTCTTCCAACAGGCATCACAACTGAAGAAGCCATCGCCGCTTCCCTCAAGACCTTCCAAGAGGAGGAACGCCTTAGAGCGTCTTTAGGCCTTAGTAAGTTTAAATTCACCAAGTTTTCATTTTTCTTGTGTTACAGTCGATCTAACCTCTCCCTTTTCATCGCAGAAACCTCAATGCCGTTTCCGCCAAGTGACGCGGATATTTCGCCAGCTGCCGACGTTCCTGCCTCCTCAGGGCTACCGCGGGAGGTCCGTCTTGAAGAGCCGATGAGAGATGCCTTAAAGGCTCTGGAGGCATCTCTGAACGAGGACGATGACGCCTTGATGAAGGAAGCGTCGAAGAGATCCATCGCGACAGCCCGGGAGGAAAGGAAGCGGTCGAGGCGCGAAGCAAAGGCACGCAGTGCTGCCTTGGCCATTGGAGCGGGCCCCAGCACCGTTCCTCGTGCCGATACCCCATCAGAAGAGCCCCCGGTCGCCCTGTCTACAGCTCATAGACAGGCGATTCACGCCAATAGGGAGGCTAACGGCAAGTCTACCTCAGGTAATACTTCTTTCAGAATCTTGTTGTAAGGCTTATAAAGCTGTCGGTTCTTATATATATTCTATCCTGCAGGGCCAAGTCCGACCGAGGGGGAGGCGGAGACCGTTGAACCCAAGGAAACAGAGGAGGTGGCACCTGTCGAACCTGAGCTAACGGTGGGCAACGTTGCTGGGGCTGCGGAGCCTGAGATGGAGGTTGAGGGATCTGCAGCCGAGAAGGTCATTGGTGCCGAGCCTGAAGTGGCGGCAGATGAAATGATCGTTATAACTGAGCCCAGGGCAGCGGCGGATGAGGCGCTTGAGACCGGCGACCTCATGTTGACGGCGGATGAACCGATGGAGACCGCCGAGCCCAAAGAAGTAGCGGATGAGATGGCCACGACTCTTGGGGAAGAGCTAGCCGCTCTTTCTCAAGAGTCCGGCAATGCTTCGATCATTGCCCTCCCCATCTACGGTCTTCCGCCGTCTCCTGACCGCGCGAGTGCGACGACGGCCCCCGTAGAGTCTAGGGATGAGGCCACGGGTGGTGGACTTGTGTCGCTGGAGGAGGGAGTCGCCTCCGTTTCAGCTGGCAGCTCATCAGGTAAATCCCAAGTTGCTGTCTTTCTTTACCTTACAGTCCTTTCTGACAAGTTCACCTTTTTTGTAATGCATGTGCAGCCAGCGCCGATGCCCCACTGCTCGAGGGAGCGCCTTCAACGACTGCCTTGGCAATGGTCACCTCTCAGCCCTCTCTCATACCATCGAAGATGTTGGAAGGTATGGGTTTGCAATTTATTAATCTTATCCTTCAGACGTATAATTTCTGTACTAAAATCGTACTATTATGTCTTTTCAGGAGTGCTCTTTGATCATCTATATCAAGTGTTGCTCCCACACTTCTCCTTCCCATCTGAACTCGCTCCTCCCTCTGGTGGTGCTGGTGAGTATAGTTCCCGACTGATACCTTTCCTTTCGATGATGAAATTATTTCTAACTTTTTCTCGTCCTGACTGCAGTGCTACAAATCGAAGGGGGAGAAGAAAGATCGGCCACACCACCGGCCCTTCCGGCCTTGCCACCTGCTTCGACTGGTATAGTAAACTATCTTATCAATGACTTTTTCCGTGTTTATTGAATCATCATCTAATCGCATTTTGTCTTTCCAACTATCGTTCCGGTCTTGGCGCCCTTTGAGTCTCATATTATAATACCGGCAGGCCCTTCCCAGAGACGTCCGTCCTCGAAAGGTGCTGCGAATAGTCTGCGTATGTTGAGCGACTACATCGAGGAACTCGACGTCGAGGCTCCTACGTCTGCTGCGGACTTCTCTACGACGGTTAACCCGATGCTGGTGATATTTGCCAATTTCCATGACGAGGGCATCTGATTGGATGATTTAACGTGCTTGCGCTTTCTAAAAGATAGATCAAAAATATTTGTAACCGCAATCAAGAACGGCGTCGCTTTGCAGCTAGCCGGTGAGTACGGGTCGGTCCACAGGGATGTTGTGAATTTCTGATTCGTTCTTACGAGTTAATTCCGAAAGGTGTTCGGACAGATTATTAAATCTAAAAATCTAAATTATCCTAAGGCAATTACCTAGATCTACTCTTGCTAGGGCTAGGTTTAGGGATGGTTTGGAAATGTAATTAAATCTCACCGCTTTCAATACCCGAATGAAGATCTGTGAGGAGTTATGGTAATTATCAATAAAGTGGATTAGATCCGTTCGGGAAGGTGTTCCTTCCTCTAGGTTCTTGTCCTTCCTTTAGAGATCCTTACCCTAACCTCCATAGAAAACATCACACCCGGGCCTTTATACTACGGTATCACCGCTACCTCGAGGGATAGAATGCCGTAGGGAGCGGTATGTGCATGTATGCATGGAGTCCTATTGTAAATATTTGGTGGGTAAGAAAGGGATGAGAGATCTCATCTCTCAAAATCCTTCCTCAAAGCGAAACCCTAAACAAGTTCCTTGGGCATGAATTTAAATCTACCTAGGGCAAGGAATTGAAATCTACACTAGGGCAAGAAATTAAATTACTTACAGATGGCTCTCTCCAAACATCAAAGCAGGGTTGTCAGATCTGAATTTCTGAATTAAAGAGAGGCACCGATGCTCTCCAAAAGGTTTTCTGAATTTTTATTAAAAGGAGGCATAAAGAATACAATGATTTGAGTTCCTATTTATAGAGAATAGGAAACCCTAGGTTACATCTGATTCGCATGTCTACAATTACTAAAATAGCCCTAGGAAATCTTTTCAGAGCCGCCAACACAATTTGGTAAAATTTCATCAAGTAAGGGCATAAGACGGCCGCGGAACCGCGGCGGGAGTGGGGGTTGGGCCGCGGTTCCGCGGCCCAATAAGAGTCTTGAATGCTGAAAATTTCTGGTTTTGCTCTGGGATTCCTGGGCTTCCATATTCTTTGGTTCTTTTATCAAAATGGATTCTACGTTGGTTCCAGATCTCCATTGAACAATTGCAATGGATTTTTAACCGTTCGCTTTGTATTCTTGGACCTTGCGTTGCCTTGTACTGTTCTTTTGTGTAGGCTTGATTAAGATCCATCTATTTGTTGGTCAAAGTCCATATTTTTATCGTCTTTACATCATTTTCATTGTTTTCTGTCCAAGAACCTGTAACCTGTAACATGTAGCAGACATTGGTCAAAAGCACCTGTTTTCATTGTAAAATGCATAAGAATGGGGAATATAAAATACAATATTATGGTGTGAACAAATACCCCCAAACTTATCTTTTGCTCGTCCTCGAGCAAACTTATTTTTATTCTCTACAAAAACCTAACCTAACTGCACTTTCGCAGGGAAACGCGATTGCACTGAGCACGTGCAACAAGCCGTTAAACCTCTAGGTGTCCCTAGTAGGAGGAGTGTTGTCTCCTGAGGGTTTTCAGCGGATACTACCCACAAAATCCTATCAATTCAGCCCATTAACTTTAATTCTCCAATTAGGTCTTCTAACAAGGAATTCTATTATCTTCGACTTGCAATTTATCGACCCATATTCTTCACACTTCCTTATCATCTAACTTAAGATTATATATATCCTGTAGACTACTTAGCTTTCAGCATTTCTTAAGTTTTCCTTCTAGGTTTCCATCTCCACTTAGGAATTTCTATCAACCCTTACTAAAAATACAAGTTCTATTCTTCATTCCTTTCTCTTATCTAAACTCTAATCACATATCCCCACGTGTGTGTAAATATCACCCCTACACTTGGAAATTCAAATCAAGGAATCGTACTCTCGTCCATTGTCCAAAGCACTTATTAATTAGTGAATTTTTAAATGAAATTTGCTTACACATCCTTCATGCGACCGTTAATACTTCTTGAGGTACCAACAACCGATTACAAGATGCGTTAGCACTTTAAAGCGTACTTCCTAGTTTTGCAACACCCAAGGCTTTAGTAGTGACTCCCAAACCAGTTGGTCTAAGGCACTAGGTGATGAAACACCCTTGCTAAATATTTTTCTATTTTTTACAGCCTTAAGTAATCACAAAAACCAGTGTCCATTTTTTTATTCTTTATTCACTTTTTTTTTTATTTTCATTGTACTAAGGACTTTAGACAAGAGCACTTCAAGGTCTCTTCTACTATTCCAAGTTTCAAGGTGCGTGATTGTGCAAATTGTAGGGTATACATTTTCAGAATCTAGACTTAAGCTAGGAACTATTTTTCAAACTTATACTCTAATAAGAACATCAATACTCTTCCCTCATTTTGACTTAGCCCAAGAAGTGAACCCAAAATTTGCCTATTTCTAAATAAACTACAAGGCATATACTTTCTACCGTTAAATTTTAAGGAATGTTATTTTTAGGGTTTTTAATTCACTAAGTCTAAGATCTAGTTGTTCCTAGCCAGTTAACCTATTTGTCAAACTCAAGTCAATTAGCCAATATTGAATACAATATTTTTTTATAATTTTTGAAATTTTTCAAATTTTTATGGGTTTTCAAATAAATATGCAAATGCAAAAATATATACAAATGAATGCGAAGGAAGAAGACGTACCGAGCATACCCCCAAACTTGAACTTGACAGTGTCCAAACTTGAAAACATCACGCCCGGGCCTTTATACTACGGTATCACCGCTACCTCGAGGGATAGAATGCCGTAGGGAGCGGTATGTGCATGTATGCATGGAGTCCTATTGTAAATATTTGGTGGGTAAGAAAGGGATGAGAGATCTCATCTCTCAAAATCCTTCCTCAAAGCGAAACCCTAAACAAGTTCCTAGGGCATGAATTTAAATCTACCTAGGGCAAGGAATTGAAATCTACACTAGGGCAAGAAATTAAATTACTTACAGATGGCTCTCTCCAAACATCAAAGCAGGGTTGTCAGATCTGAATTTCTGAATTAAAGAGAGGCACCGATGCTCTCCAAAAGGTTTTCTGAATTTTTATTAAAAGGAGGCATAAAGAATACAATGATTTGAGTTCCTATTTATAGAAAATAGGAAACCCTAGGTTACATATGATTCGCATGTCTACAATTACTAAAATAGCCCTAGAAAATCTTCTCAGAGCCGCCAACACAATTTGGTAAAATTTCATCAAGTAAGGGCATAAGATGGCCGCGGAACCGCGGCGGGAGTGGGGGTTGGGCCGTGGTTCCGCGGCCCAATAAGAGTCTTGAATGCTGAAAATTTCTGGTTTTGCTCTGGGATTCCTGGGCTTCCATATTCTTTGGTTCTTTTATCAAAATGGATTCTACGTTGGTTCCAGATCTCCATTGAACAATTGCAATGGATTTTTAACCGTTCGCTTTGTATTCTTGGACCTTGCGTTGCCTTGTACTGTTCTTTTGTGTAGGCTTGATTAAGATCCATCTATTTGTTGGTCAAAGTCCATATTTTTATCGTCTTTACATCATTTTCACTGTTTTCTGTCCAAGAACCTGCAGCCTGTAACATGTAGCAGACATTGGTCAAAAGCACCTGTTTTCATTGTAAAATGCATAAGAATGGGGAATATAAAATACAATATTATGGTGTGAACAGCATCGTCGCATATTGGGTTAATCACTGCAAAGAGATTGAGGCTCGCCTTCATCAGCTGGAGTCAATGCGTCTTGCCCCCGAGGTTTTGGCCGTAAGTACTCAACGGGGAGCATGGCTCGAGCAAAGCACTTCTCATTTCCGCCATTTGGAACAAGAAGCAGTTTTGAGGCTGAAGGAGTGCCAGGAGTCTTCAAGCGAAACTGCTCGCCTGCGTGTTGAAGTTGAGGCGAACGCCGCTGAGGTAAAGGCCGTCTTCGAGGGCCTTCTGGAGTGCATCTCAAATGGGCTAAAACTGAAGCAGGCACTTGACGTTGCCGAGCGTAATGCCCAAGGCCGCGAAGCCACTCAGCAGGCTGTCAGGGAGCAGCTCGCATCTCTCTTGCAGCAAAGGGCTTGGGTGGAAGCAGAGATGGCGGTGGTAGCAGATCAGCAAAAGGCGTGGAAGGAAATGCATGAACAATTAATAAAGTTATGCAAGACGCTTCCTTCCCAGTAGTCCTCCTTATATCCATATACTTGTAAAAATTTTCTTTTCCTTCTTCGAATAACATGTATCCATTCTTTATTCTTTTGTACGATTCACCCTGTATTTGATTGAAGCCAATAAATAAAGATAAATATTTTTTTCTGTAATGTCTTGTATACTCTTTTGCTTTCTGTCTTCTCTTATTATCAGCATGTTGTCACAATTAGTAGGTAATAGAGTAAGCATCTTGATTTCTTCACGAGATAGCGATGGCTTAGACCGCAGGTTCAGATCTGCCGCCTAAGACTTTTCAACTCTATGAGCCGTGAGGGTCTCATAGAGACTTTTCTCCCTACGGATCGAGAGGATCTCGTAAGTGGGTTTTCTCCTTAGGAATCGTGAGGATTCCTAAGTGTGTTTTCCCTTATAAGTCGTAAGGATCCTATAAGAGAATTTTCCCTCTTACGAGTCGAGAGGACCCGTAAGCGGTTGTTTCCCTCCTTGTCGAAATTCGACTTTGGAGAGTGAGACCCGTGAATAGTATGCAAGAGACCGTTTTAGACTGACTTGCAGGGTCCCATTGTTCAGGAAATAAGTTTTTTTTTTAATCCCTGCTGCCTGAGGCTTCATCTTGCAAGTTGAGACGAATCGGGAGTTTCCCGCGGAGACACTGGTTTCTCTGCGAGCCGACGCGAATCAGGATTTTCTTCGTCAAGGAAACTTGTTTCCTCGAGTCGAAGGATTTGCCGAAGACACTGGTTTCTTCGGAGTTGAGACGAATCGGGAATTTCCCGCGGAGACACTGGTTTCTCTGTGAGCCGATGCGAATCAAGAGGCTCTCATCAAGGACGCTAGTTTCCCTGAATTGAGGTATTTGCCAGGGATTATTTGTTTCCCTGGTGTTGAAACGAATCGAGAATTTCCCACGGAGACACTGGTTGCTCTGCGAGTCGATGCGAGTCAGGAGGCTCTCGTCAAGAATGTTTGTTTCCCTGAGTTGATGTATCTGCCAAGGATTATTTGTTTCCCTAGTGTTGAAACGAATCGAGAATTTCCCACGGAGACACTGGTTGCTCTGCGAGTCGATGCGAGTCAAGAGGCTCTCGTCAAGGATGTTTGTTTCCCTGAGTTGAGGTATTTTCCAAGGATTATTTGTTTCCCTAATGTTGAAATGAATCGAGAATTTCCCATGGAGACACTGGTTTCTCTGCGAGTCGACGCGAATCAGGAGGCTCTCATCAAGGACGCTTGTTTCCTTGAATTGAGGTATTTGCCAAGGATTATTTGTTTTCCTGGTGCCAAGGATTATTTGTTTCCCTGGTGTTGAAACGAATCGAGAATTTCCCACGGAGACATTGGTTTCTCTGCGAGTCGATGCGAATCAGGAGGCTCTCGTCAAGGATGTTTGTTTCCCTGAGTTGAGGTATTTGCCAAGGATTATTTGTTTCCCTGGTGCCAAGGATTATTTGTTTCCCTGGTGTTGAAACGAATCGAGAATTTCCCACGGAGACATTGGTTTCTCTGCGAGTCGATGCGAATCAGGAGGCTCTCGTCAAGGATGTTTGTTTCCCTGAGTTGAGGTATTTGCCAAGGATTATTTGTTTCCCTGGTGCTGAGACGAATCGAGAATTTCCCGCATAGACACTGGTTGCTCTGCGAGTCAACGCGAATCAGGATTTTCTTCGTCAAGGACACTTGTTTCCTCGAGCCGAAGTATTTGCCAAGGATTATTTGTTTCCCTGGTGTTGAAACGAATCGAGAATTTCCCGCGGAGACACTGGTTGCTCTGCGAGTCGATGCGAATCAGGAGGCTCTCGTCAAGGATGCTGGTTTCCCTGAGTTGAGGTATTTTGCCGAAGACACTGGCTTCTTCGGGGTTGGGATGAACCGTCGAGATTTGGCTTCGTTTTCTGGCGGAGCCTGTTGGGAAAGTATGGTTCCCTCTTTGTTTGCGCCCTTGGATTGTATACAGGGATCGATGTGATCTCAACTGTAGGACCAAAGTTTTATCATTTCTCTCTTCTTCTTTTTTTGTTTTATTTCCGCGATGCTCTATCATTTCATCTTTTATATCGCGAAGATCGCATTGCCCAATCATTTCGGATATTTTTTGCGGTGCCCAATCATTTCGGCTGTTTATTTCATTTTTACTCGCTGCTTTTTATTGCGAGTTACCCCATCATTTCGGCTATTTTGTGTGCATACGTTTTTACTCGCTGCTTTTTATTGCAAGTTGCCCCATCATTTCGGCTATTTCGTATGCATGTGCGGCCTACTGGCTTTTCGCCGTAAACCTGAAATTAGACACCGATTTCGGCATCAGCACCGCTACAACTGGGATATTACCAGGAGCGAATCATCATTTGCCTCTGTCGATGTCGACCAAAGGTGGCTTAGCGAATGGGGTTAAAGTCCTGTCGACTAAGGCTTTTGACTTCATGAGCCGTAAGGGTCTCACAAAGTTATTTCTCCCTACAAGTCGTGAGGATCTTGTAGGTGTATTTTCTCCTTAGGAATCGTGAGGATTCCTAAGTGTTTGTTCCTCTGTAAGTCGTAAGGATACTACAAGAGGATTTTCTCCATATAAATCGAGAGAATTTACAAGGGTTGTTCACCATGCGAACATTCCCCTAGTCTCGGATGGGACTTAGTTAGGGAAATGTTTATTCGCGCCCGTGGATTGTATACAAGGGCCGGTATTGAACCACTTGTAGGGCATAAAATTTGAAGGTTATGGGGGTTGCTTAAGCATAGGTTTGGGTCTCTGTAACTTAAGACTTTCAAATCTTATGAGCCGTGAGGGTCCCATAAGAGAGTTCTCCTTACGAGTCGTGAGGATCTCGTAAGTGTATTTTCTCCTCAGGAATCGTGGGGATCCCTAAGTGTGTTGCTCTTTTGTGAGTCGTAAGGATCTCACGCAGGTGGTTTCTCCTTACAAGGTCGAGAGGATCTTGTAAGTGTCCTTTAACGAGGTTGCGCCCTTTCGGGTTTTCACAAACACTCGCCGGTAGTCCTGCCGTTTTTACTCACGGAGCCCTTTCGGGTTTTCATCCGTGCCCTTTTTGCTTATGGACATACCGTTTTTTTTTGTTTTTTTTATTCTTTTTATTTTCTTCTTCTTTTTCTTTTTACGAGGTCGCGCCCTTTCGGGTTTTCACGAACACTCGCCGGTAGCCCTGCTGTTTTTACTCACGGAGCCCTTTCGGGTTTTCATCCGTGCCCTTTTTGCTTATGGACATACCGTTTTTATTTATTATATTTTTCTTCTTCTTCTTTTTTATCTCGTCGGCTTACGGATGCTGCGGTATTAGTTTAAGGACGTTTCGGTCCGCTATTAGTTTAAGCACGTTTCGGTCCGTCCAGGAGAGGCTGGCCACTGCTTATAAAGCTTGAGCTTAGGAAGATAGCGAACAGATATAGTCGTCGTCATCTATCATTGACCTAGGCTGTGGCCCATTAAGCGTAGTATTTCTTTAGAAAGCGACCGTTTATTGGCCTGAAAGGCCTTTCACCGTGTATATCCATGAGTAGATAGGCCCCACCCTGGTAGACCTTATCTATGATGTACGGGCCTTCATAGTTTGGCTCGAATTTTCCCCGCTTGGCGCGATTGGGGATCATAGGCCTTTTGACCACTAGCACGAGTTCGCCTTGGCGGAATGTCCTCGATCGGGTCAATCTTTCATTTGAGCGCGTCATCTTTGCTTTATAAGCTTCCAGATTTTGCTGCGCTATGAGCCGTGTTTCTTCAAGGGCATCAAGCTCCTCAAGCCGAAGGTTAGCATTTTCTTCGTTCGTCAACTCGTAGTGGACTGCCACTCGTAAAGAGGGTAGCTCTATCTCGAGGGGGAGTACTGCTTCCGTACGGAATACCAACGCGTACGGCATTGTGTTCGTGGCCGTCTTGAACGTAGTTCGATACGCCCAAAGAGTTTCTTGCAGTTTCTCGTGCCAGTCTTTCTTATTTCGGGACACCGTCTTTTTCATGATCTTTGTCAGGGTCTTGTTGAAGGCCTTGGCTAGACCATTAGCTCGCGGATTATAAACCGAGGAATATCTACAGTCTATATTGTGTTGCTGTGCGAAGCGACTGATCTTGTGACTTCTGTAGGCTGGCCCATTATCGGAGATGATCCGTCTTGGCATTCCAAACCGATAAATGACGTGCGTCTTGAAGAAATAGAGGATATTCTCCGTCTTCACTTCCCTCAACGGTACTGCTTCCGCCCATTTGGAGAAGTAATCGGTGGTTGCTAGGATGAAACGATGTCCTCTGGACGATGCTGGTTCGATGGGGCCGACTATGTCAGTTCCCCACATTTCGAATGGCCAGCTAGCCACTGTTGGATACAATGGATTTGGATGTTGGTGGATAAAGTCCCCATGGATTTGGCATGAGTGGCATTGCTTCGCATATTCGAGGCAATCCTGAATCATCGTGGGCCAGTAGTAGCCCATCCGTTTGATCTTCAACTTCATCTTTGGGCCTGCTTGATGAGAACCGCAGATTCCGTCATGAACTTTCTGGACGACTCTTTTCGCTTCGTCAGGTCCCAGACATCTCAACCACAGAGAATCAAACGACCTCTTGTACAAAGTATCATTGACGAAGGCGAAAGACAGAGCTCATTTCATGAGCTGATGTCTTGTGGACGCATCTTTGGGCATTCGACGGGACTTAAAGTAGTCTATGAAGACTTCCCTCCAGTCCTCAGCCTTTTCTCGTTCTTTTATTTGTAAGGTCGTATGCTCAGTTGCTCCCTTTTCTTCGGATGATTCCGGAGATATTTCTGCTGGGGAGAGCACTCGACGGCTTTGTACCATGATTCTGACGTCATCGAGGTTCTCGTCAGCCACTTCTTTAGCGAGCTTAGCTAACGCGTCCGCTTTGCTATTTTCCGCGCGTGGTATGTTTTCCAAAGTATAGGAGGGAATTTGGGTCAACAGTTGTTGCACCTTTTCACCGTACTTCACCAACTCCGGTTTGCACGTTTGGTAGTCGCCGTTTACTTGACTAACGACCAGTTGAGAATCTCCGTATATGAGAAGGTTTTCAATTCCCATGTCAATGGCGATCTCGAGGCCTGCTATCAAAGCTTCGTATTCGGCTTCGTTATTCGTCCTCGACTTTGTTAGGGAGAAAGCAAAGCGCATTATCCCTACTTGTGGAGTTACAAAGATGAGTTCTACCCCTGATTTGATTACAGGGGTATTTTGTTTGCGCTTCTTTATGGAAGATGCTCCATCAAAATAAAGCTCCCATCGGGTATCACCACCATCGATCGCGTCAAATGCATGTTTGTCTGGAAGCTCGCAATTCAAAGGAGAATCGGCGGGTATCGGGTGCTCCGCGAGGAAGTCGGCAATGGCCTGGCCTTTCACTGCCTTGAGAGGTTGATAGGTTATCGAAAACTCCATCAAGAGCAGGGCCCATTTAGCGAGTCGCCCCGTCAATATGGCCTTTGACATTAAATATTTAAGAGGGTCCACCTTCGAAATGAGGCGGACTTCATGTGCCAATGCATAGTGCCTGAGCTTTGTTATCGCAAAGATCAACGCCAGGCAATGTTTTTCGATAGGAAAGTAGTTGCTTTCTGCCCTCAGAAGAACTCGACTTAAATAGTAGAGTGCCCTTTCTTTCCCCTGGTCATTCTCTTGCGCCCATAATGTTCCTAAAGAACCTTCGAGGGAGGTTGTGTAAAGAATGAGAAGCTTTCCCTTAACCGGAGTAGCCAACACTGGCGGGTTCTGCAGGTACTGTTTAATCTCGTCCAGCGCGCCCTGGCATTTTTGGTCCCAGACGAACAGGGTTCCCTTCTTCATCAGGTGGCTGTAAGGACGGCACTTGCCTGAAAGGTTAGCTATAAATCGCCGTATATATGCGAGCTTTCCTTGGAGAGACCGCAGCTGTTTGAGAGTCCTTGGCGGAGGCATTTCCATGATCGCCTTGATCTTTGACGGATCTATCTCGATACCCCGGTGTCGGACGATGAATCCCAGGAATTTGCCCGAGGAAACTCCGAATGCGCACTTGAGAGGGTTCATCGTCAAGTTGTATTGCCGAAGGCGTTGAAATACAGTTTTCGGATGCTCGAGATGTTCCTCGTATGATTTGCTTTTAACCACGAGATCGTCGATATAGCATTCGACGATTTCGTGTATAAGGTCATCAAAGATCTTCGTCATGGCCCTTTGATAGGTGGCACCGGCATTCTTTAAACCGAAGGGCATCACCTTGGAGCAGAATATACCCAAAGGAGTCCTGAAGGCGGTGTGCTTCTGGTCTTCGGGATGTATCTTTATCTGATTATACCCTGACGAGCCGTCCATAAAGGAGAAAACCTCATGAGTGGACGTATTGTCTATCATTAGTTCGGTGACTGGTACTGGGAAATCATCCTTCAGGCAGGCTTTATTGAGATCCCGAAAATCCACGTATATGCGCACCGTCCCATTTTTCTTCATCACCGGGACGATGTTGGCGATCCATTCAGGATATTGAACCTCCTGGATAAAGCCAGAGTCGATTAGCTTCTTGACCTCAGCATTGATACTCATCTCAAGCTCAAGCCGCATCCTTCTTGGCGCCTGTTTGACCGGCTTGACGTCCGGGGATATCGCCAATTTGTGCACAGCAACTTCTGGATCTAGTCCCGGCATTTCGGAATAGTTCCATACGAAGCAATCTTTATGCTGTACAAGGACGTCTTTTAACGCAGCCACCCTTTCTTCAGATAGCAGCTCACTGACGAACGTCGGGCGTGGGTCACTTGCCATCCCCAACTCAATTTTCTTGAGGTTATCTGCAGTGGTATGTATTCCATCCTCCAGTTCTTTCGGAGCTGGCGGAAATTCTGAGATCACCTCATCATTGCTATTTTCGAAGCACCAGGGAAGGCTGTCCATGTTCTCGGGCTCTTCTTTTAATATTGTTATCATGTGACAAGTGCGAATCCGCTTCCAATCCCAATGTGGAGTTGGTTCTGTTCTTGTGGCTTTGGGTTCGTGCTTCTTTGGCGGCGCTACCCTCCAGTTGTCAGACAGAGCGAATTTGCCAAGATGATACTGATCTTCAACCCAATTCTTGAAGGTGAAGCAATCTTCAAGAGGATGCCCTATTACTCGATGGTAAGAGCAATAATTTGGGTCGGAGACTTCGCCTACTTGTTCGGGGTTTTTGGACTCCGGCAGTGTAAGTATTTGATGTTTTAGAGCAAGATCAAGTATCTTCTTCGTCTTGTCCTGAGGAAATGAGTACGCTCAACCCATTTTCGTCATGAGGGATAGATCAATAACGCTCGACTCCCGTTTGCGTGGCTTCTTAGCCCCGCTTTGTTGGCGTTGAGCGCTTTTTTGGCTTTTCGACTTATTTCTGCCTCTGCGTCGAGCCTTTTTTATAATAGGTTGACAGGGGGCGGCACTTTCATCTTTCATGGTCTGTTGAAGGAGACGTTGCATTTTGGCTTTCTCGTAGATGGCCATTTCGCGGTTGTGATCATCTCGGACTTTTTGACCAGCTTCCCTTATAAGCATGTCCATTTGTTCTTCAAACGACGGACTGGGCAATTTTGCATCAGGAACTTTTACTGGTTCAGGATTAGTGTCCTCCCGTTGAGCATCCCCTTCTTTATTGAAGTCATGCACGACGTAACAATCGCGGAGCAGCTCTCGTTTCTTGGAGCGAATGTATCCGAGCCCGATCGTCTCCATCCTCCCACTAGGCAGCTTGTGCTGGGTTCCGGGGACGTTCCAGACCCTGTCATAAAATTTGGCCTTTCTAACGGTCTGTTTGAAGGGTATCCCTTGGCGCTTCAACAGCCTCTTCAAGCCTTCTGTATAATATCTGGGGAGACGAATGGGCTGAAGTCTGTCAAGCGTAGGATCCATACCGTGCCAGATTTCTTTCTCCACTTTGGTTTCCTCAGAGCGGTAGAATAGAATTGCCTTTTCGCCTTCTCGCCTGGGAGGGATATAGAACGTCCGCAGCTCCTCTATACTGTAGATATCGAGCGCATCCAGTTCTTTATGGTGTTTGGGTGGCACCATGGCGACTTGCAGACTTTGCTCTTCATCGGCGGATGTTTGTATTGAAGGCCGAGCAGAGAACACAGCATGGACCTCATCTTCCGAGTCACTACCAAAGATCAACGTAGGAGCAGATGGTCCCGGCTTGTTGTATTGGGGTGGACCCGAATAAACTATTTCCTCTTCCTCCTCGGTATCACTGCCGAAGACAGGGATGGTAGCGTTAGCTTTATTCTCCGGCTTGTGACACCTTTCCGTGTCTTCGAAATTCGGTAAGAAGTATTTGGCATCTTCATATTTGCGAACTTCATTCACGGAAAATGGATTCAATTCCCCCGTCATGGTATACTCGAGACCATCCCTAAAATATTTCATACACTGATGCTGTGTAGAAGGGATGATGTTATACTCGTGTAACCATGGTCGGCCGAGCAGAGCGTTGTAGCATGTCTTGGCATCTATGACGTGGAATTTAATGTCCGTGACGAGCAGCCCAAAGCGTAGCGTCAATATCACAGATCCAAGAGTCTTTGATGATTGGGAGTCGAACCCGGAGATGGTGATCTTATCCCGAGCAAGGTGCTGGACGCTCATGCAGATTTCCTTTAACACCCGCACATTGAGTAGATTAACAAACGACCCATTATCGATCAGGATTTTGCCTATCTTTATATCATGGCAGTATCCTGAGACATAGAGGGGGCGATTGTGTTCGCACATCCCAAGGAGAAGGTCTTCATCGCCAAAAGTGACATCGGCCGTGTGCACTTTCTCCAATTCATCCTTCATCTTTTCTTCAGCCAGGAAAGCTTGGAACTGCTCCGGGTCCTGTAGTGCCTTAATTAGCGAATCTCTCGCCTCCTTTGATAGTAAAAGGGCGTCAAGAATGCTGAGCTGCGAGGGTAGCTTCCTCAGATGCGCTAAGACGTTGTAATCCACCTTATTTTTCTTCGGCGGGTCTTTGGCAGTTAGCTCTTCCATGACTTGGTCATTTAGGGCGATATCCTCAGAGATCTTTTCTTTCCCTTTATCTTTTTTGTTTGGGGGTCCGAGATTCTTTTCGGGCAATGTGTGATTACGCAGCCGGATATTTTTACAGATCTTCGGCTCTTCTTCTTTTCCCACAGTGGACTCTTTAAAGAGGGGGCTAAGAGCCAACTCCTCGTCGGAATCGCTCCCGAATGTGAGCACTTGTGATCCTCCGGTATTGACCATGCGACAATTGCCGGTAGTTCTGTTAAGACCTTCGGTCGCACTGTTTTGTTCCCGGCGAGTCTTGCTCTTCTCCTGCTTAACCTGTTGTCGGTGAGCAACATATCCTTTCCACCATCTATCGAAAGCTTTGCACTCCTCAGTGGGGTGCAAAATCTTCCGATGATACAAGCAATAGGAGGGGTGCATTTCCGCTTCACCAGTAACGCTTCCCTCAGAGGATGTTAGCTTCATACCCATCGACACGGCTTTAGCAAACCTCTTCCTCATCTTGAATTTGATTTTATCCGCAGTGGGCGTACTTTGCTCCAGTGGGAGTATCTCAGCTCTTTCGTCAAGGCGTTGGCACTTGGCCCTTTCAAATATGATCGTCTCGCGCTCCCGATCAGCTTTACTTTTCAAGAGAGCTTCATTGAGGAACGCGTCGATTACTTCATTCGATTGCCCTAGAATTTTTGGTTCGGGATCTGCCCCCAGCGTTTCAGTACAAGGAGTCTCCTCATCGCCCATGAACGAATGGGAAATCACATGACAGCTCGCCACGTATTCTTCAGATTCGTCAGATGAACTTTCTCCCTCATCTTCCTCTTGAAAGACG
Organism: Agapanthus africanus; assembly: GCA_030015575.1. Classification (NCBI taxonomy): domain Eukaryota; kingdom Viridiplantae; phylum Streptophyta; class Magnoliopsida; order Asparagales; family Amaryllidaceae; genus Agapanthus; species Agapanthus africanus. The sequence continues at coordinate 81,707,623 of CM057339.1, read as the reverse complement.
TGATTGAGGAATTCTTGGAATGTAATGGGAGTCCGTGCTTTCTGGTTGTATTCCTCCAGTGCGTCAATTTGTTTTTGCAAGTCCGTGCACTTGTCGCCAGGCTTCATGGGCTTCTTTGACTTCTTTTTCTTCTTCTTTGAAGATTTCGACGGCTGGTTGTGAATGCTTGGGCCACCTCTATCGATCTTTTGAGTTGGACGAGGCTTCAACATCCCTTCAATGATCTGCGGCTCCACCGGGTTCTTCCACTTAATCGCTGGGCATGCTTGAAGATCATTCAGCATCCTCTTTATTTTGGCTGATAATACAACCTCCCAAGGAGCTTCTTCAATGACAGAGCATGTTGCCCCCGGCGTATTCATTCCCTTAGAGGTGTGGGGCTGCGGTGGATCCACCTTCCATTTGTCAGACAATGCAAACTTGCCCTGTCGGTACTGGTCTTCAAGCCAATTTTTGAAGACGTAGCAATCCTCAATCGGATGACGCGGTACTCGATGATAAGGACAGTAGTTGGGCTCATTGACGTCACTTGGTTGCGACGGACGTTTTGGATCCGGCAGATTTATGAGTCGGTTGTGCAACACCAGCTCGAATAACCTTCTCGTTTTATCCCGGGAAAACGAGTAAGGACGTCCCATCCTCTCCTCAAGGGCTACGTACGGGCGCATATTATTTTGACGAACGACCGGCTTCGAGATGTTCGGTTGCTGTTGAGCATTAGCGACAACGATCGCTTTTCCCTTTCCCTTCTCATTTCGGGAGTCCGGCTTTGGAAGAGGAGGTTTATGGCCCATTTGATCCATTTGCGCCAGCTTGTCGATTAGTGCCTGGAAGGTGGTCGGCTTGAAGAACATCATAAATTGTGAGATGGTTGCTTGCGGATCGAGGGTTCCCACAAACATTCCCACTGCAGGAGCTTCTTCTATGCGATGCTCGCATTTTGACCATAAATTACGCCACCGTATAGCATATTGGACCCATGTCTCGCCCGGCTTTACCCTGGCATTGATCAATGCCGTTATCGGGGTACGCTCGCTGGCACTCGCGAAACGTTGGGTAAACAGCAACTCCATCTCTGCAAAGGTCTTGATAGAGTCATTCGGGAGCTCGGAATACCACTCGAACGCTGTATCCGATAAGCTACCAACGAACTGGCGAAGCAACAATTTATCATCACCGCCAGTGTTGCCGCAAAGCGCCCTGAACTGCGCGACATGCTGGTGGGGATTACCAGTCCCCTTATGCTAACCTGGCGGGAACTTGATCTGGTCGTACCAACCCGGATACGGTCGCCCCGTTTTTACGACCTGACCTGCTGCTTCAGTCGCTTGATGAACCTGGATCTTTTGAGCTATATATTCATCCAGGTCGGCTTTGGAGATCGCCTCCTCCTTGGCTGTTGACAGAGCCGGTGGAGGATTCGACGTTTCTCCCCTATCGTCTTCAAGGGTGATCGGGGGATCTTCAGCAGGTGGATCCTGTTGAATCATCATGCCCACCATGTCCTGGAACAGGAAGGCCATTTTCTTTATGCTGGCTGCCTGTTCCGCAGCTTCTTTATCCTTCTTCTCCAGTATGCGACGAAGGAATTCGGCGTCAGTTTCTTGTTCCTGACGTTCATCCGAGGACGTTTTAGGGGTTTCTTGGCCTAGTGAGTGCGGCCATCACGGTCATCATCTCCTAGAGCTTTTGCTGTTTCTCCTGAGCCTTGGCCACTGACCGTGTAAGTGGTCTATAACCTGTGGATGCACGGCTGTCCTCCTTTCCCGACGCCATGTATACTGTATGAACTGTTATGCCCCCGGACTTAGGGCGTTTAGGTTCACCACCTTTGGCATTTGCCGCGGGCGCGGGGGTTTTCTCCGGCCTTCTTCTTTTGTGGGCCGTTGAAGTGGAGGGGGCCGTTGCAGTGGACACCCTGGTGATTGTCGTCCTTTGCTGTTTAAGAGGACGATCATTTTTTTCTTGCACTTTCGCCTTTTTCTGTTGACGAGAGTGATCTGGGTCAATCACGGAGTCTTGAACCCTCCGCCAAACCTTGTATATTTTTTAGGACAGCCGTTGAGGGGGCTGTTCTTGCTTCGTTTCCGGAACTCTCTCCGCGGGCGGAGGAGATCTTTTCAATATAGCGGTTGGAGAGTTCTTACGTACCCTCCTCAACAGTTCAAAGTTGTTCCCAGTTAGAACAGCAGCGTTGACTTCCACCACTGGAGCTGGTGGAGTTAGCCCTGAGGGGGAGTTGCCCCCTGCCTTCCTCACTCGTCGCCAATGGCGACGTCAAGCATGACAAGCCGTTGGGACTGGCTCGGAGATAGAGACAGCTTCTTTTTGCCCCCTGTCTGAATGCGGCGCCGCTGGTGTTAACCTCTTAAAGACTGAGGTTGTCCTTCGAGGGGTGTTATTCAACCTGTCGAAGACAGATCCTCGAGCAGGGGTAGGAGCAGGAATAGTCAGTCTTGAAAAGACTGACTCTTTGACAGGGGAAGCCGCCTTGACGACTTCTGGAGCAGCGGCTATGCCTTCCTTGGGACAGCCACCTTGGGATTCACAGGCTTCTTGGTGGGCCCCTCAGAGTTTTGATCCAGCCTCGCAAAGACAGAGGCTGTTGGCTTGGTAATGGACGACCCGTTGACAGGGGCCGTCGTAGCAGTGAGCCGGTCGAAGACCGACTTCTAGTCCGTTTCTGGTGCAGGTATTGGCATAGAGAAGCTTGTGGGTGGGATCATGGTCCCGAAAAACAGGCCGGTGGTGGCCTAGGTCACCTGTTCTACCGGCAGAGCGAGGAAGGAGGCCGCTTGGGGCCTATATGCTAAACTTCCAGGTGAGGTGGAGCGTCCGTTGCAGTGGCATTTCGAGCAGTTGGTGCAGTTAGAGGCCATTGATGCTTGAGTTCTGCACCAGGCAAAAGACCAAATCTTAGTAACTTGAAATCCAAAGGCAACCGTTAACAAACCGCGATTGGTTCGCGAAGACGACACACGAAGTGTGGAGTGGAAAGAGGAAAAGGTCCCACCGGGCGTGCCAGAATCTGTTCCCCTCCGAAAGACGGCGGCCGAGACGTTAGGACGTCTGGCCTGAGATTCGGGGCAGATGCTATTTGGTTTTATCCGTCTACCTCTCCGAAGATGCCAGGTTGATTTATGGCACCGTGTATCGGTGGTTTAGACGGATGCGGCCGATGTAGCAGACTTCGTCAGATTCCCCCTCGCTTGAGGGGTTTTTGATTGTGAGGACGCTCTTCCCTGCAGGCGCAAGCCCCTGCATTTAATTACGCTACCGCGTCGCGGTAACCAGTTTCTCCTTCTCCAGAAATTTCACTTCGTGTCGTGTGTGTTTGTTTTGTTTGTGGTTGCCCGTGGATTGTATACGGAGACTAAGTTATGTCGTCGCCCGTAGGACGTGGATTAATCCAAATCCGTATTTACTTAGATTTAGGTTTAGTGTTTTAGTCTAAGGATACGTTAGCCGTGTTGAGGATAAGATCAACTTAAACGTTCGTTAAGGATACGTTAGTCTGATTTGAGACTAAGATCGACTTAACGGAAAGAGCATTTAAGGGCTCTATTGTTCCAGTTTAGGGACGTAGTGGTCCATTTAATAATATATGGCCGTCGGGACCCGTCACCTCTCTGACGACGTTGAAGGATTACAACGACAGGTGTCAGAGGAGCTCGGAGATGTACCCTTGAACCAAAATTGATTGGGGGTCTTAAAGTTTGTTTGAATGTTTAAAGATACGTTAGCCAGATTTGAGGCTAAGATCAACTTAAACGGGATCGTTTAGATCCGACAAAAGAGCGTTTGGGGGCTCTATTGTTCCAGTTTAGGGACGTAGTGGTCCATAGGTAGTTTAAGGACATTGCGGTCCATTGCCAGTTTAGGGACATGGGGGTCCATTTCCAGTTTAGGGACATAGGGGTCCATTGCCAGTTTAGGGACGTGGTGGTCCATCATTAGTATAAGGACGTTTCGGTCCAATATTAGTTTAAGAACGTTTCGGTCCAATATTAGTTTAAGGACGTTTCGGTCCAGCATTAGTTTAAGGACGTTTCGGTCCACGAGTTTAAGGACCCTGCAGTCCGTATTGATGTGTGGTCGTCGGGATCCGTCGCCTCTCTGACGTCGTTGAGGACAACGATAAGTGTCAGAGGAGTTCGGAGATGTACCCTCGAACTGGTTGTAAATTGATTTAGGAGAGCAGTCTTGCTCAGTCAATTTAATTTGAGGACTTACGGCCATGATTGGGCTAAGTCCAGTTGAAAAATGTTCAACATTTTTATTTGTTTTTGGCCTAATAGGCTTGTGCTAGGGCTTGGCCCCTTTTAAATAATGCATAGCATTAATCTTGGTCTCTGTTGGACGTTTATTTGGGCTCTGCCCCTTTTAAAATAATGCATTGCATTATTTATTATTTTGTTCGGGCTCTGCCCATTTATAAATGATGCAGAGCATCAATTTTGTTTGGGCTCTGCCCCTTTTTATTGCATTGCAATTTAATTTGGCCTGCTAGGCCTTTCTGATTTGGGCCTGGCCCTTTAGTAAAAGAAATGCGTTGCATTTGTCAGGCGCTTTGCGCTAATCACTGAGCGCAAGCACTTATGGTGATGACACGTGTCACGCTCTGGTGAGCGCAAGCGCAGTTAACGCAGTGCGCTGCACCAGTGCGCTGCGCTACTGCGCTGCTGACACGTGGCGCGCTCTGGTGTGTTGCGCTAATTTCAGAGAGCAAGGCTCTATCAAAAGCGCATAGCGCAAGTGGTTCAGATGCTGACACGTGGCGCTCTCTGGTGGCTTGCGCCAACCCAAGAGCGCAACAGTGCAGTTTTGCAAGTGCAAGGCATTATTAATTTGAGAATCTTTAAGATTCCAGAACCAATGGTTCATAAAAAAGTTCAAAGCACTGTTTGATTTCTTGATCCAATTTAGATCAAAGAAAACAAGTTTTTCTTGTTTTTCTTATTCTCAGAGAACCAGTGGTTCATAAAAGAGTGCAAAGCACTATTTTTATTTTGTTTTTTATTGAAGATTATTGATCTTGTTCTTAGATCAATAATCTATTAGAAGAAATTCTTCTATCTTAAGGTTTTTTACCTTTTTTCTTCTTGAAATTTCTTCAGAGTTCTCTCTGTTTGAAGTTCTTGATTTCTCACAATATTGATGCCTTTGAATTGAGCTCTAGTGTCCTTTTTATAGTGCCCATAAATTAGTTAAATTTGTTAAAGAGATCTTTCTCTGAGTGATTTGGGGAATTTTCCCCACCGTTGGATCTTTGATCCAAGGGCTTCTGTTTTACAGAAGAAAATCTTCTTGTTTTTTAACAAGAACAGAAAGATTTCTTTAAAATCTTAATTCTGTTTGGCATAAATGCCCCAGCGTATGACACGTGTCACGCAGCGCACAGCGCAGCGCAGCTGCGCTGACACGTGTCGCGCAGCGCAGCGCTTGCGCAAAAGCGACTGCGCTGACACGTGTCGCGCAGCGCAGCGCTTGCGCAACTGAAGTTTTGCTTCCATTTACTTTTTAATAGAGCTTTGCTCTGATTGGGCGCGCTGCCTTAGGCGCTGCGCTGACGTATCAGCGCCTGACACGTAGCGTGTTGCGCCCGGGATTTGAAGCGTTGCTTCAAAATTTGAATTTTGAATTTCCAACAGAGCTTTGCTCTGATTGGGGGAAACAGTACCTAGACAGGTTCGTTGTCATCTTCATCGACGACATCCTGGTGTATTCTAAGAGTAGGAAAGAGCACGCCGAACACTTGTGAATTGTTTTGGAAACTCCACGACAACATCAACTCTATGCCAAGTATAGCAAATGCGAATTCTGGCTAAATCAAGTTGATTTTCTCGGACATATTGTATCAGGCGAAGGAATCTATATGGATCCAGCGAAAGTTTCAGCAGTAAGCGAATGGCCGACACCAAAGTCAGTAAAGGACATTCGAAATTTCTTGGATCTAGCTGGATATTACAGAAGGTTCATCGAAGGATTTTCGAAGATAGCAACACCCCTGACCAAGCTCACACGTAAAGATGAAGACTTTGTGTGGTCAGAAGCATGCGAGCAAGCTTTCATAGAACTCAAGTCAAGGTTGATATCAGCGCCTATTCTCGTCATACCGGACCAATCTAGAGATTTCGAAGTGCACTGCGATGCATCCGGTAAGAGATTAGGATGTGTTCTACATCAGCACGATAAGGTTGTGGCTTATGCTTCAAGACAGCTGAAAATTCATGAGCGCAATTACCCGACGCATGATTTGGAATTGGCAGTCGTAATCTTTACTCTTAAGATTTAGCGCTATTATCTTCTTGGTGAACGAGTTGACATATACACAGATCACAAGAGTATGAAATATGTGTTTACTCAGAAGGAGTTTAATATGCGGCAGAGACGATGGTTAGAACTCATGGCCGACTTTAACATCAACTTGCAATATCACCCAGGGAAGGTGAATGTGGTACCTGATGCCCTTAGTCACCAACCATTAGCATTGAATCTCACCGCCCAGTGGAAGCTTCAACAGGATTTGCATCAGATGGAGGTTGAAGTAGTCATGCCAGGTAACGCTTCAAACTTGATGAATTTACAGGTTCAATCAACAATTGTCAATCAGATCAAAGCAGCTCAAGCAAGTGATGCTAAGTTGCAAAATATCAGAGAACAGGTGGAGAATGGATTTAGAACAGACTTTATCATCCATGAAGACAGATCTTTGAGGTACAGCAGCAGATTATGTGTACCAAGAGGTTCTGTTCGGGAAGAGTTAATGAAAAAAGCTCACAACTCTCCTTACTCAGTACACCCTGGAGGTACAAAGATGTACAAGGATCTGCGTCAAAATTACTGGTGGCACGGAATAAAGCATGAAGTAGCCAGAAGCGTCGCTAAATGCTTGGTGTGTCAGCAAGTAAAGGCTGAACATCACAGGACAGCTGGATTATTTCAACCGTTATCTATCCCAGAATGGAAGTGGCAACACATTACAATAGATTTTATGACTGCACTCTCTCGCAGCACAAAGGGTAACGATGCGGTATGGGTCATTGTGGATCGACTCACAAAGTCGGCTCACTTCATCCCATTTCGAGTTGGCCAATCTACTGAGACATTAGCAAAGAAGTACATGGAGGTAAGAATATAAGTAAGATTTAAACTCTTCAAAATGTACTATCTCTGATACCCATGAACTCATATAGAAAATCATGAGACTTCATGGAGTACCGGTCTGCATTTTCTCCGATCGTGACACCAGGTTCCGATCACAATTTTGGCAGAGTCTGCAAGCGAGCTTGGGAACAAGTCTGAACTTCAGCACGGCTTATCATCCACAAACAGATGGTCAGTCTAAGCGAACTATTCAGATCTTGGAAGATATGCTCAGAGTGTGTATGTTAGACTTCAGATGATCGTGGGAAGATCACCTACATCTTGTGCAGTTTTCATACAACAACAGCTACCAAGCAAGTATCGGAATGGCACCTTTTGCAGCACTTTATGGAAGGAAGTGTCGATCGCCATTAAGTTGGGACGACATCGGAGATAGAGAACTCCTAGGACCAGAGATGATAGTAGTAACCGTAGAAGTGGTCCACACTATCAAGGAAAGAATGCGCATAACCCAAGATCGACAGAAGCACTGGGCTGATGTGATGCGACGTCATTTGGAGTTCTAGCCGGGAGAACATGTAGTCTTAAAGATATCTCCCAACCGTGTAGTGATTCGTTTTGGAAGACGGGGTAAGCTAAGTCCAAGGTACATTGGACCGTTCGACATATTCGAACGAGTCGGTGAAGTGGCTTATCGCTTGGCACTTCTATCTTCATTGGAAGGAGTGCATAATGTATTCCACATATCCCAACTCAAAAGGTATGTGAGTGACCCCAGTCATATTCTCGATCATTCCGAGCTCACTGTACAGCCCGATTTATCTTGTGAGCAGCAACCTGTTGAGATCCTGAACAGGAAAGTGAAGTCACTTCGGAATAAGGAAGTCAACTTGGTTCGAGTGATGTGGAGAAAAAACACTCCAGGAGAATCGACATGGGAAAGGGAAGATGAGATGCATGCAAGATATTCTCACTTATTTGTAAATTAGTCCTTAAAATAAATTGTAAATTTCGAGAACGAAATGTTTGTAAGGAGGGTAGACTGTAACAACTCCAATTTCTATGTACATAAAATTCATTTAAAGTTAATGTACACTTGGGGTATTTTCAATTCTTGTGAGTACTATAAGTATTTGATTAAATTTAGAACAGCAGGAAGGAGCTTGTAGCTCACTGGTAAAACCTTGCACTGCTGAACCAAAGCAACAGAGTTCAAATCCCATCAGCTGTATAATCTTTTTATTTAATTTTTTTTTAACCTTTTAGAAGCCCAAGAGTCTACACGTGCAACACACATAATAGGGTAAGTTACAGAATAATCAAACATGTGAACTGTAGAATACTAAACGACCCCGACCCAATACCCCAACACCAACTACACCCGTCGGCATTGGGCCACCAACAAAACCTGTCACGCCCCGCTTCCCAGTAGATGAAAACAATGACGTAGCAAGCCCACAACGTATTTATTATGAGAAGGCCGTTTCTCGAAATAAATACACTAAGCGTCTATAAGCAATATAAAGTAATAAGAACAAACAAAAGAATGAAATTCAACTATGATTTATTACATTCATGATTCATAGTAGACAAAATATCTGAATACAAGATATATAACATGATAAGCCTTAATAAGGAGGCATACATAAATAAGGTGAAATGAAATGAAAAACTGAATGAAACTATACGTCTGTTTGTGATGCGAACTAGTTGTACTCATTTTCGACCACTTCTATCTTTTTTTTCTCAATGTCACCTGACGAACATTCCAAGAAAGAAAGAAAGATGGGTGGAATGCCCGTCAGCAAACTTACACTCGGTAAGTCCCCAAGAAAGGTGAGATATGAAAGTATATAAATGAATATGTAAGGTGACATGTGATATAGTATGAATGAAAATAAAACATGAACAAGTATAACATGATAATATTAATGACAACTATGTAAGCATGGCAATATAACATAAGTATAGTAAACAAGTATAGCATGACCATGGAGTGTAGGTATAATGAACATGAAGTAAATTCGAGTGTCCTAAAAGGTCTTTACAAGAATAAAATTAACTAACGTGAGTTCAAGTGTGAATGTCAACCAATCTCAAGAGTATTCTCGAACCCAAGGCTATCGTTCAGGGGCAAGGAATCACGGGCCCAAAATAGTGGGAATTCAATTGTTATTGAAGTATTCCAAACCCAATAGGATATCATCCAAGGGCTTGGAAACACGGGCCCTCATTCATGAATTCATGATTTGTACCATTTCAGCCCGGTACCACAGCAACATGATTTGTACCGTTTCAGCCCGGTACCACAGCAACATGATTTGTATTAATGGGACTCATGAGATTCCGTTGGATTCATACTCAAACTTCCCCAACACCCCGTGTATATTAGTCTATGATTAAAGCTACAAATCTTGCCCAAATCCATGAATACAAATCATTAGGCCGGCGACACGCCCATAAAATCCGGCTAGGTCGGTCATATCCATCCCAAATGCTCTCAAACTTCACCCCCTGCACCTCTTCAGCTACCCCACTACTCCCTTATTGCTTATTTACTCTGAATTAATCCAGAGAGCAATAAAATGCCCATTTAACCTCATTTTAATGCATAATTTTAATGCATTTTTTCTTCACCCCTAAACCTATTTTCCCTATAAATACCACCCTCAATTCACACCTCCTCACTTACAATTCCCTGCCAAAACTCTCAAGAAAATTCCAAGTTCCTATAGTGTGCAAGTGAAGTTAACAAAGGGCGAAACTCCGACGAACTTCCGGTGACGATCCAAGGAGTTTCCGACGATGAAACGACACACCGGCACCTCCCACCTTTTCCTCCTCCCCTCTTGACTCCAAGCCAGTAAGTCCCCCTTCTCTCTCTCTTTTGCTATTCCCAAACTCTTCATTCTTAAAACGTGTCGGAAGCGGAGTTATCCGACTTCCAATTCTCTTTTCTTTTAAAAAATACAACTTTTTCTTAATAACAAAGCTACAACTTTTGATATATTGTTTAGTAATCATTAACAAAGACAATAGAACAAGTTTGACATCAAATAATAACCGTAGCAAATTTTATTCCACTTTTACATTAAAATACTTTCATGTTTTATTTCAACATGCTTAAACTTTTTAAACCGTATTACCTTAGAAAACTCACGAGGTAATGACCTACCTCCTCACAATACACATATCTAATATAGCACGATAGAATTTGGGAATATAGATTCGAAAAATACGACTTTACATATAACTACCTTCAACTTATAAAACTTTTTCTACAAGAAATGTATTTAACACATCTTTGCAATTGTGCCTCTACAACCCATTTTGGGGAACCCGTTCGGTATGGTGCGGATTATCGAACATCCTCGGGCCTAATAGAGTGAGATGCAGACCTCCGCAAGGAGCATACGATCTCGAAAGATTTTTAAAACATTTTTCTTTAAAAATGGGATTCCTATTATCAATAAAACTTATATTTTTAATAAATTAATATATATGTAATTAATATCAAAATATCTATTTTTAATATTTATAATATTCCACATTTCCAAAATTCATGAAAAACATTCCATTTACAAGAAAATACCATACCATTCTAATATTTCAAATAAATACCTTATACTTTAAAACTGGGACATATTCACTAGAAATTTCACATTTAATAAAAGAAACATCTATGAAAACTCTAAACATTATAATTAAATATTTGAGGTATATTTTGAAAGTATAACAAAAACTATTTTAGATAAAACCCCCTCAAGTTATACTAAATTACAATAATGACCCTAGTAAACATAGGTTTAAGCGGGACCAGTCTCTTGAGCCTCAGGGAGACGGAGATATGGGTGCTTGCCTATTTAAGATAGAAAACTTACCAAACGGTGTTATCAACACGGTAATTGTCTTTGTAAAAGAAACAAATCCTGTCGTCCATATGCAGCAGTTACCGATAGCACCAAAACATAATTCAGGACTTCAATTTCTTTTCTAATTGTTTGACTAAGACTGAGTCTCAATATATATAATCAATCTGACTTGAATATGATTCAAGTATAAAGTGTAAGTCTACGGTAGCGCCCCGGCCGTCTTTCAGACGCCAAATGCGGAACAAAAACTTTTTAGAACTTGCGCTATCGTATACTATATCCCAGGATCTGCCATTAACGCTAAACTAACATAATGTAAAGTGGGTAGAAATGTTATACCGAACGATCCGGGTCCTTCGGTCTTCAACCATCATCCCACGCTTTGTTGCAGCTGATCCGAACTCGCTCGATCTCCTGTCTCGTCGTCTAGGTGGCACCACGTCGACGGATCTTTAAACGGGCTCCCGCCTCTGAACCGAGGCAACTCGATCATCAAGTTTGCTAAAAGAGATGACCAAGATTGATGTAGAGAATGAGTAGAACACTTTGTCTCGTTACGTCCAAAGTTATGGACGAACGGTTAATGAAGTTGCCATTTGGAATCGGGTAAATGGGAAATTGAGCTATATGAAATTTCCATGAACTAAACTATCATAATCTTTTCCCAAAATCAATTTATCATCTCCACAAATGTGGCCGGCCAATATATGAAGCAAGGCGGGTGAGTGTAGGAAGGGGGAGGTGACCACAACATTAAATGATATGAATGATTCAACTTAACACCTTGCACAAACATTAATTGCAAACAATGAATCATAAACCTAGTCATCATCCTTCATTTAAAGCACTAATGAGTCACAAGCCACCCCATCATCCGAGTCACCAAATCTAGAACCTTCTAGAACCACGACTCACCCTCAAGATGAAAAGATAAATCCGCATTTAACCGAATATTAAATACGGCCGATAGAAAACTGGAAACTGGCAACTTTCAAAAGCGATCCTGAAACGAATTTCAGGATAACCCCGTAACAGTATAAACATACCCGTATTTGTATTACGGCTGAATACAAATGCAACTGAGACAAAGATATTATATCTACACAGTATAATAGTCGAATCCGGCTTAAACCAAAGCCCACCAGTATTATCTGCCCGAAAAATGACACGTGCGAAAACGCACGTGCATTTTCCGAACCTTGCCATAAAACCATACGGCCTCTACAACGTTTCGCCCGAACTTGGGAAACTGTCTGTGGGGGACTCTAATGACTCATCAACACACTGGCACTGGGTATAACCACTAGCATGTCAGAGGTACTAGCTGTACGTAACGGTTGCCTATGTATTGATTGGAAGGGAAGCTGACGAGCGAACTCATCCAGAAACCCTACTGAGCCTGACAGTGACAATATCCGTACAGTCCGGTCCATTCGTCTATGAGTATCGCATATAGGGCCTAGGGGCTGGTAAACGTCAAACCCCCAATAGCTGTATAAGTCGTGTCAAAGAGAGAAGCCCAGAACACCCTGAGATACTACTGGAATACCTACCAGTAAATCTCGATTACTCTGGCCAGGGATTTCGTGTAATGGCTCTCCTAAACACAGCGCGATCCCGCCCCCAATACCAGGAGAGACAAATCCCCGACAATCTGCTCACTGCCTCCATGTGGCTCGGGACCGTACCCAAAAAATACCTGTTTGCACGACTCCTTTGACCCGTGGTAGGGTATAAATCAAAGCACAGTGGGAACTCACACGAGACAAATGACGACCTCAGGTCGATGAACTAACCTGTACACATGTCACCAGGGAACTGCTATCTGACGCTAGGTATAATACCAATCAGCAAGTTCCCGGCGAGTCCTGTCCGGTGTACTCATAACCCAATGAGCACCTGTATACATCTTAGGTGAATCAACTAACACCAATGGCTTGTGAGACCGGCCACCGCCCCTCATCGGGGTCTCGAATGTATACACTAGTCTTGTAACCCTTCGAAAATCGTTTAGGCAGTTTTTCGGTAATCGGCTAATTTTTCGGCTTTTTCCGTAAAAAGTCAAAATAGGTATTTTTCATTGTAGATCTAATTATACAAAATTTAGATAAGATATTACTATAATTTTTTCACTAAAATGTCACTTATAATTTTCTAGTTAAATAAAAAAAATTTCGTAATTAATTATTTTTTTATTATTTTAAGCCTTTTTAAATACATTAAATTAGTGATAAATACAAATTTAATTAGGTAAATTTCATAATTAGGAATTTTTATAAGCTAAAATAGGGTGTTAATAAATTGTATCATAACTTTATAAGATTTTAGTTTTAGGGTTTGAAATTTATGAAAAAAATGATGAAAATGGGGTTTTTTATGTAAAATTTGATGTGATATGCATTAAATGAGTTTAAAGGTTGCCTTTTGTGTAGAATTTTCTACACAATTCCCTCACACTCATCCCTCCCCACCTCAGGCCAAGCTCCCTTGCTTCAGTTCTCATTTTTCCCCTCACTTCTTGCTTCATAATTCCTTCAAAAATCTTCAAAAATCCACCGAAATCAACAAATTTCTTCACAAATTCAAACCTAATCCTTAATCTAACCCTTCCCAAACCCTAATTTGTTTGAGAAGTGGAGAAAGGAGGCATCTTTAGAGGCTAATTGCAAGAGGATCATAGCTTGGGAGGTATAAATCCTAAACTAGTTGTTAATTTGTAGTCTAATAAAGCTAGTTTAGTATTTTAAAGTGATTAATTTCATTGTAATGGTTAGTTTTGAAAAATCAAGAAAGGGATTTGATTTCAAATTAGGGTTTGAAGCATGGTTGTTGGAGTTAAGTTAGGGTTTGGTTATCTAATTGGTCGGAGTGATTAATTGTGTAATGTTACGCTCGCTAAATCGATAAAATTGCGATATTTGCATCGAATCGGTATGCTATATGCTTACTAGATTTTTACAAAAATTAGAATGCGATCAAATTGCGTTATTTTAGCGATATAATTAGCTTCGTATAGGACTATTAGAGTGCGCGAACGCGGGGTTTCGTCTAGTCGGGTTGTAGTTTTGTCGATTTCCCCGAAATGACGATTCTAGTTAAAGATTAGCGATTTTCGTGCGTTTTCCCGCGCACCGAGTGCATGCTATGTTTAATTCGAGAGCGTCGATAGTTGTATATTGTGACTTGCATCGTTTTAGGTTTTGTAATCTTATACTTGGTGTTGTGCAAAAATAGGATCGGTCGGGGAAACATCGGACACGGCGCGTAAAGGCAAGGCGGTGGTCGGATCGGATTAGCGGGGATTTCAGGTGAGTAGATGTATTCATCTATGGGGGAATCGTCTGGATGGCGCGATGCGCCCCCCTTAGTTAGGATTACCCTACTTTTTGCAAGATTTATATTGTTAGCTAGCTTATCCATTCATGTACACTGCATACCTTTATAGCGAACAGTATATTAGATTGCATGGACATTCATCTATACTTATGCGATATCATTTCGTAGGACACGAACACCTTACCATTGGCATCTGTTGCACGCGCACTATTCATGTGACACACACGCCTTTGGTAATTGCCATGCCACGTGCACTATAGAACCTGTTTATCTTAATATCGTCACCTGCATTCATACTTGATATATGAAATTGCATCGCATGCATATATCTCGCATCATCATCATATTTACATAGATCTCTAGCCAAAACTCACATCATATACATTGATATCATAGACATTTATCATATATAACATGTGAACATTATGATTTTCTTGAGGATTTCAGTATTGCTGCGATTTCTGGATTTTTGGGGAAAACCGCAAGAATTTAACAAAAGCGTATATTTATCATTTTTAAAACAAAGTTGCGGTTTTCTCGTGATGTATGTGTCGTCCACCATGAGTTTTCATATTTTCTGTTGGATTTCGAGACCCGATTCGAGGAGTGGATGAACCGTCTCGGGTACATGGTGGGCCCGGTATGGTACCCCGGGGCAAGAAGATCGAGTTGTAGACGATGAGCCTGGCAGGGGAAGACTACCTACCGGTGATGTCTGGCGCGGCGGATATCCGGAGGATACCGACCGTTGTCGTGAGATTTATGATATGGGCCGATCCGGACTGACGGAGCCCGATATTGAGACAGATATGATTCCTATTTGGTGTCGATGCTTGACACGGGTTTTCAGATGATTTCTTGATGGTACTTAGCTATTATACAGATATTCATTTTCTAAAGTTAAGAACGCAGTACCCTTAGCATTTAAAACACTTAAAGAGTTAGAAATGACATTGTATACATGTGCATGCATACTAGAGCTATTATATCACATATGGACATGCATGTTGTGGTGCATTGCGTGCATTCTTACGATTGCCTTATTAGATGTTATATTTACTCACGAGCTGGCAACTCACCCCCGTTGTGCCACAGTGTCTTGCAGGTCGGACTCATCAGTCTTGTAGCAGCGGCTATCTTATCATCAGCTCCTTTTGCTCAGACTCGCGACATCGCCCGTAGGTGGGTTGCGAGCACACTTTATTTCTTTTGCTTTATCATTGTATCTAGTATTCTCCATCTACCACTTTATATTGTATATGTGACTTAGTGGTGAGACTGAGAGGTTGTATATTTGTGGTTTCTTTTGGGTCGAGCTCACTTGAGCCGGCGATGTGTTTTCTGATATTTTGCGTTTCTTTTATGCTCTTTTCTTGATATGGTTATTATATTGCATGTGGTTGTGATCCGCCTTGGGCGAAGAGCTAGCTCCTGCTTGGGGATGCCATTTTATGATTACAGGTTTATTATCTTGTTGTACCCATTTTGGGGGATAGAAAATACAGGGGAGACTCTGCCGAAATTTTCAGAAATTTATGATGTTTTTAAAAAGGGATTCTTTGCAACTTAATTGATTTGAAAATCGTCTTCATTAAAGGTTTTCCTTCACTCTCTTTTGATTTTGGTTTAGATTTTTCTGGGCTTTGGCTGACTTAGGTTACGGTACGCCTTTAGACGTCTCGTAATCTAAGTGCCAGTCACGTTCCGTACCTTCGGGTCGTGACAAGTCTACTCTGGAGTATCGATGCCCTGTCTCGAAACTCCCACGACTAGGGACACTTTAAGGATGTGCTTATAGACCCCAGCTCCCACATATATGATCGCCATCATACTGCTGGAAGTCAAGAAAGAATCCTATGGGCTCTATCATGATGATAAAGACAAACCAGATAGCATACTATCATCTCGAGTAAGACTGTTTTATCGGTATAGGCCCTTCCTCAATCATCACAATCACGTGCCTGTGACTACGATAATTTCCTTAAGGGCATTATAGCCAACATAAAGTACAATTCAATATGAATTCATGAATCCATATATTCAATCTGTTCAATTTATATTGACCGAACCGAACCATGGATATATTCCATTTACATGATCATCCATTATATCCGTTCCATTAACGATATCATGGTTTCGTTAATTCATCCATCTATATTCAATATACAATACAAACAATACAAATAATACAACCAAGACACCGCAGGGTTTTATAATGGGTAGATTGGTACGGAAGGTGTTAGAAGTGGCACGAGACTGCAACCATACGACACCTAACCTGAATCTCCATTGTCGTTGTACCATGGTTGAACGGTTCCTTGTACCGCGTATACCGTAGTCTCTGGTATAGTGAGACTCCTCTCGTATACACTGGCCTCTTCTGTACCAAGCTACAAACAACAACGTTAACAATATAATACAACTTTAAAAGTTGCACTCTCTCTCTGTTTATTCTATTTCTCCCTCATCTTTGGGACTTACCGAGTGATTGTTCGCTGACGACATTCATTTTCTTTCTTCTTTGGAATGTTGTCAGGTAGATCGGACTTTCAGGAGATCGAGCCCACCAGCGAGGACTTGGACCAGCTAGCTTTCGACCCAGAGCTTTACATTCCTTGTACATATTTATATTTCTGTATTTTTCATTTCTGTTATGCCACTGTTTAGGTATTGCTTTCCATTCTATGTATTTACTTTTCATATGTATTGTAAAAAGAATGTTAATAAATAAAGTTGATGTTTATTTACATCTCGTCTCTTATGTACATTTCATTTTATATTGCTTAGATATGCTTAGCGTGTTTACTTCTGAGTAAATGCGTAGCGGCCTCGTCGCGTTCTCTGCCCGTATACTGGGAAGCGGGGTGTGACACTTTCCGAATGTGATATTCTGATAATCTCTCATTTGTTGCAGTATGTCGTTACCAGAAAATGGTTTAGGAGGCCTATCGGTCTCCGACATGCCATTGAACAATTCTTCATTCCTTCTGAATTTGTGAGCTATAGGCAAGAAACGTCGGTGACCCATATACGACTCTTTCCTTCTAAAATTCAAGCGTATGTTGCTCGTGTCAATATGACAACAAGGGCATGCAAGTTTACCTTGAGTTGTCTATCCCGAAAGCATATCGTAAGCAGGAAAATTATTAATTGTCCACAATAAAACAGCACGCATCTGAAAAAATGTTTATCATATGCATCATAGATTCTCACATCAGTTTCCCACAGCGACTTTAAATCATCGATTAAGAATTGAAGATACATGTCAATGTGTTTCCCAGACGACGATGGACCGTCAATTAAAAGCGCCATCGTAAAATAAGATTGCGTCATAGCTTTCCATGACGGCGGGTTGTATATAGTCACCACAACGGCCAAGTACTGTGAGTGCGCCCACCGCGAATCATCCCAAATGGACTGAAATCGTCGCTCGTAATTCCCAGCCTCACTTTATGAGGGTCTGCGCTGCGCTGAACGAAGGATGTTTTTCATCTAAAACTTTGCATAATATCGAATCTCTAAGATGACTCATTTTTCCTTCTTCACGATGTGTTTTATGGTGCCACTGCATTTCGGATGTCGTCTCTTCACACATAAATAACCATTCAACCTCGGTATTAGTGGAAAATGACGAAGAATTTTCACGCACATCACTCGAATGAGAGTCTTTCTTAAGCTTGAATTGATCGTTCCCACACACGGAGCAGTTTTTGAGTGTGGTATGTTCATTCGGGAACAAAACACAGTTATTCTCGCATGCATGGATCTTCTCACACTTTATGCCGATATTTATGATTATCTTTTGTGCCGCGTACGAGTTTGGTGGCATTTCGTTTCTGTCGGGAAAAGCTTCCTTCAGTAATGTTAGGAGATCGGTGAAAAACTGGTCGCTCCATCTGTTCTTCCACTTGATCTGGAAGAGATGTACGAAGAAGGACGGTTTTGAAAACCATTCGCAATTTGGATATAGCTGGATTCTTGAGTCAGCCTTGCACTTCTTCAATAACTAAGGTCCAGTGCTTTCAGTATCAACAGGAGTCCCGCGGCATTTATAAGTCCATTCATATCATCGATCGGCGCGAATACATAATTATCTTCTTCGATGGCTTCGTTTTTTTCAAACTATCATTCATCTTCCTCCTCTTCTGCTGTCGCTTGCCACTCTTCGGTTTCCATTTCAATGAATTCATTTTTCGTCTCTTGCACCCATGCCTCGTCTTCCGTTACAACGACTTCTTCTCTGTAAAGTTTCCACGTAGTGTAATCTCTAATGAAACAGTATCTCATGATGTGTAACTCAACTTCCGACTTCTTAAGCAATTGCTTGTTGATACACTTAGAGTAAGGACAATAGATTTCGTGCTCTTTCGGTAACTCAAGACATGCGTAAGCAAAATCGGTGAAAAGTTTAACACCATTAACGAAAAAGTCATTGACTCTCGAGAGAGTATCGATATACATCCAACTCTTGTTGTGAAGGTACAAAAGTGCCATATTGGAACGGTCCGGACGAAACAAGGTTTCTATAGACAAGAGTCATGGAATTAAGATTTCATGATAAATACGCGATAGAAAGATACTAAGAAGCGTTAGTGTTATATTTAATTGACGACTTGATTAGGTTTGGTTTTAATTGTTAATAGATTGGGCTCTCCTCCAACTCCTATTGAGAACTTTCCAACTCCTACTGAGAACTTTCTTCTTCTAATCACATCCAACTCTTATTCAAAACTTTCTCCTTCTAATCTCATATCTCGGGAGTTGGATTCTTCTTCCCAAAAAGATTATGATGATATTAAATGTTCTTTATTGGATGTCAAGGGTAACGGCTGTCGGGGGTAAGACATCTATCCCATTAAGAATATATAGAGTATACACCCATTCACTTGTGTTTTCATCCGTTTCGAGAAAATTTCGGCAGCACCTCCCCGTTATTCTCCGAGTACATTGTAATAGAAAAGATGATCATTTCAATGCTGTCAAATAACATTGAAACGAACCTCTAATCTATCATTGTTTATGAAGAACCAGCGGAAAGGTATCAACGAAATATCTCAAAACGAATGAAAATACAAATGAATACAGGTGTCTGTTATATACATTCCTAACCTAACCACATTTATCAGTTATCATACGATTGAATTTTCTCGTCATATAGACTACGCGACGGTTGTTAGAACAGAACGATTCTATTCGATATTTAACAACCTTCGTGTAGTTTTATGTCACGACGAATATCGAACGTATGTTAACCGATAAACGGAGACTAAGTCGCGTTTTGATTTTAACATATGATTATCAATGAGAATATGAAAATTTTATATTATCATCGAGTATCATACACTTAGTTTTAGATTTAATTTGAATGGGTTTTACGTTTACGTTTTAATTTGAATGCTTTGAAGTTTTTACTTTAGGATAAAGTTCTTTAAAATTAAAGGTTTTCTTAATCGAGTTTGAGATTTTGGATTTAGGGTTAGGGTTAGGGTGGGATTTAACAAGAGTTCAATGTAGAGGAGAATGATAATGAATTAAGGTTTGGCCTTGTTTATATGCGTGTGTCTGTGTCTGTGTGTGTTTGTGTGTGCGCGCACGCGCGCGCTTGTGTGTGTGTGTGTGTGTATGTGTGTGTATGCACACACGCACAAGCACGTGTATACACATCTCTAAACAACCTATTTCTTCCATTTTACTAATTTACATTAAAATACTCTTAACTATTCTTGGATTTTTACTAAACTATCTTAAATTAACTAAATTACTATGCATTTCACTAAAATACCCTTAACTATTGTTGTTTTTCACCAAACTACCTTAAAATTTTAACTAAACGGTTCATCTAAGTAAATTAACTAAATTACTATAAATTTCACTAAAATACCCTTAACTTTTGTTATTTTGATTAAACTATCATTAAAATTTTAATTAAAAAACCCCATTTGCTCAATATTACTTATTTACACTAAAATACCTTTAACTATTGTTGTTTTTCACTAAAATACATTAAACTATTATTGATTTACAATAATACAAAAATTCGCTAAATTACCCGAACCCTAACATTTAACTCTATCCCTAACCCTCAACCGAGACCCTAACCCTCCCCTACAACACCACCAACGCCACCACCAACATCACCACCACCAACACCAACACCAACAATTGTTACAACAACAACAATAATAACATCAATAGCAACAACAATATAACATCAACAGCAACAATTTCTGGGAACGAGTAAAAAATTGAAATTAAACCACAAAAATTAAAATTTAACCGTTTATACTTACATCTTGACGAACGGCGACGAGCGACCTTCGAGCGGCGGCGAGCTTTGACGACCTCGATCAAGTGCTAGGGCTTTGATCGCGGCGCCGGGCTTCGATTGACCACGGATGAGAGGCGGCGAGCTTTGAAGGGGGGTCGATGGCCACGGAAGCGACGCTAGGCGGCGCCGGCGACGGTGGAGGTAGTGGAGATGAAAATTTGGAGGTCGAGGGTTGGCGCTGGAGATGGAAAAGGGGGGGGGTCGATGTTTTTTGGGGAGTTTTGAGTTTTTGTCTTCAAGGGTCTGTGATATTTTTTTATTAGTTGTGATCAGAACTGTGACCAAATCTATTAAAGCCGTAACTATAAATTAGTCACGGGTTTAACCGTGACCAAATGCCCATTACCACTGGGCACATTTGAAGCAGTGAGTGTAAGGCAATGCAAACTAAGAATTTGATGCTTGAAAAAAAAAATAGATCCCTATTTACTACTGAAACATGAATACTGTAGATTTATTGGCCAAACTGACATGTTGTTCTAGGGTTCACATTATCTCCAGGGTCCACATGTTGAGCCTTATTGCAGCACAGAGATTTGATTGAAAGAGATCAAACAAGATAACAACACAATCTCATCACATTGCTTCACTTAGCATAGACACACATGACAGTTAATTTTGCTCTTCATCTTCATTAGTTCTCTCCTTTTCTCCTCATCCATAGTTTTTCCTCTTAACTTTGTCCCTTTATTACACCTATGGTACTTTGTTAATACCAAATGCCAAGCCGAGTTATAGGACAAACGTTCATAATGCCAACATTATATATATGTTTCGTTGTGAAGCCGCTGCCACAATCACTTACGAAGCTCAGGCCAGGCTCCAAGACCCCTTTTATGGATGTGTTTCTCATATTTTTGCTCTCCAACAACAAGTTAGCGTGATCCCTTTCCAAAAAAGATTACTTTCCATAAGGCTTAATTACGCTAAACTACAACTAACTATTAGTGTTTTTCAGTTACCTACCTAGGATCGTCGATGATTTGACCGTCTTCTCAGCCAGTTGTATCATTATTGGTTGTTTTAATTGGTGTAGGTCGCGAATTTGCAAGCGCAACTAACTTCACGCATGTCCCAGGCAGCGACAACGCAAGACTTTGACACTGTCTCTCTAACAACACTAATTGTTTTGTGTACCAAGAAGAAGAAGGTCATAACATGTTTCAGAGCCAAATTAACTTCGATTCCAAATTCCCGGATGGTGTAGCCTTTATGAGAATATTGGCTTTATAGACTCAAGCAGCTGCATGCACTCTTCTCACGATTATAAAGCCTTTCCGAATAATGTGAGTGATGAATATAACATTTCCTTCGGTACCGATGAGAGCTCTTCTTGCGAGATGAGACCAGCCGCTCTCTGTAATGAAATGATGTGAACTAGTTTTCCACAATTTTCTTAATTCATAGTCAGTGTATGAAAAGCATATGTTGAATACAAATAAAGGCAAATTTTCTAGATGCTTGATCAGTTCTCAACCAGTGCTTTACTATGAACAAAAAAAATGGCATGCGGGAGTCGGTGCAAGGGTGGATCCTTATTGGGGCGAGGATAGACAGCCGCCCCATCTGGATCGAGGTCATCGAGTTATATGCTATATGATTGCTAATTGGATAAATATTAAAACAATGCCCCATATCAACATGTTTACGGATGTTTGAGTGGTAAGCTGAGTGTTGGTTAGTTTTATGTTCGAATTCCCTGTTTTGCAATATTTTCTTCATTTTCCTTCAAGGCCAAATTGGGGGCCCACTCAATTAAAAGATAGCTTGTGTACTTTATACGCTAAACTATAGCATGTTTTATCTATTAACAAAATGTTACTAGAAAGAAATGGGATATTTAGTTGGATTACCAAATTTGATGTAAACTATTTAGGATTGGTGTTTTATTTCTTAACAAATTTCTTCTTTGCATAAGATGTTTTCAAATGGATCCCAAAATCCAAGTTAAAAGTATGGATATATTGGCCAACCCAGTTGTTATATTTTTTTCCATAAAACTTCAATTTGTCAAATATTTGCAAAAGGTTATTTAGGGTAGTTTTTTGTGGGAAAATTTCGCTAAATATTTATTTTAATTAAACATATAAATTCTGTTTCTACCAAAGTTTACAAGTGTTTTCGTATGTTCGTCTATTCATAAAATCTTTGCATCAGGTTTTTAAAAAAAAACCTAATTGATTAGTTCATGTGCTAAGAATTTCTTTTCTAAAATGAGAGATCGCCGAGATAATTGCTGAAGCCGAGATAATTGCTGAAGGAGTCACATATCAAAAAAAAGAGGATAAAAAGGAATGAAAATCTTCTCATGACGAATGATCCCTAATTAAAGAAAATGGGATCAAACCCAAAACCTGTAAACCTAGACTTTGGCAATTAAATTCTTAAATTTTAACACACGGTCGTGTGCATTCCTTGTTTCATCATCGTTATAGTATAATTTTTTCGTCCCGCCTGACCATAGGTTCAGGATCCGCAACTTGTTGATGCCTTGTTAGAATGAAATATACTCAAGGTGCCGAGGTTTAACAATTTCTTTTATTTTATTTTATTATATAGATACTATTATTCTAATTTCTCGAGATGCCACTAATGATGCGCTTGGCACGTGGTATGGAAGATTACAGGAAATCCTCACATTCTTAGAAACATGATGATCGGGCATCTAATCCTAAGGAATCTTGTATTACAGTGCTTGGTATATTTTAATTATCCCCGATAATATATGTATGTGCAACGGCCGACAGTTGGCGCATGGCTGACGGGCTATGGGAGGCCGACCGACCAGCAAACGACGAGCAGCGGGCCGCCGCCGGACTATGGACTGCCGATCGGCGGTGGCGGATGGTTGTGGCACATATTGTGTTAGGTGGAAATATTTTGTAGTGATGTAGGATATAAACCAATTTTGGGGAGAATATGATTTTCATGAAACGGGGATATCTTATTACCATTGTAATTTTATATTTTCGGGAATATTTTTACACCAAAAGAGGTATGGTGCATTTTATAGGAATCTAGGATTGTCATCTATATTGCCTTCTACAAAAGGCATGCTAAGTTTCTGATATGAAGGTAATACAAAGGAATTTGAATCTTCACCTCTCGCTCTGCAATAGAAAAACTTTTAATATGGCATCACAACCGGTAACTAATAATCATGTCGTTGCTTTCCCTTTTTAATATTTAGTTATTTTCTTTTATGTTTCACAAATAATGATTTTCCTTTTTCCTTTTTCTTTTGTCTTCTTCTTCCTCCTATTTGCTTTTTTGCGCCACTAAATTGTGTCACACACTAGAACTCAGTCATATGTACTTGCCTTTTCTTCACTATATATTGTTCCTTCTGTTCTTTTATTCTAATTTACTTTTATTATGGTCTAACATTCCTCATTTTCTTCACTAAGCTTTTCTTCTTTAGTTTGATTCAAAAGCTTAATCATGATTAGTCAAATGCTTAGCCTTAAGTGCTTTTTCTCACATCTTCAGGATTGGTAGCATATGATACATCATGTCCATATCCACTATTTTACAATGCATGTGCGCCGTGCCACAAAAACGTGTGGTCTATAAATGAAGACATGATAACAAGCAATACCTTTTCTGCCGGTCTACATTCTCTTGTCCGGAAAGAATGTCAGGTAGCATTCCTCTCAAGGCTGGTAGATTAAGTTTTAATCTATAATAATACAATTATGTTATAGATGGTTTTGCAAGAGAATTTTGGAATCACAAGGGCGAAACACCGAATATATATAAATTTTGTGCGATACATAAAGAAACTTAAAATAGTACGGGCTAAAATGTATCCCACACACACATGGACGGGGCCTCCTAGTTTCCCCTGAGTTTCGCATGTGGTTCGCCACAGATGGATATTACTCAATAGTATAGTATATACGCAATTCTTCTACACACACACGATCATTTTCTATGTACGCCCTGTTTTTTTGCTTTTGTTTGCAGGAAATGTTTCTTCACATGTGCTCAGGAACGTACAACTCGTATATGCAATACCATTTTGTTAGTTCAGTACACATTTTGCAACCAAACTATGATAAACTCCCTCTTCCATAATATACTTGCAATCAATCACACCTTAGCTAGCTAGGTAGGAATTTTGTATAGTTATTACTGCAACATAAGAAAATATTAGCTAGCCCCTCATCATCTTGAGAGCCAAAGCTCATCTCCCCCAACTCACTGTTGTGAGATGCTCTCTTCTTTGTGCAGTAAATCCCATGCATGCACTGAAGGTAGCCCATCCAAGCTGCTATCATCAGGAGACATGCATGCATGGAATGTTGCAAGTTTGGATAATTAAGGACACTGAAGATTATTAGGTTTTGTTTCATTGCTAATAATAATGCTCCTTTGCCACACTGATCAAATCCTAGCATGCCATGTTGAGCTAACCGAGCCTTTACTTGGATCACTTGTGCTTGCAATAGTGCAACCTATAAAATCAAAATGCCACAACCCTTGTTAACTAACTTTAAGAGTAAGATTATAATCATAAGCAGCATAGCCCTGCTGTATTACTTTTCTCTCCCGATGATAAGTTGCCTGTTTAATTAGTAAAAAAAAATGACAATTAATTATACAAAAAACCGCACTTGCATGTAGATGGTTTCATCAGATGTTCGACCATAAGGGATAGGGCGGATCAATATGTACAAAAAGAAACTCAGTATATTCTAATATAATATCTGCCCATATTCCATTCTTGTTCAAAGTCGAGGAAACGCAAATAGAAAAGCCTCGTAGCTGCTTTTGGGTGCATACGGTATTTTAGATCCATCCAAGGCAAAAATATAACAAAACCCGAAGCAAGTTTATGGAATCAAGAAAAGCGAGCCGTTGTGCATAACGAAATTCAGCTTTAACCACTTTACAGAAAGATTTCGACTAACAAAGCAAGCTAAACAATGAATGATCACCTGCTGTTGAAGAGCAAAGGTATGGACTAACGCAGCCATATACAGGATCTCTGATTCTGGCCTGAGCCTCATAAGCAATGCTCACCACCGCCTCGCAACGATCATTTGCAGGCACATGCAACAGCAGTTTAGACACACTGCTAGCACCAAATATCTTATGTATCGCAGTGAACCGATCTGGTCCCTGCTTAGACTGAAAGTAAGGCGCAAAGATGCAATCCGATACACATACATTTCCAACGTAAGAATTTGCACGCGCCACATGGTGAGCCCGAACCAGTGTTACTACCCATATGATAATGTCAAAGCACAAAGAGACCTATGTAAAAAAATTTGTAGCTAGCAGCAGGCTTTAAATTTACTTTGTTAAGCATTTTACCTTGTTTTGTTTGTATACACTCCCCAAAATTTCATGCAGGGTTACCACCTGCACAAACGCACATTAAAATTTATTGCTAGCAATCTAAACACCATTAGGCTAAAGCAATCAGTGTTTGCCAGCTCTCAGTCACTGCCTCACTTGGGCAAGCTATTAGAATGTGATTAAAATTCATTTATGTGACATCTTTACTTAAGCTGATAGGTTGCAACTCAACCAAACATTTCTCAGAGCTCAAATGATTTCAAGATATCGTTGGATCAACCTTTGAGAGAGATTTTGTAGAACCAGACATTCTAGTAATTCTTTCATCCCAAAAGCGCCTCACACTTAAAAAGGAAAATAAATGCACAGACATCTAATTTCGGAACCACGGAAAGGGCGGGTTTAACCAAGCCACTGTTGGGCACGGCGATCGCCTCCGCCTCCAACAGCACGGCGAATGCTGATCTTCTCGTTGGCATACTTCTCCTGCAGCCATTCAAACCCATTCATGTCGAGTTTGCCAGTGACGGACTTCCCCTGCTTCCTTCTGATTTGCTGCTCCTTAATTGAAGCCCAGAGCTTCTCGATCGCATCTCTTTGCCGAGATGTGAATCGGCTTATGTTGTCAAAAGCATGCTTCACCAGAATATCAATCACAGTTTGGGCCCTGAACAGAGATAGAAATGTACAATCACAACTATATCAATCAGCGAAAAGATAAAAAGGGGTTTTCACACCCGCTCTGCTCATGGACCAAAACCCTTCAAACATCTCAAATTCAACTCTAAACAACTCAACCAATTGTCTAATGATTACTAGTGTTGTTTAAACCACAATTGGAGTGTTCTGAAGGTTCTGGTTGATGAGTGGAGGGGTTGTTTGTGCTAATAAATTACTTGATGGAGAGCACTACAAGGGGGTCTTGTGCAATTAACCTTATGGAGTAAGGAAAAGGAAAAAGGTATATGAAATAGAGGCGATGGAGTATATGTTTCAACTGACCAAGGTATTTTATAGCGTCGAGCTGCAGTCTCTAAACAAAAGAGCAATGACTCTCTCTGGGACTTGTTAAATCTCTTTGAATCCTCTTCTTCTGCCTTCCCACTTGATTTTTCCTCTCTCTTGGATGCACTTGGAAGCAACGCATCCAAACCAAAAGGATCAGAAACTTCTTCCTTTGATTTCAGTGAAGTAGCTGATGAAGTAGCATCCTGAGAGGTTACGTTAGCTACTTTGTCTTCAATTTTTTCGAGCACTGCAGCTTCATCCTTGTCATCATCCGCAGTGGCAGATGGGAGGCTGGATATAGCCTCTTTGATTTTTCCTGCAGCTTTTGCAAACTGAAGAAAATAAAGTACATATATTAAAATTCTCATAATCTAAAGATAACCAGAAGAACGAAAGGATGAATAGTAAAACCGAGCAAAAATATTAGTCATTGTATAAAATTTGCAACATTTTCCATTAGAAGATGTGTCGCTGCTTCCTATCACATACAGTAGTCCCACATGTACTTTACTCGCACCTGTCAACTATGACAGTGCACTACAATCACTGGATATACATTTTTTATAGATAAATGAGGGTCCAAAGGGATATTTCAGTGAAATTTTAGATGAAAGTTAGCAATTGGATCGAATACTTCAGAGCGTGTTCCCTAAGAAAGGAATAGATCATACCACAAAGCTGTCATCAGTATACAGATCATTTGCAACCACTGCTCTTATTGTCCATGTTGTCAGTTGATTCTTCTGCTCTTTACTGAAACACTGCACAAAACAACAAAAGGTTAGGATGGTTATTTTTCCTGTAGCTCGCTTTTAATGTCTGGAAGCTCAAATATATATGGATGAGGGGCGAACACGCTAGGATACTGGCAACATTATTGATATAGTAATAGTAGATAGGTGCATAGACATCTTAAAACCTAATTAATGTTGACAACAAAAAGCGAGGCTTATTCCTATCAGCAGTCTCATAATTGGTACTGTGCTAGTTTATTCAGCAGATTTACATGCGAATTAAGTTGAAATGTCACCTCTTTAATACCCTCGACTTCTGAGAACAATGTGTGATAATCCTTCCTAACTGAAGCATCGTTACAAGCAGAAGGCGAAGACATAGCAGCTTCCAGTATAGCAAAGAAGTGGTCACTGGTTCCAGGTTTCACGCTACCAGCCTGAATTAATTGCACGGCGAGCTTTGATGCCTTGTTGAACTTTGATGGGGTTTTTATGTGAGATGCAATCTTTTGCATTGCTTGTATGACTTGAGCTTCAGTTGCGTCTACACTAGTTTTGAACCTTGCACGTTTTTGTTTTTCAGGTGCCACTAACAATTAAATAATTCACAGAAAAATTAACAAACAGGTAGATGAATGGAAGATAAACAGAACATCAATATGGCCAATGACAGAAATCAGATACAATAACAGCTGAAAATAATATGGAAATATCGATCGAGTATAATACACGTACTTAGTTTCTGATAGTCAACTTCAACCTGGAGGGTCAGAATCCATAACATTGTAAAACATTGCTACCAAAGAGTTCTATACTGCAATTCAGTTGCTAAGATATTGCAGTGATGCAGAGGAAAGAGGTAACATAATGTTCTTATCAAGTGCTAATCAAAGACCTGCAAGAGCATGGGTAATTCACTCTCCTGCTGAATGTCCTCATGGTAAAATGTCAGCCTACGGACATTTTCAAATCTCAGTTCTCCTTGTTATGATCTCTAGTTATCACCTCGCGCACGTAACAAACTTTTTGCCAAGTCAACTGAGAGTGTTTTCTTGGATGATCCCGTAAGCATAAGCAAAGAATATTGATGTTTTAATTCCCATGGGTACCCCTAATAAATTCTTATGATGTAACCTTATTCAGGATCAACTATTCTTTATCCGGACTAATTACTCCTCCACTCTTCTGCATTCCGATACTTCTCTTGAGTTTTTACAGAATTGTCTTGAACCTCCTGATGACACTTCAAGAAATAATATTTTCATTCCGTAACACTAACACCAGCAATCCTCCTTTGATCGATTTAGTAGCTCCCATCTGTCGATAGAAAGAAGGTAGGGCCTTTTTATTTTATTATTTTTATTCACATGCCCAATCACTTATATTCCTTTTTTTTTGAAGGTTGCGCGCAGGGGGGGGGGGGGAGGGACCTATACAAAAATGGTGAAGCTCTGAAAAAGATTTGTAGGGATAACCAATAAACAATTCTTGCATGAAATCAGATCTTGGAGAAATTTGCAGAAGAAGAGGCTTGTGAAGCAGAATGTTAAGATAACAAAGAATCAGTTTGGGTTCATGCCTGGACGATCGACGACAGAGGCTATTCTCATTTGCTTTGCCAACTTATCGAACGTTTTCGAGAAAGGAGAAGGGGATTTGCATATGCTTTTTATTAATTTTGAGAAAGCTTACAGCAAGGTAGATACTATGGTGGACAATGATGAAGAAGGGAATTCCAATTAGGTACATTGACATAATCAACGACATGTATGATGGAGCAGTGGCAAGAGCAAATGCAAGTACTTGTGGCGGCTCAACGAGAAATTTTCCGATCACAATTGGCTTGCACAAAAGATCCGCATTAAGTCCATTCTTGTTTCCCATTGTGGTGGATGAGCTTACTAGAACCATCCAGGATGCTTCCTTAGTGTATATTAATTGCTAATGATATTATTCTGGTAAATGAGACAGATGCAGGGTTAATGCTAAATTAGAGTTGTGAAGGCAAACGTTGGAATCTTGAGGGTTTAGATTGGGTAGGTCCAAGACAGCATATATACAATGCAAATTTAGTAAACAAAGAAATCGAGATCACAGTGGTATAACGCTGAATGAGCAAGAAATATCACCGAGCGATCAGTTTAGATATCTAGGTTCCATCATCTAAAAGGATGGGGAGATCGATAGCGATGTTAACTAGAGGATTCAGGCTGGCTGATTAAAATGGAGTGCAACATGGATTTTGTGCGATCGTAACTGTCTGTTACGGTTGAAAGGTAAGTTTTATCGAAGCACTATTCAGTATGCCTTGTTATATGGTACGGAATGCTGGACTCTTAAGAAACATCATGCACAGAAAGTACATGTAGCGGAAATGTGCATATTTCGTTGGATGTGTGGTAACACTAGAAAGGATAAGGTGCGAAATGAGAATATTCGTGCAAAGGTTGATATAGCACCCGTGGAGGAGAAGACGCGAGAAAACCATGTTATATGATTTGGTCATGTGCGACGCATACCTACGGAAGCACCGGCTCGACGAATGAATATTCTCGATTTAGGCCAAGTCAAAACAATGAAATGGAGACCGAAGAAAATATGGATGGAGGCGATACGAAAAGATATGGATGCCAAAGGTCTTGATGAAAGTATATTGCTCGATAGGAGTGGAGGCGGAGGATTCATGTGCTCGACCCGGCATGATTCTCATGTTGGTTCATGTAGCCTACCACATATGCTTGGGATAAAAGGATGGGTTGTTGTTGTTGTTGAAGGCTTGTAAAGCAGGATCTGTGCGATAAGAGAAATTTAATTGCGGTGT
This sequence comes from Agapanthus africanus, assembly GCA_030015575.1. Taxonomy (NCBI): domain Eukaryota; kingdom Viridiplantae; phylum Streptophyta; class Magnoliopsida; order Asparagales; family Amaryllidaceae; genus Agapanthus; species Agapanthus africanus. The sequence goes on along the minus strand of CM057339.1, from coordinate 81,677,113 downwards.
GTGAAGCAGAGCCTGCAGAGGCGTGTGAAATATTTACGGAAGCATGCATCGTGAACATGAGATTTCTGAGTGTCTAATTTGATGAGATTTTTTGTGAGATTCTAGTGGATTTTCCAGCAGATTTGTGGGCGAAATGGGTTTTCTGCACAGAAAAGCGGATTAGGATCAAAACCTACTCCCAAGCAAAGTCGACAGCTGGGGTTAATTGAAGCTCTGGATAGATCTTTGAAGTGGAATTAAGAAAAGTAGATAGCTGAAACATAGTCGATCAGTGGTACAGCAAACTATTGGAATAATATACTAAATAGACAGATGGTCTGCCATTAAGCTTTACAGGCATTGGCAGTGCATGATAAACTACACAAAATATATTGCATTGGCGATTTGTATAATATTTCAAACGTGTTATGGATGCATAATTATGTACTTCGTGGGATTCAAAGGGCATTTTGAGCTTTAGAATGTTTTCTTTTTAACATTAAAACTTTAGCAGTTTCTCCATAAAAGCTCATCCTTGGACTTCAGCATGTGTCAACCTATATCTATACATTATTGGTCCCTCTTCGAGCTTCCCTCTTCGAGCATTGAAAGGTATGATAGTTATGAGGGAGCAAGCAATCCAGAGAACCAAGTCAACTAGAAGTGAGCAGGATAATAGTCTATGAGAAGTTTTCAATGGATTGAATATCAGAACAGGGGGGAGTAATTCCTTTTTTCCCCTTTCAAAATTTCGTGTGCTGGGGAGGCAATTATTTCAAACAGTAGTTAGCGGTGGTGCAGAACAATACAAGGCTGGGTTTTTAAGATTTGAACATTTGTTAGCATGGAAGGTTCTTTTGAGAGAGGAGGGAAGAAGCTTAAATAATGCAAAAGACCTTCAGCAACTAGCAGTGCAAAACATCAACATGAAGCTAATTATACAAAAAAGCAGGTCTAGATAATTTAGTATTAATAAAATTCTAGTAGCAATATGATAGCCCAAACTTGATCTTGATAGTTTATACATTCAAGCATGATCCTCAAGTATGACCAGATGGATAACCTATTGATAGTGTTCGCCTTTGCTTATAGAGTTGGAGTTAGGATAAGTAAAAGTATCTGAACCCCAAAGTAGTTACCAAAAGGTAATCCTTACTCCTATCTCTTTTTTCTTGACCCAATTCACCGAACAATTTTACTCAATTCCTTTTTCTCTTCCCCTCTTCTCTTCTATCCCCTCTCCTGCTTCACTGCCATTGATTTGTCGACCCACTGCCACCATGAGACAGCCGACAACCCCAACCAATCCATAAATAGAAGAATTTGAAATTCAGGATCAAGAAATGGTCAGCCCAACACTGTAAAGCCAGCAATCCCAACAATTGTGTTTGAGCATTGATCAAGATCTTCACGAATCATATTCTTGTTAACACTATAACAACAGAAATCAAAGTTTCTGAGGATTTTTTTCGTCTGCTGCCACCCTCGTCAAATCAAATTCTAGAGTTTATTTGATAAAGTTTCCATATTGGATTGGAGATTCATCTTTTGTTGGGGACTTCTGCTTAATCATGAATTAGTTAGGATTCAGGTTTGGATTGATGGGTTTCCATGTTAGATCCAATTTCTGGGGGGGGGGGGGGGGGGAAATGAAGACAAGTCAATTTCATCACAAAGACAACACCAAAAAATAGTGGGCCTTGCAACTGGAGTTTGCATAATGTAACCTCTCCACTTAAAAATAATCTCTGGTTACCGCAACTCCAAAGCCAGACAGGACCCAAAAGTTGAGCTCATTTATCTTTCTAATCACTCTCAACAAAATCCAGTCAATTTATAAATCAGATCCGAGTCAGTGTTGTAAAACAAGGTTTGAAAGGCCGCTTAAAAGTTTTCTGCTAGCAACCACAACAAATAGTATTACAAGGGTGGTCAACCGCATAATTGATCCTATGCAAAAATATATAATACACATAGCCCACATGATATCCACACTCAATATCCACCAAATAAAGACCCAATTCCAATAGGGTGGCGATATTTCCAAATCTTTATTTGATAAATCCACATCAAAATATGTATGGACAAAATTAACCCCAACTACACCAGCCTTTAATTTTTGTCATTTTATGTTGTCCTTCCACTTGATCCCTATTTGGATCCCGTTCATAGCATCGATATAGCACTACCCTGTGTCGAACGCACGATGGTCATCGTCGGCAAGATCATGATGATCCACGGCCTCGCACGAATATCCGCAACCTGGCGGGCTCGTCGGCAACACGATCGAGCTCCTCCATCATGTTGCCAAGATTCTCGTGCGACGAGATCGAGATGAGGGCATCGAGGTCCTCATAGAGGAGCTAGTACTTGACGGCGCCGATCTCGCCTCCGAACACACCGCCGACCTTGACCAGCATATCTGCTAGGGTCGAGGAACGCTGGAGTAAAAGGATCAGGTCGAAAGAGAAGGCGGATGTTGTTGGAGGGGTTGAGGAGGTGGATGTGGGAAAGGAAGGAGATGGGGAGGTAGGGGATGGGACCGATATGGTTGGGGGAGGAGAGGTCGAGGGCGAGGATGCGGCGAGTGAGGGGTTGCGGGCGGAGGGACGATGGATTTTGGGGTGAGGGAATTAAAGGCTGATTTAGTTAATTTTGTCCGTACACAAGTTTTGGTGTGTATTTATCAAATAAGGATTTGGCAATATCGCTATCCTTCTAATATATTTTTTTTTCTTCTCATCAACATATCCCCTTCAATCTCTTTAATTTTCTAAGAATATTTCCATATCAAATATTTCAAAAATACATTATTGTGTAAACACTTGTAATCCGATTGTGCTGCGTACAAACCGTTTATGTATTATGCGCTGCCAACCAACCAAAAACCGATCACAACCTAAAGATCCCCGGCTTAATTCTAACCTATCATCCAAAGGAACTAGTAAAAATCTCTCTTTTCTAATCCCAATCAATGTCACATCATGTGTAATCCTTGACCTAAAGAACAGATTTCAGCCTAACTTTCTATTCCTCCTCAATGAATGATATTCGAGAAACGCAAAAGATTAAAATCCTAGAATCAAAGAGTAATAAAAGAAGAAAGAGGCGAGAATGCAGACCTTGGGTTGGTTGTGGATCTTCAGCAGCAGGGGGTTTGGATCGCTTAAGGGCGCTCTTGAGGGCTGGAGGCGGAGGCGGAGGCGGCTGAGGAGATGAGGAAGCTCTCGTGTTTGAGATCGAGACTGAGATCGAAGGTCGAGCATCATCGACACCATCAGCTGAAGTTTGAGATGAAGGAGGAGGCAGACCTTCGAATAGGTTTTCCGCCATTGATGATCGAGATTCAACACCCTCTCTTTCCTCTCTCACACACTCTCGCTCTCTCGACTCCGGCACTGATTTCTGCACGGGTGAGTTACACTAAAATACCCTAAACTATGGCTATTTTATCCATTAACTTTAGGGGTGTAAACGAGCCGAACTCGAGCCAGCCAAGCTCGGCTCGAGTTCGGCTCGTGGTTCTTTTTGTCGGCCCAAGTCCGGCTCGTTTAGTTATCGAGCTAGAGATGCTCGGCTCGAGTCCGGCTCGATTAAACATGCTCAGCTCGTGTTCGGTTCATTTGTGGCCCATTAACTAAATGAGCCGAGTTCACGAGCCGAACTCAATTGAGCTCGTTTGTGAGCTCGGCTCGTTTTCAGCTCATTTACTCATATTAATAGTATCTTCCAAGAAAAAAACATAATTAACAATAATGCTTAAAACTCAGGGTTTTGAGATATGGAAAAATTAAAAAAACATTAACATCTAGGGCATTGAATGGGTCTAAGTGCTGGGTTTTATATTTATCTCAGTACACTTTATATACTGTCATTTAATTGAATTAAGTGTTCTGAGAGTTGTATAGAATCTGCTATATATTACATATTACTGTTTTTTTCCAAACCGTGTAACCCAGCCGAACCCGAGTCAATACCGAACGAGCCTGGCTGAGCTCGAGTCCGGCTCGTTTAATAAACGAGCCGGACTTTCTGGCTCATGTCCGGCTCATTAATAAATGAACCGAATTTGAACGAGCTGATACCGAGCCGAACCTTAATCGAACCCGAGCTGGCTCGTTCAATTACCACCCCTAATTAACTTACACTAAAATACCCTTAACTGTCATGAAATTTCACTAAAACACCTTAGAGATTTTTATTACTGTAAATTACCTCATGTGTGAGGAAATTCTAGTGAATACGTATCCTATTTTAGTTGAATAAAAATATTTTAAGGTATTTTAGTGAAAAACTGGTTAAGGGTAGATGCCATCCCTAAGGCCTAGTTCAGTAACAAGGTTTTCAAAACCAGGTTTTGTTTAAATTAAAACGAAACTGTTGCTTGCATACAAACTACCGCAGACAACGGTCTCGTAAAAATGGAATTCTGAAAATTTTAGGGTCATTTGGCAACATAATTTTGAAATAATTTTGAAAAGAAGGTTTTGTTTAAAAATATGGTTTAAGGAAAAAGAGCGGGTTGAAACTTTGCGTAACTCGGGTCATTTTGGAGTTTAGAAAAATGAGACTTCACGACCTTGAAACCCTTAGAAACTATGGTTTGGGAAACTTTATTTTGGTTGTCAAACCGAACTCGAATATACTTTTTAGAGTTTAGCTTCGATCCATGAAGCTATAACCCTATTGCCAAACGAGGCCTAAGCATTTTACTACAGTAAAGAAAACATTTAAGGCAGTTTAGCGAAAAACTGCAAAAGTTTAGCGAACCCAAAATAGGATGGTTTTTAATATTTTGATATACTCAATTGGAAATAGGGCTTTTCACGTCAAGCCACACCTAATCTGAGATATTTTCCATATCCAGCTCTCCTCCCCATCTGACCATTTACCCCACGTCCCTTAATCCTTTAAATTACTCCTCCAGACCTCTTTTAACGTTTTCCGACTTCCCAAAACTCCACTGTTACTCTTATTACATCCCAGCGTTTTTAGTCGGTTTCAACTTGAGAATTCCCTCCATCTCTCTAATTTCTTCACTAATTCTTCAACTTTATGCCTTAGCATGTCGAAATCCCACTTCATTTCTTCAACTCCTCTTATTTCAGAACTCATAGCACTTGCGTTCATGGCCATCAAATTGTTTGTTGTCCTCGGCTTAGAGCCCATAACATTCTTAACAAGCTCCTTCTCTGAAACAATATAACCACACTCAGGATTGTTTGGACCACGATAGAAATGGAAGCTAAAGAGCTTCTCGCCGATGTTTGGTGGCTTGCGACAGACACGTTGTGCAAGAGGAGCGTCACGAAAACATGAATTTGTTGATTCTAGACATAAGGAAGGGGAGCTCGAAGAGGAATCGATAGCGAAATCGTAAAAACCACTCAATTCCTTAAATCCTAGATTTCAATTTGAAAAAGGAAACTTAATTAGAAACCCTAAAATCCTATTTGGGGATGAAGTAGGATAGGGATCGACAGATTTGAGTTTTAAATAAGCTCCCACCGAACTACAGGTACCCCTTTAACTCTATATTCCTTCAAAATGTTGTTTTTAACGGTTATTGCAGGCTGGAAGAGTAACTTAAGGGATTAAAATGGACATGAGATAAATAGTCAGTAAGAAGAATATCTCATGTGTGTGTGGAGGGAGGGTGTGGAGGTGGAGGGGGCCCTTGGAAATAATGAGCAATAGACAGTCATCTGTTCTCAAAACTTGAAATAGGTAAAACAAATTTGCATAAATTATTTGAATAATTTTGCATTGCTAGACATGCCTAGATTGTTCCGCAAGACAACGAAACAGCCCATCACCTGGCACTACATTTCTCTATCCACTACACTGCGAACTAAAAAAATACACGAAAAATAAAAAATTATGGCTTAGCCATTGCTCATCTATCATTTGATCAATCAAATTTTTTTTATTAAAATGGTAAAGAGACGAATGTATATTTGCAGATTACTTCAATCATCCTATTGAATTGCTAAAATGAAGACATGATAATCAGGAAACCCCATTGTTTCCTCATATTTTCCTCCCCAGGACCAAGTTGAATACACCAGGCTGTTCACCGTTGAATTAAATCATCAATCATCAAACATGACGCAAGTAAATCTCAGGTTAATCTATATCAAGCCTCTTCATTTTAAGCATCTGTAAACAAGGCAGTTTACTTTTGAACAGAAATCAACAATTGCGGCGAGATACAGTGCCACTGTGGTCGACATAATCAATGGACTAAAGAGTAAAGAGCAAGCCATACTCCACAGCAGAACTCGCAAATACTATAAATAACAAGTCATATTTTCTTGTGTCCACATTCTTTGCCTATATAGTGAAAGCAATATATTTCTGCAAATAATTCATCCCTTTTCATGTATATGCTCATTTAGAAGGCTACTGCACTTGCGGGGTCTGTAAGAACAGATACTGCATGGAGAGAGCAGAGGCAAATGGATCAGAATCATCACCATATTAAATAGTAGTATCCAACTGAACTTTACAAAGTCTAAGATTAATAATTACCTCAAAGGACTTGCCAGATCTTTCGAACTCGAGCATACTAAGAGCAACTTCACAGCTTTGAGAGACTATGGGCTCAGGGTCCTTTGCAAATTTCTTTAGAAGTGCAACACTGTCACCATCTGGAACATGATATATATCAAGAAGAATTGCTTGACAAGCATGATGCAATCAAACCATTATATATCTAGCTAGACCTTTCTAATCCTGTGTTTGTCTGGTCATTAGATTTTCTTCTCTGGTTTTGATTGGGTATGAGCACTTAATGCATACATAAGAAAAGTACCATTAATTAAATGATGATTAATCAAGTTCTATTTAAACTGATAGAATATATGCGATGAAAATCATGGAGGATAGTCGTTATGACAGGAGATAAGTGAGGAGGTCACAAGTTCAAGGCATACCACAACCAACATAATTTCAGGAATTTGGATATCATAGATGGCCGGTTGCTTGAGAATGTAGTTGAGATTATGTGAAAAGGTGATAAGATTTTACTGGTTAAGTTTATTCCAGATGGGAAGATCCTTAATATTATTAATGCTTATGCAGCACAGATAGGTCTTGATAACGCTAGTAAGCGTTTATTCTGGGAGGATTCAGACGAAATGGTGCAAAAGATACCTAGTGGAGAGAAGTTATTTATTAGTGGTGATCTTAATGGACATGTAGATACCATTCGTAGTGGGTTTGATGCTATCCATGGAGGTTTTGGTTTTGGACAAAAGAATGAAATAGGTAGCTCGATTCTAGATTTTGTCTTGTCTTATGACTTGATCTTAGCAAACACTTGGTTTAGAAAAAGAGAGTATCACCTCATCACTTTTAGGAGTGGATTGAGTGCAAGTCAAATAGACTTTGTGCAAGTCAAACAAACTTTTTTCTGACGAGAAGGATAGATTGAGATTGTTGCATCGAGTGTAAGGTGGTGCCAGGTGTGTAACCACTCAACATAAACTTTTAGTTCTAAATTTTCGATTTAAAAGAGGGCCTAGAAAGATTAGAGTAAGTTAGAGCCTACAATTAAGTGGTCGCGACTAATGGAAGGTAACCAATTTTTTTTTATAGATCGTGTAGTTTAAAAGGCAGATTGGCAGTCTGAAATTGATTCAGACACATGGAATAAGATGGCTAGTTGTATTAAAATGGTAGCTAAAGATCTACTTCGTGAGTCGAAATGTGGTGCTCCACCATCCAAGAACATATCAAGGCGGAACGAAAAAGTCTGCTATTAAAATCAAAAGAGATTCTTATAATGATTTGAAGAAAACTAGATATGCGGAGAGATTTAAGAAGTATAAAATGGCTAAAAAGGAAATTAAGAAAGCTGTTCGGGAAGCTAAAACTAAGGTTTATAAGAAAGTGTACAAGAATTTGGACACTAAAAAGGCTGAAAATGATATATACAGGATTGCTCGGATGCGGGAAAGAAAGACCGGAGACTTGTGAGTGGTGAAGTGTGTCAAAAATGAAGATCGGAAAGTTTTAGTTCGAGATGAGGATATCAAGAAAAGGTAGAGATATTATTTTGACAAATTGTTCAATGAGAGCTTTACTAAGAATTTGGATGGACTTGTCATTCAATCTCAAGATATAAACCATGATTTCATGCATAAAATAAGAGTACATAAGATTAAAGAGGTTTTGAAGAGAATGAAATCAAGAAAAGCGGTTGGTCCAGACGGAATTCCTATCGAGATTTGGAGATGCTTAGAAAAGAGGGGCGTTAAATAGCTGACAGATCTGTTTAATAAGATTGGCAGATCAAAAAGATGTCAAATGAGTGGAGAAAAAATACCCTTATACCTATCTACAAGAATAAAGGTGGTATTCAAAATTACTCAAACTACCGTGGAATAAAACTTACGTATCACACCATGAAACTTTGGAAGAGAGTGATTGATCACGGGCTAAGGAAGGATATTAAGATAACAGAAAACCAGTTTGGGTTCATACCTGTACGATCGACGATAGAGATTATTCGTTTGTTTCGTCAGCTTGTCGAGCGTTTTTGAGAAAGGAGAAGAGATTTGCATATGATATTTATTGAGTTAGAGAAAACGTACGACAAGGTACCTAAAGAAGTATTATGGGAGGACAATGATGAAGAAGGGAGTCCCAGTCAAGTACATTGACATAATCAAGGATATGTACGATGGAATGGTGGCAAATATTAGAACTTGCGGCGGCCTAACGAGTGATTTTCCGATTACAATTGTCTTACATTAAGGATCTGCATTAAATCCATTCCTGTTTACCATCGTGATAGATGAGCTTACTAGAACTATCCAATATGAGATACCTTAGTGTATGCTATTCGCTGATGATATTGTTCTAGTAAATGAGACGAAAGCAAGGGTTAATGCCAAATTGGAGTTGAAGGCAGACGTTGGAATCTCGGGGGTTCAGATTGAACAGATCCAAGACAACATATATGCATTGCAAATTTAACAAACAGAGAAGTCGATACCACAGTGGCATAACACTAGATGGGCAAGATATCACCGAGCGATAAGTTTAGATATCTAAATTCTGTCATCCAAAGGGATCGGGAGATCGATAGCGATATCAATCAAAGAATCCAAGCTAGTCGGTTGAAATGTTAGAGTGCAACAGGGATTTTGTGCGATCGTAACTTTCCGTTCAAGTTGAAAAAAGTTTTATCGAAACTATATTCGGTCTGCCTTATTATATGGTACAGAATGCTGGGCTCCTAAGAAACATCATATACGGAAGATGCACATAGTGAAGATTCGCATGCTTCGTTAGATGTATGGTAACATTAGAAAAGATAAGATGCGAAATGAGAATATTCGTGCAAAAGTTGGTGTAGCACATGTGGAGAAGAAGATGCGGGAATACCGGCTAAAATGGTTTGGTCATGTGCGACGCAGACCTATGAAAGCACCGGTTCGACGAATAGATACTCTCGATATAGGCAATGTCAAAAGGGCAAAAGGGAGACCGAAGAAAACATTGATGGAGGTGATACGAAAAGATATGATTGCCAAAGGTCCCAATGAAAGTATATTATTCGATAGGAGTGAGTGGAGGCAGAGGATTCATGTGCTGGACCCAGCGTGATTCTCATGTTGGTTCATGTAGCCTATCCCATATGCTTGGGATAAAAGGCTCCGTTGTTGTTGGATATTCTCATTCCTCAAAGATCTAGGTAAAGATATTACACCTGGTAAAGGTAGATAACTTACAACCTCTTGATTATAATTGTGATGGCCTTTAGCAAAAAAATTCAATGGAGGAATCTGATAGGGATTTAACCATCCACCGCTTGAAACTTGAAAGAAGGGTGGGTTCTGTTTGCAACTAATTGAACTGTTGGATCCGTATTAGTGGATCCTTGAGACTATAAACTTGAACATACTACAGGCAGTCCATCTTAACAGTACCTGCAATGGAACCGAGGGCTTCAGCAGCTTCATGCCTTACCATCGGGTGCTCACTCACGTCTTCAAGGATCTTGGACAATGCAGCAGCGGCAGCTTTATTCTGCAACTGACCTAAGACATATGCTACCTGCACACAAATATAAAAGTAATTAATATTATACAATAATTAGTAGTGCACAAATAACCCTACAGGTATCATACCAAATGTATTTTTTGCTCATTCTAATTTAAGATGCTTAGCATGGGGCACATCTGAGAGTTGAGAGGGGTGAACCTTGTGACTGAGCCACATCTCCATGCACAAGATGTTTGTAATTAAGGGTAACATTAAGTATATTGCCACTTTGCCAAAAGTTTAACCTAAAGAAAGAAATGTTAAGCCGGAAGTGAAACTGAAGGAACAGAACACTCATTGTTTATGTTGACCAGTAATGAAACATGAGTCATGGCAGATAGCACATTTCGTTGTGGAGTGAAACATTTGATGCTGGATATTTCAAGTTGATGAGTTTTGTAACGAGCTTTGACAGCAGGCTAATGTAACCAGCCCAAATGGGGGTGACCACATAGCGCACCCCAAGAGTCAAAATTAAAGCCTCGGATAACGATGTGAGTACAAAGAGGATATGACAGAAGCAGAAACTAGCCAGGATCAGAAAAAGGCAGAAGCAATGAGGGGTGACTAAAAGCTCATAAATTTACCAGATCTGGGGAAAGTATGAGGCCAAGGAACTCACAAAAACACTATTGGGCACTTCAGAAGTTCTACACAAAAGTTCACAATCCGCTGGATTGAGCTGAGCAACAGACAGGCAATTTGACTCTTATGGTTACTATTACTAGAAGATCAAGCTGAAGTTAACCATAGTAGCTTTCTCCTGTTACAAGCATTCCATTCCGAATGTCCTAAGAGAAAGTAGAAGAAGCTAAACAGTTTTTGCTGAAAGAGATCCTAACATTACTATGATCATACAAAACTACCCATACACCCTCCATAGGTGAGTTTGCCCAATGGTCTTAAGGAGATAACTGTGGCCTCAATCAAAATGCAAAGCTTCAGGATCAAACACTTTGACCAAGAGAAGAATGATTCCTCGAGGTTCATCGTAGACAAGCAAAGAACAGCTTGATACAAAATCTCAAGTTGAGACCGAGAAGGAACCTCATCACACACACACACACACACACACACAAAGAAAAAGAGAAAAACGATCGCTGATGGGGAGAAGAAACAAGGAAATATGGTCTCAAACTGGGGAGGCCCCTATTACGTACGTCACTGAACAGATTAAACCAAGATCATGCAGGATCAAGGACTTAAATGAAAATTGATCCTCTGATCCTGAAAAGTCAAGCTTGTATCGATAAGAGGACTTAAGAATGCAATGGCCAAAATAATTTGTATGCTAATCCTCTTAGATCGAACCAAAACTTACAAGGCTACGCCCCCAAAGCCCACATATAAATTGCCTCTGCCAAGGTCTGATGATATGTGGTGCGATCAAGTGTCCAAACTCCAAAAGTCAGTCGACCAATGTCTCCCTTATGGTAACCAAACAAAATTGTGCAATGGGTTTGACCTTTGGTCACAGTGTGGCAGACATGGCAATCTCAAGAAAGTAGGTGTATTGGTAGACTGATAAACACAGTAATTTAACTTTGGAGTTATTAAATAATCTTGGTAATACCATAATAGCTTTTCATGAGTGCACTAATAATCAATTTTTGAGCTTAAATTATCATGTATATGTAGTATATGACTTAAGGTAGCATTTACTACATGATATAATCTTAGGGGTTCAACACTCCTACAATAAAATCTTAGCTCAACTTTCATGGTTCACTATGGAAACCTCCCAAGTGCCCTCCTAAATGCTATCTACCAACCATGAGCTTTTGGAAATTTTGAACTAAAGATGGCACCTGCATCAGTTCTACATAATAAATTCTTGGTGGTCAAAGGTCATAACCAAGAAGTTGGATTACATGGCTCATACTGGCATAATTCATATTGTATATTCTTTATATAGTAAAGAGGGAAGAAAGACATGCCCCACTAATGAGAGAGAACTAATTTCAAATCAACCATTAAAATATACATAACACTAACCTCATGGCGCAAAAGAGCACTTCTAGCACCTAGCGATGCAACTACAGCACTGACAGCAGCTTCCTCTCCATGGTTCCTTAGTGCAAACAGAGCTGCATATCTCTCATACATGCCTTCTTTCTCATTCAGGAGAATTTCCCTTAATCCAAGAAAATATAAGATTCAGATTAATGGAAAATAAATGTATAAAATGTGATAACAGAGCCTTCAGAGATTAAATACTAGCAATATACCTCAGTTGATCTACTGAAGAGCAACGAGGAGCAGGCATGGCTGGATCAACAGACAGGAAAGGTGAAGCCTCCAATGGAGATGCCCCTTCACCACTAGTATTGTTCCTCTGTTCTTTAATGCGTCTAAGAGCTAATTCACATGTTTCTTGCACCTCCTGAGCAGGATCAGATGCCAAACTCTGTTCCAGCAGGGGAATAATGTCCTCCAAACCAATTGCTCCAAGGGCTTCAGCTGCCTACTAATACAATTCATTCTTGTGAGTGAAGAATTGGGAATTGGTAACAATAAGAAGAGTTTGCGTTGCGGAAGAGTAAAGCTACCTCGTGGCGGACAATGGGATGTAGTGAAAGATCTTTGAGAATCCCCTCTAAGGCAGGAATAGCTTCAACATCCTGCATTTGACCAAGAGCAAATGCCGCCTCATGCGCAAGTAAATTCGAGGAATCCCTCGTAGCTGAAGGTGGGAAATATATTGTGAATGATGAGACTTCAAACCCGCATTTCATGATCATTATGATCTTTGAAAGATATCCAGATGCATTTAATTATTATCTACTGAGGTTAGTATTGTTGATTAAGTTGCCATAAACAATCATACTGGATGTGGAAAGCATATTGACTAGAGCATAAATGATGCAGTGGACATTGAATAAAGCCCTAACAGCTCAGGGAGAATTTGAGGCTAACTGCCGCTGGAGATTGAATGTGAAGCAACTCAACAGCAGTGGGTATTTATGTAGGTGGAAAACTCGTCAAATGCAATGGTCATGTCCTAATCTATAAATGGATGTGAAACTTAATATTTTGAACACTCATATTCTTGAACTAAGCATTCCGTTAGGAACAAACTACATGGGGTTAATCCTATCTTGCATGATATCCCATCTCCTATCAGGTGGTGGGTACACTGGTATAGATCTCTATTGAGTTGAGTGACTCCCAACTATGATGAACGGATTCATCATCGATCAGACATATGAGTATTTTATATGCATCCATATTATTTCAAATTAGCGAGGATACAACTGAAACTTTTTTCGGCACATACCACATATCCTAAAATTTATATTGTATTCTATACGTATAGGACATGTATCACCTAAGACAACAACAATCTATGCATCAACATCTGACAAATTATTTGTTCTTAGTTTCGGTTTTCCATAATGCCGTTTTTTTGCTGTTATGTATGCGTGTATACATATGGATGTATGTACTAAAACAACAAAAAGTTTGCGTATCCTTACAAATCACATCCTAGACTTTTGAAAATAATGTGAATCCGCGAATTCGACTCATACAGTGTTTGTATCCGAATTTATACTACTTAATTCGGTTACATCATTGAGGAGACGTATGAGTATTGTATTTGTATTTGTATTAGATTCTTGCATATTAGTTGAGGATAGAAGTGAAACTCTTTTCGGCACATACCACATATCCTAAAATCTATATTGTAGTTTGAATGTATGGAACGTCTATCAATCCCTAGGACAACAACAATCCATGCATCATCGGTGGTCAAATTATTTGCTTGCTTAATTTCGATTTTCCATAATGAAGTTTTTTTGTTATCATGTATGTGTGCTATGAAGCACGGATATTTGTAAACCTCACGAATCGGAGTCCGAAACTCTCGAACTTATAAATGTCTCACCAACCTCTATTGAATCGATGTATCTTCTCTTTCTCTTGAAAATTAAGGCTCTCAAAAATTTGAATGTGCATTGAATGTCGAACATAATGCATTTATTTATTTCTATTATTATATATTTATATGTATACCTTAATATATATTTAAATTTGTTCAATTAAAAATCGATATAAAAACGTGTCCCGTATCCGTATCCGAACTCGTGCTACATAGTATGTGTGTATGTATATGTGTATGTATAAGTACGTATGCACAACAAAAAGTTCGTGTATCCTTAATAATCACTTCCTAGACTTTTGGAAAAATTGTGTATCCAACTCATATAGCGTTCTTATCCGAATTCATACTGCTTAATTCCAAAATTTCCATTGTTTCCTACTGTTAGAATACTCGCATTGTATACAAGCTTCTAGCATATTATAGAAGAACCGTCTTTACATGTCATTAGGTACTAAATAGGGGTATAATAGCTAAATGACATTGCATATATAAAGAGAAGGATCGGGGCTAATCCAATCTATCCATTTTTACATTCCCTGAGCACTCTCTCCTCTAATCTTAATATGGTATCAGATTTAATCTGAACCATTGGTCTTCTCTCAATCTAATCATAGCCATCCATCCAATAACACAATACAAATCCTAACATCCACTCATCATAGCCGTCGCTGCCCTAGGCATCACCGTCGACTGCCATTCTCGTCGCTGCCACAGCCTCGCCGGAGCTTCGTTGGCCTTTATCGAATCTCGCCGGAGCTTCGTCGGCCTTTATCGAATCTCACCGGAACCCAACTTCATCGATGATGGATGCTTCTTGACTCGATCCAAGCTCGAGATGCGAGACTACAATAGTAGCCATCGATTCGAGATATGAAACCTCTCTCGACCTCGCCTGATCGATTTCTTGGCTCAAGCTCCATTCCCCCTTCACTCAAACCCCTCTCGACCTCGACTTCGACTTGGCTGGTGCCAGCAGATCTTGTGATCAATCAGCACTGATCTGGAGTTTTAGTGTTGAATATGGAGATATAAGGGCTCGATTTGGCCTTGGAGAGTGTTGAGTGCAGTTCTAGTGCTCGAATTTAGTGCTTAGAAGGTTCGATTTCAGCGCTCGCATTTGGTGATTTGGGGCTCGATTTTCAGTCATTGTTACAGTAACCGGAAGAATAAGGTGATGTCTTGTAATTTCTTTCAGTATTCTATGTTTGATTTGCGTTTGTTTGATCATGGATCAGATCTTGAGAGATCGATCACGATATTTGGGTAGAATCTATGTAGATTCTTTTTGTTGATGAGATCTTAGGAGATTTCTTTATTTTGGTGCGTGCATTCAAGTTCGTTTGAAATTACGAGCATTATTTCGAGAGCTATCACCTTGCAGTATTGTTGTGATCTAAAGAGTTGTTGCCTCAAGGAGTTATTCCTTTTGGATTTTCTCATCTACGATACAAGTTAACCCTTTCATTATTACCTTTGTTCGTGATGTCCTCGTTATCTTTTCTCATTATTTTACCATCGGAGACCATGATTGGTTCCGAAGTTGTAGCTTGAGAAGGTTGGAGTTTGCAAGGTTCGAGAACTCGGTTTCGGTCTCATAATTTTATTAGTTTCGCTGGGTTTCGGCTAGTTTCCATACTCTCAGTTCGGGTTTCGGTTAAAACGGTAATGCAACGTACATAAGTGTAGATATATTAAATATTTAAATTTATGGTTTTATATTATAAGACAAAGATCCTTGTATTTAAAAATCCGGTCATGATGCAAAATATATTGAAAAGTGTACTTAGATAAGTATTAATATAGGGTTTGGGTTCATTTTTTTGCAATTTTCTAACAACGAAGGCCGATAATGATTACAATGACCATAAAAATGGTATAAAAAATAAGTTTTTAAAGGTTTCAGCCGAAACTATATTGTATGGTTGGTTTCGTATCGGTTTCGGGTGTCGTATCGATCTCCACCGAAACCGATACGAAACCACCAAGTGTTGGTGGTTTCGGCCGAAATCTCAAACCTTGGGTGTTTGTTATTATATTGGTAGTTGGATCTTGAAGATTAACTATGATTATTTGGGTTGGATCTTTAGAGATCCATTTCTTGTCATTTGGTTGGATTTTGTAAGCAAAAGCCACCACCCACCATGTATTCGACAGATTGATTGAGAAGTCTCTTTTACATTTGGTTGTTTGTGAGTTGCTATGATGACATCAGCTGCATCTTCTCCCATTTCAAAAGGACCATCGATAGATGAACAAAAGCTTCGCCTTCTTTTCTCCTCAATCACTACAGATTTGATTAAAGCAAGAGATGATCATGCAACTTACCTCTCGCCGACACATGCTCCATGTTCTTGGGTTATTGATACCGAAACTACCGATCACATGACAAGGGAACAAAACATATTGTCTTCCTATAAACCGAAATCTGGACTCACCCCGGTGACTTTAACAAACGGTATTACCTCTTCTATAGAGAGAATGTGTTTGGTTATAGCTACATCACAGTTATCCCTGACTTATGTTCTATACCTTTCTCGATTTCCCTTCAACCTGTTTTCTATTAGTCAACTGAATCGATAATTGAATTATAATGCCACCTTTTTCCTGGTGGATGTGTTTTTCATATGCTTGGGACAAATTGAACAGTTGGCACCGGGACAAAGGTTGATGGGTTGTACCGCCTTGACAAGCACCCACACCATATAGCATGTCCAACCTCAAGCTCTACATCAGCCTTTGATGCTCATTGCCGTTTTGGTCACCCTTCCTTACAAACTTTGAAAAGCATAATTCCATCTCTTGGTTCTTTATCTACTCGAGAATGTGAATCATGTGACATGGGTAAACACCATTGGTCAAGCAATCCCTCGTGTTAATAAAAGGGTCGACAAAGCTTTTCAGTTAGTGCACTCAGATATTTGAGGGCCATGTCCGGTTGTTGCACAAGGGGGTTTTCGTTAGTTCGTGACATTTATTGATGACTTTTCTCGAGTATCATGGTTGTACTTGATAAAATCTAGAAATGAGGTATTTTCTCATTTTCAAAACTTTTACTCCAAAATCAAGAATCAATTTGGAGTTAGCATTGGTACTCTCAGGAAAGATAATGCACAGGAATACTTTAGTGCACCCTTCAGAGAATACATGACAAAGCTTAGTATTATCCACGAGTCATCTTGCCCTTATACTTCTTAGCAAAATGGGATAGTCGAGAGGAAGAATATACATCTTTTGAAAATTACTCGTACTCTCTTGTTTCATATACGGGTGTCTAAGCATTATTGGGGGATGTAGTATTTACTGCTAATTACCTGATTAACCGTATGCTTTCTTCGTCTGAATTAGATGGGCTAGTTCCTCACTCTACTTTGTTTCTTTCGGCCATTACATTTCATGTACCTCCTAATGTCTTTGAATGTGTGCTTTGTTCACGATCAACCACGAGGGTCTAAACTGGATCCTAAGGCCATCAAGTGTGTTTTTCTTGGATACTCTCGGATTCAAATAGGGTATCGTTGTTACCGTCCTGTGTTACGCCGCCGGTTTATCTCAACTGATGTAACCTTTCATGATCTACCATACTTTTTTGAGACACATAGTTGCATTTGAATAATGATTTTCCCTTGGATATTCCGCATGTATTTTAGCTTCTGGTGACACTCCATCTGCGGCAGCTGATTCTCCACCTCCTGTTTTGGAAATCATCCATACAGTTCCTATTATCGAACTGACTCCTGGTTCACCGCCATTGAGCCCTCCACCACCTGTTACATGAGTCTATGCTCGAAGGAAACGTCCAACTACTGCTTCTTCGGCTTCCACTGCCGAGCTCCTCGAGTCTCCAACTCCACCAACGACCGGTATTGATCTTCCCATTGCTTTACGAAACGGCACTCGTACTCGCGCTTCTCACCCTATTGCTCCATGTGTCGCGTGCTTACTTATCCACAAAGTACCAAGCTTTCATGTCCTTCCTCGATTCTCATGCTTTACCCAAGTCGCTTTCGAATGCTTTATCTCATAAAGAGTGGACAGATGCAATGATTGATGAGATACTGGCCTTTGAGCAGAATCGGACTTAGGATTTGGCGCATCTTCCAATTGGAAAGAAGACGGTGGGGTGTCGTTGAGTATATACTGTGAAAGCTTAATCCTAACAGGACTCTTTCTTGCTTGAAAGTGCGTTTGGTTGCTAAAAAGTACTCGCGAACTTATGGGATTGATTATAAGGAGACCTTTTCTGCTGAGGCTAAAATGACTTCTGTTTGCCTGATTATGTCTCTTGCGGCTACACCATTGGCCACTGCATCAGCTTCCGTGAAAAATGTGTTTCTTCATGGTTCGTTGGGCGGAAAAGTCTATATGGAGCAACCACCTGGTTTTGTTGCTCAGGGGGTCTAACTTAGTTTTTCGATTGAAAAAGTCATTATATGGTTTGAAACAATCTCTATAAGCGTGGTTTGGAAAATTTAATGAGGTGGTTACGTTGTTTGGCCTTAAACAGTGTGTTAACGACCATTCGGTGTTCTACCGTAATAACACTAATGGCCTTCGTATTCTACTGATGGTATATGTCGATGACATAGTGATTACCGAGGATGATATGGCTGGTATCGCGCAGCTTAAGCACCACCTTCAAGCGAAGTTTCAAACTAAGACCATTGGAAGTCTTAAAATACATTTTGGGTATCGAGCTTGCTCGATCGAATGATGACATCTATATCTCACAGTGAAAATACATGCTTGACATGGTGACTGAAGCTGGGATGTTAAAATGCAGACCTATTGAGGCTCCAATGGATCTCAATACTAAGCTACTTCCAAGACAAGATATGTTTGAGGATCCTGACAGATACCGACGATTGGTCAGTAAGCTTAATTACCTCACCGTCACTCGACCTGATATTGCATATCTCGTCAGCGCCATGAGCCAGTTCATGGCCAATACTCGAGTTGCCCATTGGGATGCGGTGATTTGAATAATTCGATACTTGAAAAGTGCTCCAAAAAAGGGTCTGCTATATTCAGATTATGGGCATTCTCGGGTAGTAGGATTCACGGATACAGATTGGGCTGGGTCTCCGTTTGATCGCAGATCCACCACAGGATACCTTATGTTTATTGGAGGCAACTTGGTCTCCTGGAAGAGCAAGAAGCAGAGTGTAGTGTCTTGTTCCAGTGCTGAGTCAGAGTATCGAGCCATCAGCTTTCTGCTTTGGGAGCATGGCTTTGGGCCCGCTTATTCTATGCGACTATATTGTGAAAAAAAGGCTGCAATTTATATCGCCTTGAATCCTGTATTATATGAGCGAAGGAAACTCATCGAGATCAACTGTGACGTGCGGGAAAAGTTTGAAGATGGACCGTTGCCACTTATTATGTTCAATCTACTCATCAGATAGCAGATTTGTTTACCAAACCTTTGGAAAGAAATAGAGTGTATTTTATTTGTAACAAGCTGGGCATGCATGATGTGTATGCTCTATCTTGATGCGGAGTGTTAGAATACTCGCATTGTATACGGGCTTCTAACGTACTCTAGAACACCCGTCTTCATATGCCATTAGATACTAAGTAGGGGTGTAATAGCTGAATGTCATTGTCAATGTAAAAAGAAGAATTGAGGCCATCTATTTTTACATTCTCTAAACACTCTCTCCTCTAATCTAAATACCTACTACGCATTCAAGCAATAACAAAAATCTTTTTCCTACCTTTTTCTCCTTTTAAATTTCAATGCAAATATTGCCCAACATAGATAACAAACACTGCATGCCCCGCGAATCATGATACAAACAATTAGGTTTTTAATCGCATGCTTAATTGGATGGAAAACATTGGGATTGGATTCAATTATTTTGGCTATTTTATGCATCATAGTTGAATTTGGTCTGCAATTGCAAATTATAGCCGCTTATCTCTTGACCCTCTCCCTCTCTAATGAAGTTGAAAGAAGCTTTTCCTTCATTGGATGTGTAAAAACAAAGGTCTACCAGAGCGACAACCCGACATTATTTATTGTGTGGCTCTCTTTGATCGTTGGGAATCTAGAACCAACTCATTGAGAGTGGTTGTTAGGTTGACAATTCATCTTAAAACAAGATAAATTTTTTGTGCACATTCACGACTAACCCATTAGATAGTGAAAGGCTTATATGATGTTGTCACCATAGATGTGAAATCAATTTTTTGCCTGTGACCAACAATAGAACCGATTACTATAAAATGGCAAAGAAAACAATCTTTGCATCATAAAGACATCATACTTTCTATAATGTTTACCTCAACAATTTATGTGCAACTTAAAGCATTTCAAAAACAATAATTAACCAAAATATCATCTTGCAGCATTCCACAAGACAACTCAAACCCGAAATGGAAGAGGGATGATGTAAACGTCTAGCAATTAACAATGTTTGCTAAATCTTATAATCAAGGACCTAGATCCTATGATTTAGGTTAAACAGCGCCTTTCAATGCTAATTCCAACCGTTTGATAGGGTTATTAGCTTTAATTATGCAATAAAAATTTGGTTTTAATTGTACAATAAAAACTGAATCTTAGACCTTGTGTTGTACAAACTACAATTAAGTGGATCATCCAATCCCATTTAGTGCTCTAAAAAGCAGTCTAAACGGCCGCTTGAGAGGAAGTGGCACAACACCGCTTCACTTTACAAAAAGCAATCGAAATAAGCGGTTTTGCGCTCCAGCGGGTTGGATGGCGTAGACGTCAGATCCAAGGCTTTCTATGCCGTGTTAGTGAATGCTTAGGCGGACGCTTAAGAGGACGAACCCGCTTAATAATTTTACCCTTTTATCATAAAAAAAATGCATACCACATCTAACTAAATCTTGTATCATTTTCCCTCCCTAGAAAATCTTTATTCTCTATCCCTAAACATATTTAACTAAAGTATTAAGAATGCCTATAAACGCCGACATGGGCGTAGGCGGTACTCTAATAGCATAGCACCACCTAGATCTTTTTACAACCTTGATCCCATCGTATTGAGCTATTCACATTTCACGATCATAATATGGAACGAATTTCATTTGTGAAATGCCAAATTTTTTTCATCTTAATTAACGGGTCGGCATTTTCGTTGTCCTCATTTAATCATTTTCCACGTAAATGAAGTTGACAAGTCTAAGAAAGATCTAGCAAAATTTTATGTCTGGCTATGACGTCAAAAATCTTTTTAGTAATAATTCTCAGACAAAAGAAATATAAACAAGGAAAAGACTAGCCGATGTCTGCAATATTATTCAAGAGGGTGCTTAGGAGGTAGTAAGTCTAAACAAAGAGGAAAGATCATAAGTATGCTTTCATGTATAACATTCATCGTTTCAACATTGTCATATCAGTGCTTCATATTAATTATGTTAGGGAGGTTACATATGAGAATCTAGTGAACTAATAATGAATCCCGAGAACTCAATGTGTGCAATTTATTTCAGATTTGACAGCTTTCAAACCTATCACTTCAAACATTGAGAAACTTTAACCTTATTGCAAGGCTTAAAATCCCGGTATCGCTACCGGTATTGCAAGGTTATTTTTTGGATCAGACTTGGTCATTTCGGCTCTATCAGTAATTTCAAATCGGAAATCGGATTTTCTTTATTGTTTGACTTAACGAATTTCTAAAGATTAGTAAAAATATTTAACTAGTAGAAACAATTATACAGTTTGAGATATTCCTTAGTAATTCATGATGGATGGAATAATTTTTTAATATGTTGTAAATTTTTTAGTAGTTGATGATGTCGAATTAACCAATGGCCCATTAATAAACCCATTAACCCAATAATAAACCTGCTAATATATTAATAAACTTAATTGTATCATCCTAATAATCAATTGGAGAACCATAAAATAAGATTAAACTCTTCATACCGGAACTCTAACTGTTATTTTTAGAATCAGGATCGGCCTCTCAGATCGGATTGGCCAATATTTAAAACCATGTCTTATAAGTAGTCATATGATTGTGTTTCTTTTGTAAGTTAGCCTAGATAATGTACCGATTAACGTGCTTATGCCAAGCATGGGTTACCAAAACTAATCAAAATAGCAATAAAATTTCACATAGGACTAAATATGTTACCGTACGACTTTTGGATTTTTTTTCAAATGTTGGGTAAATGAAGAAAGCTGCAATTAATTCTTAATTATAGAATTTAGAAATCGCTTGAGCTTGACTCTTCATTAACATAAATGTATACAATGTTACAATTTTGCCACTAACTTCTTATGTTGCACTTGAGTTTTTCTAATATGGCCTAAACAAATAGGAGAGTTGAAGAGAACCGCGATAGAAATTTGGGGAATGATATCATTTCTAGGAATATAGTAAACCATTTGTTTGGGAATGGAGTTGATTTTTTAAAACTGTGGTTTCATAAAGTTAGGAGCCTTAGCTCCAAAATGTTAACTTTGCTTTGTTTGGCAACCATTTTGGAGTTAGATAGGTGCAAAATTTCAGCCCAAAACTGCAATTATCTCAACTCCAATCTGATCAAAGTTGAAATAACTCGAATTTTGGAGTTTGGGGCTTGCAAACAACCCTCAAACTTAAAAATAAACTACAGTTTGCCCAACTTTATTCCCAAACAGGGCCTAAGTTGAATCACACTCTAAGGCCTTACAGGGTCATTTTACCCATAAAGTTCTACAGCAGTTGAATTATGTCTTCCACGTCAATTTACCTTAATCTTGTCTTCGGTAAAACTCAATTTTCAACAAACTCTTCAAGCTGCTACATCAGTTCTGCAAATCACCCACCTTAGAACAAAGTAGGTTATACTAACTCTCCAGTAATACAGTTCTCAAGATACAATTTTCCGAGGATTATTCGACTATAATTATTACAACTAGGGTTTCAAGCGTAAAAGAAAAAATCTAAAGGGGGAAAATTGATTGATGTGATACCGAGTATGAGGGCCTCGCGAGGAGGAGGGCCTTGGAGATTGCGAAGGGAGAAGAGAGCTCTGAATCGCTCGGAGATGGGCTGCTTCTGATCGAGGAGACGATCGCACAGGAATTTTTCCATCTCAGGGGAGGACTCGAAGGAGTTCTCACAACCCATGGCTGCTACTTTGTTTGGAGAGAAGTAGCAAGGGGGCGATCGAAACCCTAGGGTTTTGATGAGGAGGAAGAAGAAGCATAAGCATATGCTCCCTGCAAAGAAATATCAAAGAACCGAGGACATATTCGCGAATGTGGGCCCATAATTTCGTAGGTTTATTTGCAAAAGAACAAAAAATAAAGAGGGTATATTGCCAAAAAAAATAAAATACAGGCAAGTTTTCCGTTTGACAAATGACTAGTTTTCAAAAACTTCTTGAAAAAGTTTCTAGTTGTAAAAACACCATGTATGTTGTATCTATATAGTTGACTGTCATATCTAAATTTATTGCGGTATCTATGCAGATGCTTGCGATGTGTATGAGTCAATTAGATATGCATGTACTGCCGTATGTATGAGCCAATTAGATATGCATGTATTGCCGTATCTAGTTTTTATGGGATATCTATTCTGATGCTTGCGATATGTATGAGTTAATTAGATATGTATATAATTGTACGGCCACCAGAATTTCAAGATCAAAGTTTTCAGTTGTAAAAATAACCTGCTTGGGTTGTATGTACGGTTGACTGCATGGAACCCGACCTGAATGCAACACGCAGCCTTGTGATCTGGAGTCAGAGGCGCTCCCATTGCGCCACGAATCCATTTGGTGTTCAGAATGAATGAAATTATTTATATTTGAAAATAAATAATAGAACTACATAAGAAACCGTAGGTATCCCCAGGTACGAACACCCTTTTTCTCCTCCCCCCTCAGATCTGAAGGAACCCAAACCCTAGCCTTGCTCCACATCAAAACACCTTGAGGTGTTCTTCTCCTTTTTCTTCTTCTTCTTCTATTATTCGATCAATTTATCCTTTGATTCAGTTTGTTCTTAGTTTGATTCATTGTCGTCCATAAGAACCACCTTTGTTGTAAAATTTATTTTCTGCAGATTATTTTCCCCAATCTGTTGATGCGTTTGATTGCCTAAACTCTGACTTGTTTTTTGAAGGTAAACATCGCCGGTTCTCTCTCGCCTTCATCAAGTTGGAGCCATGAATTCAAGAAGGTGAGCGCCTAATATCTCCGCCGATTATTATATTTAATTGCTTAAATTGTTTAAATCTGTGTGTTTTATCATCTTGTTTACACCCGTATAGGTCCATCTTCTCGGTTAAATTACAAATCAAAATTTTTATTGCTTCCATCCATGTTCATGTTGGGCCGGTAACTACAATTTTGTCGCTTGTTGGTCTCCATCGCGCATGTCACAACCATCATCTAGATTTACAACTTGATAGGATTTAGTTGATGCAGTTGTTGTGGCCCTTGTGGGCTGTTATCAAAAGATGAATTATGCCTCTCTCTTTTTTCTCCAATGATGATATTAGTTGGAGCTGGAATTTTACATAGATTTAGAAAACAGTAGATAATAATTAGTGATAGTCATACCCTGATATGATTCATAGAGTGGGATAATGGGACAGTTGGCCGAGATTAGAGCTGATGGCCGTATTAAGTAAATTGACTCTATAACACACTTCTTGAGTGCCCTTTTATGCCATCGATTAAGAAGGATGGTTATCGTAGAACTTTTAGCCCTTGTTGGAAGCGTTAGTTACCGTGTTGGGTGTTTGAATGTGATATTAATGAGTAATATTACTGCTTTGATCCACATGATCAATATTTAGGTGCTATTACCAAACTGCTGATGTAAAATTTAAGCCTTGTTCATTCATGCTTTAGTAGCCCATGATTAGCTCTAGGCCATTTGGAAGGTCAGTTCATTGTAAAATGTAAACTAGGGTCTCAAGTTGGAAGCACTACTTTCTCCATCAAAAAATTTGAAAATATGATTAAAAGCTTAGAAAATGTAAACTAGTGAAATGCGCAAGAATTCATGCCAAAAATAGCACATTGATTCACAATTCAAAAATATAAAAGTAAGGAGGCAGTCTTGTTATTTTTTGAGCCTTGTATACAATTATATTTTCAGAGGCTAACCTGTTTCTATTCCAAGTATAATCGTATGTATCATCTAAGAACAGACGATGATCCTCGTTGATAATGTAGGTTTCAAGTTGACAGGTTTCGACTTTTCTTTTTATTGCTTGGATTCTTTTTCACTCGTTTGTTCCTTAAAAAATATGTGAGACAGAGGTGGTGTTTATTTCACTGCAATCATGATTGCTACCAAATTGCTCGTCAATCATTTTTATCTTGCAACTGTGTTTGCAATACATTTACCTCGTTTTTTTTAATTTCAATTTTTGCACCCAATTTTTTTTGACCAAAGTCATTAACTACAGTCTTTATACATAATATGACATCACAAGATGTTCACATTATTCCCTGTGGCAAGCCCACTTGTAGCCGAAAATGGTACATGTGCAATTGCGCTAAATGGAACACTTTGCAATTAAAATCAAAGTCACGACTGGATTTTGAGCTAGTTGAGCACCACATTTGCAGCAACACCAGTTGCAACGAAACAAAACCACCCAAACGATGTTTTATGGCATTTGCATGCATACATGCTTCAAGGTCTTCTCTTTTGTAGTAAGTGTGAGTCTGCTTGATGTGTAAGGATTAAAACCTTAAAGTTAAACTTTTTAGTTGTAGCCACTATTCATAAAATCTTATTTGACCATTTAATTTTGTTGTTTATGTGAAAATGGATTATGTGGTTGTATCCAGCTGTATAAATGTATGTGAACTGTGACCACATAGATTTATGTAGAGTGTGGACAACCCACATGCTTGTGTTGCAGTAAATTATGCTGTCTCAAAGTCACATAAGCTGCATCATTGCCACAATTTTTAAAGGGTTTTGATTTTGTGGGCATAGGATGCGTGATCCGTTTCTTGGCAGCACATTAATGATTAATTACAAAGTCATATATTTTGGTACCTAGTTCATTTTAAGGCTTTAGATTTACTTGTTTTACAGTTTTACTAGTTAATTCATTTATTGTTATTCGCCTGTTTTCTCATTACGAGTCGAGATGTTAATTATTTTATTGTTCTCATTGTTTAAAATGTTAGTTGCTACTATTGGTTAGTTACTTTTTTACGTTAGGCAATACACACACACACACGCGCGCGCACACACACACACACACTCAGAGGTATCTCATATGTTTTTTTGAATTTCCTTTTTTAAAGAATAATCATTATTTGCTAGTAAAAAAGTGTATTCTCCATGTAAGGGCGCATAATTTAATTATGCCTCTAGTGGCTCCTGAAACCACCATCAAATTCAATAATTTGATTAAACTTGCTAATATAAAATCTTTACTTTACACTGAAGATGACCCAGACTTGTAAGGCTTCTACCACAATTACAATTATAATATGTTTTATGGATCACAATATTGATAACAGTATTTTGAATTATTATATTATTTTTTTCTTCGACTTCATTATTATTTTGTGCATATTTCTGGTGGATTTAACATGCTACACATTTGGCTGAGTATGGGTCATATTTCTTTCTCATAGAAAATGCAGCTAAGCATATGAACGTTTGACTGGTAGGTAAGATGAATGATATCGTTCCAACCTATGACTTAGTTATGTACACGTGCATTATTCTTACCACGGTACTTATTGTGAGTATTGCTGATTTCAAGGGATTATCGCAGCAACAGAACTGCTCTATTCGATGGCATCGAGGAAGGTGGGATCCGAGCCTACTCTTCTCATGAAATTGATGAACATGAAAATGAGAGGGCTGTTGATGGTCTGCAAGATAGAGTTAATATTCTTAAAAGAGTAAGTCATATCTTGTTCTTATTGATGATGCATGTCGAACTATTTTATAAGCTTGTGTTTCCATGTCAAAATAAAAAATAATACATAAGTTGGCAGGTTTACACAATATCACCGTATATCTAGTTGCGGTTCTGGAGGCATTATATTTATTAGATGTTTAAGTAGAATGGTATTCTCAAGGCTTAGTTTTATGGGTTATGAAACTTGTTATTTTCGACACATTTAATTAGCTATATATTTCACTTCTAGTTTGGTAATTCTACAAAATATTTTTTTTAGATTCATATTATTGTTCTTCTCTATATCATTTTGACATCATCAGCTAGCATCAAAATCTTTGAAGTTGAACGAACCTGGTGATGCTAGTTTGCCGTGTTTAAATCTGATTATTGATGGAAGTTCATTGGGATTGGACTGTTCAAGCCTACCACTACAGAAGATGTATTTCAAATCTGGACCCTTTAAATAAAAGCTTTGATCTAGTGCGTCTGTATTATGAATTCTACCTACTTCTGATATAGCCACTTTA
The DNA here is from genome assembly GCA_030015575.1 of Agapanthus africanus. Classification (NCBI taxonomy): domain Eukaryota; kingdom Viridiplantae; phylum Streptophyta; class Magnoliopsida; order Asparagales; family Amaryllidaceae; genus Agapanthus; species Agapanthus africanus. The sequence goes on along the minus strand of CM057339.1, from coordinate 81,649,817 downwards.
AGATTTAAACTCATGGAATAGCCACTTTAAGATTTAATTTTGGTGATGCGTTCTATGAGGAGAAATATACATTGGTGGTGGAGGTAGGTGTTTAAGTGATCAAGTATTTAGAAGCGCTAAGAATGAGAAGATTGTGAAAAATACCTAACAGGCACTATTATATTATAACAGATGTTCATGGAAATTTGGTAATATAAGAATGTACTTAAAATGCTAAAACGACCAATGGGTAAATAGTTTGATTTGTCTTTTTCCTTGCATGATTCAGGCTTGACACTTTTCATATAAAATACAATAATTGAAATGGTTGGGTGATGTTAATTGATATCTTGAGTGGCCTTTGAGCATCGTAAGTGTCCTCTGAGTTATCGACACGTTGAAAAACCAAAAGTTGTTACTGTCCTAGTAATGCTAAAGACAGACCGATTCTTACTTCCATTTTATGTGTGCGTTGTTGGTTGGAGACCTGGTTTGGGGCTTAGTTGCAATGTTCCCAGTTCGGCAATATAATAATGTAATGTTCTTCCTACTTAATGGGGTGATTTACCATCTGATTGATCTTGGATGTTGGTGCATGCTATCTATATTCAGTAGAAGTTATAATGGAAGTTTTGAGGGGTATCCGCAATTTGATTCGTTATCGACCTTGCATTGAGTTTAGTGTTTCTATACATGTTGATTGGTAACCTTGGTTCATACTCCAAAACAGTGAATGGCTGTAAGTTTATTCTTTATAGAGGATTTAAATATGTTGATCAAGAATCCAACTGCCAATATTAGATTTTAATGGGACAATTTAAAAGCTCTTAATACATTTATTGAGTGGTTTAAGATCTTATAACTTATTGTAATGGTGACTGATACATTGATGAACTTCATCTGCATGTTCAGTTCTTTCAGTTGAACCTGCTCTAAGCATTCTGCTTTCGCTGAATATTTCACTTTAACTCGTCCATGCTTCTCCCTCCAACTATTTCGTCTTTCTTCATTTGTACCACCACATAGATATAATAATTGTTATCAAAAACAATATTTGACATTTGAATTTATGTGGATAAGGTTATGTATGATACTATGATTAAAAAAATACTAAGTAGAGAATTCCGATGATGTACATTGTTTGATGATGATCTGTTACTTGATGAAACTACATAAGGGATGTCTTCTCAAGTTAAAAAAAAAGGTTGAGAGATGATTTAGAACTGAAACGATTATGATCTTGTAGGACGAAAAATTGTATATTGAAGGAGTACAGAGTTGGGATACAAATCTAGGGTAAGAGGAAAAAAACACAAGGTCCTATTTCACATCGACATCCAAAATACGTAGGAGTGATCATTCTAGTTAATGATATTTAGGAGGATTTTGACAGCTGTTGTATGTGTCGATCTAAATTAATCATCAAAATCTATAAGTCGTTTATTATCACAATGAGGTTGGCTATGGAGCGCACAAGGCTGCATAATTCTAATATAGTTTTCAATCAGCTGTCGCTGTGAAGCCGATCAATCTTATTTGATTTCATATGTTTTAGTTTTTTCAAACAACCATGGGAAGGATATGATATTAAAAGCTTGATTGATATTCATTGATGCACAGATTCTGGGGGTGGTAAAAATTGCTGAGTTTGCCAGTTGAAAGTATCACAAGATTGTTTTAGTCATTTTGGTGCTGAAACATTTTTGTATTCTCATATTGTCTTGTCTTTTAAAGGAGTGGATATGATATTTTGTTTTAGATACTAAATATTAGCAGACCCTTTGTAAATATCCCAACCATGATTTACAAATTCAAAGTATAGGCATCACTCCTTACCATACCATGATAGCAAAAGAGTATGGATCAGCTTTATCTGGAAGCAAAGTTGTGTTTGGTGTTGTTGCATATTGTTCAATAAATATAAACCCCTCTTTCGTTTCCTACAAACAGGCTGAACTATTAGTAACACCCCCCCCCCCCCCGAGTATCCATGCTATTTTGCCTGCAGCCCGTAAGTGGGGCTCCTTGTCCCTTTTTTGTGTTTAATTTTGTTGCACTCGGGCTGAGGTTCGTGTAAAGTGGGGTCCAGGCAATGGATGACCTATGAGCTTATTCAATGGCATGCCCCAGGGACCGAGTAAGCCGTTGAGGGTTTTCACTAAGGAATTCCCGAATTGAGATTGCAGCCTGATTGGATTGGAAACCAGTGTTCTTCAAATCATTGTTAAATTCTAGGAGTAAATTCTATTCATGAGCATATAGTAGCATGAAACTTGTATAAATATCTATTCTCTGGTCAACTTCTAAAATAAATTTTGTTATGATGAATTAAAAAAAACCCAGATATTTCTAGTCCTTCTAACTTTGTCGTCCAATTCCCTAAAATATAATTTGCATTAATATCAGCTTGATGTAAGTGAGGAGATGCATTGCAATGTGATGCCTAGGGCAAGAGTGGAGGGAACAATTTGTGTGCCAGCTGTCTTCTTTTAGTTGTTTCTTATTTTACAGCTATGTAGAATGGATATTCTATCATGGCGCTCTACTTGTGGCAGTCCTGGCAGATAGATGTCAAATACCAACACTTCTGGAACTCTGGGACAGCAGACGTGTCAAAGGCTACTCAAATATGTGCATAATAGTTATAATTATTCTGTAACTTTGGACACTTCTCAGCCATGTTTCTATATTTTTCAAACTCTCACAATACACACAGATGTGTATTGTAAATAATGATAATGGTTAGTGTATGCTACACTTGGTGGGCATGCATTATATTTTGCTAACATCATTTCCCATAGCAAATATAACACTCTCCCTGCTTAGACTTCTCCCTGGTCTAAGAGAATTGCAACAACGTTGACTATTAATTAAAGCCTATAACAAATCTCTCTTGTGTCCATAGTTTACTCGACTGGAAAATTTTGCACTAAAAGAAAGAGTTGAATCAGGTCGACCCCAACTTGATGGGATAAGAGTGTAATGATTATGATGATGATGATGATGCTTCATTATGAGGACTAAGAACTTAAATGCATTTGGCTGTTCCATTTAAAGTTGATGTGTGAAGCCACATTCCTTGTCTGAATCTATAAAAAAAAATTGCCATATGTTAATTTTAGTATATATGAAAACAGCACATATGATATATTATTTCAGAATATGTGTGTGCGCGTGCGCATTTGCATATGTATGCACGTCTCTATGTGTAGATATTGATTTACTCTCTTGTTATTGTTATTATACTAATAATATTGCCGTGATTGTGGTTTCTGTTTTTGAAAACATTTCATAAATAGATTTGATGTAAATTAAATACTCTTCTGCAGTTGACTGGGGACATACATGAGGAGGTGGAGACTCACAACCGTGTCCTTGATCGAATGGTACATAGCATTATCGCATGCGTGTATGTTCAATTGTTCATGGCGCCTAATTTGCTGATTAATTAATTGATTAATCTGTTTCTGTTGTATTCAGGGCAATGATATGGATGCATCAAGGGGTGTCCTATCTGGCACTATGGACCGTTTCAAGATGGTATATAAATTTTATTACTTGATTTATTTCTGTGACAATAATTTTCTTTCATGCTGCTAACTAGTTAAGCATCATCGACCAGGTGTTTCAGACCAAATCAAGCCGCAGAATGGCTACGCTTATTGCATCTTTTGTGGCTCTTTTCTTGCTCATATATTACTTAACCAAGTAACAACCTATTTCGAATCAAACTGCTATATTTAGCTTTTGAGGGTCCTTGTTATACTCTGAAGCTTGCATTTGCTGCAACTGCTGTCGTCTTGTATTATATTCCCCCTTGCAATGAGAAATCTAAGAGCTAAGATGTTTATATCTGTTATGTTAAATGCAAGATCTATAATGTCTACATATATGCTGTTGAGTGGATAGTTCTTGTCTTTGGGATGATTGGGGTCCATATTGTGCTTTTTCCCCCTTCTTCCAAATATTGTGTTTCACATTCTAGTTTGTTTAGGTGCATTATATTTTTCATTCCTTGCCCTTTATGCTTTAATTATGGGGTTAATTGCTAAATAATGCCTCGATGTTTCACCCACTTTCCATTTATATATCTTACTCATTTTTAGGGAAGTACCCTTCTCTTCCCTAAGTCTTCCTTTCGTTTCTTTAAAGCCTCATCAAGATCGACCACGACGCCAGCCTCATCCTACCTTCTGGTGAGGAATCCCTAACCCTAAAGCAGATCCAAAAAGCCTATCTCAAACATAGGGTTTCGAGGGTTCGATCCACAAAAATCAAACGGAATCTTTTGTGGTTCCTTCCTTCGTTCTCCTCTTCCTCCTCCTCCATTGCCTACTTCGGTCATTAAATCAGCAAGATCCCCCTTCCTCCTCCTCCCTTGCATACTTCAGCCATTAAATTAGCAAGTTACCTGTTTCTTTTGATTAGCTCTACATTTGAAACGGATCCGTGTTTTCCATGAAAATCAAATGAGAAAAGATTAGCGTGACATTGGTTTTTTATGGACATCTTTGTTGGTTCTTGGAGTTTGATTTTTCTTCCTTTTTTATTGGGGAAAATCAAGATGATTGTGGATGAAAAATGGAGAAGAAAGAAACCCTAACCGTTGAGGGGTAAAAATTGTCCAAAAACGAACATATGTTACGCACGTGGGAATCTTTTGGGAATATTTTAACGGCTAGTTAACTGAGAGGAACAAAATATTAACGGTTTGTACTTTAGAGTATATAAATACAGAGAAAAAAATCAATAAGATATATAAGTGCAAAGTAACTGGAACATTGAGGAACTATTTAGCAATTAACCCTTAATTATGGGTTAAGTTTTGATGAAGTGTATCTGCTTGCTCTTGCTTCACTAATTTGAACCGAAGCCCTTATTTTCTACATTTTGTAAATTTTTTTTAATTCTTTGTATAGTTGCAGTGTGATATTATAGGATTCGGTTCCGTGCTATTATTGGTTTACCCATGTTGTTTCATAGATTGTTTTGCCCATGTTGATAGTATTAAATTTGAGGGTGAGCGAGTCAGGAGCAAAACAAAAGGACCATAGATTTGTGTTCATTTATTTTTACCTGTGATGTAACCTCACGTCTCCTTTGCTGGCCCAGCACGATGAAAAAGAATGGAATGGAATAGGGAAGAAACATAGAAAAATAACACAAAAAAGATGGACCAGTGGGGAATCGAAACCCAAGTCTGTACAGTGGCAGGGTTGTCTAACACTAGACCTCTAGTGCTCCATGCTTTGGTTTTCACTTAAATGTTTATAAAATGTACCATTAACAAATCTCGATCCTTTTTTATTGTATTTTGATGAACAGCATCATTTCCACAACCTAATGAAGTACAAGGTTGTAGAGTAGACCGATTCTGGTGACTGTATTAGTGTCAAATCTTTGGATTCAACTTCAACATCCGGTGCATTCTGTCTAAGCATAACGAGATACTTTTCAAGAAACAGAGCTATCGAAAGTTTTGAAGCTTGTTACCGCAATCTTACATTCTTAAGCATAATTTTGCGTAGTCCAATAAATAATCGTCATCCTTGATCTGTAAAATTGCAGGAACAAATCCCATATACTTGGTTCCATCAACTTTGAAATCAAGTGGTTTTTTTTCTCGTAATGAAGAAGCAACACCCTCTTTATGCGATAATATATAGGACGCAATCCTTCTTGTTCTGATCGATCGGTTAAGTAATAAATAAAGAAATTGAATTGGTAATCTCACTTTTCCATGGACTCCTCAAGTGAAGTCTTATCACATGCGTAGCATCAGCAACCGATCCACGATAAAATAGGTCATCAACCCTTGAAGGCATTCTGAAATCGGTCATGAGTTTCATTGCAATTTCCAGAGACTATCTCTCTCTCTCTCTCTCTCTCTATATATATATATATAAGGTCGAAAAATTACAGCCTCCACCATTTTTTCCGACGATCGGCGTCCATCATCATCATCGTCGTTATCTTTTAAGATGTACATATATCAAATTTTATATGATTCCACCATCTTTTTACCGTTGAATTAGCAATGTAAAAAATTGTAAACCATTAATTTTGCACCAACTAAATCAAAGGTGAAAAAATGGTATAATCATATGAAATTTGGTGTATCCACATCTTAGATAATAAAGATGGAAGTGATGTATACTAATCGTCGAAAAAAATAAAATTGTGGAGCATGTATTTTTCCGAGGCCATAGAAGAAAATTCCCTCCTATGGCACCTTTCCTCCATTAACCTCTTTTATATATATATATATATATATATATATATGGAAAATTTTGGCTATATGGAAACAAAATTAGTTGTATAGAGTATGAAAACATGTAGGCTTCGAGGTGTGTGGAGTACAACTTTCTTTAAAGTGTTCACGCCCCCCACTCGGTTGAGTTTGCTAATGGGTTTTCAGACGATACACTTTCAGAATACAATGAAGCTTATGGAGCTGGCAGATAGCAATTCTGACTAAACCCCTCGTATCAAGACCTTTGCAACTCTTGTGCTAATAAAAAAATAATTTGAGAAAATACTGAGGAATTTGAGAGAGGCAAAGTTTGATGAGGATAAACTTGGTTACTAGAAAAGTGAAATAGGATGTATATATGAAGGTTGAAAGGTTGTTTAGAAAACCTCTTCGCTTCATTGTCATGAACTTTTTCATTACTAAAAAGCGCAAGCAGGCACACCTACTCTACTCCAATGAAAATAAGCAGACATTTCACTAAAAAACAATTTCTAAAGAAAATAGAGAATATTTAAATCTATCTATCTATACCATTCTTAAAAGCAAACTTATCGTGTTTTCCATCCTGCACGTTATGCTCGCCCTTAAGTTTAGTTTAAATACATTCTTAAATATAATTAATCTATATTTATAATCTAATTATATCTATAATTTATATACATCTATATATATATAGTATATCATAAAAAGATGTTTGATAAAATCAATTACGATATTATATGATAATTAACTATATGTACTCCAATTATATACATCTTCTCATTTTAAATTTGTCGAAACTGATTTTCAGTTTAATTGAATATTTAAAACTATTTTCTTAAAGCCTTCAAATTTAGATCATTTATTGGATAAATATATCCATGTTAAAAAAGATTATCATTTTGAGCGATTTTTTCGCAATTAATCACATCATACTACTTTTAAAGTTAATTATCTCTAACTCTCATGATTATTGAACTTTTCCCTCCGTTGTATTTTCACCTCCCATCAAAACTAATTTAAAGCATATATTTGTGTTTTTTTATTTTTTTTTAAAATATAAAAGGACGCAGTGTTCGAAATTTTATGCTAAGAATTTACAAACATTCAAAAAAATAAAATTTCTTTCAAACTTTTTTTAATAAATACTTTGATTCTGCATGACATTGGATTAACAAAAATCATATTTATCTTAATATAATTTTTTTAAATAAATACTTCAGAAGGTGGTAGCCCAGTACATGCACTCCAAAGTGCAATATAGGCCCACTGGGCAAGGGCTGGCCCTCCCTGATCATCCAAAGACCCTGTCCAGATATGAATGGATCATGGATGGCCCATGGTCCACTTTTATAGCCATCTCGCCCTCCGCTATCTCCTGAAGCAGCTGATGTGGGGCTACATTCCCTTTCCCTAACAATTGACTTTATCGGTTTCAGTTACTTAACTTAGTTTAGATCAAAATTTGATGAAATTATTGTTACGCCCCGCTTCTCAAAATACGGAATACAATGGGTGACTAGACCAGCCATACTCCTACGGTCAGGGAATAATTCCGCCGTAGTCACACTTTGACTTCTAGCATTACATGGTAGTCAGTAAAGAGTACTAGAGTGAAGAAAATCACAGTTCACCACTATATTACATTACAATAAAAGAGTTCGAGATACATTTATTTTGCATAAGGAAATAACTAACCAACGAAATACATAGTGCTTATAGCAAAAAGAAATGACGCTGATGTTGCGGTCTAGACCTTCGCGATCTCGAATGGCAGGTCATGCTCTTGAGCTAGGTTACATTACAATAAAAGAGTTCGAGATAGATTTATTTTGCATAAGAAAATAACTAACCAACGAAATACATAGTGCTTATAGCAAAAAGAAATGACGCTGATGTTGCGGTCTAGACCTCCGCGATCTCGAATGGCAGGTCCTACTCCTGAGCTAGGTCCACCTCGTTCTCTGAGCATGCGCACTCAGGTCGTCAGGGCGACACATATAGCAATACATATATAATGTGCGTACAATATTATTAAACATGAAATGTGCGACAGAATATAGAAACATGTGAATAATGAATATCAGTTGAATATGAACAGTGCGATATAAATATCATGTCAGTAAACCAAGCAATGTGTATGTCACTACTTAACAGTTACTAAGTCAATGAAATCAATTGGTGGAAAGGATGCCCGTGTTTAACAAGGGTCTCGTGCATGCCCGAGACTACGGTCCACTGTTGCCCGGGACATAACCCTACAGCCGTGCCGCTAGGCCCACGACCTAATGTCTCTCTCTCTCTCTCTCTCTCTATATATATATATATATATATATATATATATATATATATATCTTTCTTGCTCTTTCTCTCTCATATGTTTAGCTCATCCTCTTCCTCTCTCTCAAATCTCTCATTTCTCATGTGTTGAGAACCATGAGCTCCTGAGATAAAACCACCAAAACTCCTCTCTACTCATTCTAGGGTTCTAGGTTTAGCAAGCCAAGCACTTTAGTTACCTCTAGGTTGAGGTAGGAGCTCAAGGTAGAGGCCTTCGGGTGGATCCTTCTTCGGCAAAGAGAAGACGACGAGGAGAAGCCGATCAAACCATTCCAAAGGAGCAAGAAGAGAAGGAGTTCAAGACCTAGGTATAACCTTCTAACCGAGTAGCTAAACTTGTAGTTAGTTTGTTAGTTTTTGTTTAGCAAAGATCCTCCATTTCTAGTCTATGTTACCTTGCGTCAAGAATCGTTTTTTTTTTACCTATTCCGCCTCCCCTCACTGTACCTCGCTAAATACGAGTTCAATTCCACCTTGATTTCCCCATTCCCCAGGTTATAATATGTATTCAAGTATTAGATAGGTTGTGAACAAATACGCATCGTTTTCACTTTCAATCACGTTTCCACTTATCAATATCACTTTCGTACTTTCCACAACCCAATCACTAACACTTATATATCGACAATGCAAAACAGTCGCTAGGTCTCAGTGTAAACGATCACTATGTAGAAGGTATAAACCAAACACAAAAATATGTAGAAATGCACTGAACAGCTATTCACTACATTATGACAGCCAACGCCATATGACTTGCAAAATTTACCATAAATCACACGTATAGAATCGACCAAAACAATATAAAAGGCGTACGAAGTGCACTTGATTGTATAAGCAGTAAAATTAGTTTCATGTCAATAGGATTTCAGGTTAGGGACTTATCATCATTTTAAATCAGCGATTAGTTGCTGGAATTCCAGTTTCAGAACTGGAATTCCATCTTCGCGCGCGGTTTACTAGGGACTGTATTCAGATTCAGGTGTTTTCCCAGTTGAATAAAACCTATTGATATCCGTTAGGTTTCCAACGCATCAAACGGATTAATAATAGCCTTTCTGTACTAGGAGTTATGTTCTGTTTAATGTGAAGGTGTAAAAAATGTCGCTGCAGAAATTGCAGAACACGTCGATATTCTAAAATACAAACAAAATATCAAAAGACTATGAAACTGAACGAGATAAGATCCATATGTTATATAACTAAATTATCTATGCGACTATATAGGACTCCACGCATTTTCAGTTTTATGCAGGGATGTGCAGGTGCTTAAATTCAGGCATCCTCGTGGAATACTGCCCCGGACTACAGTCCAGAGCCGCATTCTCAGTCAATTCTCGTTATAATGGCCTATCAGGATTGAAGGGCAAACTTTATTGGGTTCTAGTTTATCTAGTCGGATTCGATAAGAGCCAGAGAACATTACATTCCAATTTGTACTGAATTTAATACATATTTTTCAACGTGACATGTACGGTGCATTCCAGTTTTAGCGTCGCCTTTAGGGTCGACTTTACTTGATTATAAACACGATATTTTGCATCCAAATTTCTACAAGATATTCGAAAATATTAAAGGAATCTAACTATCGTAAGTTCCGCCATAATAAGATATGTTTCGATTTATAGTTCGCATCAAACACCTAGGACAGCGTTTGGTAATCGGTTGAAAACACAAGATTTCTTTAACCAACAAGCGATAATCAATTCTTATAAATTCTAAATGACATCAATACGGGCTAACCAACCGAGTTGGGTTCGATTCATTACTACCAACATGATGGCTCAAGTATAAGTGTTCGATTTATTACTTAACATTATTTAGATATATAAATGTATGTACCCATCCACACACACATATATATACATATCTATTTATAATTATCTAACATTAGCATTAATTTATAAAATTATAATAGCATGAGTAGCAAGAGATGGGATTTCTCTTGCCTTTGGCGAAAATAGCACGACTAAGATGGCAGGTACGACATCAGCACGATCACGGCACGGAGACATCACGACACGATACATACACGACTCGCATGGCTCGGGTGAGGACTTGGGGGCTCGATACGATGCAGAGATGAGCATGGGCGTTGTGGCACGGCGGTGAGGTGCAGTGGAGCTCCAGGGGTAGTACATGCGATGATGTTGGTGACACGAGCAGCGACGAAGCGGCTGCGTCAGGAGGATGACGAGGAGAAAGTGGGTGCAGTGGGTTTAATCTTGGGTGCAGTGGGTGTTAGAAGTGGAGAGTCGGGGGTGTTAGTGATGGCTTGCAGGCGTGGCGGTGATAGGAGGGAGGTCGACGATGGGTTTGGTGGTGATGTGGAAGTTGGTGGGTCGATTGAGAGGATTGGGTTCGAGGGAGACGACGGTGAAGGTTGCGGTGGTGATTAGGTGGTCGCGGTTGGGAAGAGGAGATCAGTGGAGGTGCCGAGGAGGTGCTGCTGGTGGTCGTCGGCGATGAGGGTCGGAGCTTAGAGATGTGGGAGTTGAGTTTGAGAGAAGGAGAAAGATGGAGAACGAGATAGAGAGATGCAAGATGAGATAAAAGTGAGAGGGGCTCGGTTGGAAGAGATGACGTTGAGGGGATCGTGGAGTCGGGGTGCAGATCATGCGACCGTTGGCGACGAGAATTCGTTGAAGGTGGAGCGGGTCTCGTGGGTGCGGCGTGAGCGAGAAGGAGCCGTTGGCGAGAGGGAGGGAGAGGAAACGAGAGGGGATCAGTGAGGATTTAGGGGAAGGGATCTTGGGGAGTAGATGGCAGTGGGCGCGGTCATCGCGGAGGTGGGCGCGAGTCGGAAGGGGGAACGTTGGAAAAAAGAGCGGAAAAGAAAAGGAGCGAAGAAGAAGAAGAAAGGGGAAGCGGTCGGGTCGGGTAGGTAATGGGTCGGGTCGGGTTATAGGTAGGTTTAGGATTTAGAAAATAAAATAAAATAATAAAAATAATAAAAAATATATATATAATGAAAAAATAGGGGGAAAAATATGGAAAAATATAAACACGGAATTGGGGATTTACATCATACCTACCTTACAAAAATTTCGTCCTCGAAATTAACGAACGAAAACAACGGAACAACCAATACTACTCAAACAGGTGCGAAAAACGTGGATGGATGTTCTCCTCACGTTCCCAGGTAGACTCTCCTGGAGAACGACCACCCCAAGAAACTCGAACCAAGGGAATGGCTTTGTTCTTTAGTATTTTCTCCCGTCGATCGAGAATGGTGGCAGGCTGCTCCTAGTAAGACATATCGGTGCCTAACATTAACTCTGAATGGTCCAGGATATGGCTGTCATCCCGAACGTAGCGCCTCAACTGAGATATATGGAAAGTATTGTGCACACCGGCTAGCGATGGAGGCAAGTCAAGTCGATAAACCACCTCTCCTACTCGCTCTAGCACCTCAAAAGGTTCGATGAATCGGGGACCGAGTTTCCCGTGACTACCAAACCTGATCACTCCCCGAGTGGGAGATACCTTCAGAAATACGTGGTCACCAATACCAAACTCCAACGACCTTCTGCCGGCATCTGCCCAACTCTTCTGTCAGTCCTGATCCGCCTTGATACGTTGCCTGATCGTCTGAACCTTGCTCACTCCCAATAAAGGGGGGACTAACACTTCCATCCATACAGAGTTTCGAACGGTGCCATCTGGATGCTAACTTGGTAGCTGTTGTTATATAAAAACTCTACCAGATGGAGGTGATCCTCCCAAGAACCCTGAAAATCGAGCATGCATGCCCTCAGCATATCCTCGGGCGTCTGGATAGTACGCTCAGATTGTCCATCCGTCTGCGGATGATAGGCTATGCTGAACTTGAGACGCGTGTCCAAATTCTCCTGCAGGCTCTTCCAGAAATAGGAAATGAACCTGGTGTCTCGATCAGACACGATACTAATGGGCACCCCGTGCAGTCTCACAATCTCCTGCATATATTTCTTTGCAAGCGACTCCGTAGATTATCCGACTCGGAAAGGTATGAAATGTGCTGCCTTCGTGAGATGGTCAAAAATCACCCATACATCATTGTTGCCCCTTGGACTTCGAGATAGTGCCGTCACAAAATCCATGGTGATATGCTCCCATTTCCACTCTGGCACTGGAAGCGGTTGCAACAACCCAGCTATTCTCTGATGCTCGGCTTTCACCTATTGGCACACCAAACACTTGGAGACAAAGCGAGCAATCTCCCTCTTCATTCCATTCCTCCAGACATGCTGCCTTAGGTCTCTGTACATCTTGGTGCCACCTGGGTGCACCGAGTAAGCGGAACTGTGTGCCTCAGTTAGAACTTCATCTCGAATACCCTCTTTTGGAAGAAACAACCGACTGCCAAATCTCAGAGAACCATCTTCGTGAATTTGCAAATTCGTCTTCAAACCAGCCTCGACAAACCCTCTGAACTTCTGCAACTGAGAGTCACCAGCCTGTGCGGCTTTGATGCGATCTATAAGCGATGATTGAACTTGCAACTGCCAGAGCTGTCCGGGCACACCCGGAGTAACTACCTCCAACTCGAGTCTCTGAAGGTCATCGAGAATCCTTTTCTGACAAGTCAGCAACGCAGCTGATGGCCTGCGACTGAGAGCGTCAGGAACGACGTTCACTTTCCCCGGATGATATTGCAGACTGATATCATAGTCTGCCATCAACTCCAACCATCTGCGTTGTCTCATATTCAGCTCCTTCTGGGCGAACATGTATTTCAAACTTTTGTGATCCGTGTACACCCCCACTCTTTCGCCTAGCAAGTAATGCCTCCAAATCTTTAAAACGAACACAATGGCCGCTAATTCTAGGTCATGCGTGGGGTAGTTCTTCTCATGAGTTTTCAGCTGACGAGAGGCGTAAGCCACCACTCGACCGTGCTGCATCAAAACACAGCCTAAAACTTTTCCCGACGCATCACTATGAATAACCAAGCCACCCGAGTTGTCTGGCATAGTCAGGATCGGGGCCGTGGTCAACTTTAGTTTCAACAGCTTGAACGCCTGGGTGCACACCTCCGACCAAACATACGACACCTCCTTCCGTGTGGCTTCGTCAAGGGTTCCGCTACTCTGGTGAAATCTTAGACGAACCGCCGATAATACCTAGCCAATCCCAAGAAACTTCTTATCTCAGCAACTGATTTCGGTATCGTCCAGTCTTTAATGGATTTGATTTTTGTCGGATCCACTGAAATGCCGTTACTCGAAACGACATGCCCCAGAAATTGCACCTTGTCGAGCCAAAACTCGCACTTGCTTAGCTTAGCATAGAGCTTCTCTTCCCGCAGAACCTGCAATACAATTCATAAGTGCTTGGCGTGCTCCTCTCGACTTCTCGAATAGACGAGAATGTCATCGATGAATACGATAACAAACTGATCCAAGTACTTGGAGAAAACCCTGTTCATCAAGTCCATAAATATGGCCGGTGCATTGGTAACACCGAACGACATCATAAGAAACTCATAGTAGCCATATCGGGTTCAGAAAGTCGTCTTGCATACATCCTCTACCTTAACCCTGATTTGGTGATACCCTGATATACCCGAGCACCACCTAGCTGGTTAAACAAGTCGTCGATGCGGGGGATGGGATACTTGTTCTTCACGGTCACCCTGTTTAACTCCCGGTAGTCGATGCACATGCGCAAGGAACCGTCTTTCTTCTTAACCAGTAACACAGGAGCACCTCACGGGGAAGCACTTGGACGGATAAATCCCTTGTCCAAAAGATCTTCTATCTGCTTCTTTAATTTTGCCAACTCCACTGGCGCCATCCTGTAGGGAGCTTTGGAAACTGGCGTCGTTCCAGGTATGAGGTCAATCGAGAAGCCCAATACGCGAGGCGGGGGTAAACCAGGTAGATCTTCAGGGAACACATCAAGAAACTCTCGAACTACTTTCGGTGCTGGTTTCTCATCTATCTCCATAGCGATCAAGGTCTTTGGCTTTGCTCGGAACTTAGCTGGTTCCAAAGACCCGCTGCCGCCCACGAACAAGAACTCCGGATGATCAGGAATGCAAAAGGTTACACTCCTAGCCCGACAGTTGATGATCGCATGGAAGGTACTCATCTAGTCCATCCTGAGAATTGTGTTATAGCTGCCCGTCCCGATTAAAAGAAAATTTGCATAGAATTCCCTATCGCATACCACCACCGGACATAACTTACACTTTTGGTTGGACACAATAATACCGTTACCCGTATGTATCTCCCAACCCTTGGTCAACAGCTTGTGAGGTATAGAGTGTGTGTCAACAAACCACGTAGAAATAAAACAATGCGAAACACCCGAATAAAAAAGAACTCTAGCTGGTACAGAATAAACAAGGAGGGTACCTGTAACTACTTCTCCAGAAGTTTCTGCCTGCTCGGCGGACAGGGTGAAAGCCCGCCCCTGATTTCGACCTGTACCAGTATGCCTCTGATCGAATAACCGCTGCTGGGACACCAGAGGTGGACCCCTTTGAGCTGAAGTGTCGTACGACGGTTGATGTTGCTTGAACCCTCCCTAATGCATTCATTTTGAGAGTTAAAAGGAAGACGAAATGAAAGGTCTCATTTGTAGGTTATGAGAGAGTTTAAAAAAAATAGATAAAAATAATTGCAAGAATAGGGATTTGAACATGTGACTTATGGAATAACAATGCAAGAACTAAACTAATAAGAAAGTGGGCTTTTGGGCTCATAGTTTTATAAAAGAAAATAAAAATGAGATTGGATTTGGGTTATGGGATGGGTCAAGTCTTGCGTTTAATTTGAAATAGGTTAAGATTTAGTTTAAAGAAATGGGTTTGGGAAAAATATATGGAATAATAAAATAATATATTTAATAGAAAACTAAATATACGGACTAAGAATAAATTATTTTACTAAAGAAAGAAAACACGAAGGTATAGTAATATTGGGGTCATTACAGCCGCTGACAAGGCCGAATGAGGGTTTGATGTTTCCCCTCTGTCATCCTCGATAACTATTGGCTGGTCTTCGGCCAGGGGTTCCAGTCGTATCATCATTCCCACCATGTCTTGAAATAGAAGAGTCATCTGCTTGATGTTAGCAGCTTGCTCTGCAGCCTCCTTATCTTTTCTTTCCAACACCCGTCGCAAGAACTTTGTATCGGTCTCTTACTCTTGGCGTTGTTCAGCTTCTTTGTCCTGGCCTTCTTTTTTTTCTGGTAAGCGCTGCCATTTTGGTCAGCATTTCTCAGAGCTTTTGCTCCTCCTCCCGAGTCTTCATCAATGATCGAGTTTGCGGTCGATGACTCACCGAAGCGCGGGTTTCTTCTTTACCGCTAACCATATAGACCGTATGCATGGTTATACCCCCAGACTTGGGGCGTTTAGATCCATTGCCTTTGGAATTTGTCGCGGGTGGTAGGATTTTCTCTGGCCTCGTTCTTTTATGAGAAGTCGGAGCTGAAGGAGTTATTGTGACAGGCACCTATTTAAGAACATCCCCCTGTTGTATGGTAGAGGAGCGGTCTTTTTCTTATCGGCCATTAGATCTTTTTGGTCAACGAGAGTAATTTTTATTAAGCACAGAGTGTTGAACTTTTCGCCAGACCCTATGTATTTGCAAAGAAAGACGTTGGAGAGGTTGCTCTGGCTGTCGCTGCACAGGGGCCACTACTGGCGGAGGTGATTTCTTTAGCACCGCTGTTGGGGAATTCTTACGTACCCTCCTGAGCGGGGCAAGGTTGTTCCCAGTTGGAACAACAACGTTGATATCCACTGAAGAAGCTGGTGGGGTGAGCCCAGAGGGAGAGTTGCCCCCAGCTTCTCTCACTCGGTGCCAGTGGCGACGTCGAGCATACCTTGGCGTGGGAATTGCCTCAGTTTTGGAGGCGTCTTCGTCCTACCCCCTGTATTGCTCAAGGGTTTTGGTTGGCGTCATCCTGTTGAAGACCGATGCCCTTATTGGAGTTGGGGTGGAGTTGGCCAATCTTTTGAAGACCAACTGTCTGGGAGGGGAAGCACTTTTATCAGCTCTACCTGTAGCAGGAGTAGGGAGAGCTAGCCATTTTGGGGTAGCTCCCTCTGGTATCATGGGCTTCTTTACGGGCCCGCTTGAATTCTTCCTCAACCTGTTGAAGACTGAGGCTTCAGATTTGGACGTCTTGCAGATAGGAGCTGCTATGGTTGCCAGCTGATCAAAGACCGACCTTCTGTGAGCTTCTTCTTGTGGTGTTGAAGCGCTGAAGTTCAAAGGCGAGATCATGGTCCTAAAGAAGAGCCCAGTAGTGGCTTGTGTGACCTTCCCCACCGGTATTGAGAAAATAGAGGCCGCGTTAGGCCTGTATGTCACTCCTCCAGCTGGGGTAGAGAGGGAGTAGTTGTTGCAAGCAGTGCAGTGAGAAGCCATTGATTTTCTACACCGAAGCGAGACACCAAGTTTTAGTACCTTACATCCAAGGGCAGCCATAGCGAACCGCAATTTTGTTCGTGAAACACGACACATGAAGTGTGGAGTGGAAAGAGGAAGGGGTCCCACCGGGTGTGTCAGAATCTGTATACCGCCGAAAATAGAGACGGAATGGGATTGAATGTCTTGCCTGAATTTGGGGGCAGATGCTATTTGGACATATCCATCCACTTCTCCGAAGATACCAAGTTGATTTATAGCACCGTATATCGAGATTTGGGTAGATGCAACCGATGTAACAGACTTTATCAGATCTTCCCTCGTTTATGAGAGGTTTTTGATTGTGGGAACGCACTTCTCTGCAGGTGCAAGCCCCTGCAGTTAATTACATTATTGCGTTGCGATAACCACTTTCTCCTGCTCCGGTAGTTTACTTCGTGTTGTGTGTTATTTTGTTTGTTATGGTTGCCCGTGGATTGTATACTGAGACTAGTTTATGTCGTCACCCGTAGGACGGGATTAGTCCAAATCCGTACATTTATTGGGTTTGAACTTAGGTTGTATGTATTCTATCAGTTCAAAAATATTTTGTTTTGTTTAAGGACCATTAATCTAGTTTGAGATTAAGATCGACTTAAATATATAAGCATTCGGGCTCAATTTATTTTAACTAAGAATACGTTACTCTTATCTGAGATTAAGATCAACTTAGATATATTTTCAGGACCATTAAATTTAGTTAAGATCCAAGAACAGAGCATTTGGGCTCATCTGCAAGCAACTTCAGAGGGACTTAACCAATTTGGGCTTAGTCTGCTCAGTCTTTTTTTATTCAGAAGTGCTAAGCACTTGTTTGGGGCTCTGTTTTCTCAGTTTTGGGCTTTCTCCCTTTATTTAGAAGTGCTAAGCACTTTGTGGCTCTGGCACTCATGTGTGTATCATGTGAGGCGCTTAGACATAGGTACTGTCCAATCAGTGCTAGGGCACTTTAGTCATTTTGACTAAATTTATAGTGCTCGGCACTTTTATACAATGCTCATGTGGGAAGCACGTGAGGTGCTGAGTCTTCTATTTTGGGCGCTCATGTGGGAAGCACGCGAGGCATAAAGTCTTCTCTTTTGGACGCTCATGTGGGAAGTACGTGAGGCGCTGAGAGTTCTATTTTGGGCACTCACGTGGGAAGCACGTGAGGTGCTGAGCATTCTGTTTTGTGGGGTGCTTACATGGAAATCACATGAAGCACTGAGTGTTCAGTTTTGTTGGGCGCTCACTTGTGTTTCACGTAAGGCGCCGAGCTCCTTTTGTTGGGCGCTCAAGTGGGAAGCACGTGAGACGCTGAGTTCTTTTGTTTTAGAGAGCGCTCACGTGTGTTTCACATGAGACACCGGGTTCCTTTAGAGATCTAACCTCTTTTTATAGAAGTTTAACTTTTGTTTCATGGCGTTTTGGCCATTAATGATCACCAAAATCTATGTTCTGAAGATCTGAGATCGATGTTATTTAAGAATTAAGTTTTTCTGGGTTTTTTTTAAATAAGAACTAAGTTCTTTATGTAGGGTTAAACCCTATTATTATTTTTGAAGGAATTAAATTCCTGGAATCTGTGTCTTTTCTTTCTTTTCTTTTTATCTAGTTCTTTTTCCTAGATTTTGAGCCTGAAGAATAGAATCTCTGGATGAAAATTAAATTCTCAACTTATAGGGAGATTTGTCTTACAGATCTCAGATCCAGAGAAAGAACTAAGTTCTTTTTACGAAGGGTTAAACCTTTATTTTTCCTTTTTATGCTAGGCAAAAGAGATATGTTTATCTCTGCTTTTCTTTATCTAAGTTTGAGAGAGCGAGAATCTTCATCTTCGAGGAGAATTAAATTCTTAGTTTTTTCTCTTTTAGAGAAGATTATGGGGTCAATTCTCTATATGAGACTTGAAGTCTCGGATCCTTTATATAGGAGAGACAAATTGTTAATTAGTTTGAGAAAATCTCTCATTTGAGAGATACCAATTGATTTAATTGGTCTCAAATATTATTTGGGAGATTTTATCCACCGTTGGATCTTTGATTTAGAGAATTTCTGTTTTATAGCATATATATTCTTGTTTTTAACAAGATTAAGGAAATATTTTCCTATAGATAGAATTTAATTCTATCAAACGGTTATTTTTATTCACCACTGGATTTTTAATCGAAAAGTTCTCTGTTTAATAGAGCTCATCTTTCTCTGTTTAGAAAGATATAGAGAAATATTTTCCCATATCAAAAAATAGCTTTCTCGTTTAGAAAGACCAGGGATATATTTTCCCCCCAATAGAATTTAATTTTATATTCGATAATTTTTAATCACCATTGGATCTTTTGAGCTGACGGTTCTCTATATAGAATTTAATTCTATAAAAAGCTAAAAAGTATGTTCTCACGTATTTAACACATGACCCCAGTACGGGTTTTAATCTGCTTATATTTAGTGCTCATATACTTTCTTATGAGCGTTTACGTGTTTAACATGTTGTAGGGTGTTTTCGTCACTCCATTGAGATGGGAATGCGCACGCTTCTCAGGCATGTACAGATTCCTCCTATCTAGGGTAGGCCGAGGTTTATTGATTGTGGGGATCCGAATCTCCGACAGTCGCGGACAAACCTACCGTTAATTACCCCTCGCTTTTGGAGCGAGGGAACCTCCGATTGACGGGTAAAACTAGTCATGCGAACTCAATGTGCAATGTGTGTTGTGTTTTGAAGGGGGTCTAAGACATATTGGGGGCCTTGCAGAGTTTGCGGGGTGCGGGGCAGCGCTCCGTTAGAAATTTTTTCTAACGGGGGACGTGTTTTGAGTGTGGAGCGTAAGGGAAAAGAGGGCTGAGAAGCGTCTTAAGGACACGTGAGTGGCGCGCGGGCGCTGGGTGCCCGCGGGCCACATGCCATGCGCGTGGGCGCCGAGCGCCAGTAGGTCACGTGCGCGGCGCGTGACTGCTGGAAACACCAGCAGAGAAAGGGGTTTAGCCCCTGGGCTAGGAGTTGAACTCCCGAGGGGCTTTAGAGTTGAACTCCTAAGCAGGAATTAGCTATAAATTTGGAGTTAAACTCCCAAAAGATTTGAATTTGGAGTTAAACTCCTATGTAATAAATTGGATGTGGATTTGGAGTTAAACTCCTAAAAGGCTTGGATTTGAAGTTAAACTCTTAAAAGGTCTTGATGTGGAGTTAAACTTCTTTGAGGATTTGGATCTTGGAGTTGAACTTCTCGAAGATCTTCGGAGATGATCAAAAGGGACTCATTTCTTCTCCTTGAAGCCTCGGATCCTCCCGATGTGGGAATTTGGAGGTGGGTCTTCTTCCTCTTCCTCTCCTTTGCTAGATCTTGGAGAAAAAGAGAGGTGAGATAAAAAATCTTCCTTTTAGGGATTTGATGGGAGATCTGAATTCTTTTTCAAGATTTTATGGTGAAAAACTATTTCTTTTTGGAAAAAGAAGATTTAAACTCTTGATTTAATTGGAAAAGAAAAGGAAAGGGAGAACTTGATAGAAAAAAGATAGAGGCACAAATCCTAGAATTTTTTAAGAGAAATGAAAAGTTGTTGATTTTTTCATCATGTTTATCTTTATAGGCTACACACTTTACATATAGCTCCTTGGGTTTTTCCAAATGGAACTTGTGCCACCCCATGCCTTATATGCTTATTTCTTTTTGCACATAAACCATGGGGTTTACAAAATTTTGGCTTTTTGCCCGTTTTTCATACATTTATTTCTAAAATAATTGCATTGAACTAATTTATTGCTTCATTCTCGGCATGGAGCCGGCCCCTTCCATGCTTGGTCTTGACTTGAGCTTGAGCCCATTTCGCCTGAGCTTTGGCCCGCTTGGTTAGGGGTTAACTGACTTTGACTTAGTCAACCGGGGTGTAATTTTTGACCCCAACAAAGTGTCCCCATCAATAAATGCACACCACATATATGGGTCGTGTGCATGAAATTGATAGATCTTCTTTCGCATGGAGGTTGACTTGATTTGGTTCCCGTTTTGACAACGTGGAGGTCGATGCTGCCCTTTTCGCGACGTGGACGGTCGGTGCTGCTCTTTTAGTGACGTGGATGGTCGGTGCTGCCCTTTTTGCAACGTGGACGGTTGGTGTTTCCATTTTAGCGACGTGGACGGTCGATGCTGCCATTTTTGCGACGTGGACGGTCGGAGCTGCCATTTTAGCGACGTGGATGGTCGGTGCTGCCATTTTAGCGACGTGGACGGTCGGTGCTGCCCTTTTTGCGACGTGGATGGTCGAGGCTTGATTTGACTTGCTCCGCTTCTTGCGATTTCGGGATTGAAGTTGACTTGCTCCGCTTTCTGCGGTGTCGGGATTTGATTTGACTTGCTCCGCTTTCTGCGGTGTCGGGATTTTATTCGACTTGCTCCGCTTTCTGCGGTGTCGGGATTTTATTCGATTTAATTTATTTTGGGAGTTCTCTACCCATCTAGCGGGACTTTTGAGCTTAGAAGCGCTGCCGGGAGGGACGTTGATTTGATCTATTTGATTTCTACCTTATTTGGCGTGACTTTTGAATTTGAAAAGAACTTGGAATTTGGATTTTGTTTAGCATCAGTATTGCTGCATTAGAATAATGCCAGGAACAACTCATCATTTGCCTCGGGAGGACATGGGATTTGGTTTTTGGGTCGGCATCAGCACCGCTAACACTGAAGCGTAGTGCCAGGAGAGACTCATCATTTGCCTTTGGGAAAACTTGGGGTTTGAGTTTTGGGTCGGCATCAGCACCGCTAACACTGAAGCGTAGTGCCAGGAGCAACTCATCATTTGCCGTTGGGAAAACTTAGGATTTGGGTTTTGGATCGGCATCAGCACCGCTAACAATGAAGCGTAGTGCCAGGAGCAACTCATCCTTTGCCGTTGCCCGTTGGGGAACGATGGTTTAGGAGATAGGTTTAGATCCCTATCACCTAAGGCTTTTCAATTTTATAAGCCGTAAGGGTCTCATAAAAGCATTTTCTCGCTACGAGTCGAGAGGATCTCGTAGGTGTATGTTCTTCTTAGGAATCGTGAGGATTACTAAGTATGTTGCTCCATTATGAGTCGTAAGGATCTCACGCGGGGATTTTCTCCTCATAAGCTCGAGAGGACTTTGCGAGTGTGTTTCATCTCTTTTCACGAGTTTGCGTCCTTTCGGGTTTTCACAAACTCATCGGTAGTCCTGCTGTTTTTACTCACGGAACCCTTCCGGGTTTTCATCCGTGCCCGTTTTGCTTGTGAACATACCTTTTTTTTGTTCGCCAGTAGGGCCTCAGATGTAGTCTTGCCAGTAAGACTTGGGGGAGATCGGGGTCATTTGCGCTCGTGGATTGTATACGGTTTTATAGGATGTATGATCCAGACCGTAGAGCCGGTGTGCTCAATTCGCCTACGACTTGGAGCATTCACGCGTAGTATTTTTTGAGATATCGGCCATTGATGGGTGGCATGGGCTTTTCTCCTTAGGCATTTATCAACTGGTAGGATCCTCCATTAAACACTTTCTTGATGACGTACGGTCCTTCCCCGTTTGGCTCGAATTTTCTTTTGGTATGTCAATTGGGGATGATCGGTCTTTTGAGGACCAACACCAATTCTCCTTTCTTAAAAGCACGGAGACGGGTCATCTTATCATAGGCCCGTGACATTCGGGCTCGGTACAGCTCCAGATTTTACTGTACTGCGAGCCTCTTTTCTTCGAGGGCGTCAAGCTCTTTGAGCCGAAGGAGGACGTTTTCCTCCCCAGTCAACTCGTGCTGGACGGCCATTATTATGCTTGAAACTTCAATTTCAAGGGAGAGGATTGCTTCCACTCCAAAGAGTAATGATTATAGAGTGGACTGAGTTGGAGTGCGTTGCGTGGTACGATATACCCACAATACCTCATGGAGCTTGAGATTCCAGTCTCTTTTGTTGGCTGAAGATTTTTTCGTCAGAGGTTGCATAGAGTTTTATTGAAGGTTTCGGCTAGTCCATTGGCTCTTGAATTATAGATGAAGGAATATCTCCAGTTTATCTTATGCTGAGTAGCGAACCTTGAGACTTTGAAGCTCTTGAAAGAAGGCCCGGTGTCAGATATGATTCTTCTCGATGTACCGAAGCGGTATAGAATATTATACCGGAAGAACATCAGAATATCTTCTGTCTTAACTTATTTTAGCGGGACAGCTTCAGCCCATTTGGAGAAGTAGTTAGTTGCGGACAATATGAACCGGTGGCCTTTAGATGACGGAGGATCAACCGGGCCAACTATACGATGCCCCAAACTTTGAAGGGCCATGACGCCACCGTAGGATCCAACGGATTTGGGTGCTTGTAATACCCAGCCCCTTTTATACCAAAATTTGTATTCTGTTACCTTAGAATTCTATTTACTCTTAATTATGAATTATTTATTTTATTTATAATTTTATTATAATTATTTTTCAAAACCCCATTGAACCCAAACCATAATATGTCCTATATTTTTCCTTACCCTCGGCCCATTCGCTTAAATTAAACTCAATCCTTCATTTCTCCCTTAACCCATTTATTAAATCTTTTCAGCAGCCCGACTCTTAAGCCCACACAGTTAAAGGAATTCTTTAATTCAGTCAATTTTTCCCTCAGCCCAGTTCTTCATCCCGGCTCCTTCTTCTTATTTATTTTGTTGTTTTTTTAAAAAATCCTTAAGCCCTAGCCCAGCATCCTCTTTCAGCACAAGGGAAAATCAAATAAAACTAAATCATTATTTAAATTCAACCCAACCCAAACTCAGCCTTTCCCTAGCCCAGCCCGCTCTCGGCCCGTTTCTTTTTCCATATAATTCCTATAATTTCCACACTAGCCCGGCCCATCTTCCTTCGACCCAGCCTGCGCCTCTATACCCGACCCGGTCCGCCCCTGTCTTCTCCCCCAACGGCTAATTTTTCCCGCGCGCTCAACCCACGATCCTCGCCGTCTTCGTCGCCAACGCTCGCGAGCGTTACTCCCCACGACGCGCACGTTTTCCTGCGACCCGCTCCCTCAACGATTACCCCTCTTTACTCCCATCGTCTTTCCCTCAATCCTCACTCTCGCAACCCCTCACGAAACCCACTGCAGCCGTCCCCTCACACCGAGCACCACCACCCTCGCCGTCGACGACGACGACGGCAGGTCTCTTCCCTTCCTCCTCCACCGACTGAGTCCCTCACCACTCACCGCATCGACCACCACCTTGCCAAACTCCACTACGCATCTCACCCACAGCACTGTACCCAAGCTCAGCCCCCAACCCTGATGACGGCGAGCCCCACTGCACCCTCACCTGCCTTTGTCGCCGACGTTCACCCCTAGTCGTCGACCGAGCACCTCCTTCCCTCTTCAGTTCCTCACCCGCTCCCTTCGCCGGAGCCCCGACCTCCGATCACTCCCCTATCCCTTCCTCTGTCCCACTCTCTTCTCTCTCTCTCACTCTCTGAAAATCTCCCTCTGTGTTTTCACTGTCCCCTGCATCTCATCTCTCTTTCTCTCTCTCTCTACAACCTCACCCTCTCTCCCTCGCTCCTCCCCTCTCCCTGCAATCTCCCTCTCTCTTTCTCACCCTCTGTTTCCCGTCTCTCTGCACTCTCTCTCTCTCTCTCTCTCTCTCTCTCTCTAAAGCTCTACCCCAAGCCGATGTCACCCCTGCACACCGTCGGAGCTCCTAGTTGTTGCCACCTGGATCGCCGCAGTTGAGATACCGAGCCCCAGCTCCTCTCCGCCTCCCCGTCGCAGTCGAGCTTGAG
Source organism: Agapanthus africanus (assembly GCA_030015575.1). Taxonomy (NCBI): domain Eukaryota; kingdom Viridiplantae; phylum Streptophyta; class Magnoliopsida; order Asparagales; family Amaryllidaceae; genus Agapanthus; species Agapanthus africanus. The sequence goes on along the minus strand of CM057339.1, from coordinate 81,625,131 downwards.
TCTAGTCGTCGCGAGCCGAAGCCGTGAAACCAAACCACGTCGTTCGTCGCGCGCTCGTGACGTTGCCGTTGTCGTACATCGCCCAAAGCGTTCCCAGGCAAGTTCTCTACTTGCTACATGCTACAGTATGATAATTACACATTATAATCTTGTATATCCTATGTTTTAATTTCTGCCAAATATTACGATGTAACTGTTCGATACATGTTCTCATAGAACAACATCATTTAATTTGACGGAACTAACTGGTATAAGTTGGCCCGTATGGTCGTGAATCTAATGTGTGAAATTCGTTGGAAAATATGACCGTTAACGACTAAAACGACTACCCCCAAGTTTGCCTGTAAAACTGGATATTTTCTGTACCTGAAAACCGTAAAAATCACCATAAATTATATACATACTAGAATGATGCATTCGAGGGCTCAAATCGAACCCAACTCGACGAACTTTAACCCTATACTAGTTTCCAGATGTTCCTGTACATAAACTGTGACAATATTTGGATCGGAGTGCGATTCTGGACTGCAGTCCAGAGCGACTTCAATTGTTGCTTACTGTTCCGTAATGAACACCACCCTGTTTTCTAAACTCTTAGGTTGTGGAACTCCGCTGTTTATTGTATGTGAACCTGCTAGATAGATAACACAAGTGGTTTCATTTTGTTTTGTTATCGTTTGTTATTTAATCTGTAATTTAATAGATCGGGACGCATAACAGTCCCAGCAGAATCAGAACTGACATATTGGTATTGAACAGCGTATATCTCCTAACGTACAGACGTGATTGAGACTCCGTCTATTGCGTTGAAAACCTTACTGAAAACCCTAGATTTCATTCACAGTAGCGTCGCTAAAATCTGATCCCAACTGGGATTAAAATGCGTTGCGAAACGGACTTCTGATTCTGAAACCGGATTTCCAGCCGCTAGCGCTTAAAATGAAATGGTTATACTTAATGATCCTGGAACCCGATTGGCTTGAAACTAAATTCGATGGATGGACAACTAAACATACTAATTATTACCTGTTCATCGTTTCGCTAAATTGTAACCGTATGATTTATGATAAATCGTGCAAGTGATAGAATACTATTTTATGACACCTTAATCATGCTTCATATACTGGTTACGTATCATATCATACCCATATCATTGCATTGATAACCTAGTGATATCGTGCATTTACCCAGTGTTAGATTTTAGTGATGATTGTGGCAAGTACGTCAGTGTTCGTGTATCCGTGAATAAGTGAAAGTGATACGTACTTGTACACAATTAGTGACCCTATTATTCTATTGCATTGTCGACGTCTGTGGGATGCATGTACGTGTGACTATAAGTGGTATGGGACACTTATGGAAGCGCTTGCACGGGTGTCACAGATAAGGCATCAGACACTGCCATTTATCTTAGGTATTAGTCGGGACATGCTTGATGGAGGTCCTGCCTCCAGTTCTCGCGCAGACATGTCACCGACCGATTGGTATTTAGGGTTATGGTTAGCGTTTGATGTAGACCACGGGGTGTGGGGTAGTTTGAGTGTGAGTTCAACAGAATCTCGGGAGTCCCATGCCGGCTTATATATTTAGGGAGATATATGGAGATTTACAGGGTATGTGATTATCACCGTGATATACATGTTGGGCCCGTGGTCCCTTGCCCTTGGGTTCTACCCTTGGGTGGAGGACACTCGCGAGTGGTTGACTCTCATACTTGAACTGACGATAGGCTTAGTGACTTATACAGTGAGACTTAGAGACTGATAGGGATACTGGCATTGAGATATCTTATTTACTGTGTTGACATACGTGGCATATCGTTCTACTGCTTTTACTGTTCCGCTGCATTGATTACTGCACATTCATATTCATGTTGTCATTGATTTACTGTTATACATATCTATTACCACTGTTAGAATTGTCACATAATTATATATATATTATATTGCTATTGTGTCGCTCTGACGACCTGAGTATGCATGCTCAGTGTGAGGAGAAGATTTAGCCTGGACCAGGACTAGACGTATATTACAGACATCTCGATTTGATATCCGGAGTTATATCTATATTTGTTCCCCCTCAGGTCAGTTCTTTACACTGTTTCTTTCAGTTACTGCATCTCTCATTACCTGCGCATTATTTACTGTTTACCCTGAAAAACTAGAAGCCGAAGTGTGACTACGGCAGGACATTTCCTTGACCGTAGGAGCATGGCTGGCCTTGTCTACCCCTCGTATTCCGTATTTTGGGAAGCGGGGCGTGACATGGTTTAGTTGGTATCAGAGCCAGGTTTTGCTTCGATTGGGATTGCAGTTTTCCGTGTATAACTTGACAATCTAAGACATCCTTCAGTCTAGATTGTAAACTTGATATCCTTGATCTATGTTCATATTGAGTGTTCTGCTATTCATTCGCTAGGGTTTCGGGTGACTTAGCAAGGTTACGTGGTTGCAATTGCACTACCGTACTCTGTTTAAGTGACTTAAAGTCATAACAGTTGATTCTCCACTTATAATAAATCCATCACCTCTGAAATTCTTGAATCCTTGTCCTATCCATATTATATTTTGATTCGTATAGCCTGTGACTTATATCATCCTAAAAAATTGTTGTTTCAGGATCATGCCTTCCAACGACTCTTCATCTATATCCGCTCCCCAGAATCAGACCATTGAGATCCTGAGTGTACTGCAAGGTCTAAAGGAAGCCCAGGAGCGAACAAACAACTTGTTGGCTGAAGGACTGAGAAGACAGGTGAATCAGGCACCAGCGACTGTCTCCAATCATAAAGGGATCCCCGTTAGACGAGAAAAAGAGAAGAAGATGAAACGCCAATTTGTTTCCCCGCGACAGAAGCAGCAGAAGACCCCATGTTGTGGGTATTGTAAGAGGCCAGGACATCTTCAGAAGGATTGTCGCCGCGCCCAAGGGAAATGTCTGATTTGCGGATCCAGCGAACATCTCATTAACGGTTGCCCAGAAAGGAAGGAGCTATAAAGAGGAGATTCGTCCACACTCTCCACTTCTGCTGAGCGATGATTTTTGCGTAGTTCGCACTTCGAGGATAAGGCGGACCCAACACGGGATTCAACTCGCGTTACGAGAATGCAGCGGTCTAGCAAGCAAAGAAGAATTTACATGTTTTCTAATTTCAGTAATAATGTAGTCATCCTCTTAAGAATATCACTTTCCGGTTGAAATCTTGTATCCGCTGAACTTTTGGTTGAATGCAATAAAACTTGAATCGTAATATATGTATCATTCTCTTGCTTTCTCTTTATCTAATTCTATTCATTATCACAGTATTTTAATCCTGATCTTTCAGTTCCTGCAACCGCATATTTTCCTATACTTCGTACCCTGAGCTTTTTCCTTGATGTATTCCACTGTCTAATCATGACTTTTTCAGACCATGGCCCACCCCGGAGCAGCGCCGCATCTAGATGAGGATGCACAGTCATGCGTTTCCTTAGACCACACGCTGATGAGTTCTGACGATGAGATCAACGGTCCCCAGGTCAATTTCGGAAACAACGATTCAGAGGATGAAGGAGCAGCCGCCCCAGAGTTTAACATGATAGCTGATTCCGACGAAGAAGAAGGAAACCCTGAAGAGAACCCGATAGAGGAAAACCTCGAGGAAGATCCGATAGTAGAAAACCCAGTGGAGGAAAATCCCATGGAAGATGACCCAGAAAGAGAGGATCACATGGAATTGGACATCGATGAAGAAGCTCCGTCCGAGGAAGAAGGACCAGAAGGTCAAGACCCTGCTGTGGAAGAACTCCCAATGGCGATACCTGCGAGGCGTTATGGAAATGGACGCCCCTACCTGAGTGCGCGAGCCTACCGCAACCTGCTGAATCTCCACAACCGCGACTGACGGGATTTCTTTTAGATGTTGTCTTCCTTGGCCAAATAAAATCTGTGTATAGTTTAGGGCCACATTTTGTTTTGATGATACTTTGTTTTAAATTTTTTTTTCTAGAATGGAATAAATTGCTGAGTTCGCTAATCTTTCGATCTGCTTAGTTCACTTGCTGTTTGATTATTTCTTCTATACAATTATTTTCTCTACTGAGATCTGTCCACCTCTACTCCTTACTTTGTCTTAACCCTCACTGAGATTAACTAGTACCACACCCGATCTTTTGAGGTCCACCCTCCATCCTTCGCCTGTGCCTCGTTTGTGATCCTTCTGGGAGGAGAAAATTTTAGAGAAACTTCCGAGTTAGCTAACCCATCAAAATTTTGATTCATGTGATGTACCAACCGCTGATCTCTCCATACTTTTTCCCTTGTAGTCCTTGCTGCTCACCCTTACCCCAATCTCTTTGACCACTAGCCTAAAACCGCCATACTCCGACCTTCTGAATGAGCCACACTTCCTTGCGATCATCACCCTAGCTAGCCCTATACCGCTTTGTGTTCTTCCTGTTACCCTAACTATACTTAGGGACACTGTTATTCAAAAATTTAGTTTTCAGTATTTTGTATTATTCAAAGAGTACGTGTTATTGATTATTCCGTTTTATATATTTTAAGTACACTATTATTATTCTCACTTTCAATAGTGCAACCTTATACCGCGCATATTTTGTCCCATGTTTCTTATTTTCACGATATGGGTTTTCTAAGTTATTTTTTTAAACTATTTGATCGATACAATATCTTAAAATGTTTTAAACTACCGACAAATCTTTCACTGCTTTATTGTCGTTACTTGTTTTTCGAGTAGTGTGCCTATGATTACAATGATAGATGGTTGAGCCTTATACTTATTTTACTGCTTGCTTTTGATAGACTTAGATGTGCACATATGTGGTTTCGACTTTTATCGAACACACTTTGATTATTATTGTTCGTTATTGATACCTATATTCTCGTATACTCGTAGTTGCTCTTATAGTTATTCTTGCCTTATTCCTATTTAGACCTACCTTTCCGTATGTTGTTCTTACTTATATATATATTTTCAAATTTCTTCGTCCACGTACTGCTAATAAATCTTTTGTGTTAGTATGAAATCTAATAGCTTTCGGTTATGTTTATACAACCTATCGGTTATTTTAAATTTCAAGGACGAAATTTTTGTAAGGGTGGTATGATGTAATACCCAGCCCCTTTTATACCAAAATTTGTATTCTGTTACCTTAGAATTCTATTTACTCTTAATTATGAATTATTTATTTTATTTATAATTTTATTATAATTATTTTTCAAAACCCCATTGAACCCAAACCATAATATGTCCTATATTTTTCCTTACCCTCGGCCCATTCGCTTAAATTAAACTCAATCCTTCATTTCTCCCTTAACCCATTTATTAAATCTTTTCAGCAGCCCGACTCTTAAGCCCACACAGTTAAAGGAATTCTTTAATTCAGTCAATTTTTCCCTCAGCCCAGTTCTTCATCCCAGCTCCCTCTTCTTATTTATTTTGTTGTTTTTTTAAAAAATCCTTAAGCCCTAGCCCAGCATCCTCTTTCAGCACAAGGGAAAATCAAATAAAACTAAATCATTGTTTAAATTCAACCCAACCCAAACTCAGCCTTTCCCTAGCCCAGCCCGCTCTCGGCCCGTTTCTTTTTCCATATAATTCCTTTAATTTCCAAACTAGCCCGGCCCATCTTCCTTCGACCCAGCCTGCGCCTCTATACCCGACCCGGTCCGCCCCTGTCTTCTCCCCCAACGGCTAATTTTTCCCGCGCGCTCAACCCACGATCCTCGCCGTCTTCGTCGCCAACGCTCGTGAGCGTTACTCCCCACGACGCGCATGTTTTCCTGCTACCCGCTCCCTCAACGATTACCCCTCTTTACTCCCATCGTCTTTCCCTCAATCCTCACTCTCGCAACGCCTCACGAAACCCACTGCAGCCTTCCCCTCACACCGAGCACCACCACCCTCGCCGTCGACGACGACGACGGCAGGTCTCTTCCCTTCCTCCTCTACCGACTGAGTCCCTCACCACTCACCGCATCGACCACCACCTTGCCAAACTCCACTACGCATCTCACCCACAGCACTGTACCCAAGCTCAGCCCCCAACCCCGACGACGGCGAGCCCCACTGCACCCTCACCTGCCTTTGTCGCCGACGTTCACCCCTAGTCGTCGACCGAGCACCTCCTTCCCTCTTCAGTTCCTCACCCGCTCCCCTCGCCGGAGCCCCGACCTCCGATCACTCCCCTCTCCCTTCCTCTGTCCCACTCTCTTCTCACTCTCTCACTCTCTGAAAATCTCCCTCTGTGTTTTCTCTGTCCCCTGCATCTCATCTCTCTTTCTCTCTCTCTCTCTCTCTACAACCTCACCCTCTCTCCCTCGCTCCTCCCCTCTCCCTGCAATCTCCCTCTCTCTTTCTCACCCTCTGTTTCCTGTCTCTCTGCACTCTCTCTCTCTCTCTCTCTCTAAAGCTCTACCCCAAGCCGATGTCACCCCTGCACACCGTCGGAGCTCCTAGTTGTTGCCACCTGGATCGCCGCAGTTGAGATACCGAGCCCCAGCTCCTCTCCGCCTCCCCGTCGCAGTCGAGCTTGAGTCTAGTCGTCGCGAGCCGAAGCCGTGAAACCAAACCACGTCGTTCGTCGCGCGCTCGTGACGTTGCCGCTGTCGTACATCGCCCAAAGCGTTCCCAGGCAAGTTCTCTACTTGCTACATGCTACAGTATGATAATTACACATTATAATCTTGTATATCCTATGTTTTAATTTCTGCCAAATATTACGATGTAACTGTTCGATACATGTTCTCATAGGACAACATCATTTAATTTGACGGAACTAATTGGTATAAGTTGGCCCGTATGGTCGTGAATCTAATGTGTGAAATTCGTTGGAAAATATGACCGTTAACGACTAAAACGACTACCCCCAAGTTTGCCTGTAAAACCGGATATTTTCTGTACCTGAAAACCGTAAAAATCACCATAAATTATATACATACTATAATGATGCGTTCGAGGGCTCAAATCGAAGCCAACTCGACGAACTTTAACCCTATACTAGTTTCCAGATGTTCCTGTACATAAACTGTGACAATATTTGGATCGGAGTGCGATTCTGGACTGCAGTCCAGAGCGACTTCAATTGTTGCTTACTGTTCCGTAATGAACACCACCCTGTTTTCTAAACTCTTAGGTTGTGGAACTCCACTGTTTATTGTAGGTGAACCTGCTAGATAGATAACACAAGTGGTTTCATTCTGTTTTGTTATCGTTTGTTATTTAATCTGTAATTTAATAGATCGGGACGCATAACAGTCCCAGCAGAATCAGAACTGACATATTGGTATTGAACAGCGTATATCTCCTAACGTATAGACGTGATTGAGACTCCGTCTATTGCGTTGAAAACCTTACTGAAAACCCTAGATTTCATTAAACAGTAGCGTCGATAAAATCTGATCCCAACTGGGATTAAAATGCGTTGCGAAAAGGACTTCTGATTCTGAAACCGGATTTCCAGCCGCGAGCGCTTAAAATGAAATGGTTATAATTAATGATCCTTGAACCCGATTGGCTTGAAACTAAATTCGATGGATGGACAAATGAACATACTAATTATTACCTGTTCATCGTTTCGCTAAATTGTAACCGTATGATTTATGATAAATCGTGCAAGTGATAGAATACTATTTTATGACACCTTAATCATGCTTCATATACTGGTTACGTATCATATCATACCCATATCATTGCATTGATAACCTAGTGATATCGTGCATTTACCCAGTGTTAGATTTTAGTGATGATTGTGGCAAGTACGTCAGTGTTCGTGTATCCGTGAATAAGTGAAAGTGATACGTACTTTTACACAATTAGTGACCCTATTATTCTATTGCATTGTCGACGTCTGTGGGATGCGTGTACGTGTGACTATAAGTGGTATGGGACACTTATGGAAGCGCTTGCACGGGTGTCACAGATAAGGCATCAGACACTGCCATTTATCTTAGGTATTAGTCGGGACGTGCTTGATGGAGGTCCTGCCTCCAGTTCTCGCACAGACATGTCACCGACCGATTTGTATTTAGGGTTATGGTTAGCGTTTGATGTAGACCACGGGGTGTGGGGTAGTTTGAGTGTGAGTTCAACAGAATCTCGGGAGTCCCATGCCGGCTTATATATTTAGGGAGATATATGGAGATTTACAGGGTATGTGATTATCACCGTGATATACATGTTGGGCCCGTGGTCCCTTGCCCTTGGGTTCTACCCTTGGGTGGAGGACATTCGTGAGTGGTTGACTCTCATACTTGAACTGACGATAGGCTTAGTGACTTGTACAGTGAGACTTAGAGACTGATAGGGATACTGGAATTGAGATATCTTATTTACTGTGTTGACATACGTGGCATATCGTTCTACTGCTTTTACTGTTCCGCTGCATTGATTACTGCATATTCATATTCATGTTGTCATTGATTTACTGTTATACATATCTATTACCACTGTTAGAATTGTCACATGATTTTATATATATTATATTGCTATTGTGTCGCTCTGACGACCTGAGTATGCATGCTCAGTGTGAGGAGAAGATTTAGCCTGGACCAGGGCTAAACGTATATTACAGACATCTCGATTTGATATCCGGAGTTATATCTATATTTGTTCCCCCTCAGGTCAGTTCTTTACATTGTTTCTTTCAGTTACTGCATCGCTCATTACCTGCGCATTATTTACTGTTTACCCTGGAAAACTAGAAGCCGAAGTGTGACTACGGCAGGACATTTCGTTGACCGTAGGAGCATGGCTGGCCTTGTCTACCCCTCGTATTCCGTATTTTGGGAAGCGGGGCGTGACAGTGCTTATGAATGAAGTCACTGTGAATTTGGCAGAGGTGACATTTCTTCGCATGCTCTTTTCAATCCCTTATCATGGTAGGCCAGTAATACCCAAGCCGTTTGATTTGCCGCATTTTGGGTCCAGATTGGTGAGCTCCGTAGACGCCTGATTGAATTCTAATTCCGGTGTGTAGTTAGAAAATTTATATAGAAATCACAACCAAAAATTATTTGACCGCAATCAATAACGCTGTCGATTGTAGCGCGTTAGTAAGTGCGGATCGTCCACAGGGAAAGTGTAATCGTTCGTGTTTCGAATTAGATGAGTCGAAAATTTAAAGAAAAGAAAAGAAAGAACAATTCATGATTTGTAAAATGAAGTTCAAGAATTAGAAAAATCTAGATCTAATAACAAGAAAACATTAAAATCAAGAATTGAGATGTGAGAAGTGATGATTTCCAATCCAAATATCAAGAATCGAAGTGAGGCTCATAGGAATCGATCGGATCTATAGATGTGATGAAATCTATTGATTACGTATTCTTATCCATCGATGAATTGATACTAGATCGATGATGATCAACGAGAATTAGGGATTTCTTGTGAAACTAGGGTTTCATCATCTATCCCTTGTTCCTTCGTCGATATCATTCACATTCTAGCCTCTAGTAAATTCAAGAATCGATCGTGGATCCCTAATTCCGAGCGATCACAATCAAGAAAGTATCGCAACGAAACTAGGTCGTCGATTCTTTAATTTGCTAAGGTTTACAAAACTCGTAGGACTTAAGAATCGTTTTAAGATTTGTTACATCATCATTCTATTGATCGTCTCGACTCCTTTATGAGCGGAGTTTTACTCAAATATCACAACAAGAACCACAATCACAAATTGAGATCGAACCATGATGCAAGAATTTAAAGAAAGCAAGATTAAAGAATTTCACCTTTTATTTATCAACAATTCCGTTACAATTCGCTCAAGATCTACAATGAGGAATGAACTCGATCGTCGATTTGGCTTCGCTCGTCTCCTTGAGTCGCGGATCGGCTTGGATCACTTGCTCGGTTGAAGATCGGCTCCGCTCCTAAAAGGTTGAAGGCTTCTCGTTTGATTTGGTACTCGAGATCTTGAATTTGGCTTTGGAATTTAGATTAGGGTTAGGGTTTGAGGCACAAGTTGTGTCACTCAACTTGTGGGTGGAAGAGATGATAGAATCAATGAACAACCTTTTCATGTGAAGCCTAGGGTCCCTTTTATAGCCTTAAGAATGATTAGCTTCCTTAAGAAGCTAGGATTAGGTTAGCTTCTCTCATAAGCTTGGTCTAGGTTAGCTTCTCTCATAAGCTTGGTAGTTAGGAGGAAGGTTCTAGAATTAGTTAGTTAGGGTTAGCTTCCTTCATAAGCTTGGAGGTTAGGAAGAAGTTTCTAGGCTCTAAGATAGTTAAGGGAGAAGCTTTCTTTGGAAGCTTGGCGTGTTTAGCTTTGATCAAGGGCTTTTGCTGATCTGGCAGAAAGTTCTGGAGTGTTCTGGAAATTGCAGTGGCTTTCTGAGGTGTAGGAACTGAGTGGAGAATAATGGAGCAAAGAATTTCTGGTGACGTGGCATACCCACCGCGGATCCGCGGCACGTGCCTGCTCCGGCCGCGGATCCGCGGTCACGTGACAGCTTCAGTGTGTGGATTTCAGTGTTATGCTTCCTCTTGACTTCAGGTATATTTTCTGATATGTTGATTCCCAAAATTCCTTCTAGATCATTGCCAGATCAGATCTTTTGAGTTGGCGTATTTTTTTATCAGCAATTTGACAATTTTGGCTCGGTTCCTGAAATTTCCTGCACAGACTTCGAAACAAGTGTTGCGCTACACAAGAATGATGCGATGCCATGATAAACACTCAATTTCCCTTAAAATGCCGGTTTTAGTATACAACACAGGTAACCTGGTATTTTACAGCTGTTTTGCTAATATGTATAATATGCAAACCGAACACTACCAGATGAGTGCAAATGATAGGGAAATTGACGTGTTAAAAATACATTATTTTCGACCGATCAAATTCCCCCAAACTTATTTTCGATCGTCTCGAGCGAACTGTTTTATTAAAAAGAGAAGGAGAAAATAAAGAAAAAGAAAAACTAACTAGCACACTTTCGTCGGCAACACGATTGCACTGAGCACGTGCAACAAGCCTTTAAACCTCTAGGTGTCCCTGGTAGGAGGAGTGTTGTCTCCTGAGGGTTTTCAGCGGATTGCACCCACAAAATCCAATAATAAAAGGAAGATCGTGAATATTACATTTAAAGATAAGAATTGTAAAAGAAAGACTTTGAAAATTAGGGTTTCCAACTAAGCTAGCTTTTCGGTTGTCATGAGCCCTATCTTAATAGTCATGAAAAGATGTCGGAAATCACATCATCCCTCAATAAAACATCGTCTTTATTCTTCATTCCAATCTTTCTTCCAAACATCAATCGTATAACCCTACGTGTGTGTAATAGACATCCCTACACCCGGACAATTCAATTCAAGCTATCATACTCTTGTCCATCTGCCTCAGTACTTTTTAATTAATGAATATTCAGATGAAGTTGCTCACACACTTTCATGCGACCGTTAATACTTCTTGAGGTACTAACCAACCGATTACTCATGTGCTTGCTTATTTGGTGTTTTTCCTCGTCTTGCACCACCTAAGGCTTAGCAGTGACTCCCAGACCAGTTGGCCTTAGGGCACTAGGTGACGAGGCACCCTCGCTATATTTTTTTATTGCTGTCTTGGCGATAACAAAACCAGTGTCCATTTTTCTCACCACTTTATATTTTATTCATTTTTTTTATTTCCTTCATACATCGGCTTTTAGACAAGAGCATTTCAAGGTATCCTCTGCTATCCCGAGCTTCAAGATGTGTGTAAGTGCGAATAGTACGGCATCAACGTTCAAAATGTTTGGCTTCCAGAATAGGAACTATTTTTCAGACTTATTTTTATCCTCAGATTAGTGACTTCCTTCATCTTACTAACCCTTGGGACAACGGCTCATAACTACTTATTACTAGTTCATATAAGAAAACTTCTAATTTTCTTGGTTTTCTTAAATTTTTCCAATCTCATGGATGTAATTTTTCACTATCTAATCTTTTATTATCTTATTTATGTACAAAAAATATTTTTATTTTATTATTTTTTTTTGAAATTTTTTAAATTTTTATAGGTTTTCAAAAATGTTTTGTGCTTATGTAAAGTGATATGCAAATGATGCGAAAATAAGCACAAATCTCCCCCAAACTTGTTTTCAACAGTGTCCTCACTGTTGCCATCTGCCAAATCTCGAAAAACCTGTAAGCTTGGGAGGAAATTTATTAATGGGGGCAAAATATTTAAGTGAAAATCTTCCCCCAAACTTATTCTTGGCTCATCATTTTTTTGTGTAAAAAGTTTCTTTTCAAGAGCCAGAAAATATACCCCCCCAAACTTGTGTTAAGCCATGTTAATCTTTGAAAATCACATGAGGGGGTCAAAAATCATAGGTCGATGCCAAGCTTTGCAAAGACCGAAAGTTAACACCAACCATTCAAAAATTTTATCGATGCAGTGCTCTGGTTGGTGGAAGAAGAAGTGGGGAAAAGGTAAGTGGTGGAATAGAATGTGTGTGCGTCTCATTTTGGAGAGACGATGCAGTGAATGTGATGGATTGCTCGCATCCATTTTACAGTCCAAAAGAAGGGGTGGAGGTTCAATTTCATTGCTTTGATGTTGATTCATCTCAACACCCGTGTCATTCAAAAATGCGAGTTCATCAGCGAAAATTTCCTCAAAAGTTCCATCAATACCCCGAAGAATAATGTCATCACAAAGCGCGGGGTGATCTTCAGACTCTAAAAACGGTTCATAATCAGTGTTAGTTGTTGACCCGGACATCTCGGTGAAAGAGTCCGTATGTGTATGATACATAGTTGGGTCAAACAATAACATATGAAAAGAGTCAAGATCAGTATCATGAGGATCGTCAAATTCGCTGCTGTCGACATCCATTAAGTCGACAGAACAAACCTGAGCAGTAGGTTCGGAGGGTACACTTCCCAACTTGTAAATGTTCAGCTCAATTGACCTATTCCCGAAAGATAGGGTCATAGAGCCATTAAGACAGTTGATGATAGCGTTGGAAGTGGCCAAAAAGGGGCGACCTAAAATCACCGGAATTTGATTCCGTGGGTTCGCTACAGGCTGTGTATCAAGTACAATAAAGTCCACAGGGAATACAAATTCCCCGATTTTTATTAACACATCCTCCAGTTCACCCTTATGTTTGGTGATTGATCGGTCAGCCATTTGGAGAGTTATGCTCGAGGGCTTTAACACTCCGATACCTAGTTGCTCATAAACCGAGTATGGAAGCAAGTTAACACTAGCGCCAATGTCTAGTAGAGCACGGTTAATGTGTTTTTCCTCAATAGAAATAGAAATAGTAGGACAGCCAGGGTCCTTACGTTTCCGTGGTAATTGTTGGGGGAAAGCCGTGTCTACAGTCTTTGCCATGAATATCTTCTTGGGCACTTGAGTCTTCCTCATCCTAGTGCACAAGTTCTCAATAGTTTTCGCATAGGACGGAACTTGTTGGATAGCATCTAGGAGAGAGATGTTGATATTAACTTGCTTAAACATGTCCATAATCTTCTCCATATGTGGACTCGATTTGTTAGCCCTTAACCAATTGGGATACGGTGCTTTAGCAATAAGCGCTGGGTCCATCATAGAAGAAGGAAGTGTGTTTGGAACCGATCCCGGAATAGAAGTGGGGATCGTCGGTGGTAGACTAGAAGAGGTTTGCTGAGGTGGCGAGCCTTGTGGGAAACGGAGAATAGGCTCGGAAGAAGGTGGTGGGGTAGAAGAACAAGGATCAGAAGTAGAAGTGTGTGTGTGAGGAAAGGTCTCAGCCGGGGTGTTATTGATAGAATTTTCAGTGTCATCAATCCCTTCCCCATCGTGATTGTCAAGCACTCTTCCAGATCTCAACGTGGTGATGGCATTTACATTGTAATGCCCAGGATTCGGTAGAGGTTGAGCTGGAAGTTTCCCTTTCTCTCTTGCACTCATTTCGGCTTTTAATCTTGCAATTTCTTCTTCCATCGATTTAATAGTCTCACTTTGGGACGCAGAGTTTTTCTCAATTTTATCGACGGAAGACTTCATCTCAGCCGAAACTTGCATGATATTTGTTAGGACCAAATTCATGTATTGTGCAAATGAAGAGGATTCATCAGTTCCGGTCAACTGTAAAGGACTAGACGGTGCAGGTGTGTTGACCGGATTTTGGAAGTTTTATGCTTGGAAGGGGTGCTGACTCAATTGTGGTGGTTGCTGTTGTGGTGGAAGGACCCTTTGGAAATTGTTTTGGGTTGGAACCGTGTTTTGAGATTGTGATTGGTTCCAAGCAAAATTAGGGTGATTCCTCCAACCCTGATTATATGTGGAAGAAAATGGATCGTTTCTAGGTCTTTGTTGGAAAGCAGCATTGGTATGCTCGTGACCTTGAAACGGAGAATTTATTGGACATTCTTCCGTGAGATGTGATGGATCAGAACAGCATCCACATACAGTTTTGGAGAGTGACATTTGATTTAGGGCGGCAGCTAAAAATTTGTTTTCCATAGTCTCGAGTTTCTTGTGTATAGCTGAAATTTCAGCTTTAACTCCTATGGAAACATCCGATTGGTTATTGCCACCCCTAGACGATTGATTCACACCCTCCCACTGTAAAGATTTTTCAGCGAAATCTTCTAGAAATTTCCAGGCTTCCCCATCATCTTTGGTCATGAAATTGCCTTGACACATGGATTCAAGGGTCTGTCTTGTGTTAGGATTAATGCCCTCATATATGATTCTGTACAGTTCCCATCTAGGGATTCCGTGATGTGGACATTGGACTAACAGATCCTTGAAGCGTTCAAGACATTTTAAAAATGGTTTATTTAGAAGCTGGGTGAATTGATTTATTTCGCTACGGACTCGAGCTGTCTTATGATGTGGGTAGAATTTCTTAAGGAATGCTTTGACGAATTCTTCCCAGTTTGAAATGGAATGTGCGGTAGTGTTGTAGAGCCACTTCTCGGCTATATCGCACAAGATAAATAGGAGAAGACGAAGACGCATAGCATCCACAGAAAGCTGTGAAGTACTCATCATTGCTCATACATTTTCAAATTTGGTAATAAAGACATATGCGTCTTCAGACTCGAGACCGTGATATTTTGGTAGAAGGTTGATGTATTGGGGTTTAATTTCAAAATTTTCCCCGTTGGCTGGTGGAATGGAGAAACAAGTCGAAAGAGGACCTCGTGTAGGATAACACCTCTCTTGGAGAGAGATGCGAGGTGGATTCTGCGCACCAACGGACGGCGGCAGAGTAGTGGTAAAGAAGTTCGATGGAGAATCGTCCATCGAAGTGGGTGTGGTGGTGGGTAAAGAAAAGGTAAATGTAGAAATACCGACTTTTGGGTCGATAGAAGGAACGCGGACTAAACGGGCACTAGAATCCCGTGTCCAGCCTATCTTGCACTAAAAGGGTTGGCACAAGTGGCAGCGTGAAAATATAATTAGGGGAAATGAACGAATGTGGTGTTTGTTTTGAAAAATATACGGATTTTTGAATAAAATGATGCGATCACAACAAATGCAACAAGCAACCCTAAGTCTAGTGGTCACCTAGGTCAAAGCTCTAGACCGCTCCTAACTGCCAAAAGACAAGTCGCAGGATCAATCCTCCACTGCCTCTTTGTCTCCACTGTGGCCAGGTAAGTGCCAGGTAAGTGGGAAGGTACTCTACTACGTAAGTAGTGGGCCTAATTAATAACCACTAGTCTTAGACACACTTGCCTTAGACACCACAAAAGAAACGCGGATAAGCAATGAATTACCCACGGCCTTCTTCTGTCCTAAGTGAGCGCGACGGTCCTTAGAGTCATCTCTAGATCTTTTTAGTTAATGAGGGTAAATACGGATGCAAGTTTGTGATTTTTGGGGCTTAGGAAGGGTAATGAACTCCCCACCTAATCTGAATTTGGCCGTGCCCCTTAATTTCCGTATTAATATGCAAACAACCAAAAATCAAAAACACGCATAATTTTTTTATTGCTTTTTGCGGCGCTGCGAATTTTTGCAAAGAAACCTGCAGCAAATTGTTAATTGGAGCAGATAGAGGAGGAGATAAGAAAGTGTAGATTATACCTAAAAATTTTGGTGCAGAGATGAGGTAAATGCGCCGCAGAATCGCGGTGTTAGTCGCCTATTGCCGCGGATGCGCGGTTCAATATGTAGATCGCTGCACAAATTTTTCAGTAGCTGTTCCTGTTCACCTCCTGAGTCCTCTGGAATACTCCAAAAAATTTTCCAATTGCACGGTAGATTCCAGATTTCCTCGCAACAAATCACAACAACACGTTTAGAGTTTGCGCGAATTTTGATCTCAAAATTATAATGGAATAAACTTTTCAACTCAAATTTCAAAAAACGAATGAATTAGCGCACTATCCCCGGCAACGGCGCCATTTGATTGAATTCTAATTCCGGTGTGTAGTTGGAAAATTTGTATAGAAATCACAACCAAAAATTATTTGACCGCAATCAATAACGGTGTCGATTGTAGCGCGTTAGTAAGTGCGGATCGTCCACAGGAAAAGTGTAATCGTTCGTGTTTCGAATTAGATGAGTCGAAAATTTAAAGAAAAGAAAAGAAAGAACAATTCGTGATTTGTAAAATGAAGTTCAAGAATTAGAAAAATCTAGATCTAATAACAAGAAAACATTAAAATCAAGAATTGAGATGTGAGAAGTGATGATTTCCAATCCAAATATCAAGAATTGAAGTGAGGCTCATAGGAATCGATCGGATCTATAGATGTGATGAAATCTATTGATTATGTATTCTTATCCATCGATGAATTGATACTAGATCGATGATGATCAACGAGAATTAGGGATTTCTTATGAAACTAGGGTTTCATCATCTATCCCTTGTTCCTTTGTCGATATCATTCACATTCTAGCCTCTAGTAAATTTAAGAATCGATCGTGGATCCCTAATTCCGAGGGATCACAATCAAGAAAGCATCGCAACGAAACTAGGTCGTCGATTCTTTAATTTGCTAAGGTTTACAAAACTCGTAGGACTTAAGAATCGTTTTAAGATTTGTTACATCATCATTCTATTGATCGTCTCGACTCCTTTACGAGCGGAGTTTTACTCAAACATCACAACAAGAACCACAATCACAAATTGAGATCGAATCATGATGCAAGAATTTAAAGAAAGCAAGAATAAAGAATTTCACCTTTTATTTATCAACAATTCCGTTACAATTCGCTCAAGATCTACAATGAGGAATGAACTCGATCGTCGATTTGGCTTCGCTCGACTCCTTGAGTCACGGATCGGCTTGGATCACTTGCTCGGTTGAAGATCGGCTCCACTCCTAAAAGGTTGAAGGCTTCTCGCTTGATTTGGTACTCGGGATCTTGAATTTGGCTTTGGAATTTGGATTAGGGTTAGGGTTTGAGGCACAAGTTGTGTCACTCAACTTGTGGGTGGAAGAGATGATAGAATCAATGAACAACCTTTTCATGTGAAGCCCAGGGTCCCTTTTATAGCCTTAAGAATGATTAGCTTCCTTAAGAAGCTAGGATTAGGTTAGCTTCTCTCATAAGCTTGGTAGTTAGGAGGAAGGTTCTATAATTAGTTAGTTAGGGTTAGCTTCCTTCATAAGATTAGAGGTTAGGGAGAAGCTTCTAGGCTCTAAGGTAGTTAAGGGAGAAGCTTGCTTTGGAAGCTTGGAGTGTTTAGCTTTGATCAAGGGCTTTTGTTGATCTGGTAGAAAGTTCTGGAGTGTTCTGGAAATTGCAGTGGCTTTCTGAGGTGTAGGAACTGAGTGGAGAATAATGGAGCAAAGAATTTCTGGTGACGTGGCATACCCACCGCGGATCCGCGGTCACGTGACAGCTTCAGTGTGTGGATTTCAGTGTTATGCTTCCTCTTGACTTCAGGTATATTTTCTGATATGTTGATTCCTAAAATTCCTTCTAGATCATTGCCAGATCTCAGATCTTTTGAGTTGGCGTATTTTTTTATCAGCAATTTGACAATTTTGGCTCGGTTCCTGAAATTTCCTGCACAGACTTCGAAACAAGTGTTGCGCTACACAAGAATGATGCGATGCCATGATAAACACTCAATTTCCCTTAAAATGCCGGTTTTAGTATACAACACAGGTAATCTGGTATTTTACAGCTGTTTTGCTAATATGTGTAATATGCAAACCGAACACTACTAGATGAGTGCAAATGATAGGGAAATTGACGTGTTAAAAATACATTATTTTCGACTGATCAACGCCTAAGTGAACTTCTTTCATGACTTTTTGGACTTCGGGCGATAACAGACACCTGAGCCAGACTTGGTCATATGATCTGTGGTATAGCGTATTATTTATAAACACGTATCGAAGAGCTCTCTTCTTCAGCTGAATCCTCACAGATTTTCTTTGGGCAGTTTGTCGTATTGGAGGTACTCTATGAAAGGTTCTCTCCAATCGGGCTCGTCTTGAATGATCAGAGCTTCTTCGGCAGGATTGTTCTCTTGTTCTACGCTTCCTTTTTCACGCAAAGAGACTGGATGTAGAATTTGTCGGTTTGTGACTGTTATCAGAATCTCATCCATATCAGGATCAGCCAGCTCCTTGGCTAAGCGAGCGAGTACGTTAGCTTTTCCATTCAACGCCGTAGAAACTCTCATCAGTTCAATGTGGGTGAACTGTTTCATGAGCTCCACCACCCGGCTTCTATACCGAGCTAACTCGGGTTTGTATATCTTATAGTCGCCGCTTACTTGGTTGACGACAAGCTGGGAATCACCATAGACCCGTAGCTGAAGGATTTCCATTTCTTTGGCGAGCTCCAGATGAGCTATTAGAGTTTCGTACTCAGCCTCGTTGTTTGTGCGAGTCTCGATGAGAGCAAAAGAATGTCGTAAGGTTTCCATCGATGGCGTGATGAACACCAATCTTATCCCTGCATTTATCTGTGGGATGCTTGATTTGCTGGAGCTCCTTATTGATGAAGCTCCATTAAAGTAGAGCTCCTAGCATGGTTCGTTATCTTCGAGATGCAGCACATGTTCATCGGGCAACACGCAATTGAGTGGCGACCCTTCTGGTATGGGATGAGCAGCGAGAAATTCGGCAAGAGCTTGCCCTCTTACTGCTTTCTGAGGAGTATAGACTATGTCGAACTTAAGCAGTATGACGGCCCATCTTGCCATTATACCGGTTAGGCTTGCCTTGGTCATTGAGTATTTAAGCGGGTTGACCTTGGAGATCAGCATGACCCGCTGAGCGAGCAGATAGTGCTTCAGCTTCTTCATAGCGAATATGAGGGTCATGCATTACTTTTCGATCGGGGAATAGTTATGTTCCACCCCGACTAAAGTTAGACTAAGATAGTAGAGGGCATTTTCTTTTTCCTCCCCGTTATTCTGGGCGAGGAGCGCGTCGAGCGATTCATCTAGCAATGTAGCATAGAGGATCATCGGTTTATTTAGGATGGGAGCAGCAAGTACTGGAGGGCGCAGTAGGTACTGTTTGATGTTTTCGAATGCATCATGACATTCGTATGTAAGCGAGCTTGCTTTGAAAGGATCTTAGCTGCGTTAGATTCTTTAGAGGAGGCATCTCCATGATGGCCTTTATCTTTGATGGGTCAACTTCGATCCCCCGATGTCGGACTATGAAACCCAAGAATTTTCCCGACGACACGCCAAAAGTGCACTTCTGAGGATTCATCTTTAAATTGCATTCCCTCAGTTTGGTGAAAATGGTTCTGAGGTCTTGGATGTGATCGGCTTTGACTTTAGTCTTGACAACCAAATCATCAACATAACATTCGATGACTTTATGGATTAAGTCGTCAAAGATCTTGGTCATTGCCTTTTGATATATGGCACCTATGTTCTTCAGTCTGAATGGCATCACCTTGTAGCAGTATATTCCGATCGGGGTTCGAAATGCTGTGTGTTTCTCATCCTCGGGCGACATCTTGATCTGATTATATCCAAACGAGCTATCCATAAAGGTGAACAGCTCGTAATTTGAGGTGTCTTCGACCATCATTTCCATGACCGGTAGCGAGAAGTCATCTTTAGGGCATGCCTTATTGAGGTCCTTGAAATCGACGCAAACTCGGATCTGTCCATTTTTCTTCTTTACTGGGACGATGCATGCGATATAGTCTGCATATTTCTCTTCTCCGATGAAACTAGCATCGATAAGTTTCTTAGTTTCCTCAATGACCTTTTCTTCTAGCTCTCTTCTCATTCTTCGAGGGGCTTGTTTAACTGGTTTGACATCAGGAGATATAGATAGCTTATGCACGGCCACTTCAGGAGAGAGGCCAGGCATTTCTTTGTAAGTCCACGCGAAACAGTCGGCGAATGATTAGTCTAAAATATTGCACATGTATGAACATTTTTCTTATTATTGTTAAGTACTAAAATGTGTTTATTGTAAATATACAACATATGAGAGTTTATTTGTAAAAAGTTTATTATCATATGTGTCACGCCCCGCTTCTCAGTATATGGGCAGAGGACGCGACGAGGCCGCTACGTATTTACTCTGAAGTAAACACGCTAAGCGTATCTAAGCAATATAAGTAAAATGCACAAGAGACAAAGACAATAGATATAAATGAACAGCAACTTTATTTATTAACATTCTTTTTACAATACATCTGAAAATTAAATACATGGAATGAAAAGCAATGCCTAAACAGTGGCATAACAGAAATGCAAAGTATTGAAATGAAATGTACAAGTATCTAGAGCTCCGGGTCATAGGCTAGCTGATCCAAGTCCTCGCTGGTGGGCTCGATCTCCTGAAGGTCCGAATCACCTGACAACATTCCAAAGAAGAAAGAGAGGGAATGTCGTTAGCGAACAATCGCTCGATAAGTCCTAAAGATAAGGGAGGAGTAGAATAGACAGAGAGTGAGAGAGTGTAAATTTTAAAGTTGTATTATATTGTTATAATGTTGTATTTAGTGTTAGCGCTGTTGTTTATACCTTGGTACAGAAGAGGCCAGCGTATACGAGAGGAGTCTCGTTAGACCAGAGACTAACGATGAACGGAATACAAGGAATCGTTTATGTCACGGTACAACAGCAATTGAATTCAGGTTAGGTGTCTTAATGGTTGCAGTCTCGTGCCACTTCTAACACCTTCCGTACCAATCTACCCCTTAAACCCCACGATGTCTTGATTGTCTTGTTTGTATTGTATATTGTATTGTCTTGTATTATAGATTTTATAGATGGATGGCTTGCCAAAACCATGATATCAATAAATGTATGTAACTGGAGAATCATGTAGATGGATGTATATCCATGGTTCGGTTCAGTCAAGTTGTATAGATTGATAAATTGAACTGATTGAATATATGAATTCATATTGAATCGTTATATATATATATATATATATACATATATATATACATACTTGAATCTCATTCAAGTCAGATTGATTATATTGAGACTTAGTCTGAGTCAGACAATTAGAAAAGAAATTGAATCCTGAATTAGGTTTTGATGTTTTCGATAACCGCTGCACATGGACGACAGGATTTGTGTCTTTTTCAAATATGATTACCGTGTTGATAACACCGTTTGTTAAGTTGTCTACCTTAAATAGGCAAGCACCCATATCTCCGGCTCCCTGAGGCTCAAGAGACTAGTCCCGCTTAAACCTATGTTTACTAGGGCCCTTAGGGTAATTTATAGACCTTGAGGGATTTTTATGTAAAAATAATTTTGTATAATTTTCAAAATACATCTCAAGTATTTTATTATCATCTTTAAAGTTTTCATTGATGTATATTTTATCATTGTGAAATTTCTAGTGAATAAAACCTATTTTTCATAATATATGGTATTTATTTGTAATATTGGAATTGTATGGTATTTTCTTGCAAATGAGATGTTTTTCTTGAATTTTGGAAATGTGGAATATCATAAATACTAAAAATAGATATTTTGACATTAATTACACATATATTTATTTATAAAAATATAAGTATTATTTATAATAGAAATCACATTTTTTAAAGAAATTTGTATTTTTAAATCTTTCGAGACCGAATGCTCCTTGCGGAGGTCTGCATCTCGCACTACTAAACCCGAGAATATGCGATAATCCGCACCATCTCGAATGGGTTCCCCAAATGGGTTGTAGCGGCGCATTGCAAAGATTTGTTAAAAAATACATATCTTGTAAAAAAAGGTTTTTTTTATAAGTTTGAGGTAGTTTTGTGTAAAATCGTATTTTCCCAAAACTATGTCTCCAAAGATCATCGTTCTATATTACATATGAGTGTTGTGAGGAGGTAGGTCATTACCTCGTGAACTATCTAAAGGTATAGCAAGGGGTAATGATATTTTTTTGTCGAAACTAAACTATAAGGTATTTTTCTGAAAAAATACGATAAAAGTTACAATATGAATTCTGTTGCTATGAAACTTTCAATATGTTTTGTTACTGTTTAATGGTCATGATGTGCAAGTTTGGTATTGTTGTATTTAAGAAAATTGGAACTTTTTAAAGAAAACCGAATTGGAAGTCGGATTAACTCCACTTCCGTCGGGTTTTAGAAATACGAGTTTTAAGATTAGAAAAGAGAAGAGAGAGAAGAGACTTACAGGATTTTAGATTAGAGAAGAGGAAGAGGGAGTGGTAGGAGGTGCCGGTGCGTCGTTTCGTCACCGGGAGCTCCTAGGGTCGTCGTTGGAAGTTCGTCGAAGTATCGCCCTTCGCTAACTCCACTTGTATACAAAAGTTCTAGAGATTTTTCTTGAGAGTTTGGGCAGAGATTGTGAGTGAGGTGTGTGTGAGATGGAGTGGTATTTATAGGAAAAGATTAGGGTTAGGGTTTGATAGAAAATGCATTAAAAATTATGCATTAAAATAGTTTTAATTGTATTTTAATTCCTCTGGAATAATGCAGGGATTTTAAATAAAACAGGGGTTATGGGGAGGCAAAGAGGCACAGAAGTCAAGAAGGCAAGAATCGGATTTGGGCCGAGTCAGCCGGCGCCGCCGGCCGATTCACACTCCTCGCCGGCCGAGTCGGGCCGAGTCTGGGTCCGTCTCGCCGCCAAGTGTCCCTTGCCACTTGGTCTACCTCTTGGACTCGTTTGTTTTTAGTGTGACCTTTGGGTTTACGGGTTATGTATGTGTAGACCTTTGGGCTTCTAAAAATTAAAAGAAAACTAATTAAAAAATAATGTGGCTGATGGGATTTGAACTCTGGTGCTTTGGTTCAACAGTGCAAGATATTACCAATGAGCTACAAGCTCCTTCTTACTATTAAAAAGCAAAACAAATAGTTATAGTACTCACAGGAAATGTAAATATTCCAAGTATACATTAATTTTAAATGAATTTTATGTACACTAAAATTGGAGTTGTTACAATATATTTCTACATTATAATTAACATAATGAGGGAAAATATATTCATATAATATTTATATGAAATTTTAGTAATTAAAATATGCATATCATATCAAATATTTCTAATCAATATTCTTAAGATATTATATCATTTGAATGGTTAGAATAATATCTCAAAAAATAACAAATGCTACTAACACTATGATTTAAGATATTGTGCAGATATTAGCACAGGTCTGGAATCCAATCAAGAGATCCGAATCAAATCGGGATATCGAAACCGAATCTGCCAAAATTTAGAAGCAAATCGAGAAATCTAGCAACGACAGAGACTCAGAGCATTATTTTCAGAATCTAGACATTAAAAGGATCTCCACATGGCAACACAAGAGACCAGAAGAAATCCCTAATCCTAATTCTGTAAGTCAATGTCGCGCACCCTGCGGGTTCGCGGGGAAGCGGAATATGCAAAAAAAGATTTTTTCAAGCTTCGTAACACCGACTAAACTCCAGGATTTTTACTTGAACCTTAACTAACTAAACTAAAAGGAGGTTTAGCTACTCGTTAAGAGTGTTATACCTCCGTGTGCTAGTCCTTCGGGTCTTCTTGTCCTCCTCTCCTTGGCTCCTCGAAGTGTACGAATCGCGCTTGATCGTCGGCCTCCTCAAGTCAAAGATGATCCACCTGAGAGTCTATAGTTCGAGCTCCAACCTCTAAACCGAGGTAATTAGGGTATCTAGTTTCCTAAACTAGATAGCCAAAAGGATGTAGAGAATGATGATGGATTAATTTGTCTCAAAATACCCTAGGTTTCTCAACACATGAGACATTTAGGGTTGAGGAAGAAGAAGAAAGCTTGAGGAGATGAGAGTGTTGAAGATGAGCATTCAAGTGAGAATGCTGAAGCATACCAATAATTCAAAACTAATGAGTATTGTGAATAATGAAGCATACCAATAATTCAAAACCAATGAATCAAGCATGCTTCAATAGTCACTAAAGCATGAGTCACCCAAGGAGCCATGCTTCATTAATGTACAAATAACACCTCATACCTCCACCTCATTAATCATTTAACAAAATGATTTAATCCACAAATGAGGTGTTTCTTCTAGAAGCACTCTTGCACAATTACAAGAATACCCCTCACCGTATATACATACCCGTACCCGTATTTCGAAAAATATGAATACAAAGAGACAAAAATAATCCAAGAATATAATACTAGGATCCGGCTTAAACTAAAGCCCACTAGTATTATTTGCCCGAATATCATCCGTGCATAAGTACACGTATGTGATCGAAACCCTACCGTAAGACCATACAGCCTCTATATCGTTTCGTCCGAAGCAGGGAAACCCTCTGTGTGGGACTCTAAAGACTCGACAGTACACTGGCAGTGGGTTTAACCACAAGCACGTCAGCGGTACTAGCTGCACGTAACGACTACTCAGGTATCTGTCGATAAGAAGGCCGATGAGCAAACACATCCGAACTTCTACCGAGCCTATCCGTGACAATCTCTGTACAGTCTGGTCTGTTCGTCTAAGAGTATCGCATATCGAGCCTAGGGGGTGGTAACCGTTAGACTCCTAATAGCGTAATAAGTCGTGTCGGAGTAGAGCCCAAAACACCCTGAGAAACTACTGGAGTACCTACCAGTAAATCTCGCTTTCCCTGGCCAGGGACTTTGTGTAATGGCTTTCCGAACACGGCGCGATATCAACCCCAATACCGGGAGAGACAAATCCTATCTAACCACTACTGCCGCTGTTAGTTATATGTATGCCATAGAGGCCATTACTGTACATTGGATGTATATTGTAATGGATGCTGGGACATATATAGGTAGGACTTTCTTGCTCGACATGATAGTACGCTATCTGGTTGCTGTTTATCTTAACATGTATATTTTCTGTCTCTCTGATTACATGTTGATAAAGCCCTTAGGATGTGTACTCGACTTCCAGGACTGTGATGCAGATCATACTAGTGGGGCCTGGATAGTCCATGAGTACATCCTTCAATGTTCCTAGTCGAGGGAATATCGAGACGGGGCATCGATATTCCAGAGTAGACTAGCGTATATCTTCTCGACCCATGCGATGGGCGATGGATGATCCCATATCCATTGGTGTTTGACATCAGAGATGGTATACGGGTGCTCAGTGGAGACTGGGTACACTGAACGGACTCGCCGAGAACTCCCAGATGGTATTATACCTCACGTCAGATGGCAGTTCTCTGGCGACACTAGTACAGCTTAGTCTGTTGACCCGAGATCGTCATAGAGTCTTGTGTGTCTCCCACTGTGCTTTGATTTCCACCCTACCACGGCTCTACTGAGTCGTGCAAATAGGTGGTTTTTGGGTACAGTCCCGATTCACATGGAGGCAATGAGCGATAGGAGGGGATTCGTCTCTCCCGGTATTGAGGGTTGATGTTGCGCTATGCTTGACTGGCCATAACAGGAAATCCCTGGCCAGGGTTGCAGTGACCTACTGGTAAGTGTTATCAGTAGTTTCACACATGTCATAGACTTCACGTCGGCATGACTTATCGAACTACTGGGGTCTGACGTTTACCACCCCTAGGCGAGATATGCGGCATATCAGACGAACAGACCGGACTGTACGGTAAGTGTTACTGGTTGGATTCACAGGAGTGTGAGCGGGCTTGCTCGTCGATCTTCTGATCGCTCAATACCCGGGTGGCCGTTACGTTTAGCAGACCGCTTGCGGCTTGTGGGTGTTTGATATGATCATCATCTGCTGCCGGCGTATTGACGAGTCTTTAGAGTCCTACACAGAGGTTTCCTGGCTCAAGCGAAACGAAATAGGAGCACATATGAGATATGTGCGGGACCAAGAATAATGCGTGTATGTGATACCGTATTTCATTCTCACAATGTATGTGTCGAATGGTTGTATGCGATATAACCTAGTTATCGAATCAAGGATTGACTCGATAAGCCGATACATTGGATCTAGCCGGTTATATGCGACATGACCGGATCATTGAATCAAGTGTTGATTTAATGATTTAATGTATAATTATATATTTGATATATTACTTTGCATTAACTAGTATTGGTTCACTTTAAATGGATTTACTCACTTGAAATGCACATTGTATATGTGATATATTTTAGTGCACTTGATTATATCATGTTTGATGATACATTCTTGCTTGGGTTTGTGTAAAGAATTAAACCATGGTTAGTTAGTGGTTAGGGTTTCATTTCATTTACTTATTCATTTATCTATTTGTTTATTTTATTTAGAAAAGATAAAGAGAATGGTGGCTTATTTTGTAGTTTTGTGGAAACTTCATGAAGTGTTGAAAGCTTGACCATTCTTGTTCTTTTCCTAAACCTAACCATTAACCCTAACCATGGTTTATTCTCTACACCTAACTAAGGTTAAGATTATGATAAGTATCATATTTTTTTTATTTTAAAATACTTATCATATATTATCTTCTTCTTCTTCTTCTTCTTCAAGAAGAAAAAGCTTGATAGCATCAATGGCAACTTGAGCAAATGAGTGAGAAATCCAATTCTAAAGTAAACCCACCTCCTATTTCTTCATCCTCTACCTCTTGCCAAGTAGTATAGGGTGTTTCCTTCATAAGTTTTTATGGCTTGGTGAAGTTGGAGCTTGACCTTGTGATGCCTCGACGTAGATCATCTTCGGCATCGAATCGACGACCAAGTCCGCCCTTTTCTCCGATGAAGCCAATGCTAGAGTCATGGATTCAATTTGGACAGCGGAGGGACGTCATCACGGAGCCTAGGAGGTGGAGGACCGGATCTACAAAGGTTGTAGCTTCTTTCCTTTTTGTTAAAGTTGTTTACTTGCTTCGCATCACCTATATATCTAGTTAACGATCCGTATTAGGGTTTGTAGGCACATGTAAAATTTGAATTAGCCATGTTTGATGCCTTGTGAGACTTCATTAGTGTGCCTAGGAACCCTACAGCAACCAAGTGCTTCGGGACTGCACCCAACTACTACCTATTTGCATGACTCCTTTGAGCCGTGGTAGGATAGTAATCTAAGAACAGTGGGAACACACTCGTGACGGAATAGCGATGTCAAGTCAATGGACTAAGATGTACTCATGTTACCTGGGAACTGCTACCTGACGATAGGTATAATACCAACCAACAGTTTCCCACGAGTCCTGTCCAGTGTAACTTATAACCCAATGAGCACCTGTATACTATCTTCAGTACGACGTACTAATGGTTATGGGACAAACCATCTCCTCTACTGGGATGAGAAGCATATACACTAGTCTACTCTGAAGTATCGATGCCTCGTCTTGATAATCCTACGACTAGGGACCTGTATAAGGATGTGCTTATAGACTACCCAGCTCCCACTAGTATGACTGCCATCACAATGCTGGTAGTCAAGCAAAGATCCTAAGGGCTCTACCAATATGTATAAGCTATATGCTAAAAGAAACACATGCACATATAAAGATAGAAACAAACCAAGTAGCATACTACCATATTGAGCAAGACTGTTATTATATCTGTGTATATCCCAAGCTTCCAAAATGTAATATACAAGCCAGTACTATACAATAATTGCCTCTAGGGAATATATCACTAACAATCTCCCACCTGCACTAAGGCCATGTATTGGCATATCGCAGACCTATCATCTCGATTAGCCTCTTGAACTGTGTCTGAGGGATAGCCTTTGTGAGTGGATCTGCAGTGTTGTTCTCCGTGTCTACTGTCCGCACCTCGATCTCCCGGCGATCAGCGATCTCCCTGATCAGGTGGTACCGCCTCAAGATGTGTCTGGACTTCTGATGGGACCTGGGTTCCTTCGCTAAAGCTATAGCCCCGTTGTTGTCACAATACAGCGGTATTGGATCAACAATGGACGGAACCACTTGAAGTTCTTTTATGAACTTCCTCATCCAGATTTCTTCTTTTGCGGTGTCACAAACAGCGATATACTCCGCTTTCATCATCGAGTCAGCAACGGTGTCCTTCTTGGAGCTCTTTCAACAGACCACCCCTCTATTAAGGGTAAAGACATAACCCGATATGGACTTGGAGTCATTCTTGTCACTCTGGAAGCTGGAGTCAGCAAAGGCCTCGATCCGGAGGTCTTTTCCGCCTTACACCAAGAACATCTCCTTAGTCCTTCTCAGGTACTTGAGAATGTTCTTTACTGCTATCCAGTGCTTCTCCCCTGGGTTTGACTGATACCTGCTTACAACGCTCAGTGTGTAAGCTACATCTGGTTTGGTACACAACATCGCATACATTATAAAGCCCACCGCATAAGCGTAGGGTATAATAGACATGCGATCCCTTTCCAAATCATTCTTGGGAGACATCTCTTTGGAGAGGGTGATTCCGTGACAAGCGGTAGATTACCGCACTTTGAATCTTCCATACTAAATTTTTTCAGTACGGTGTTGATGTACTTAGACTGTGAAAGTCCCAACATTCTCTTAGATCTATCACAATGGATGTGGATCCCCAGAATGTAGGAGGCATCACCCAGGTCTTTCATGGAGAACCTTTGTGACAAGAATCCTTTGACTGATTGTAGCATATGAATGCCATTTCCTATCAGGAGAATGTCATCCACGTACAAGATGAGGAATATCACATCTCCTGCTACAATCTTACTATAAATGCATGGTTCATCTGGATTTTTAATAAAGTTGAATTCTTTGACTATCTCATCAAAATAGATGTTCCAACTTCGCGATGCCTGCTTTAATCCATAAATGGACTTAAGCAACTTGCACACTCTTCCGCTACTCCCACTCTCTATGAAACCCTCTGACTGATCCATATAGACACACTCTTCTAAATTTCAATTCAGAAAAGTGGTCTTTACGTCCATCTGCTAAATTTCATAATCGTAGAAGGCAGCAATGACAAGAAGAATCCGAATGGATTTGAGCATAGCCACTGGAGAAAAAGTTTTATCATAGTCCAAACCAGGTCTTTGACGAAAATCTTTTGCAATAAGTCTAGCCTTATAGGTTTCAACCTGTCCATCTACACCAATCTTCTTTCTGAAGATCCATTTGCAGCCTACGGGTTTTACCCCTTCTGGAGCAATGTCTAAAGTCCATACTTTGTTGGTGTACATGGACTCCATTTCGGTCCGCGTTGCATCCAGCCATTTTACCGAGTCTCTGCTCTGAATGGCTTGCTAGAAGCTAGTTAGCTCATCATCGTCGATGATGCAATCCTCTCTATCCCCGTTTATGAGAAAACCGTAGTATCTTTTGAGCGGATGAGACTGCCTACTAGTCCTGCGGAGTGGCGCGGGGATGTCCGGTTCTTTCGAAACTTCTGATTCTACCATACTTTCAGTAATAGCTTGTGGTTCTAGAATTTCTTCCAGTTCTATTGTGCTCCTACTTATCTCTTTTTATAAAAATTGATTTTCCAAAAATTGGGCATGACGAGAAACAAAAACCTTTTATTCTTCTGCGTAATAGAAAAGATACCCCCTAAAGTTCTTTGGGTATCCCACAAGCTTACACAGTACTGAGCGTGCCTCGAGCTTGTCCGCATGCTGCTTTTTTACAAAAGCTGGATATCCCCATATCTTCAGATACTGAAGATAGGGTTTCTTCCTACTCCACATCTGATATGGTGTGGTAGGCACAGTCTTGGTAGGAACCTTGTTCAAAAGATATGCAGCTAATTCTAGTGCATAACCCCAGATGGATCGCGGTAACTCAGTGTTACTCATCATAGAACATACCATATCCAATAAGGTTCAGTTCCGTCTTTCCGATACACCGTTGTGTTGAGGTGTGTATGGAGGAGTAAACTGTGAGAGAATTCCATTCTCTTTTAAGTAATCCAGGAACTCGGTACTCAAGTATTCACCATCTCGATCAGATCTAAGTGTCTTGATACTTTTGCCGGTTTGTTTTTCTACTTCATTCTTATATTCCCGGAATTTCTCAAAGTCCTCGGATTTATATTTCATCAAGAATACATGTCCATACCTTGAGAAATCATCCGTAAAATTAATGAAATAGGAATAACCACTTCTTGCATGTGTAGATGTTGGACAATACACGTCGCTGTGTATGAGTTCCAAGAGCTCGCTCGCTCTTACCCCGTGTCCAGTGAACGGAGTCTTTGTCATTTTTCCTTTGAGACATGATTGAAAAGTTGCATAGAATTGATATTCGAACGGATCCAAATATCCCTCTTTATATAACTTCCTCAACCGTGTTTCATTGATGTGACCCAGTCTACAATGCCAAAAGAAAGTCTGATTTAATTCTGGAGACTTTCTTTTAAGTGTGTTCTGGATGTTGAAAACCTGAGCTTGATTTAGTATGTATATAACGTTATCTAGTGTACCTGACCCAATCAATACTTGATTTAGGTGGATGTTAAAAACATTGCTTACAAATGTAAAATCATTACCTTCTTTAGAAAGTAAAGATACAAAGATGATATTACAAGTCAGACTAGGTACACACAAACAGTTACCCAAAA
The DNA here is from genome assembly GCA_030015575.1 of Agapanthus africanus. Lineage (NCBI taxonomy): Eukaryota > Viridiplantae > Streptophyta > Magnoliopsida > Asparagales > Amaryllidaceae > Agapanthus > Agapanthus africanus. Next base: position 81,594,343 of record CM057339.1, on the reverse strand, counting down.
TCAAAATCTGCCCACTTATCAATCCTAAGTGATATTCTCCTACGGATACAGTATCCACGCTCATTCCGTTAGCGACCCTGAGAGTCATATCACCTGCCTTGATAACTCTAAGGTTTCTCAAAGCCTGTAATGAATTACAGATATGAGATCCTGATCCGGTATCTAGTACCCAGGAAGTAGAGTTAATTGACAGACAGTTTTCAATCATAAACACACCCTAAGCCGAAACCATAACGTGCTTTGAATCCTGGTTTCTGGCTTTCCAAGCCCTGCAGTCCTTCTGACAATGGCCTTTCCCGTGACAATAGAAACATTCCTTCTTCCATACTGTTAGCCCCGAAACTCTTGCCCTGCCTTTTCCCTCTACCTTACTGAACTGCTTTTCGGCTTGGTGGAGGCCTCCTTCTTCTCTCCCTTGGCTTTCGCCTTGGATCTAGAAGAGGAAGATTCTTTAATGCGCAGAGCGGGTGTCTCCCTGAATTCTTGCATGGTGCCTTCTGAGCTCCTAAAGATGTTAAGGAGTTCTGGAAGTGAAACTTCCTTCCCTTGAATGTTGAAATTCAAGATAAACTGAGCGTAGGTAGAAGGGAGGGACTGTAGAATCAAGTTAGTATATAACTCGATCTCCAACGTGGTCCCCGGGTCCGTGAGCTCCTCAATGTAGCTGATCATCTTAGGGACGTGGTCCTCTACAGATGACCTGATAGCCAATCTCACTTGAAATAATTCCTTCAAGGTTTTATATCTTGCGATATGAGATTGCTCTCCATATAAATCTTTGATATGGAGGAAGATGGAAGCAAGGTCCATCTTCTCGTGCTGCCTCTGGTGTTCATAATCTATTAAGGCTAACACGAGGCACTTGGCTTTCACATTGTCCTTTTCCGATGTCTTATGGATATCAACATCCGCGACGGTGGAATCTGGAGCTGGGACGGCGGGGGCTTTGGTAGTAAGAAGGTAGCCTAGCTTGTCATAGGAAATGGCCATCTGGACATTCCTTAGCCAATCATAATAGTTTGGCCCAGTCAATTTGTTTTTATCTAGCAGTAACTTAAGCCCAGTCATTTTCGTCGCTGCAGTCAAGAGAGAGAGGAGAAACACTCAGCATGATGCTCTTGAAAGTTTAGATTGGTTATTAGTTTATCTAAACAGGATGGCTCCCATAGTTTCTTGAATCCTTCCTCAAACCATAAAAGAAGAATTTTTCAGGATTAATCTCACCCTACAATTCTTGCTTAACCTTTCGGCCAGGCTAGTGTTGGTATTTCGAGAGAGGTTTTCCAACGCTTTCGCGAAATTCCTTAATTACATAACCTCCTTTTCTTGGAGGCGTAGCCCTGCTAACACCGTTCTAGACACCTACTTGGTTTATAGCATTGCTTGTTTAGTAAAAAAAATCTCCCGAGGAGTAACGGATACTCACAGTAGGATCGAGATCCAAATATCATCGTGTGACAACCTTGAAGGAATCCTACCAAAATTATCACACTCCAAATGGTATGTAACACTAGAAAGTTTCAATTTCCTTAGAAACTCCCGATGTGGATTTTTGCCCCAAGCTCTTATGACCTTGACGAAGGGGAACATATCATAAGTCGTAAGTCAAGTTCTACCCATCATTGTCTAGGTTAATTTGAACCCACCCGTACATACCCTTGACGAAGGCTAAAATAGTAGTACGACTGTCCTAAACCAACACATCTATCTATGCTACAGATGAATACCCAGCAGCTACCAATCATTATGCCTTGGCGAAGGTCAAAATACATAGCTTGAATACTACTGAATACCCATCTGAAATGACGGAGGGCTACGAATGGTTTTGGCGAAACCGTGAACGTAATGAACTTGATATAATCGAAGGAACCATGATAGCTTTTAAAGGAGTGGTTTAGGCTCCGCATTTAAAAATTGTTTTTTGAAGAAAACCGAGTGGTTTTGAAACTGTTCCAACGATTCAGCTTTGGTTTGTTTTCTTTTCATCAATCAATTAATGTTGTTCCATCATTTAATCCTATCATTACAGAAAGAAACGAAAATACAACGTACGCTTATGCCATCCGCATTCGCCATGGGGCCCCGTCATGCACCGTCAGGTTACTTAACTGATGGCAGAGCAGGGGCTGGACTAGCGCGGGTGCAAAACATAAGCAACATTTACTATATATATATATCCATTCGTCTTACGCAATAATAGGCATTCCAGATCACAGATGAATATATTGGATATACTAGGAATTCCGCGTTTCGTTTAAGCCTATAACGAAAGACGGATTCCACGGTCGTGATGAATAGCCAAACTCCATCCTAGAGCCTTACGGATTCGGAAAACTACCCGCCAAATTCCCGAAGTGAAGCAACCCCCTCAGTAAAATAAGTAGGCCACTCGGCACTTCAAGAACCTGGTAGTTTGTGCACCCCACCTTGGGTCTATCCTAGGAGCAAGAAACAGTAAATGAAATAATACAACGGTGGCTACAACCTCAACCCGGATGTGCCCCACAAAATAATATTACATCACTTTACAAATTTACATTAATGAAAGAAAAACACTCTTCTCACATCCTCGGATATTTATCCACAACGATCCAATATTCCATATACACAAACCGCAATCAGATCACAGATATGTGCAACCTCCACTAATCGACGTATAGCGATTAGCAGACGTTAAGCACCATATATCCAAACACAGAAAACCCGATTAGCCAAGTAACTTAAGAGTTTCGATCGAACATATTTTTCATGTCTACTCCATGTACAAACCAGCACACAAATAATACTGGGTAGAAACCAAATATACCAGAAATCACAATTCCGCAAAATAGACCCACAGAAGAAAATTGGTGCAAATCGGCCTCGACTTGGCCGCGGAACCGCGGCGAAAAGAACTGTTTCGCCGCGCTTCCTCAGTGTTCTTGGCGAGTTACTTTCTCATTTTTCTTCTGTGTTCTTCAAAAACCCTGCGTGTATTTTTAAGGCTATTGAAATAATTTTTTGATCAGATTTTAAAAACGACAACAAGCATGGTGTTCACCGTCGAAACCGGGAAGACAGACGTCTTGCCTGAATTTGGGGGCAGATACTATTTGGTTTTATCCGTCCACCTCTCCGAAGATACCAAGTTGATTTATGACACAGTATATCGGAGATTTAGACGGACGCGGCCGTTGTAGTAGACTTCGTCAGATTCCCCCTCATTGTGAAGGGTATTTGATTGTGGGGACGCTCTTCCCTGCAGGCGCAAGCCCCTGCAGTTAATTACGTTACTGCATCGCGGTAACCACTTTCTCCTGCTCCAGATGGTCATTTCGTGTCGTGTGTGTTTGTTTTATTTTGGTTACCCGTGGATTGTATACATAGACTAATTTATATTGTTGCCCGTAGGGCGTAGATTAGTCCAAATCCGTATTTTCTTAGATTTGGGTTTGGGTTGGTTTAAGGACCGTTAGTCTTGTTTTAGACTAAGGTCAACTCAAACATTTGTTGAGGATACGTTAGTCTAATTTTAGACAAAGATCTACTCAACAGGATTTTGGGATCATTTAGATCCAACGAAAGAGTATTTGGACTCTATCGTTTTAGTTTAGGGACACTGTAGTCCATTGAGTTTAAGGACATCGTAGTCCGTGGAGTTTAAAGACATCATAGTCTGTGGGGTTTAGTTTAGGGACGTTGCGGTCCATAAGTTTACGGACATCATAGTCCATAGAGTTTAGTTTAGGGACGTTGCAGTCCATTGTTAGTTTTAGGACGTTGCGGTCCATGGGGTTTAAGGACATCGTAGTCCATGGAATGTCTGATTGTCGAGACGCGCCACCTCGCTGAAGATGTTGAAGAATTACAACGACACATATCAGAGGAATGAAGAGATGTACCCTTGAACCAATGTTGGTTGGGAGATCTGTAGTCAGGTTTGAGACTAAGACCAGTTAGGGAAATTGTGAGCACATGGGCTCGGTTGGTCTGAGTTAGGGACTTGTGGCCAACTTGGGCTCAGCCCACTCAGTTTTGATTAAAGTGTTAAATACTTGTTTGGGCTCGGTCCCTTTTTGTTCAACAACGCTGAGTATTGATTTGGGTTCTGACACCCTTTTTCTTTTTTTCTTTTATTGAGTGTTGAACACTCTTTATGGCGCAGAGCGCTTTATGTACAGAGCCTTTATGTACAGAGCGCTTTATGTACAGAGCGCTTGGCGCTGAACGCCAGACTTGGAACGCTAAGGCGCTTCTTCTGAAATAGCGCCTATGTGGGGAGCACGTGGAGCGCTTGACGCTCAGCGCCAAATTTGGAGCGCTGGAGCGCTAAAGCGCTTCTTTTAGAATAGTGCCCACGTGAGGAGCACGTGGAGCGCTTAGCGCTGAGCGCCAGACTTGGAGTGCTGGAGCGCTTCTTTTGAAGTAGCGCTCGTGTGAGGAGCATGTGGAGCGCTAGGCGCTGAGTGCTAGACTTGGAGCGCTTATTTTGAAGTAGCGCTCACGTGAGGAGCACGTGGAGCACTTGGTGCTGAGTGCCAGACTTGGAGCGCTAAAGCGCTTTTTTGGCAGTTCTGATTAACTTTGTGCTCTGAGAATTAAATTCTCGTTGATAAGAGACTTTGTCTCATAGGTCTAAGAATTAAGTTATTCTTTTATGAGGAGATGCTATGATCTCTTTGTTTTTGTGAAAAACCTTGTCTTATTGATCTGTGATCTAGAAAAAGAACCGAGTTCTTATGATGTGAAAGTTAAACTCTCAAAAATCGAGGAGATATTATGATCTCACTTATTATTATTTACCTTGAAGAAAATTTCTTCTTCTTAGAGCTTGCTCTTTTCCTTTTCTTTTCTGAGAACTTGAAGTTTATGGGGGGGGGGTTCTTCTGTACAAGACTTGAAGTCTTGAGGCCTTTATATAGTGGAGATTGATTTGTTGAATCAGTTAAGGAAATCTTTTCTCTGATTGATTTGGGGATGTTTCCCATCGTTGGATCTTTGATCCTAGGCCTTCTGTTTTACGGAAGACATCTTTCTTGTTATTTAACAAGATTGGGAAACTATTTTCCCATACAGAGATTATTCTGTATCTTAGTGATTTCTAATCACCATTGGATCTTTGATCCAACGGTGCTCTGATCTACAGAGCACAATCTTTCTTATTTGGAAAGATTTGAGGAGTATTTTCTCAACAGAATTAAATTCTATAATTTGATGATTTATTCATCTCAGTTGGATCTTTGATCCAATGGTGGAGAACATTTAGTTCTAGCGCTTGGCGCTCTCGTGCTTTGCACGTGAGGCGCTGCCTCAGAGTCTTTGACTCTTAGCGCTGGCGCTCCTGGCGTGATCGCTCTCGTGCTTTGCACGTGAGGCACTGCCTCGGAGTCTTTGACTCCTAGCGCTGGCGCTATCGTGATTTGCACGTGAGGCGCTGCCTCAGTTTAAATTTTAAATTTTGAACAGAGTTTTGCTCTGATTGGGGAAACAAATGCCCCCCACCGCTGCGCTCACGTGGCTCACACGTGAGTGCAGCGGTGGCAGCCTTTCCACCGTTGGATTGTCTTGGAAGTTGGATCAATTTCCAGCGTCTATAAATAGGGCTTTTGGCCCTTTGAGATGACTGCTTGTTCATCTTCTCCCTTTCTTGTTTTTCTGAGAATTGAATTCTCTCTTCAGAGCATAGATCTCTGCCCCCAAGAACTTTCTTTGTTCAAATATTTGGTAAGAATCATTCTTGACCCCATTAAATAGAGCTTTGCTCTTTCTAGATCACAGATTTTCAAACCGTTAATTAAAACAGAGCTTTACTCTTCCTAGATCATAGATCTAAAGAAATCCTTTTTAGGGTTTCTTAACAGAGCTTTGCTCTTTCTTAGATCATAGATCTAAAGAGATCTTTTTTATGTTTTCTTAACCCATTAGTGAAGAACTCTTAGAGTTTCTAAGATTTGTGTAACACCCTAGTTCATTTATGCCAATTCTAGTATTTCTTTATTTATGGTATTTTCTTGGTTTTTTGTGTTTTGGGTGTGAATAGTGTATTTGACATTTGTATTTGCATCCGACCTGACCAGCTTACTTGAAACCTGTCTTGATTCATGTTTATGATCTACCCTGACTTGTTACGTAGACTCGTGCACTTTCATTTTAATTTATACATTGTATACTCGCATTATACCTAGCATCTGCATTTTTATTTATAACATTTTAAGTCACATAAAATATTTTAAAAATATATTGCATGGCCTGCATGACACCTCTAACCCCGTGGTAGTATCCGCGCATTTTGTTCCTATCCCGTTCAGTGAAACGGACTTGTTTGGATGGCTACGCGCACGTACGTGCATCCGTTCTTGGGGGTATGCATTTTTTGTTACCCGGGTATCCAATTTTAATTTTTGTTGACATGTATATTTTTCGTATTTTGAATGTGAATTTTTAGACCCGACCCGGGCGCGTTTTGGACTAAGTTTATATTTACCTGAAAATCAAATTTTATTAATATAATAAATCGACAGTTTAAATTTTCTATACCTTACAAATCTTTTTTATTTTATTTTAAATCTTTTCTAACAACAACTCTCTCTCTCTCCCCTCTCTCTCCGACCCTACCATCTCTCTCTCTTTCTCTCTCTCTCTCTTCCCCTCGCTGTCTCTCTCTCTCTCCTCTCGCGTCTCTCTCTCTCATCTCGTGAACACTGTTCGCTTCTCGGCTCTGGTCACCGCCGCGCGTGCATATGGTTACCTCCCTTCATTCTTTCCCTCTATTCTCTCTTCTCCTTTCTTTTAAAGCCCGAACACACCCCAAGAGAACCCACAGCTCCTCAAACCCTAACCCTAAAACTCCTCACTGCCCTCGACCTCGACCTCAACCCTCATCTCCATTCCCTTCTCCTCCTCCCCCTCGTCATCTCCTTCTCCTTCTTCTTCTTCTTCCCGAGCACCCTGCACCCACAGAACCCGAGAACCCATCACCACCCTGCACACCTCCATCGACGCCGATCACCTCCTCCTCTAGCCTCCACCTTCATCACCTTCTCTTTCTCTTCTTCCCTTCTCCCTCCTACACCAAGGAGCCTGCACACCCGAGCACCAGCCGAGCACCCTGCACACCCACTGCGCATTGCATCGCTGGAGCACCGTTGATCTCGTCGCCACCATCTCGTCTCCCTAACCCCAGTGCACAACCAAAGTAAGCTTCTTCCTTCCCTCTTCTTCTTCCTCTTCTTCTTTTCTTTTCTTTTTCCTTTCTTTTCTTATTCTTGAATCTTGGAATTGCAGCGATCGCCGGAGTTGCGACGTCACTGCCGTTCCAGACGACCCGGTGGACGTACCTTACCTGCGTGATCACCCTCTTGCATTGTTTAGACCTGTCCCGCGTGCCGTGCGTGCGTTGCGACGTTTTACCGACATCGGACGTGCCGTACATATCCGTCTCGTGATCCATCGAGGCAAGTTTATCTTGCTACATGCTATGTTACCGTATTTACATCTATTTGAATAAATATAACACTTGTATTTTAAATCATGCATCCCATGTTTAGTTTTTACAGTTTTACAGTTTTCGGATAACCGTTTACATCTATATCATTTAAAATATATATAACTATATTTATAGATCATATTAATTCAGGCTATTCTTGTAGTGACACCCCATGCTAGATAGTGTGCATCCTACATAGTAATGGAGCTATAGTTGCAACCCCTAATAGTTAATTATGCATCCATGTTTTATTGTGCACCCATACTATTAATTCTTTATATCAATTTGCATGCCATGTCACATTGTTTCATATTATTGTTACATTAGTACCCCATGCTTGATATTGTGCATCCTACTTAGTCATGGTGTAACCCCTAGTAAATATTTGTGCATCCATGCTTTTACCGTGCATCCGTACTTGCTACAGTTTTATTATGAGCATCCGCTTGACACATGTGCACTACCTATCAAGACCTGATATACCACTACTTGACTTGATACCTAATCTTGTTACTAATGCCGACAATCTTGACCTGTTGTCCCTACGGACATATCCTGTTGTCTATTTAGACAAACCTGTACCTGCTTGATCCTGTGTTGGAGCTCCAGATTTATCAATACCTGACTTGAACACACAACCTTGGGGTATGGGGAAATCAAAAGTGTAAGCTAAAGTGTAACTTAAAAGGGAATTACTTGATCCGTGGTCCCGAGGGGTAACGGGACAGAGCCATTCGTGACTCTTACATATTCTTGATCCGTGGTCCCGGGGGGTAACGGGACAGAACCACTCTTGGTTCACATATTCCTGATCCGTGGTCCCGGGGGGTAACGGGACATATCCTTTGAGTTACATGGAGAATTACATTAATTGATTTCAAACAAACTTTAGAATAGATAACCCGGTAGCACAGCTTAGATTGAGCACTGCATGTCACGCATACTGATATACTTCACTGTTATACCTTCCTGTTGACTTGTTACTATTTATGATTCCTGCCTGCATATCTCGTTACATCCTGATTGCTTATATTATTGTTTGATATTATGACACACTGACGTCTGGGTTTTGCATAGCCCAGATCCTCTATCTCTGTCGCAGGCAGTTCAAGAGTATTTTGACCAACAAGCCGAGCAGTGAAGATCTTGTTTGTTGCTAGTTAGTTTAGTTTTATTCCGCATTTTCATTCCTGATGTGAGCCCGTATTATGGGACATACTTTCCTGATTGTCATTGCTACTTGAATTTATTGCTTCCGCATATTATTTCTTGACTCGTTATTTCTGGCTCATGGACATGTACTAGATAGTTTCTTTTATTTTTCCTGTTCTTGATGTCTCTAGACAACCGTAATGTGACTGTGGAGGGATATTTCCTAACCACAAGTAGCATGGTTGGCTCTATCATGTGTCGATCTTAGCACACTCTGGGAAGCGGGGCGTGACAATTTGTATTTCAGATCTTTAAGATATTGGGGTTTTACCTCTGTAAAAGCTTTGCTTTTTAAGGGTTCTGATGGCTTGTTCCATCTTCTTCGCAGAGCATGGCTCTTTAGAATTCTTGGGGAATTTTTATTCCCCTCATAATTAGAGTTGGCAGGTGTCATCTCTGTTGCAGAGCGCTGCTCTCAAGGGAGTTTTACTCCTTGGCCCGAAGGGCCTCTCATTAAATGAGAATCTTTTTAGGATTTCCTATTTAATGAGTGACTGTCTCATCAATGATGAGCCATCACCTTGATTTTGTGGGTCCCCTTTGGTCCCTTTGTTAGTGTATATTCCCTAGGGGCCATTATTGTATCATACTAGGTTGTATATTACTTAATGGAAGCTTGGGATATTCACAGTTGTATATAACAGTCTTGCTAAAAATAGTAGTATGCTCTTGGTTTGTGTCTACTTTAATATGTGCATATGTTTCTTGTAACGTATCACTTATACATATTAGTAGAGCCCATAGGTTCTTTGCTTGATTACCAGCGTTGTGATGGTAGTCACACTAGTGGGGGCTGGGTAGTCTATAAGCAACATCCTATATAGGTCCCTAGTCGTAGGATTATCGAGACAGGGCATCGATACTCCAGAGTAGACTAGTGTGTACGCTTCTCATCCCAGTTGGGGAGATGGTCTGTCTCATAGCCATCAGTACGTCGTACTGGAGATAGTATACAGGTGCTCGTTAGGTTACGGGTACACCGGACAGGACTCGCAGGGGAACTGTTGGTTGGTATTATACCCGTCGTCAGTCAACAGTTCCCAGGTGACATGAGTACAGCATAGTCCGCAGACTTGACACTGCTACTTCGCCTCGAGTGTGTCCCACTGTTCTTAGATTGCTACCCTACCACGGCTCAAAGGAGTCATGCAAACAGGTAGCAGTTGGGTGAAGTCCCGAGCACTTGGAGGCAGTAGTGGTTAGACAGGATTCGTCTCTCCCGGTATTGGGAGATGATATCGCGCTGTGTCAGAGAGCCATTACGTAAAGTCCCTGGCCAGGGCAAGCGAGATATACTGGTAGGTTCCAGTAGCTTCTGAGGGTGTAATGGGCTTCGCTCCGACACGACTTATACAGCTATTAGGGGACTGACGCTTGCCGCCCCCTAGGCTTGATATGCGATAGTCTTAGACGAACAGACCGGACTGTACGAAGATTGTCACATCAAGCTCAGTGGGAGTTCGGATGATTTTCCTCATCGGCCTTCTTGTCGACATCTATCTGGGGACCGTTACGTACAGCTAGTGCCGCTTGTGGTCTGTGGTTAAACCCACTGCCAACGTAGTGTCGAGTCTTTAGAGTCCCACACAGAGAATTTCCCTGCTCCAGGCGAAACGATATAGAATTCGTATGGTTTTACGACAAGGGTTCGGAGCGTACGTGTGTTTACGCACGTACGACTTTTCGGACAGTTTTTACTAGCCGGCTTTGGTTTAAGCCAGATTCTAGTATCGGGTTATAGGATTTATACAGTCTAAAGTTTTTCCGTGTTTTCACGGATTGGAGGGGCGTTCTCGTAATTTGTCGGGAAGCTTCTAGAAGAGTGGTGACTTGGGGGGTAAGGTGGCATTGCATTAAATGAGATTAGTGACTCATTTGTGTGATTCATCCATGTCATTAATGCATCATAAATGCTTAATGACTCATGGAGATGAATCACTCATAGATATTTATGAAGCATGGTTGTTAATTCTATTATTTCATTTTTGGATAAATAATAATGCTTCATATATATTATGATAGATCATTATCTCATTTCATTTATCATCTTCACCTTCTCTCTCCTCAAGCTCACTCTCTCTTCAAACCCTAACCCTAACCTCTCATGTGTTGAGATCAAGGGTTAGCTAGACTAATACATCCATAACCTCACTCTATATCCCCTAGGTAGCTTAGATTAGCACTTTAAGCAACCAAGTTATCTCAAGTTAGAGATTAAGCTTGGCGTAGGAGCTTTCGGGTGGATCGTCTTTGACTCGAGGAGGCCGTTGAGGTGCCGATGTTCCAAGGAGTCTACGAGGAGTGGAGGACCGCGATGAAGACCCGAAGGACAAGTAACGTGAGGTATAACTTCGAATCCGAGTAGTTAAACCTCTAGTATATAGTTAGCAATGGTTTAGATACGATTCATGCGCTCAAGTCCGTGTTACGAAGCTTTGATAATCGTTTTTCATATATTCCGCCTCCACGCAAGTTCGTGGGGGTGCGTGACATGGACTTACAGTGGTATCAGAGCCAACTAAACCATTACTAGTATGTTAGCAACTAATTAGAAGTTCGATCGACGGAAAACACGAAAACAAAACCCCGGAAATTCCAAGTTTCTGTTAATTTTAAAAGTGTCTAAAAAAATATTTGACATACCTTAAAATTCACAGCAGGGAAATATAAGAATACTGGGAAAATACGAAGTTCCAACTCGGTTTTTTGGCCGTGGATCCGCGGCAATAGAGTGCTTCTGCCGCGGATCCGCCGCCGAGTCAACGCCGAGTTGACTCGGATTTGCTCTGTTATTCATATTTGTTGGTGTTTTGGTTTCCTGTATGTTCTGTTTATACCCAGGTTACTTCAGTGCTGGCTTGCTATTGGGGTAGACACGGAATATGGTAATCGATCGATGTTCTAAGATATTTGCTAATTGGGTTTTTATCTGTAATGTTTAATGTGTTCGTAAACCTCCCCTAATTGCTAGTATGTCGGTTGGCAGGGGTTGCACATTTCTGAAATGTCTACTGTTTGTGTATATGAACTGTATTGGACTGTTGTGATGATTAGCCAGGGTTTGAGATATATTTAATTTTCATTCATTCGATGTAAATGTAATATGATGTAATATTCTTTTGCGGGGCATATCCAGGTTGCGGTTGTAGCCACCGTTGTATTATTTCTTTTTACTCCTAGGATAGACCCAAGGCGGGGTACACAAACTACCGGGTACTTTGAAGTGTTTAGTGGCCTACTCACTTTGTTGAAGGAGACCGCTTCACTTCGGGTACTTGGCGGGTAGTTTGCCATACCCGTAGGGGTCTAGGGTGGGGTAATGGTTATTCATCACAACTGTGTAATCTGTCTTTTATTGCAGGCTCAAAGCAAATGCGGATTGCTAGTATATCCAATTAAGTTCATCTGTGATCTGGAATGCTTATTATTGCGTCTGACGAATGTACAATATCTATATATGATAGCTATTAGACGTCACTTATGTTTTACACCCGCGCTAGCCCAGCCCCCGCTCTGTCGTTAGTTAAGTAACCTAACGGGTGATGACGGGACCCAGTGGCGAATGCGAATGGCATAAGAGGACGTGGTATTTTCGTTGTTTTCTGCAATGATAAGATAAATGATGGGACGCATTATAATAATGCAAAGAAAATAAACCAAAGTTAAATCGTTGGAACAAATTTAAAAGAAACCACTCGGTTATTTTAAAAGAGCAGAATTTTTTAATTGCGGAGCTTTAACCACTCCTTTTAAAAAAGTATCAGGTTCCTTCGATTATATCAAGTTCACTACGTTCACGGTTTTGCCAAAACCATTCGTAGCCCTCAGTCATTTCTTATGGATGGTCAGTAGTATTCAAGCTATGTTTGTTGGCTTTCGTCAAGGCATAGTGTTTGGTAGCTGCTGGGGTATTCATTTGTTGCATAGATAGATGTGTTGGTTTGGGACAGTCGTATTACCTTGTTGGCTTTCGTTAAGGGTATGTACGGGTGGGGGCAGAACTTGACATGTGACTTATGATTTGTTGGCTTTCGTCAAGGTCATAAGAGCATAGGGCAAAAATCCACATCGGGAATTTCTAAAGAAACTGAAATTTGCAGAGAGATGCATACCATTTTGGAGTTTGATAAATGTTGGTAGGATTCCTTCAACATTATCATACGATGATATTTTGGATCCCGATCCTACTGTGAGTACAAGCTACTTATCAGGAGATTCGTCACTTAACGATCAATGCTATAAACCAAGTAGGTGCCTAGAAAGGTGTTAGCGGGGCTACGCCCCCAGAGAAAAGAGGTTATTTAATTAAGGAACTTCGCGAAAGCGTTGGAAAACCTCCCTCGAAGTATCAACACTGGCCTGGCTGAACGGTTAAGCAAGTATTGTACGGTGAGAATTGTCCCGACTAATTCTTCTTTTATGGTTTGAGGAAGGATTTGAGAAACAGTGGGAGCCATCCTGTTTAGATAAACTTAAAACCAATCTAAAACTTGCAACAGCATCATGTTAAAATGTTTTCTTCTCTCTCTCTCTTAATTGTAGCGACCTTGTGACCACACATAGGTTACATCTAGATAAAAAATTGACTGAATCTGACTTATATGACTGGCAAAGCTCTGTCCAGATGTCCATTGGCTATGACAAGCTGGACCACCCTATTACTACTCAAGATCCCGCCGTCCCAGGTCCAGTTTCCACTGCCGCGGATATGGATATCCGTCAGACAAGGGAAAAAGATAAAGCGAAAGCTAAGTGCCTCATGTTAGCTTCAGTTGATGGTGTATACCAGAAGCAGCACGAGAAGATGGACTTAGTTTCCATCTTTCTCCATAATAAAGATTTATATGGAGAGCAATCTCATATCACTAGATATGAAACCTCGAACGAATTAATTCAAGCAAGGTTGGCTGACGGGTCATCTGTAGGGGACAACGTCCTTGCAATGACTAGCTGTATTGATGAGCTCCAGGACCTGGAGACCGTGTTGGGAAACGAGTCAAATACTGACTTGATTCTACAGTCTCTGCCTCCTACCCTGAAGGAAACCAGGGAAGGAGAAGGAAAGAGAAAGGCAAAAGTTTCGGGACTGGATATAGTAAAAGAGGGACGTTCCTATTGTTACATGAATGAACATTGGCAGAATGATTGCAGGGCTAGCAAAGCCAGTAGCCAGGATTCGAAGCATGTTGTGGCTTCGGCTTCAGGTGTGTTTATGCTAGGGAACTGTATGTCAGTTAACCCTACTTCCTGGGTATTGGATACTGGGTCAGGATCTCACATCTGTAATTCATTACAGGCTCTGAGAAACCGTAGGGTTATCGGGATAGGTGATATGACCCTCACGGTTGCTAACGGAATGAGCATGAACGCTGAATCCGTAGGGGAATATCATCTTGGACTGACAACTGGGCAGATATTAATTCCGCGTAACTGTTTTTATGTACCAGGTACGACTTGTAATGGTATATCTGTACCCTTACTTTCTAAGGAAGGATATGATTTTACTTTTGCAAGAGATGTGGTTCACATCCACCCAAATCAAGTTATGATTGGGTCAGGTACATTAGAAAACGGAATATACGTATTAAATCAAGCTCTTTCAGTGTCCAGAACACACTTAAAAGAAAGTCTCCGGAAACAAATCAGGCTTTCTTATGGCATTGTAGACCAGGTCACATCAATGAGAGAAGGTTAACTAAGTTACATAGAGAAGGATATTTGAATCCGTTCGAATATCAAACATATGCAACTTGTCAATCCTGTCTCAAAGGAAAGATGAAAAAGACTCCGTTCACCGGACACGGAGTAAGAGCAAGCGAGCTCTTAGGACTCGTATACAGTGACGTGTGCGGTCCAATGTCTACACATGCGCGAGGTGGTTATTCCTACTTCATTACTTTTACGGATGATTTCTCTAGGTATGGATATGTCTTCTTAATGAAGCATAAATCCGAGACCTTTGAGAAATTCCAAGAATACAGGAATGAAGTGGAAAAACAAACAGGCAAGAGTATAAAGACACTGAGATCTGATCGAGGTGGTGAATACTTAAGTGACGAGTTCCTGGGTTACTTAAAAGAGAATGGAATTCTCTCTCAGCTTACTCCTCCATACACACCACAACACAACGGTGTATCAGAAAGGAGGAATCGAACCCTATTGGATATGGTTCGTTCCATGATGAGTAACGCTGAGTTACCGCGATCATTCTGGGGATATGCACTAGAATCAGCTGCATATCTTTTGAACAAGGTTCCAACCAAAACTGTGCCTACCACACCATATCAGATGTGGAGTGGGAAGAAACCCTGTCTTCAATACCTGAAGGCATGGGGATGTCCAGCTTTTATAAAAAGGCAGCATGAGGACAAGCTCGAGGCACGCTCAGTACAGTGCAAGTTTGTGGGATATCCAAAGAACTCCATGGGATATTGTTTCTATTACGCAGATGAACAAAAGGTTTTTGTTTCTTGTTATGCCCACTTCTTAGAAGCTGAATTTTTAGAAAATCAGAAGAGTGGGAGCGCAGTAGAACTGGAAGAAATTCCAGAACCACAAGCTATTACTGAAAGCTTGGAAGAACCAGAAGATTCAGGAGAACAGGACATCCCGACGCCACTCCGCAGGAGTAGTAGGCAATCTCATCCGCCTGAGAGATACTACGGTTTTCTCATAGACGGGGATAGAGAGGATTGCACTATTGACTATGATGAGCCTACTAGCTTCCAGCAAGCCATTCAGAGCAGTGACTCAGTAAAATGGCTGGATGCAATGCGGACCGAAATGGAGTCCATGTACACTAACAAAGTATGGACTTTGGACATTGCTCCAGATGGGGTAAAACCCGTAGGATGCAAATGGATCTTCAAAAAGAAGATTGGTGTAGATAGACAGGTTGAAACCAATAAAGCTAGACTTGTTGCAAAGGGTTTCCGTCAAAGACCTGGTTTGGACTATGACGAAACCTTTTCTCCAGTAGCTATGCTCAAATCCATTAGGGTCCTTCTTGCTATTGCTGCCTTCCACGATTATGAAATCTGGCAGATGGACGTAAAGACGGCCTTTCTAAATGGAAATTTGGAAGAGAGCGTCTATATGGATCAGCCAGAGGGATTCATTCAGAGTGGGAACAGCGGTAAAGTATGCAAGTTGCTTAAATCCATTTATGGACTAAAGCAGGCATCACGGAGTTGGAACATCTGTTTTGATGATACTGTCAAAGAATTCGACTTTATCAAAAATCCAGATGAACCATGCATATACAGTAAGATTGTAGGGAGAGCTGTAGTATTCCTCGTCTTGTACGTGGATAACATTCTCCTAATAGGAAATGATATTCCTATGTTACAGTCAGTCAAAAGATTCTTGTCACATAAATTCTCCATGACAGACCTGGGTGATGCCACCTACATTCTGGGGATCCGGATCTATCGTGATAGATCAAAGAGGATGTTGGGACTTTCGCAGTCCAGGTACATAGACACCATAGTGAAGAGATTCAGTATGGATGATTCTAAGCGCGGTAACCTACCGGCTTGTCACGGAATCACCCTCTCCAAAGAGATGTCTCCCAAGACTGATTTTGAAAGGGATCGCATGTCAATTATACCCTACGCTTCTGCGGTAGGCTCTATAATGTATGCGATGTTATGTACCAGACCAGATGTAGCATACGCATTAAGCGTTGTAAGCTGGTATCAGGCAAACCCAGGGGAGAAGCACTGGATAGCCGTGAAGAACATTCTCAAGTACCTGAGGAGGACTAAGGAGATGTTCTTAGTGTATGGCAGAAAAGACCTCCAGATGGAGGCCTTTGCCGACTCCGGCTTCCAGAGTGACAAAGATGGCTCCAAATCCATGTCGGGTTATGTCTTTACCCTCAATGGAGGGGCGGTCTGTTGGAAGAGTTCCAAGCAGGAGACCGTTGCTGACTCAACGATGGAAGAGGAGTACATAGCTGCTTGCGATGCCGCAAAAGAAGCTGTCTGGATGAAGAAGTTCCTTACAGAACTTCAGGTGGTTCCTACCAGTGTTGGTCCAATACCTCTGTATTGTGACAACAAAGGCGCTATAGCTTTAGCGAAGGAACCCAGGTCCCATCAGAAGTCCAGACACATCTTAAGGCGGTATCACCTGATCAGGGAGATCGTAGATCGCCGGGAGATCGAGGTGAAGAGAGTAGAAACGGAGAATAACATTGCTGATCCATTCACAAAGGCCCTTCCTCAGACGCAGTTCGAGAGGCTATTCGAGATGATAGGTCTACGATATGCCATCTCATGGCCCTAGTGCAAGTGGGAGATTGTTAGTGTATATGCCCTATGGGCCATTATTGTATCATACTAGGTTGTATATTACTTAATGGAAGCTTGGGATATTCACAGTTGTATATAACAGTCTTGCTAAAAATAGTAGTATGCTACTTGGTTTGTGTCTACTTTAATATGTGCATATGTTTCTTGTAACGTATCACTTATACATATTAGTAGAGCCTATAGGTTCTTTGCTTGATTACCAGCGTTGTGATGTCAGTCACACTAGTGGGGGCTGGGTAGTCTATAAGCAACATCCTATATAGGTCCCTAGTCATAGGATTATCGAGACAGGGCATCGATACTCCAGAGTAGACTAGTGTGTACGCTTCTCATCCCAGTTGGGGAGATGGTCTGTCCCATAGCCATCAGTACGTCGTACTGGAGATAGTATACAGGTGCTCGTTAGGTTACGGGTACACCGGACAGGACTCGTAGGGGAACTGTTGGTTGGTATTATACCCGTCGTCAGTCAATAGTTCCCAGGTGACATGAGTACAGCATAGTCCGCAGACTTGACACTGCTACTTCGCCTCGAGTGTGTCCCACTGTTCTTAGATTGCTACCCTACCACGGCTCAAAGGAGGCGTGTAGACAGGTAGCAGTTGGGTGCAGTCCCGAGCACTTGGAGGCAGTAGTGGTTAGACAGGATTCGTCTCTCCCGGTATTGGGAGATGATATCGCGATGTGTCAGAGAGCCATTACGCAAAGTCCCTGGCCAGGGCAAGCGAGATATACTGGTAGGTTCCAGTAGCTTCTGAGGGTGTAATGGGCTTCGCTCCGACACGACTTATACAGCTATTAGGGGACTGACGCTTGCCGCCCCCTAGGCTTGATATGCGATAGTCTTAGACGAACAGATCGGACTGTACGAAGATTGTCACATCAGGCTCAGTGGGAGTTCAGATGATTTTCCTCATTGGCCTTCTTGTCGACATCTACCTGGGGACCGTTACGTACAGCTAGTGCCGCTTGCGGTCTATGGTTAAACCCACTGCCAGCGTAGTGTCGAGTCTTTAGAGTCCCACATAGAGAGTTTCCCTGCTCCAGGCGAAACGATATAGAGGTCGTATGGTTTTACGACAAGGGTTCGGACGCGTACGTGTGTTTACGCACTGATTTGTCCAAAAATTTGTATTTACCGCAATCAGAAACGGCGTCGCTTTGCAGCTAGCCGGTGAGTATGGGTCGATCCACAGAGATGGGTAATTATCTTAATGTGTTTTTACGAGTTGATTCCAACTGTTGTTTGGATTGGTTTATTAAATCTATAAACTAGATCTATCACTAAACTAAATTAATCTAAATTAAAGTCTTGCTAGGGTTAGGTTTATGGGAAGTTTGGAGATTAAAGGTTTCCTCACCGCTTTCATTGCCCTATTTTTGATCTATTAGATGTTGGTGTAATTATCAATAAAGTGGATTGGAATCTTTTGGGAAGATGTTTCTTCCTCTAGATTCTTATCCTTCCTTTATCGATACTTACCCTAACCCCCATGGAAAACACGCGCAACCGGGCCTTTATACTACGGTGTCACCGTTACCTCGAGGGGTAGGGTGCCGTAGGGAGCGGTTGTGCGTGTATGCATGGAGTTCTAATTCTTGTGAAGGGGCATGAAAGGGGTGAGAGATCTCATCTCTCAAACCTTTCCCTAAGGCTAACCCTAACAAGCGAGGAGATTACTCGCTCATTAGGGGATGATAAAACATACTAATTAAAATAGAATAAAAAGCAAAGAAATCAAATTACTTACTAATTTGATGGCTCCCTCCAAGCAAGAAAACAGAACAGATCTGAATTTTATTTATTGAAAAGAGGCATGAGTTTTACAGATCTGTGATTACAATTTATAGGAAAACATGAAAACTAGGGTTACAGACTCTCGCACATGTGAAATTACAGATTTGCCCACGGAAAATCCCAACACCCGCACCGACGCACCGACAGAAGAAAAATCCACCGACGCGGGCATTAGACGGCCGCGGAACCGCGGCAATGATGGGCCTTGGGCCGCGGTTCCGCGGCCCTTTGGTGGGCTTAGCTCACCAAACTTCAGGGTATGCTTTAGGGTGTCTTTTCCTCTCTGTTTCTTCAGTACTTTTCTCTATTTGGGTTCTTGGTCTTTTCCAGATCTTCAGTGAAAACTTGTAAGGATCTTTTGATCGTTCACTTTGACATTTCGGACCATGCGTTGCCTTGTACACTTGTGAATTGTTCTCTGTCTAGGCTTGATTAGGGTCCTTCTACTTGTTGGTCAAAAGTCACTTTTCTGTATCAACTTTCGTCTTTTTTACTGTATTCGCTCCAAGAGTCTGTATCCTGTAATATGCAACAAACGTGCGTCAAGAGTACCTGTTTATCTATAAAACGGATAAAAATAGGGGAATGAAAAATGTATTATTATGGTATGAACAAATACCCCCAAACTTATCTTTTGCTCGTCCTAGAGCAAACTTATTATTTTATTCACTAAAATACTAACCGCACTTTCGCAGGGAAACGCGATTGCACTGAGCACGTGCAACAAGCCGTTAAATCTCTAGGTGTCCCTAGTAGGAGGAGTGTTGTCTCCTGAGGGTTTTCAGCGGATTACACCCACAAAATCCTATCAATTTGGCTTTTCGACTTTTGTTTTCCAATTAGGTTTTCTAACAAGGAATTCTATTATCTTATACTTGTAAATTATCCACCCACATTCTTCACACTTCCTCATTATTTAACTTGAGATTATATATGTTCTGTAGACTTACATAGCTTTCGGCATCTCTTAAGTTTTCTTTCTAGGGTTCCATCTCCACTTAGGAATTTCTATCAACTCTATTAAAGATACAAGTTTTATTCTTCATTCCTTTCTCTCATCTAAACTCTAATCACATATCCCCACGTGTGTGTAAATATCACCCCTACACTTAGAAATTCAAATCAAGCAATCGTACTCTCGTCCATTGTCCAAAGCACTTATTAATTAGTGAATTTTTTAAATGAAATTTGCTTACACATCCTTCATGCGACCGTTAATACTTCTTGAGGTACCAACAACCGATTACAATATGCGTTAGCACTTTAAAGCTTACTTCCTAGTTTTTGCAATACCCAAGGCTTTTAGCAGTGACTCCCAAACCAGTTGGTCTAAGGCACTAGGTGATGAAGCACCCTCGCTAAAGATTTTTCTATTTTTACAGCCTTAAGTAATCACAAAAACCAGTGTCCATTTTTTTTTTATTCACCCTTTTTTTCCTCTTTATTTTCATTGTACTAAGGACTTTTAGACAAGAGCATTTCAAGGTCTCTTCTACTATTCCAAGTTTCAAGATGCGTGATTGTGCAAGTTGTAGGGTATACATTTTCAGAATCTAGACTTAAGCTAGGAACTATTTTTCAAACTTATACTCTAATAAGAACATCAATACTTTTCCCTTGTTTCGACTTAGTCCAAGAAGTGAACCCAAAATTTGCCTATTTCTAAATAAACTACAAGGCATATACTTTCTACCGTTAAATTTTAAGGAATGTTATTTTTAGGGTTTTTAATTCACTAAGTCTAAGATCTAGTTGTTCCTAGCCAGTTAACTTATTTGTCAAACTCAAGTCAATTAGCCAAAATTGAATACAATAATTTTTATAATTTTTGAAAATTTTCAATTTTTATGGGTTTTCAAATAAGTATGCAAATGCAAAAATATGTACAAATGAATGCGAAGGAAAAAGACGTACCGAGCATACCCCCAAACTTGAATTTGACAGTGTCCTCACTGTCATACTAAACAAAGATGGTCAAAATACCGGCACTTCCCTATTTATTTATTTATAATTTTTTTATTGTTAAGAAAAACAAGTATATACAGAAAGGCCCTCCCCCAAACTTCATTTAAACTATGTTAGACATTACTGCCAAACTTTGCATAGACCAAAAGTCAACACCAACCAGTTGAAAAATTTATCAGTAAAGAGTATTGGTTGGTGGAAGAATAAGTTGTGGCGGTCCAAAAAGAATTGGGAAAGATAGAAGTGGTGGTATGGAAGGTATGGGGGTGAATAGACAGGAGGTGGTGATGAATCAAAACGAGAATGCGAATGATCAGCAATCAGTGGAATATTGGCATTCTCGTAGCTTATTAAAAGAAATGGGGGTGGTTCAACTTCTAGAAGAGGAGGTTGACTAACCACAATATCCCCAAAATGTTCCTGTGGGTCCTCTATTGACGTGGCATCATCCATCAATTTCATATGATATTCAATCATAAGGGAACTGATCTCCTCGATGTCCGCCATAGTCCAACCGAAAACTTGCCGCCTATCTTGTAAGACCATCAAAACGGCGTTCTCTTGCTCAAGGGCTAGAGAAACTGATATTATAATGGGAAAAGTCTCATTCTCACCTATGTAAGCATATTTAAGGTGATGCGGTAAGGACATGAGTTCGAGTTCCGGAGGCGAAAGAATCATTGCGGAATCTACCTCGAACTCAAAGGACTCCAACACAGGTTCGAAATCACTACAAACAACCGATTCGGATGGTTCGACTAACTCATCCAAAAATTCAAGACTCATATTCGGGCTGTGAGTCGTCATCATCCGAAAAAGTGAAACGTTCATAATCAATATCGGTTGTGTCAACGGTGGTAGGCTCAAGGAGGGACGCACTAGTGGCGTCAAAACTGTTCTCATCAAACAAAAATCTTTCAAGCTCGCAGTCCTCCTGCGTGATTTCGTGAACAGAGCAAACTTCTCGTGTACTAGTTTTAGGTACGGGGGGCAGACTTCCCATCTTATAAATATTGAACTCACTAGACATCTTCCCAAAGGATAGAGTCATGGAGCCATTGCGACAGTTTATTACAGCATTGGAAATGGCCAAAAATGGTCGACCGAGGATCACCGGAATTTGGTTTCTTGGGTTAGCAACAGGTTGTGTATCCATAACAATAAAATCAACGGGGAATATGAACTCCCCAACTTTGATCAACACATCCTCTAGCTGACCCCTTAGATGGGTGATTGATCGATCAGCCATTTGGAGAGTACAACGAGTGGGTTTCAACTCTCCAACCCCTAATTGTTCGTACACGGAGTAGGGAATCAGGTTAACACTAGACCCAAGATCTAAAAGTGCTCGATTAATTTTCTTATCCCTAATTATGATTGAAATCGTAGGACAGCCGGGGTCCTTTCGTTTTTGGGGTAAGGTTTGATGGTGGTTAATAGCATTGCTCACTGCACTAGCCACTAGCACTTTCTTGGGTACTTGAGATGCCTTTCTCTTCGAGGTGCATAAGCCCTTTAAGATTTTTGCGTATGAAGGGACTTGTTGGATTGCATCCAAGAGAGGTATATTTATGCTAACCTGCTTAAATATCTCCACAATCTTCTCCACTTGTGCAGTTGGTTTATTAGGACTCAACCTGTTTGGGAATGGAGCATTTTGAAAATTCGTTGAGTCAGATGTCTGTGGAGTAGAATGTGGAGTAGGAACGGATCCCGGTGTAGATGTGTTCATGTTGTGAGGAATGGGTCCGTTCGAGCTAGAAGAAGTAGAGCCATGTGAAGGGTGGATAATAGGCTCTAAAGAAAAAGGTGAAGAAGAAAGTGAAGAAAATGAAGAAGGGGAAGATGACGATGGAGAAAAAGAAGAAGAAGAAGAAGAAGAACCACCGGCGGGGATGTCATCAATAATTTCCACATTATTCTGCAACACTCTTCCGGATCTCAACGTGGTCACTGCATTTACATTGTGATTGTGATATGCGTTTTGTGTGTAACCGGGATTTGGCATTGGTTGAGATGGAAGCTTTCCCTTTTCTCTCTCGCTCAATACAGCAGTTAATTGTGCAATTTGTGCCTCAATAGATTTGATACTTTGATCGTGTGAGGCATTGTTATGCATCAAAGATTGAACATAATTTTCAAATCTTGCTGCGGATTCTGTAGATTGCTTGAGAAATGCATCTAGACTTTTTTCGAGCGAGATAACCTTATCATCATTTGGTTGAACCAAATTGTTCGTTTGATTTGTATAAGGTTGTTGTTGGAAAGGTTGCTGGTTTTGAGTTTGTGAAGGTGCTTGTTGTTGTTGTGGAGGAGGACTTTGAAAATTGTTATTTCCTTAGACTTGTTGATTTTGGTTCCAAGCGAAATTTGGGTGACTCCTCCACCCCGGATTGTATGTCGAAGAGTACGGATCATTTCTTTGTCGTTGCTGAAATGCAGCATTGACTTGATCTTGTCCTTGAATAGGTGCATTATAAGGACACTCTTCGGTTAGATGCGATGGATTCGAACAACAAGCACAAACAGTTCGTGTGGGTAAAGTAGGGGCAGGAGAAGACGATGAGATTTTTGTCTCAATGACTTCTAGCTTTTTCATAAGTGCGGCCATCTCGGCCTTCATAGCAATCGACATATCTACTTGATGTATGCCTGCCCTAGATTGACCAACAGAAGAAGATGATATGGTCTTGGTACTCTCCCACTGAATTGTTTGCTCACTAAGATCCTCAAGAAACTGCCATGCTTCGTCACTAGACTTGGAAAGAAAATGACCTTGACATATAGTTTCTAGCAACTGCTTCGTTGCCGAGTTCAATCCCTCGTATAATGTTTGGCAAAGTTGCCAACTTTCGATCCCATGATGAGGGCATTGAACAAGTAGGTCTTTAAATCTCTCGAAGCACTTCCAAAATGGTTCGGAAGGAAGCTGTGAAAATTGTATAATCTCGTTACGGATTCTAGCAGTTTTGTGATGATGATAGAACTTTTTCAGAAAAGCTCTCACAAACTCGTCCCAATTTCTAATGGAATGTGATGCGGTGCTATATAGCCACTTCTCGGCTAGGTCACATAAGGTGAAAGGAATGACCCTTAGCCTTATAGCGTCATCACTTAATTAGGTCGTTTTCATCATAGCGCAAACGTTTTGGAATTTATTGATAAAGATATATGCATCTTTAGATTCCAAACCATGAAATTTTGGCAGCATATTGATGAAATGCGGTTTTATTTCAAAGTTGTCCCCATTTGCCGGTGGGGGTGAAAGACATGTAGGTAAAGAAGTGCGGACGGGGTAGAAGAGATCCTGGAGCGCGACTCGTGCGGGCGCTACAACAGGCGGAAGATTCGGGTTATTCGCACCTAATGGAGGTGGAATCATTCCCGTCGGTAAGGTATCGTTGGGGTCGTGTCCCGACATACCTTCGAAAGAATTTAAAGGTGGAGGTAAGGAAATGGACGGAATGTCGACGAAGGGTTCGTCGAAGGGTTCGTCGGTCGGCACCAACGAAACACGGACTGATCGGGCATTAGTATCCCTAGTCCAAAGTGACATACACTAAAGGAGTAGTGTAGTCAGAAAAATAAAAAAAACAGAATGTGGGGGTAAGATAACGTCAATGGAGGGAAGTGGTGGAAGTGAGTTGCAAGTTTTCTTAGCGACAAGTTGCAAGTTTTGAAAAGATTTTTTCCTTTTTTTTTATGTGAGAGTTTTGCAAAGAAGTTTTGAAAAGAGACTCGTGACACAAATGTATCAACCACACATGCACAATCAGGCCTAGATCTAGGGTCACCTAGGTCTGCTAGACAGCTCCTAACTAGGGCTAGAAATAGGACCTCAAACCGCCTCTTCACCGACACTGCGGCCAGGTAAGTGGGAAGGAACTACAGTAGTGGGCCTAATTAAAAACCACTAGCCTAGACACCGCAAAGTCAGTTAGGATAAACGGTCGATGCCTATACTAGTCCTTTTCCTATTGAGCTCGATGTCCTTAGGGCTGAGTCTAGTATTTTTTAATTAATTGTGGTCGATGCAAAATGCTTTAAAGTGATTTCTGGGGTCCTGGGAAGGGTGATGAAATCCCCACCCAATCTGAGTTTGGTCAATTAGCCCCTTAAAGTCCGATTAAATTATGCAAAACAATAAAATTCACTTGCAATCAATTTTTTAGCGCGGCGCAAAGAAACCTGCAGAAAATCTGTTATTTAGAAGGGGAGAGAAGAGTTTTAGCGCAAAGAAATCCTGCAGAAAGTTTTCACAAAAGATATATGGTAGGTTGCAGAGGGGAAGAAAGAGAAATCAAACCGACTAATTTTGAGGTGATGACGTGGCCAAAAGGCCGCGGTTCCGCGGTCTGGGGCACACCTTTGCCGCGGAAACGCGGTCTGTTGGAGTGATCAGGCTCTGAAAAATTTTCTACTCCTCTGTTATGATATTTGCTCTCTGTTCTGATATGATTTTTTCTGGTTTACCCTCTGTAAAATTCCAGATCCGCGATTCTTCGCTGTTCCTGCAAGATTCAAACAATAAACCCTTCAAACAGATCAAAATTGATAAATTTTTTTTTATTTTCAGATTTTTTATAATTTTTTAAAATTTTATCAACCCGAAATTACACAGAAAGAAATTTTACGCCATCCCCGGCAACGGCGCCATTTGATTTGTCCAAAAATTTGTATTTACCGCAATCAGAAACGGCGTCGCTTTGCAGCTAGCCGGTGAGTACGGGTCGATCCACAGAGATGGGTAATTATCTTAATGTGTTTTTATGAGTTGATTCCAACTGTTGTTTGAATTGGTTTATTAAATCTATAAACTAGATCTATCACTAAACTAAATTAATCTAAATTAAAGTCTTGCTAGGGTTAGGTTTATGGGAAGTTTGGAGATTAAAGGTTTCCTCACCGCTTTCATTGCCCTATTTTTGATCTATTAGATGTTGGTGTAATTATCAATAAAGTGGATTAGAATCTTTTGGGAAGATGTTTCTTCCTCTAGATTCTTATCCTTCCTTTATCGATACTTACCCTAACCCCCATGGAAAACACGCGCAACCGGGCCTTTATACTACGATGTCACCGTTACCTCGAGGGGTAGGGTGCCGTAGGGAGCGGTTGTGCGTGTATGCATGGAGTTCTAATTCTTGTGAAGGGGCATGAAAGGGGTGAGAGATCTCATCTCTCAAACCTTTCCCTAAGGCTAACCCTAACAAGCGAGGAGATTACTCGCTCATTAGGGGATGATAAAACATACTAATTAAAATAGAATAAAAAGCAAAGAAATCAAATTACTTACTAATTTGATGGCTCCCTCCAAGCAAGAAAACAGAACAGATCTGAATTTTATTTATTGAAAAGAGGCATGAGTTTTACAGATCTGTGATTACAATTTATAGGAAAACATGAAAACTAGGGTTACAGACTCTCGCACATGTGAAATTACAGATTTGCCCACGGAAAATCCCAACACCCGCACCGACGCACCGACAGAAGAAAAATCCACCGACGCGGGCATTAGACGGCCGCGGAACCGCGGCAATGATGGGCCTTGGGCCGCGGTTCCGCGGCCCTTTGGTGGGCTTAGCTCACCAAACTTCAGGGTATTCTTTAGGGTGTCTTTTCCTCTCTGTTTCTTCAGTACTTTTCTCTATTTGGGTTCTTGGTCTTTTCCAGATCTTCAGTGAAAACTTGTAAGGATCTTTTGATCGTTCACTTTGACATTTTGGACCATGCGTTGCCTTGTACACTTGTGAATTGTTCTCTGTCTAGGCTTGACTAGGGTCCTTCTACTTGTTGGTCAAAAGTCATTTTTCTGTATCAACTTTCGTCTTTTTCACTGTATTCGCTCCAAGAGTCTGTATCCTGTAATATGCAACAAACATGCGTCAAGAGTACCTGTTTATCTATAAAACGGATAAGAATAAGGGAATGAAAAATGTATTATTATGGTCTGAACACGTACGTACGACTTTTTGGACAGTTTTTACTAGCCGGCTTTGGTTTAAGCCAGATTCTAGTATCGGGTTATAGGATTTATACAGTCTAAAGTTTTTCCGTGTTTTCATGAATTGGAGGGGCGTTCTCGTAATTTGTCGGGAAGCTTCTAGAAGAGTGGTGACTTGGGGGGTAAGGTGGCATTGCATTAAATGAGATTAGTTACTCATTTGTGTGATTCATCCATGTCATTAATGTATCATAAATGCTTAATGACTCATGGAGATGAATCACTCATAGATATTTATGAAGCATGGTTGTTAATTCTATTATTTCATTTTTGGATAAATAATAATGCTTCATATATATTATGATAGATCATTATCTCATTTCATTTATCATCTTCACCTTCTCTCTCCTCAAGCTCACTCTCTCTTCAAACCCTAACCCTAACCTCTCATGTGTTGAGATCAAGGGTTAGCTAGACTAATACATCCATAACCTCACTCTATATCCCCTAGGTAGCTTAGATTAGCACTTTAAGCAACCTAGTTATCTCAAGTTAGAGATTAAGCTTGGCGTAGGAGCTTTCGGGTGGATCGTCTTTGACTCGAGGAGGCCGTTGAGGTGCCGATGTTCCAAAGAGTCTACGAGCAGTGGAGGACCGCAATGAAGACCCGAAGGACAAGTAACGTGAGGTATAACTTCGAATCCGAGTAGTTAAACCTCTAGTATATAGTTAGCAATGGTTTAGATATGATTCATGCGCTCAAGTCCGTGTTACGAAGCTTTGATAATCGTTTTTCATATATTCCGCCTCCCCGCAAGTTCGTGGGGTGCGTGACATGGACTTACACCCTTTCCACTGCATTGCAGTGCGGTACAAAATTTAAAGTACCGAGTGTCAGAATTTGAATTGTAGTCTTGACAGCCAACTCTTGATCTTTTTCACGCAGGTACTATGTCTTTCGACACTTCTTTTCCCTTCGTTCGTCCTGAAAGCGCATTCCCTGACGCGCCCGTGGATAGGGAAGTCTTCGTGCTGATCAAAGATCATGATCTGGAGCAAAAGTCTCTTCATTTATGGGGGTCGTGGTACAATCAAATCATCCGGGGTCAACACAGCTTTTCTTGTGCGGTGCCTTCGAAGCCCATTTCGGCGATCCCCTACGCCGACTCACCCCCAGTGAACTATGCCGTAGAGGAGGTCAACAGGACTTCGGAGGGTTGCCTTCACCCCTCGATGGCCGCGATACCCATACAGCCGCCGATGGCTTTGGATACTCTGGGGTGGTGTATATGTCAAGGCGAGTCGCGCCCTTGGGGACAGCCGTACATGATAGGCTTGACTCCTCGCCATCTAGCCGGGTATTTACAGTGGGCTCGCTACATTTTTTCGGCCAAGAAATCACTGCTGCTAAAGCTTGGGTTGTACCCCGCGATTTATGCATCTCTCTTCCAGCATTCCACGCCCCCTGTATGGTGGGTCAAAGTTTTCTTGGAACAATGGAACGTTCTGACTCATACCTTTCTTCTATCAGATCGGGAAGTCTCAATCTCTTTGGAGGAATTCATGGAGATCTCCGGCTTGCCTGTCAGGGAAGAACATTATGAGGAGCTACTTCCTCCTGACGAGTACATCTTTGCCGCCAAGTCAGTGGTGATGGGCCTTACCCCGGAGAATGCCATTCAACATCAATTCCCAAGTCTGATTAAGGTGTTGAATATTTATGAAAGTCTATATCTCGAATCTAGAAGCCACGGGGTTAACTTCACAGATTTCATCGCCCGTTTTCTCCGCCCAGAAGTCCTGTCGAAGGAAGCCGTGAAATTCGCCAAACTCAATGATCTTTTTGGCTTTGGTTTGGACAACCAGCCGGCAGTGGAGGCGGATAAGAGGAATTTCTTTCTCCCTGACACCCCAGTCGTCTCTTTCGCAGAGCTCGCAGCTTCCGACGTCGACGAAGAGGCGTTCTTTTTGGGGTTCCTTGGGCTATGGCTAAGCTAATTTGTGCTCCCCATGCACCCTCGCTACATGAGGCCGTCCGTTTTCTACCTGGCTCATTGAATGTTTGTTGGGATGCATGTGGCCGTCGGGGTCGCTGGGCTGGCCCATCTGTACCATGGCCTTAGCTTGGCGGCAGACACGACTCAGCCGGGGGTTATAGCCCGTAAACTTCCCGCTGCATTATTTCACGTCGTGGATCGAGCTTCATGTGCTCGGCGCTTTTGGAGTCCATAAGCTGCCCCGTTTCTACGAAACTTATAATTTTCCTCGGGTTATGCGGCTAGTTGACGCTTCCGCTTTTGAACCGACTCAGCGAGAGGCTCGGGGCTTGGTTCTTTGCCCACGTATGGTCAGGGATGGCATGACCTTCGTCGATAAGGTTTTAACTGTCGGGAAGGAATCCGCTAAGACGGTGCAGCCGCTGCGGGACACCTTCAAAGACGAGGTTTCTACCTTGAAAGCTCGGAAGATTCTTCACTTATATTCAATCAGGCCGGGCTTTTTAGTGTTTAGGCAGAACGATTCGGCATTGCTCATGAGATATAACCCACATCGTTTCACTTAACAATCAAGCTATAATCAGGGTGTCCCGCTTGAGGCCTTCCTAGCTGAGCCGGTTGCCACGGAAGAGGGTATCCATAATGCGCTACACCATTTCATGCGGCTTAACACTAGGTCTAACTTATTTACCAGTGAGCCAAGCTGCATCCTGAAGGTCCTGAACGTATACGTGGCGTAGTACCAGCATGTGATGGGTGCCGTTATCAGGGAAGAAAAGCGATTATCGCTTGATCGCAAGGGTGCAGCCCCTGCTGGTAATCCAGTCGTTCCCCTAAAGCGAAGGACCATCGTTCATCTTCCCTTGAGAGAAGCTGCTGCGGTTGTGGCCCCGCGCGTCTTTCCTGATAAGCCTCTACCTCGTATGTCCGTAGAAGCGGTAGCTGCAGCGTCTCCCGAATCTGGCATGGGTACGGAGATTGGGACTCGTCGCCCAAAGTTGCCCACCAAGCACAAGCTCCTGTTGCCGGCTGCCGGCGTCCAACCACAGAAGAAGAAGTAGCTATTTTCTGCGGACGTTGCATTCAGCCAGGAGCCTCATGCTCCTTACAGCGAAGGCTTAAGTGAGTACGGGACCAATGAGGGTCTATTTATCACGCCCACAGATGATACCGATCTTCAAGCTGCCCTTGTGGCTTCCGAGCGACTGGCTCGCGATGAAGCAGCAATAATTACTATCGCACAGTCTGGTAGACTTCAGTCATATTCTTCCGCGGTTATCTTTTTTTTTATTATGTTTTGACTGACGCTTTATTCTTCAATAGATATCTCTGCCGAAGAGGCTCTTGCAGCTTCCCTCAAAACATTTGAAGCGGAAGAGAGGCTTCGTGCTTCTTTGGGCCTTGGTATACTTCGGCTCATTGTGCCTTCATTCCCTTTTTCTTCATTCATGGCTTGACCCTCTCTTTTATTTTGTTGCAGGGACTACCTTGATGCGGGTTATCCCAAGTGCGGTGCCGATCCCGAGCGGTGATGCGGCGACGCTTCCAGAGCCGGCTATTGTGGCCCCAGCTCCCTCGTCAGTATCGCAAGAGGCTTCACTTAAACAGCCGGTGACGGACGTCATAGCGGCTCCAGAGGTAGAACTTGGTTCGGACGATGACGTCCCTTTGACGGAGGTCTTGCGGAGATCGCTTCTCATCGCTCAGACCGAAGGGAAGCGTAGGAAGCGTGCGGCGAAGGAACATGATGCCAGCTTGGCTGTGGGTGCAGGTTCAAGCACTACCCTATCCGTCGCTATTTCTACATAGGATGCTCTAGCTGCCCTGTCTACCGCCCATAGACAGGTTGTGCGCGCGGCTCGGGAAGAAACCAAAAAGCTGCCCCAAGGTAACGTAACGCTGAGTCTTTTATTAGAATTTGATCTTCAAATTCTTATATACCATATCCTGCAGGGCCAAGTCCTAACGATGAGGTGGCAGGTGAGATGACGACGACCATAGAGCCCGAAGCGGCTACTCTCTCTCGGGAGTCTGGGATTGCCCAAACCGCCGCTCTTTTTCTTTGTGGTTCCCTGCTATCGGCGGGAATCACGAGTGTCACAATGACTCTTGTCGAATCAGGGGACGAAGCCACAGGCGCCGAAACTATTCCATTGAAGGAGAGGGAAGAAACCGTTGCGCCCGGTAATACTTCCGTCGCGGTTTTGGCTGATGACCTATCAGGTAGGTCTTGGGTTGCTGTTTAATTTTATTTCGCAATCTCTTTCAGTTCGTTCTGACGGTATTTTGTTTGTAGGTGTAGCGAACGCTCAGATTGTGTCATCTGACATACCTCCGGTCGCTGCCATGACGGTTGTTGTCCCCTCGCCTTCTCCTATATCCTCTGGAATGCTGGAAGGTAAGGGTTTGCAACTTATCGGTTTCATCATGGGTATCATCCTCCTTGTACCGACAGTATATTGGCACAACTTTGTAGGAGTCCTTTTTGACCATCTGTATCATGTGTTAAACCCACATTTCTCCTTCCAGTCAGAAATCGTCCTGCCTGCTGGTGTCGGTGAGTATAGTTTTTAACAAACATCCTTTCCTTTCTTCTATGGGCTGCCATGTCATTGCTAATTCTTCTTTTCATTGATTGCAGCATTACAGATTGAAGGAGGGGACGAGAGAATAGTCGCGCCAACGGTACTCCCAACTTTACCACCTATCGTAGCCGGTATAGTAGACTCCATCGCTCGTGTGATTTCTTTATTTCGCGAGTCATCTTTTAACCGTAATTCATTTTGCAGAAATCGTACCGGCTCCAGCTCCCTTCGAGTCTCGCATCCTAATGCCGGCTGGGCCCTTTTCTAGACGTCCATCTTCCAAAGGCGCTGTGACCAGCCTGCGTATGTTGAGTGAATCTATCGAGGAGATTGACGCGGAGGCCCCTGCATTCACTGCAGATTTTGCTGCTGAGGTTAATCCGATGTTGGCGACGCTTGTGCACTTCCATAGCGAGGGCATCGTCGAATCTTGGGTTAATTATTGCAGATCGAAGAATGCCTGCATGAGATTGAGCTCAGACGTCCTGCTCCGGAGGTATTGGCTTTGAACTCCCAGCGAACTACATGGGTTGAGCAGAGAATTCCTTTCCTTCGCCATTTTGAACAAGAGGCGGCTGTTCGCCGCCGAAAGACGCGACCGGGACGTTGGGACGTCCGGCCTGAATTTTGGGGGAAAGATACTATTTGGTTTTATCTGTCCACCTCTCCGAAGATACCAAGTTGATTTATGGCACCATGTATCGAAGGTTTAGACGGATGCGGCTGATATAGCTGACTTCGTCAGATTCCCCCTCATTATGAGGGGTTTTTGGTTGTGGGGACGCTCTTCCCTGCAGGCACAAGCCCCTACAGTTAATTATGCTACCGCATCGCGGTAACCACTTTCTCCTTCTCCAGATGGTCACTTCGTGTCATGTATATTTGTTTTGTTTTTGGTTGCCCGTGGATTGTATACGGAGACTAATTTATGTTGTCTCCCGTAGGGCGTGGATTAGTCCAAATCCGTATTTTCTTAGATTTGGGTTTAGGTTGGGTTTAAGGATCGTTGATCTCGTTTGAGACTAAGATCAACTTAAACGTTTATTAAGGATACGTTAGTCTAATTTTAGACTAAGATCTACTTAACAGGATCATTTAGATCCAACAAAAGAGCATTTGGACTCTATTGTTTTAGTTTAGGGACATTGCGGTCCATAAGTTTAAGAACATCATAGTCCGTGACAGTTTAAAGACTTCATAGTCTGTAAAGTTTAAAAACATCATAGTCTATGAGTTTAAGGATCTCACAGTCCATAAAGTTTAAGGTCATCATAGTCCAGTTTAAAGACATCATAGTCTGTATGGTTTTGATTCAACCATTTGGGGATGCACAAAAAATTATTGGTTATTGTGACCCTCCGTCTCTCTGAAGATGTTGAAGAATTATAACGACATATATCAGAGGTACGAAGAGATGTACCCTTGAACCAATGTTGGTTGGGAGATCTGTAGTCAAGTTTGGGACTAAGATCAGTTAAAAAGATTTATGAGCATATGGGCTCAATTAATCTAAATGAGGGATCTGTGGCCAACTTGGGCTCGGCCCATTCAGTTAAAATGTTGAACATTTAGCAATGCTGAGCATTAGTTTGGGTTCTGACAATCTTTTTGTCTTTTATTGAATGTTGAGCACTCATTATAGCTCCAGGGCTTTATTTAAAGAACAATTTATGTTCCCTCAGCGCACACGTGAGGAGCACGTGGAGCGCTTGGCGCTGAGCGTTAGTTAATGAGTGCAGAGCACTCCTTGTGAAATAGCGCACATGTGAGGAGCACGTGACGCGCTTTAATGAGTGTAGAGCACTCCTTGTGAAATAGCGCACACGTGAGGAGCACGTGGTGCACTTGGTACTGAGTGCCAACCTTGAAACATTAGGCGCTTCTTTGAATAGGAGCGCTAGGAGCACCGTGGCGCTGTGCGCCAGTTTTAGAGCGCTAAGGCGCTTCCTTGAATTGGAGCGCTGTGGCGCCGTGCGCCAGTTTTAGAGCGCTGAGACCCTTCTTTGAATTGGAGTGCTAGGAGCGCTGTGGCGCTGTGCGCCAGACTTGGAGCGCTAAGGCGCTTCTTTTAATTGGAGCGCTAGGAGCGCTGTGGTGCTGTGTGCCAGTCTTGGAGCGCTAAGGCGCTTCTTTTTAATTTGGAGCGCTAAGGCTCTTTTTAGGCAACTTTGATCAGTTCTGCGTTCTGTGAATTAAATTCTCGTTTATAAGAGACCTTGTCTCGTGGGTCTAAGAACAAAGTTCTTATTTTTATAGGAGATATTACAATCTCTTCTTTTTTGTGAAAGGCTTTGACTTTATGGATCTGTGATCTTAAGAGAATTGAATTCTTCTTCCCCCTTTTTATAACAAGATGTTATGATCTCTTTTGTGAAAGACGTCTGTCTTATAGATCTATGATCTAGAATAAGAAACTAAGTTCCTCTTCATTCGATGAGATGCTTTGATCTCTCTATTTTATTTACCTTGAAGAAATTCTTCTTCTTTCGAGAGCTTGCTCTTCTCTTTGAAATTTCTCAAAGTTTGTGGGAGGGGGGTTCCTCTATGTAAGACTTGAAGTCTTGGGTCTTTTATATAGGGGAGACTGATTTGTTGAATCAATTAAGAAAATCTTTTCTCTGATTGATTTGGGGATATTTCCCACTGTTGGATTTTTGATCCTAGGGCTTCTGTTTTACAGAAGAAAATTTTCTTGTTTTTAACAAGATTGGGAGAATATTTTCCCATACAGAGCTTATTTTGTATCTTGGTGATTTTTAATCACCATTGGATCTTTGATCCAAGGGTGCTCTGATTTACAGAGCATAATCTTTCTTGTTTAGAAATATTTGAGGAGTAATTCCTCAACAGAATTTTATTATGAATTTTGATGATTTATCATTTTCGTTGGATCTTTGATCCAACGGTGGAGAACATTTAGTTCTTGTGCCAGCGCTCTCGTGCTTTGCACGTGATGTGTTGTCACAGAGTTTTTGACTCTTAGCGCTCGGCGCTCAGCGCTCTTGTGTTTTGCACGTGATGCGCTGCTTCAGAGTCTTTGACTCTTTAGCACTCAGCGCTCTCGTGCTTTGCACGTGAGGCGCTGCCTCAGAGTCTTTGAGTCTTTAGCGCTGGCGCTCTTGGAGCTCAGCGCTCTTGTGCTTTGCACGTGAGGCGCTGCCTCAGTTCAAATTTTGAATTTTGAATAGAGTTTTGCTCTCATTTGTGGCCAAATTTTGAGGACTCTTCCCCCTTTTTTTATAAGGGAACAAGTAGCTCTTGGCCGAAAATTTTGGTGGGAACAAATGCCCCCCACTACTTTGCCCACGTAAGTATGTACGTGGGTGAAGTAGTGCAGAGTTATGCATAGCAATAGAATTGAGGGCTTAGGGGACAAGTTTAGAGTCCTTGTAGCCTAACACTTTTTTCATCTTCATAAGCCGTAAGGGTCTCAAGAATGTTTTTTCTCCCTACAAGTCGAGAGGATCTCGTAGGTGTAAATTCTCCCTAGAAATCGTGAGGATTTCAAAGTGTTCATTGCCTCCGTGAGTCGTAAGGATCTCACTCGGGTATTTTTCCTTACGAGTTATGAGGACCCATAAGTAGCTTCTTTATTTCATTGGCGTATGTGGGTTTGGCAAATGTGGCCCGCAGATGGTCCATCTTGACCTCCTTGTAGAACAGCAATGGCTTAGGAAATAGTTTCAGGTCTGCCGCCTGAGACTTTTCAATTTTATGAGCCGTGAGCTCATAAAGACTTTTCTCCCTACGAGTCGAGAGGATCCCGTAGGTGAATTTTCTCCTTAGGGGTCGTGAGGACTCCTAAATGCATTTTCTCTTGAGAGTCGTAAGGATCTCACAAGATAATTTTCTCCCATATAAGTCGAGAGTACTCGTAAGTGGATGTTTCCCTCCTTTTCGATATTCGACTTGGGAGAGTGTGGCCCGTGGATAGTTCATCTTGACCCCCTTGCAGGGCAGTGATAGTTTAGGAGACAGGGTTAGGATCTGCCACCTAAGACTTTTCAGCTTTATGAGCTATGAGGGTCTCATAAAGACTTTTCTCCCTACGGGTCGAGAAGATCCCGCAGGTGTATTTTCTCCTTAGGAGTCGTGAGGACTCCTAAGTGCGTTTTCTCTTGAGAGTCGTAAGGATCTCACTAGAGAATTTTATCCCTTACAAGTCGAGAGGACTCGTAAGTGGCTGTTTCCCGCCTTGTCGATATTCGACTTGGGAGAGTGTGGCCCGTGGATAATCCATCTTGACCTCCTTGCAGGGCAGTGATGGCTTAGAAGACAGGGTTAGGATCTTCCACCTAAGACTTTTCAACTTTATGAGCTATGAAGGTCTCATAAAGACTTTTCTCCCCACGAGTCGAGAGGATCCCGTAGGTGTCTTTTCTCCTTAGGAGTCGTGAGGACTTCTAAGTGCGTTTTCTCTTGAGAATCCGTAAGGATCCCATAAGAGAATTTTCTTTATGCATAGGGACACAAATTTCCCCGTAGGTCGAGACGAATCGAGAGATTCTCGCAAAGACACTGATTTCCTCGCGGGTCGAAACGAATCGAGGGGTTCTGGTCAAGGACGTTGATTTCCCTGAATCGAGATTTTGTCAAGGACACTGATTTCCTTGGAGGTCGAGACGAATCGAGAGATTCCTGCAAAGACACCGATTTCTCTGCGGGTCGATGCGAATTGAGATGTTCTCGTCAAGGACGCTGATTTCCCTGAATCGAGGTTTTGCCAAAGACACTAATTTCCTTAGAGGTCGAGACGAATCGAGAGATTCCTGCAAAGTTACTGATTTCTCTACGGGTCGATGCGAATCGAGATGTTCTCGTCAAGGACGCTGATTTTCCTGAATCGAGGTTTTTGCTAAGGGCACTGATTTTCTCGGAGTTGAGACGAATCGAGAGATTCCTGCAAAGACATTGATTTCCTTGCGGGTCGACGCGAATCGAGATGCTCTCGTCAAGGACGCTGATTTTCCTGAATCGAGGTTTTTGCCAAGGACACTGATTTCCTCGGAGTTGAGACGAATCGAGAGATTCCTGCAAAGACATTGATTTCTTTACGGGTCGACGCGAATCGAGAAGCTCTCGTCAAGGACGCTGATTTTCCTGAATCAAGACTTTTGCCAAGGACACTGATTTCCTCGGAGTTGAGACGAATCGAGAGATTCCTGCAAAGAAACTGATTTCCTTGCGGGTCGATGAGAATCGAGATGCTCTCGGCAAAGACGCTGATTTCCCTGAATCGAGATTTTTGCCAAGGACACTGATTTCCTCGGAGTTGAGACGAATCGAGAGATTCCTGCAAAGACACTGATTTCCTTGCGGGTCGACGCGAATCGAGATACTCTCGCCAAGGATGCTGATTTCCCTGAATCGAGGTTTTTGCCAAAGACACTGATTTTCCTGGGGTTGAGACGAATCGAGAGATTCCTGCAAAGACACTGATTTCCTCTGCGGGTCGACGCAAATCGAGATGTTCTCGTCAAGGACGCTGATTTCCCTGAATCGAGATATTTGCCAAGGACACTGATTTTCCTAGGGGTCGAGACGAATTGAGTTATTCCTGCAAAGACACTGATTTCTCTGCGGGTCGACGCGAATCGAGATGCTCTCGTTAAGGACGCTGATTTCCCTGAATCGAGGTATTTTGCCAAGGACACTGATTTCCCTGGGGTTGGTTGACTTGTTTCCGAGACGCAGCGTTAATCCGGCGGGGAGGTCATTGGTTGACTTGTTTCCGAGATAGAGCGTTGATCCGGCGGGGAGGTCATTGGTTGACTCTAGGTTGTCTGTGGACCGTAGAATCTTGGAACTAAGGACTTTGCCGTGGCTCCACTTTGTTGATGTCGCGTCCGAATCCTGCTGGAATGAGGAGGAACGCCTTTGTTGTTCTTCTGGGATTCAGATGTTGCCGTCGAGATCTGACTCTCCCTTTGACAAGGTTTGGTGGGGAAATGTGATCCTCTTTTTGTTTATGCCCATGGATTGTATACAGGGATTAATATGGACTCACCTGTAGGGCAAAAGTTTCATTTCATATATATTTTTTGTTTTCTTTCTGCGATGCTCTATCATTTCATCTTTTTGTATCGCGAAAGTCGCGATTGCCCAATCATTTCGGCTATTTTTCGCGGTGCCCAATCATTTTGGCAGTTTTTTTCTTTTTACTCGCTTCTTTTTATTGCGAGTTGCCCAATTATTTCGGCTATTTTTGTATGCATATATTTTACTTGCTGATTTTGTTGCAAGTTGCCCCATCATTTCGGCTATTTTACATGCATTTTTTTTTCGAGTACGGAACTCAAGATCTGATACCAATATTAGCATCAACATCGCTGCGACTGGAATATTGCCAGGAGCGAATTATCATTTGCCGTGAAAAGACTTGGAACTTGATACCGATGTAGGCATCAGCATCTCTACAACTGAGACATTGCCAGGAGCTAATCATCATTTGCCCTTGTTGATTTAAACAAAGATGGCTTAGCAAACAGGGTTAGAATCCTACCGACTAAGGCTTTTGACTTCATGAGCCGTAAGGGTCTCATAAAGGTGTTTCTCCCGACGAGTCGTGAGGATCTCGTAGGTGCATTTTCTCCTTAGGAATCGTGAGGATTCCTAAGTGTGTGTTCTCTTATAAGTCGTAAGGATCTTACAAGAGTGTTTTCTCCTTATAAGTCGAGAGGACTTATAAGTGTTTGTTCATCAAATGAGGGCATTCTTTATCGTTGGTGGGACTCGGAAAGGAAATGATTATCTGCGTCCGTGGATTGTATACAAGGGTCGGTATTAAACCGCTTGTAGGGCAATATCGAGGCGTATGACGACTTAAGAACAGATTTAGATCCCTGTAGCTTAAGGCTTTTGAATCCTATGAGCCGTGAGGGTCTCATAGGGGAATTCTCCTTACGAGTCGTGAGGATCTTGTAAGTGTAACTTCTCCTTAAGAATCGTGGGGATTCCTAAGTGTGTTGCTCTCTTGTGAGTCATAAGGATCTCACGCAGGTATTTTCTCCTTATAAGGTCGAGAGGACCTTGTAAGTGTCTTTTAACGAGAGTACGCCCTTTTGGGTTTTCACAAACCCGCCAGTAGCCCTGCTGTTTTTACTCACGGAGCCCTTTCGGGTTTTCATCCGTGCCCATTTTGCTTATGGACATACCTTTTTTTTTTACGAGTCTACGCCCTTTTGGGTTTTCACAAACTTCGCCGGTAGCCTTGCTGTTTTTACTCACAGAGCCCTTTCGGGTTTTCATCCGTACCCATCTTGCTTATGTACATACCATTTTTTTTGTTTTCAGCCCTAGGATGCTGCGGTTTGTAGACGTTTCGGCCCGTCGTTAGTTTTAGGACATTGCGGTCCATAGTTAATTATAGGACATTACGGTCCATTGTTGCCATATTTGAGGAAAATTTCTAGTTTACGGACTTTTCGGTCCATTGTTGCCATATTTGAGGCAAATTTCTAGTTTACGGACTTTTCGGTCCATAGTAGTTTTGAGGCGAAGTTTCGCTGGATACTCTATGAACAAGTAGGTTTCCCCTTGATAGACCTTATCATATAATCTAAGGATTTTGGCACTGCTCCTACCCCCAGCTCCTCTACATTATCTTCTAACGCCGAGTGAGATTCTTTGTTACTTAGCGACGAATGAGAGATCATGTAGCAACTTGCCACATAATCTTCGGGTTCCTCTGACGAGTCGTCTCCCTCATCATTTTCGTTATCTTCACTTTCAACGATGTGATTGAGAAACTCTTGAAGCATGACTGGGGTTCGCGCCTTCTGGTTGTATTCCTCCAGTGCGTCAATATGCTTTTGCAGATCCGTGCGCTTGTCGTCAGACTGCGTGGGCTTCTTGATCTTCTTCTTCTTCTTCGAAGACTTTGACGGCTGGACCTGGGTATTTTGCCCATTTCTTTCAATTCTCGGTGTCGGGCGCGGTTTCAGCATTCCCTCAATGATCTCGGGCTCTAGCGGGCTTTTCCACCTGATTGTGGTGCATGCTTGAAGTTCCTTCAGCATTCTTTTCGTTTTTGCCGGAAGAACTACTTCCCATGGAGCTTCCTCTATGAATGAGCATGATGCCCCCGGTGTGTCTACCCTTTAGGAGTGTGCTGTTGTGGCGGATTTACCTTCCAGTTTTCGGACAGTGCAAACTTGCCCTGTTGGTACCGGTCTTCAACCCAGTTTTTGAAGACGTAGCAATCTTCGATTGGGTGGCCCATTATTCAGTGGTAGGGGCAATAATGAGGATTGTTGACGTCGTTCGGCTGCAGTGGGTATCTCGGCTCTGGTAGAGTGATGAGCACGTTGCGCACTGCCAGTTCGAACAGTCTCCTTGTTTTATCCAGAGGAAACGAGTAGGTACGTCTCAACTTCTTATCAAGAGATTGCCGCTTGTTGCTTTGGCGAACAACCGGTCTCGGGCTACTCGGTTGTTGTTGAGAGTTGGCGACGAAGGTTGCTTTCTCTTTGCCCTTTTCATTTCGAAACTCCGTCTTTGAAGAGGAAGGCCTATGACCCATCTGGTCCATTTGGGCCAGCTTGTCAATCAAGACCTGAAAGGTGGTCGGCTTGAAGAACATCATGAACTGAGATATGGTCGCTTGCGGATCGAGGGTTCCCACGAACATGCCCACTGCAGGGGCCTCTTCTATGCGTTGTTCTCACTTCGACCATAGGTTCTGCCACCGTATCGCATACTGAACCCATGTTTCGCCTGGCTTCACCCTGGCATTGATCAACGCCGTGATTGGGGTGCGTTCGCTGGCGCTTTCGAACCTTTGTGTAAATAGTAGCTCCATTTCTGCAAATGTCTTAACGGAGTCATTCAGAAGCTTGGAATACCACTCGAATGTTGTCTCCGACAAGCTGCCAACGAATTGGTGAAGTAGCAGCTTATCGTCACCTCTGGTGTTGCCGCACAAGGATTTAAATTGAGCAACGTGCTGGTGTGGATTCCTCGTCCCCTTATATACATGGAATTTAGGGATCGTATACCCCGGCGGGTACTTTATTTGGTCGTACCAACGCGGATAGGGTTGTCCAGTCTTAACAATTTGGCTGGCCGCTTCGCTCGCCTGATGAGCTCATATCTGTTGAGCGATATAGTCATCCAGAGCGGCTTTGGAGATCGTCTCCTCTTTGGCTGCTGATAGAGTCGGAAGAGGGTTCGATGACTCCCCTCTATCGTCTTCGATTATTACTGGAGGCTCTTCGACTGGAGGGTTCGGCTGGATCATCATGCCGACCATGTCTTGGAATAAAAGCGCCATTTGTTTTATGTTGGCCGCTTATTCTGCGGCCTCTTTATCTTTCCTCTTGAGCATTCTTCGGAGGAATTCGGCATCAGTTTCCTGTTCTTGTCGCTGCTCCGACGACGTCTCTGGGCTTTCTTTTGGCCCAGTGAGTGCGGCCATCTTCGTTAGCATCTCCTGGAGTTTTTGCTGTTGTTGTTCCTGAGCCTTTGTCACTGATCTGGGGAGAGGTCGATGGCCCGTGGAAATACGGCTATCCTCTTTCTCGGATGCCATATAAACAGTGTGCACCACCATGCCCTCAGACTTGGGGCGTTTAGGTTCAGTGCCCTTTAGATTCATCGCAGACACGGGGATTTTCTCCGGCCTTCTTCTTTTATGAGAGGTCGAAGTTGAGGGGGCTGTTGCAGACGATACTTTCCGTGGTACAACGGCGGGATGACCCTCCTCTTGCCAGGCCTTCATTTTCTTCGATCTGCGGGACTAGTCTCTGTCAATTACAGAGTCTTGGACTCTTCGCCAGACCCTGTGGATTTTAGGGGACAGCCACTGAGAGGGCTGTTCCGGGTTTGCCTTTGTAATGTTTTCCACAAGTGGAGGGGACTTTTTCAACACGACAGTTGGAGAGTTCTTGCGCACCCTCCTGAGCAGCTCAAAGCTGTTCCCAGTTGGAACAGGGGCATCAACTTCCACCATTAGAGCAAGTGGGGTAAGTCCAGAAGGGGAACTGCCCCCAGCTTTCCTCACTCGGCGCCAATGACGACGTCGAGCATGCCTTGCAGGCGGTATTGATTCAGCTATGGGGGTGGCTCCCTCATGCCCCCTGATCTGGTGAAAGGTTGCTGTTGGTGCCAGCCTATTGAAGACTGACGTCCGCTGAAAGGGAATGATCATTCTTGAAAATACCAACTTTTTGACAGGGGAAGCATCCTTGGTTACTTCGCCTGGAGCGGGAGCTGGAATGGTCAGTCTTGCGAAGACCGACCCCTTAGCAGGAGAAGCCGCTCTGATGACTTCATTTACTGGAGCATAGATGGCTATCCATTTCGGGATAACCCCCTTAGGTATCGCAGGCTTCTTCATGGGCCCATTGGAGTTTTGGCCCAGTCTGTCAAAGACTGAGGCGTTGGATTTGGGCGACCCGTTTAGAGGAGCCGCGGTAGTCGTAAGCCGATCAAAGACCGACTTCTTCGGAGCTTCTTGCGATGGCAGTGGGGCGTTGAAGCTCACCGGTGGGATCATGGTCCCAAAGAATAGTCCAATGGTGGCCCGAGTCACCTGTTCCACTGGCATCTTGAAAACGGAGGCCGCTTGAGGCCCATAAGTCACTCTTCTAGCAAGGACAGAGTGAGAGTTATTGCAGTTGTTGCAGTTTGTGCAGTTGAAAGCCATTGATCTTCTGTTTTCTGCACGGAGCAAGACACCAAATCATAGTACCTCGAATCCAAGAGCAACCATAGCAAACCGCGATTCGTTCGCAAAATACGACACACGAAGTGTGGAATGGAAAGAGGAAAATGTCCCACCGGGCGTTCTAGAATCTGTTCGCCGCCGAAAGACGTGACCGGGACGTTGGGACGTCCGGCCTGAATTTTGGGGGGCAGATGCTATTTAGTTTTATCCGTCTACCTCTCCGAAGATTCCAAGTAGATTTATGGCACCGTGTAACGGAGGTTTAGACGGATGCGGCCGTTGTAGCAGATTTCATCAGATTCCCCCTCCTTGTGAGGGTTTTTTGATTGTGGGGACGTTCTTCCCTGCAGGCGCAAGCCCCTGTAGTTAATTACGCTACCGCATCGCGGTAACCACTTTCTCCTTCTCCAGATGGTCACTTCGTGTCGTGTATGTTTGTTTTGTTTTTAGTTGCTCGTGGATTGTATACGGAGACTAATTTATGTTGTCGCCCGTAGGACGTGAATTAGTCCAAATCCGTATTTTCTTAGATTTGGGTTTGGGTTGGGTTTAAGGATCGTTGATCTCATTTGAGACTAATATCAACTTAAACATTTTTTAAGGATACGTTAGTCTAATTTTAGACTAAGATGTACTTAACAGGATCATTTAGATCCAACAAAAGAGCATTTGGACTCTATTGTTTTAGTTTAGGGACATTGCGGTCCATAAGTGTAAGGACATCATAGTCCGTGGCAATTTAAAGATGTCATAATCTGTAAAGTTTAAAAAATATCATAGTTTATGAGTTTAAGGACGTCACAGTCCATAAAGTTTAAGGTCAAAATAGTCCAGTTTAAAGACATCATAGTCTGTGTGGTTTTGATTCAACCGTTTGGGGATGCACCAAAAGTTATTGGTTATTGGGATCCTCCGTCTCTGAAGAATTGTCATGCCCCGCTTCCCAGTGTACGGCGAAGTGGACGCGACAAGGTCCGCTACATATGTACTCAGAAGTACATACGCTAAGCGTAGCTAAGCAATATAAAGTAAATCACAAGAGACGAAAGATATAGAAAAAGAACAGCAACTTTTATTAATAACATTCTTTGTACAATACATGAAAAGGAAATACAACTGAAATGAAAAGCGATGCCTAAACAGTGGCATAACAGGAAATGAAAATACTGGAAAGAACAAGGTACAATATCTAGCGCTCGGGGTTTTCGTGGAACTGCTCCAAATCTTCACCGGTAGGCTCGATCTCAGCTTGGTCCAACGCACCTGACGACATTCAAAGAAGAGAGAAACAGAATGTCGTCAGCGAACAGGTCGCTCGGTAAGTCCCAAAGATAAGGGAGAAATAGACAGAGAGTAAGAGAGAGAGAGTGACTTTTACAGTTGTATTATATTGTTATATTATAGTAGTATGGTGTTAACGCTGTTGTTGTAGCTTGGTACAGAAGGATGCCAGTGTATACGAGAGGGGTCTCAGTATGCTAGAGACCAGGGCAAAAGGAAGTACAAGGCTCCGTTATACAATCCGGAACAACGGCAATTGGATTCAGGTTAGGTGTCTTAATTTTACCATCTCGTGCCACCTTTAACACCTTCCATACCAATCTACCCTTTAAACCCCGCGATATCTTGTTTGTATTGTTATCTTGTAAAATTGTATTGATTGCATGATTGACTGACCGACTGACCGAAACCATGATATCAGGAAACGGTTATAACCGTGGAGTCATGTAAATGGAATACTGGGAAACATGTAAAAGGAATATCCATGGTTCGGTTCAGTCAAGTTATATAGATTGTGAACTGGATTCTGGGATTCATGTATTCATCTTGAGTTGAAATATAAAGAATATAGATTGACTTGATTCATATTCAGATCAGAAATAGTCAGACTCTAACCCGAGTCAGATTAAAAGAAAGATAATTTGAAGTTCTATATTTATTAGGGGCCTTATTGTAATTTATAAAACTTGAGGGGGTTTTATGTAAAAAGTACTATTGTGTAGTTTTCAAAATACACCTCAAGTATTTATTATTCGTCTTTATAGTTATAATGAGTATGAATTTTATTTGTGTTATTCTAGTGAATATATCCTAATGAAAGTATTAATTGATTTATTTGAAATTTCATAGTATTTTAATATAACTTTTAATCTTGTAATTTTTAGGAAAAGTGGAAACTTTATCTTATGATAAAATAGGTGTTTAAATGTTAATTATATATATATTAACACATGAATAATTTTATATAAATATTTTATTTAGAGAAAGTCTCATTTTCCTTAAATATCGTATTTTAAACCTTTCGAGACCGAATGCTCCTTGCGGAGGTCTGAATCTCGCACTACTAGCCTGCGGGTGCACGATGAACCGTACTATCCCTAACAGGTTCCCCAAAAGTGGGTTGTAGCGGCGCTTTGCATAGGTTTAACAAATACCATTCATTTAGGAAAAAAAACGGTTTTATAAATATAAGGTATTTATTTGTAAAAGAGTATAAATTTCCATATTTTAGTTTCTAAGGTTTCCTAAGCCAACTAACCTATTTCTAAGGTCTAAACGACAAGTCATTAGAAGCCTCAAATCGCCTCTTCACCGTCAATTG
The DNA here is from genome assembly GCA_030015575.1 of Agapanthus africanus. Classification (NCBI taxonomy): domain Eukaryota; kingdom Viridiplantae; phylum Streptophyta; class Magnoliopsida; order Asparagales; family Amaryllidaceae; genus Agapanthus; species Agapanthus africanus. The sequence continues at coordinate 81,549,794 of CM057339.1, read as the reverse complement.
CGGCCAGGTAAGTGCCAGTTAAGTGGGAAGGAACCACAGTCGTGGGCCTAATTAAAAACCACTAGCCTTAGACACACTTGCCTAGACACCACAAGACAGTTTAGATAAACGATCGATGTCCATGACATATCGTGCTTTCATTTTAAAGATTTTATTTAGAATTGTGTAAAACTTAAAGCTTTCAAGAGAGGTTTATAAAGAATATGGTATTTTAGTGAAAAGTCCTGTATTTTCGTATTCTATGTTTTGACGTTTATCAATTAGGGTTATATTTGTGTGTGTGTAGAGGTAGGTCATTACCTCGTGACTTATTTTAAGGTTTAATGAAGTTTTAGAGCTTAAATATGACATATTAAACTTGAAGGTATTAAAGCGCAAGAATACGGTATTTGAAAACGTTATCATTTTATGTGTGAAATTTCATTCAAATTGATTTTTACAAGTTTAGTGATCAAGATAAACATATTTAGGAGTGAGGGATTTATTTAGAACAATAAAAATAAACTTTATGGTATTTTTATGAAAAGAATACGGTTTTACAAGAAAGCTATCATTTCATGTGAAAAAGTTTGATTAAATTGGTTTATGGGTGATTAATAGTCAACATGAATATGGGTAGATATTATGTATTAGGTGACAAGTGGAAATTTATAGAAAAACCGAATCGGAAATCGGTTTGTCCGATTTCCGTCGGGTTCCAAAAAGTCGTATTTTTACATTTATAGAAAAGAGAGAGAGAAGAGGTAGGACTTACGGTTTGGACAAGCTAATGAAGCTAATGGATGTGGTGGTTTCCGATTCGTCGAAAGCGTCGCGAAGGTTCTGATCCGGTCACCGGAATCCGTCGTCGATTTCGGCAGCGCTTCGCTTCTTGCTCTTCATACCGAGTTCTCGAGAATTTGAGAGAGTAGACTTAGAGTTGTGAGGGGAAAAGGTAGAGGATAGGGGTCTTTATATAGGGCTAGGCTAGGGTTAGGGTTTGGATTAAAAATATTAAAAGAAAATATAAGAAACATTAAAAATTCATTAAAAATCATTAAACTTAGGAGTAAAAGGGATTTATTGGCCAAATAAAAACCGATCCAGGTATAATAAGTATGCAAGAGGGTTGACCAAGTCAAGAGCCAACTTTTCTCAGTTGGTGACTCGGCCGTCCGGCCAAGTCCGGCCGGATCGGCCGGACCGAGTCGGCCGATTCGCCGGCCGGCGGCGCCGAGTCGTGCCGAGTCAAGGGTCCAATGGCCGGGGGTTTTCCTGAGGAACAACTTGGTATTTTTACTTTTTGTTGTCCAGTACATATTTTGGGAGTTATGGCCTTTTTACCGTTGACTTCCAAAAAAAAAATAAAACAAAATAAATACAAAAAATAATGTGGGGCATGGGATTTGAACTCTGGTGGCTTGGTTCAGCAGTGCAAGGTATTACCAATGAGCTACAAGCTCCTGCTTGTAATTATTGTGGTTTTTAATTACTTAAACTGATAGCAGCAAGAATAAATACTCCTAGTATTCATTAAATTTAAAGTAATTTCTTGTACACTAAAAATGGAGTTATTTCATTCTTGTAGCTTGTAATTAAAAACAAAAATAATTACCTAAATCTTGTGCTCAGGCTTAAATACCCCTTTGTGGATTTTTTTTAAAAATATTTTGAAAAAAAAAATTGTATAGGAAAAAGTGTATAAAAATTAGGGTTGTTACAAGAATTACAACAACATATATCAGAGGTACGAAGAGATGTACCCTTGAACCAATGTTGGTTGGGAGATCTGTAGTCAAGTTTAGGACTAAGATCGGTTAAAAAGATTATGAGCATATGGGCTCAATTAATCTAAATAAGGGATCTGTGGCCAACTTGGGCTCGGCCCATTCAGTTAAAATGTTGAACATTTAGCAATGTTGAGTATTAGTTTGGGTTCTGACAATATTTTTATCTTTTATTGAATGTTGAGCACTCATTATAGCTATGGGGTTTTATTTAAAGAACAATTTATGTTCCCTCAGCGCACACGTGAAGAGCACGTGGCACGCTTGGCGCTGAGTGCCTGTTAATGAGTGCGGAGCACTCCTTGTGAAATAGCGCACACGTAAGGAGCACGTGGCGCGCTTTAATGAGTGCAGTGCGCTCCTTATGAAATAGCGCACACGTGAGGAGCACGTGGTGCACTTGGCGCTGAGCGCCAACCTTGAAGCGCTGGGTGCTTCTTTGAATTGGAGTGCTAGGAGTGCTGTGGCGCTGTGCGCCAGTTTAGAACGCTAAGGCGCTTCCTTGAATTGGAGCGCTTGGAGCGCTGTGCGCCGGTTTTATAGCGCTGAGGCGCTTCTTTGAATTGGAGCGCTAGGAGCACTGCGGCACTGTGCGTCAGACTTGGAGCGCTGAGTCGCTTCTTTAAATTGGAGCGCTAGGAGCGCTGCAGTGCTGTGTGCCAGTCTTGGAGCGCTAAGGTGCTTCTTTTTAATTTGGAGCGCTAAGGCTCTTTTTCAGGCAACTTTGATCAGTTCTGCGCTCTGAGAATTAAATTCTCATTTATAAGAGACCTTGTCTCGTGGGTCTAAGAACAAATTTCTTATTTTTATAGGATCTCACAAGAGGATTTTCTCCCTTACAAGTCGAGAGGACTCGTAAGTGGTTGATGGGTTGACCTTTTTCCGAGTCGAAGCACTGCTCCGACGAGGAGGTCACTGGTTGACGTATTTCCGAGGCAGGGTCATTGGATGGCGTATTTTTGAGACGGGGTCATTGGATGACGTATTTCCGCGACGGGGTCATTTGCTAATGTATTTCCGCGACGGAGGTCATTGGTTGATGTATTTCCGAGATGGGGTCATTGGATGACGTATTTCCACGACGGGGTCATTTGATGACGTATTTCCGCGACGGGGTCATTTGCTGACGTATTTCCGAGACGGGGTCATTTGGATGGCGTGTTTCCGAGACGGGGTCATTGGATGACGTGTTTCCGAGACGGGGTCATTTGCTGACGTATTTCCGAGACGAGGTCATTTGCTGACGTATTTCTGAGACAGGGTCATTTGGATGACGTGTTTCCGAGATGGGGTCATTGGATGACGTATTTCCGAGACTGGGTCATTTGCTGACGTATTTCCGAGACGGGGTCATTTGCTGACGTGTTTCCGTGACGGGGTCATTTGATGACGTATTTCCGAGACGGGGTCATTTGCTGACGTGTTTCCACGATGGGGCCATTTGCTGACGTGTTTTTACGACAGGGCCATTGGATGACATATTTCCGCGACGGGGTCATTGGATGACGTATTTCCGCGACGGGGTCATTTGTTGACGTATTTCCACGACGGGGTCATTGGATGACGTATTTCCGCGACGGGGTCATTGGATGACGTATTTCCGCGACGGGGTCATTGGATGACGTATTTCCGCGATGGGGTCATTTGCTGACGTGTTTCCGAGATGGGGTCATTTGCTGACGTGTTTCCGAGACGGATCATTTGCTGACGTCTTTCCGCGACGGGGTCATTTAGATAACGTGTTTCCGAGACGGGGTCATTGGATGACGTGTTTTCGAGACGGGGTCATTGGCTGACGTGTTTCCGAGATGGGGTCATTTGCTGACGTCTTTCCGAGACAGGGTCATTTGCTGACGTATTTCCGAGACGGGGTCATTTGGATGACGTGTTTCCGAGATGGGGTCATTTGCTGATGTGTTTCCGAGACGGGTTCATTTGCTCACGTGTTTCCGAGACGGGGTCATTTGCTGACCTGTTTCCACGACGGGGTCATTTGATGACATGTTTCTGAGACGGGGTCATTTGCTGATGTGTTTCCGCGACGGGGCCATTTGCTGACCTGTTTCCGCGACGGGGTCATTGGATGACGTATTTCCGCGACGGGGTCATTGGATGACGTATTTCCATGACGGGGTCATTTGGTGATGTATTTCTGCGACGGAGGTCATTGGCTGACTCATTTCCGCGACGGGGTCATTTGCTGACCGCGACGGCGTCATTTGCTGACGTATTTTCGAGATGACGTCATTTGCTGACTTGTTTCCGAGACGGGGTCATTTGCTGACGTGTTTCCGAGACGAGGTCATTGGATGACGTATTTCCGAGATGGGGTCATTTGCTGACGTATTTCCACGACAGGGTCATTTGCTGTCGTATTTTCGAGATGGGGTCATTTGCTGACGTGTTTCCGTGATGGGGTCATTGGATGACGTATTTCCGCGACGAGGTCATTTGCTAACATGTTTCTGAGACGGGGTCATTTGCTGACGTGTTTCCGAGACGGAGGTCATTGGCTCACGTGTTTCCGAAACTGAGGTCATTGGCTGACTTTAGGTTGTCTGTGAACCGTAGAGTCTTGGAACTGGGGACTTTGTCGTGGCTCCGATTGGTGATGTCGCGTCCGTATCCTGCTGGAATGAGTAGGAACGCCGTTGTTGGTTTCTAGGCTGTAAATGTGGCCATCGAGATTTGGAACTAGGGACTTTGCCATGGCTCCGCTTCGTTGCGACCCTGAGGTCGGTTTTTGACGTTACGTCTGCATCCTGCTGGAGTTAAGAAGGAACGCCGTGTTGATCTACTAAGATGCAGATGTTTCTGTCGAGATCTGACTTTCCCTTTGACCGAGTTTGTTGGGACATGTGGTTCCCTTTTTGTTTATACCCATGGATTGTATACAGGGGTCACTATGGACTAACTTGCAGGGCGAAAGTTTCATTCTTTCAATTTTTATTTCTTTCTGCGATGCTCTATCATTTCAGCTTTTTATATTGCGAAAGTCGCGATTGCCCAATCATTTCGGCTATTTTTCACGGTGCCCAATCATTTCGGCTATTTTTGTTTTTACTCGCTACTTTTTATTGCGAGTTGCCCAATCATTTCGGCTAATTTTGTATGCATATCTTTTACTTGCTGATTTTGTTGCAAGTTGCCCTATCATTTCGGCTATTTCATATGCATTTATGGCTCGTTGACTTTTCGCCGCGAGTATGGAACTTGGGATCTGATGCCAATCTTAGCATCAGCATCGCTGCGACTGGAATATTGCCAGGAGCGAATCATCATTTGCCGTGAAAGGACTTGGAATTTGATACCGATTTAGGCATCAATATCGTTACCACTGGGACATTGCCAGGAATGAATCATCATTTGCCTCTGTTGATGTCATACAAAGGTGGCTTACCAAACAGGGTTAGGATCCTGTCAACTAAGGCTTCTGACTTCATGAGCCGTAAGGGTCTCATAAAGATGTTTCTCCCTACGAGTCGTGAGGATCTCATAGGTGTGATTTCTCCTTAGGAATCGTGAGGATTCTTAAGTGTGTGTGTTCTCTTAAAAGTCGTAAGGATCTTACAAGAGCGTTTTCTCCTTATAAGTCGAGAGAACTTACAAGTGTTTGTTCACCAAATGAGGACAGTCCTCGTCGTTGGTGGGACTCGGTGAAGAAATAATTATTTATGCCCGTGGATTGTATACAAAGGTCAGTATTGAACCGCCTGTAGAGCAGTTTAGGAGATGTGATGGCTTAAGAACAGGTCCAGATCCCTGTAGCTTAAGGCTTTTGAATCTTATGAGCCATGAGGGTCTCATAAGAGAGTTCTACTTACGAGTTGTGAGGAACTCGTAAGTGTAATTTCTCCTCAGGAATCATGAGGATCCCTAAGTGTGTTGCTCCATTGTGAGTCGTAAAAATATCACGCAGGTATTTTCTCCTTACAGGGTCGAGAGGACCTTGTAAGTGTGCATGAATTTTCTTACGATTCTGCGCCCTTTCGGGTTTTCACAAACTCGCCGGTAGCCCTGCTGTTTTTTCTCACGGAGCCCTTTAGGGTTTTCATCCGTGCCCATTTTGCTTATGGACGTACCATTTTGTTTTTTTTTTTTTTTTTTGTTTTTTTTGCGTTAGCCCTAAGATGTTGCGGTTTGTAGTAGTTTAAAGACGTTTCGGTCCGTGGCTAGTTTTAGGACATTGTGGTCCGTTGTTAGTTTAGGGACGTTTCGGTCCGTTATTAGTTTAAGAACATTTCAGTTCATAGCTAGTTTCAGGACATTTCGGTCTGTCGTTAGTTTAGGGACGTTTCGGTCCGCAGTTTGTTTAAGGACATTATGGTCTATTGTTCATCCTGTATGCACGTGTATTTGTCACGTGACGGGATACATAACGATAAAGTGGAATACACCCATTTAGGGTGTGATTTGGTTTGGTTTGGTTTTTTTGTGATCCATCCCTACCGTGACTTCTTCCACTTGATGCCGACGTCTGGCTTTTTCGAATATGGCCATTTTGCGTTCTCGATCGGCTTTGCTCTTCTGACGGGCTTCGTTCAGTAGCATGTCGATCATCTCGTCTGACGGTCTCAAGGATTTTGGCATTGATCCTGCCCCCATCTCCTCTACATTATCTTCTGATGCCGAGTGAGCTTCTTTGATATTTAGCGATGAATGAGAGATCATGTGGCAACTTGCCACATCATCTTCTGGTTCCTGTGACGAGTTGTCTCCCTCATCATTGTCATTATCTCCGCCCTCCAGGATATGGTTGAGAAATTCTTAGAGTGTGATCGGGGTTCGTGCCTTCTGGTCGTATTCCTCTAGCGCGTCAATATACTTCTGTAGATCCGTGCGCTTGTCGTCAGGTTGCGCGGACTTCTTGGTCTTCTCCTTCTTCTTCGAAGACTTTGACGGCTGGGTCTCGGTGTTTTGCCCATCGTTACCAGTTCTCGGCGTTGGGCGCGGTTTCAGGATCCCCTCAATGATTTCCAGCTCTAACGGGCTTCTCCATCTGATTGCCGGGCATGCTTGAAGATCCTTCAGCAATTTCATAGTTTTTTCCGAGAGGACAACTTCCCATGGAGCTTTCTCTATAAACGAGCATGATGACCCCGGCATATCCGTCTTTTTAGAAGTGTGCGGTTGTGGCGGGTTTACCCTCCAGTTTTCAGACAGCGCGAATTTGCCTTGCTGGTACTGGTCTTCAACCCAGTTTTTGAAGATGAAGCAATCTTCGATTGGATGGCCTACTACTCGGTGATAGGGGCAGTAATTAGGATTGTTGACATCACCGGGCTGCAATGGACGTCTCGGATCCGGAAGATTGATGAGCCTGTTGCGTATCGCCAGTTCGAACAGTCTTTTTGTTTTCTCCTGCGGAAACGAGTAAGGACGTCTTAACTTTTCGTTGAGAAATCGCTGTCTATCGTTTTGGCGATCAGATGGTTTCGGGCCACTCGGTTGGTGTTGAGCATTGGCGACGAAGGTTGCTTTCAGTTTAGAATCTGTTAACCGCCGAAAACCGGGAAGACAGGCGTCTTTCCTGAATTTGGGGGCAGATGCTATTTGGTTTTATCCGTCCACCTCTCCGAAGATTCCAAGTTGATTTATGACACCGTGTATCGGAGGTTTAGACGGATGCGGCCGTTGTAGCATACTTCATCAGATTCCCCCTCATTGTGAGGGGTTTTTGATTGTGGGGACGCTCTTCCCTGCAGACGCAAGCTCCTGCAGTTAATTACGTTACCGTATCGCGGTAACCACTTTCTCCTGTTCCAGATGGTCACTTCGTGTCGTGTGTGTTTGTTTTATTTTGGTTGCCCGTGAATTGTATACGGAGACTAATTTATGTTGTCACTCGTAGGGCGTGGATTAGTCCAAATTCGTATTTTCTTAGATTTAGGTTTGGGTTGGTTTAAGGACCGTTAGTCTTGTTTTATACTAAAGTCGACTCAAACGTTTGTTGAGGATACGTTAGTTTAATTTTAGACTAAAATCTACTCAACAGGATTTTGGGATCATTTAGATCCAACGAAAGAGTATTTGGACTCTATCGTTTTAGTTTAGGGACATAGCGGTCATTGGGTTTAAGGACATCATAGTCCGTGGATTTTAAAAACATCATAGTCTGTGAGGTTTAGTTTAGGGACGTTGCGGTCCACAAGTTTAAGGACATCATAGTGCATAGAGTTTAGTTTAGGGACATTGCGGTCCATTGTTAGTTTTAGGACGCTGCGGTCCATTGGGGGTTTAAGGACATCATAGTCCATAGAATGTCTGGTTGTCGGGACCCGCCACCTCTCTGAAGACGTTGAAGAATTACAACGACACATATTAGAGGAATGAAGAGATGTACCCTTGAACCAATATCGGTCGGGAGATCTGTAGTCAGGTTTAGGACTAAGACCAATTAGGGAAATTGTGAGCACATGGGCTCGGTTAGTCTGAGTTAGGGACTTGTGGCCAACTTGGGCTCAGCCCACTCAGTTTTGATTAAAGTGTTGAACACTTGTTTGGGCTCGGTCCCTTTTTTTTCAACAATACTGAGCATTGATTTGGATTCTGACACCCTTTTTCCTTTTGTCTTTTATTCAGTGTTGAACACTCTTTATGGCGCAGGGCACTTTGTGTATAGAGCATTTATGTACAAAACGCTTGGCGCTGAGCGCCGGACTTGGAGCGCTAAGGCGCTTCTTCTGAAATAGCGCCCACGTGGGGAGCACGTGGAGCGCTTGGCGCTGAGCGCCAAATTTGGAGCGCTGGAGCGCTTCTTTTAGAATAGCACCCACGTAAGGAGAACGTGGAGCTTTTGTTGCTGAGCGCCAGACATGGAGCGCTGGAGCGCTTCTTTTGAAGTAGCACTCGCGTGAGGAGCACGTGGAGCGCTTGGCGCTGAGCGCCAGACTTGGAGCGCTAAAGCGATTCTTTTGAAGAAGCGCTCACGTGAGGAGCACGTGGAGCGCTTGGCGCCGAGCGCCAGACTTGGAGCGCTAAAGCGCTTCTTTGGCAGCTCTGATTAACTTTGTGCTCTGAGAATTAAATTCTCGTTGATAAGAGACTTTGTCTCATAGGTCTAAGAATTATGTTCTTCTTTTATGAGGAAATGCTTTGATCTCTTTGTTTTTGTGAAAAACCTTGTCTTATGGATCTGTGATCTAGAAAAAGAACTGAGTTCTTATGATGTGAGAGTTAAACTCTCAAAAATTGAGGAGATGTTATGATCTCACTTATTATTATTTATCTTGAAGAAAATTTCTTCTTCTTAGAGCTTGCTCATCTCCTTTTCTTTTCTGAGAACTTGAAGTTTATGGGTTTTTTTTTCTGTACAAGACTTGAAGTCTTAAGGCCTTTATATAGTGGAGGCTGATTTGTTGAATCAGTTAAGGAAATCTTTTCTCTGATTGATTTGGGGATGTTTCCCACCGTTGGATCTTTGATCCTAAGGTTTCTGTTTTACAGAAGATATCTTTCTTGTTATTTTAACAAGATTGGGAAATTATTCTCCCATACAGAGATTATTCTGTATCTTGATGATTTTTAATCACCATTGGATCATTGATCCAACGGTGCTCTGATTTATAGAGCACAATCTTTCTTGTTTGGAAAAATTTGAGGAGTATTTTCTCAACAGAATTAAATTCTGTAATTTGATGATTTATTCATCTCAGTTGGATCTTTGATCCAATGGTGGAGAACATTTAGTTCTAGCGCTTGGCGCTCTCGTGCTTTGCACGTGAGCCGCTGCCTCAGAGTCTTTGACTCTTAGCGCTGACGCACTTGGCACTAGCGCTCTCGTGCTTTGCACGTGAGGCGCTGCCTTAGAGTCTTTGACTCTTAGCGTGAGCGCTCTCGTGCTTTACACGTGAGGCGCTGTCTCAGAGTCTTTGAGTCCTAGCGCTGACGCTCTTGGCGCAAGCGCTCTCGTGCTTTGCACGTGAGGCGCTGCCTCAGTTTAAATTTCAAATTTTGAACAGAGCTTTACTCTGATTGGAGGAAACAAATGCCCCCCACCGCTGTGCTCATGTTGCTCACACGTGAGTGTAGCGGTGGAAGCCCTTCCACCGTTGGATTGTCTTGGAAGTCGGATCGACTTCAAACGCTTATAAATAGGGCCTTTGGCCCTTGAGATGACTGCTTGTTCACCTTCTTTCTTGTTTTTCTGAGAATTGAATTCTCTCTTCAGAGCATAGATCTCTGCCTCCAAGAACTCTCTTTGTTCAAATATTTGGTAAGAATCATTCTTGACCCCATTAAACAGAGCTTTGCTCTTTCTATGTCACAGATCTTCAAACCGTTAATTAAAATAGAGCTTTGCTCTTCCTAGATCATAGATCTAAAGAAATCCTTTTTAGGGTTTCTTAATAGAGCTTTGCTCTTTCTTAGATCATAGATTTAAAGAGATCTTTTCTTCTTCTTTTTTTAGGTTTTCTTAACCCATTAGTGAAGAACTCTTAGAGTTTCTAAGATTTGTATTTCAGATCTTTATGATCTTGGGGTTTTACCTCTGATGGCTTGTTCCATCGTCTTCACAGAGCATAGCTCTTAAAATTTTCAGGGAATTTTATTCCTCTCGTGATTAGAGTTGACAGATGTCACTCTTGTCTGCAGAGCGTTGCTCTTGATGGAGTTTAACTCCTTGGCCCGAGGAGTCTCTCATTAAATGAAAATTCTTTTAGGATTTCTTTTCACAGAGCATGGCTCTTTAGAATTTTTGGGGAATTTTTATTCCCCTCATAATGACAGAGTGCTTCTCCCGAGGGAGTTTAACTCCTTGGCCCAATGAGCTCTCATTAAAGGAGAATCCTTTTAGGATTTCCTTTTTTTTATTTGCACAAACTTGAACTTGTTGGGTGTCTTAATCAGAACTTGTTTTCTCCGCGAGGATATCAAGAGTTGTTTAAATTCCTATGTCTGTTTCAATAAGCATTTTCTTGATCAGTTTGACCACTAAACTCTTACTGATTTTCCTTTTCAGACGCTATGGTTGCTCATCTGTATGATCTCAACGAAATTATTTCTTATGGAGACATTCGTGCATAAGGCCGTTGTCAAAACCATGAGTTTACAAATGCTCAATGCCCTGAGATTATGAACCGCTTCAATGAACACAACGCTCGACTACTTTCTCGTCGCTCCGCTCTTTTGAAGATCGTCAGGAGAGCGATCTAGAACGCACTTCATGGATTTTACGAAGCCATGCCGCTTAAGGCATTGGATGATGCCGAAGACAAGGCGCATTCAGTCTATCTGATGGGCCTGATCTCAAAGAGACGGCGAGATAATCTTGTTGATATCTTGCATCAAACTTTCTAACAGACAACGATAATCTCTGCTTATCGGAGGACGGATGACATCAGTGAGGAACCTGACGCTTGCGATCATGAAAGGATGCATACAAGAATGGTCCGAGAGGCCAAAAGCATTTAGACGGCCTTACTTCCGAATTTCTCAACCCATGTCCCGGACTTACTGTTTTACCCTTGTAAACATTTTAATGATGTTTTTGTTTACTGTTTTCATCAATGTAAGAAATTTTCTGAAGTATGAATAACAAATTTTTCCTTTCTGTGCGTTTATTTTATGCATTAAACCTTTTCGCACATACATGAGTGGGTACGCCTCGAACGCTTAACTGGATGCGAATCAAATGTTCTCTTTACAGCCTTACATAGCATGTGGTTGACGTCTATGGGTTATGCCTTTTTGTTTTGACTTGGAGCAAAACAGTTTATGTTTTCTTGAGTAGCACCTCCATTTCCGTGGCATGTAATTTTGGCAAGTGTGGCCTATAGATAGTCCATTTTGACCTCTTTGTGGGGTAGCGGTGGCTTAGGAAACAGGTTTAGGTCTGCTGCCTAAGACTTTTCAACTTCATGAACCGTGAGGGTCTCATAAAGACTTTTCTCCCTATGAGTCGAGAGGATCTCGTAGGTATATTTTCTCCTTAGAAATCGAGAGGATTCCTAAGTGCGTTTTCTCTTAAGAGTCATAAGGATCTCATAAGAGAATTTTCTCCCTTACAAGTCGAGAGGACTCGTAAGTGGTTGATGGGTTGACCTTTTTTCGAGTCGAAGCACTGCTCCGACGAGGAGGTTATTGGTTGACATATTTCCGCGACGGGCTCATTTGCTGACGTATTTCCGCGACATGGTCATTTGCTGACGTATTTCTGCGACGGAGGTCATTGGCTGATGTATTTCCGAGACGGGGTCATTTGGTGACGTATTCCCGAGACGGGGTCATTTGCTGACGTATTTTCGCGACGGAGGTCATTGGCTGACGTATTTCCGAGACGGGGTCATTGGAAGATGTATTTCCGTGCTGGAGTCATTTGCTGACGTATTTCCGAGACGGGGTCATTGGATGACGTATTTCCGTGACGGGGTCATTTGCTGACGTATTTCCGAGACGGGGTCATTTGCTGACGTATGTCCGAAACGGGGTCATTGGATGACGTATTTCCGCGACGGAGTCATTTGCTGACGTATTTCCGAGACGGGGTCGTTTGCTGACGTATTTCCGCGACGGGGTCATTTGATGACGTATTTCCGTGACGGGGGTCATTAGCTGGCGTATTTCTGAGTCGGGGTCATTGGATGACGTATTTCCGCGACGGGGTCATTTGCTGACGTATTTCCGCAACGGGGTCATTTGCTGAGGTATTTCCGCTAAGGAGGTCATTTGCTGACGTATTTCCGCGACGAGATCATTGGATGATGTGTTTCCGCGACGGGGTCATTGGATAACGTATTTCCGCGACGGGGTCATTTGCTGACATATTTCCAAGACGGGGTCACTTGCTGACATGTTTCTGCGAAGGGGTCATTGGATGACGTATTTCCGAGACGGGGTCATTGGATGACGTATTTCCGAGACGGGGTCATTTGCTGACGTATTTCCGCGACGGGGGTCATTGGCTGACTTTAGGTTGTTTGTGAACCGCAGAGTCTTAGAACTGGAGACTTTGCCGTAGCGCCGATTGGTGATGTCGCGTCCGTATCCTGCTGGAATGAGGAGGAACGTCGTTGTTGGTTTCTAGGCTGTAGATGTGGCCGTCGAGATTTGGAACTAGAGACTTTGTCGTGGCTCCGCTTTGTTGCGACCCTGAGGTCGGTTGTTGATATTACGTCTGCATCCTGCTGGAGTTAAGAAGGAACACCGTGTTGATCTTCTAAGATGTAGATGTTGCTGTTGAGAACTGACTTTCCCTTTGACCGAGTTTGTTGGGACATGTGGTTCCCTTTTTGTTTATGCCCATGGATTGTATACATGGGTCACTATGGACTTACCAGCGGGGAGAAAGTTTCATTCTTTCAATTTTTATTTCTTTCCACGATACTCTATCATTTCATCTTTTTATATCGCGAAAGTCGCGATTGCCCAATCATTTCGGCTATTTTTCGCCGTGCCCAATCATTTCGGCTCTTTTTGTTTTTACTCGCAGCTTTTTATTGCGAGTTGCCCAATCATTTCGGCTATTTTTGTATGCATATCTTTTACTTGCTGATTTTGTTGCAAGTTGTCCTATCATTTCGGCTATTTCATATGCATTTATGGCTCGCTGACTTTTCGATGCGAGTATGGAACTTGGGATCTGATGCCAATCTTAGCATCAGCATCGCTGCGACTGGAATATTGCCAGGAGCGAATCATCATTTGCCGTGAAAGGACTTGGAATTTGATACCGATTTAGGCATCAACATCGCTACCACTGGGACATTGCCAGGAGCGAATCTTCATTTGCCTCTGTTGATGTCGAATAAAGGTGGCTTAGCAAACAGGGTTAGGATCCTGTCGACTAAGGCTTCTGACTTCATGAGCCGTGATCAGTCGAAAATAATGTATTTTTAACACGTCAATTTCCTTATCATTTGCACTCATCTAGTAGTGTTCGGTTTGCATATTACACATATTAGCAAAACAACTGTAAAATACCAGATTTCCTGTGTTGTATACAAAAACCGGCATTTTGAGGGAAATTGAGTGTTTATCATGGCGTCGTATCATCCTTGTATAGCGCAACACTTGTCTCGAGAAATTGTGCAGGAAATTTCAGGAACAGAACCAAAATTGGGAAAAGAGCTGATCAAAATTACGCCAAGTCTAAGATTGTTGATCTGGTAATAAACTGGAAGGAGTTACAATATTAAAAATATCAGAAAAATACCAAGATGTCATCAGAAGGCCACAGTTGAAGACTGAAGCCCTAAGGCTCCTATTGGGCCGCGGATCCGCGGCCTAAGCAGGTACGTGCCGCGGATCCGCGGTGGGTATGCCACGTCACTAGAAATTCTTTGCTCCATTATTCTCCACTCAGTTCCTACACCTCAGAAAGCCACTGCAATTTCCAGAACACTCCAGAATATTCTGCCAGATCAGCAAGGCTCCTTGATCAAAGCTAAACACTCCAAGCTTCCAAAGCAAGCTTCCCCTTTAACTACCTTAGAGCCTAGAAGCTTCTCCCTAACCTCTAAGCTTATGAAGGAAGCTAAGCCTAACTAACTAATTCTAGAACCTTCCTTCTAACTACCAAGCTTATGAGAGAAGCTAATCTAAACCAAGCTTACAAGGGAAGCTAACCTAAACCAAGCTTATAACGGAAGCTAACCTAATCCAAGCTTACAAAGGAAGCTAACCATTCTTAAGGCTATAAAAGGGACCCTAGGTTTCACTTCTAAAGGTGGTTGAAAATTGGTTCTTCATCTTCCACCCACAAGTTGAGTGACACAACTTGTAAACCCTAATTCAAATTCCAAAGCCAAATTCAAGATCCCGAGTACCAAATCAAGCAAGAAGCCTTCAACCTCTTAGGAGCGGAGCTGATCTTCAATCGAGTAAGTGATCCAAGCTGATCCGCGACTCAAGGAGACGAGCGAAGCCAAATCGACGATCGAGTGCATTTCTCATTATAGTTCTTGAGCGAATTGTAACGGAATTGTTGATAAATAAAAGGTGAAATTCTTTAATCTTGCTTTCTTTAAATTCTTGCATCATGATTCGATCTCAATTTGTGATTGTGGTTCTTGTTGTGATGTTTGAGTAAAACTCCGCTCGTAAAGGAGTCAAGACGATCAATAGAATGATGATGTAACAAATCTTAAAACGATTCTTAAGTCCTACGAGTTTTGTAAACCCTAGCAAATTGAAGAATCGACGACCTAGTTTCATTGCGATGCTTTCTTGATTGTGATCGTTCGAAATTAGGGATCCACGATCGATTCTTGAATTTACTAGAGGCTAGAATGTGAATGATATCGACGAAGGAATAAGGGATAGATGATGAAACCCTAGTTTCACAAGAAATCTCTAATTTTCGTTGATCATCATCGATCTAGTATCAATTCATCGATGGATAAGAATATGTAATCGCTAGATTTCATCACATCTATAGATCCGATCGATTCCTACGAGCCTCACTTCGATTCTTGAAATTTGGATTGGAAATCATCACTTCTCAATTCTCAATTCTTGATTTTAATGTTTTCTTGTTATTAGATCTAGATTTTTCTAATTCTTGAACTTCAATTTTACAAATCATGAATTGTTCTTTCTTTTCTTTTCTTTAAATTTTCGACTCATCTAATTCGAAACACGAACGATTACACTTTCCCTGTGGACGATCCGCACTTACTAACGCGCTACAATCGACACCGTTATTGATTGCGGTCAAATAATTTTTGGTTGTGATTTCTTACACTTTTCTCCCGACACACCGAGAATTCGTATCAATCAAGCCGTAAGGGTCTTATAAAGATGTTTTTCCCTATGAGTCATGAGGATCTCATAGGTGCTATTTCTCCTTAGGAATCGTGAGGATTCTTAAGTGTGTGTTATCTTATAAGTCGTAAGGATCTTACAAGAGCGTTTTCTCCTTATAAGTCGAGAGGACTTACAAGTGTTTGTTTACCAAATGAGGACAGTCATCGTCGTTGGTGGGACTTGGTGAGGAAATAATTATTTGTGCCCGTGGATTGTATACAAGGGTCAGTATTGAACCGCTTGTAGGACAGTCTAGGAGATATGATGGCTTAAGAACAGGTTCAGATCCTTGTAGTTTAAAGCTTTTGAATCTTATGAGCCGTGAGGGTTTCATAAGAGGGTTCTCCTTACGAGTCGTGATGAACTCGTAAGTGTAATTTCTCCTCAGGAATTGTGAGGATCCCTAAGTGTGTTGCTCTCTTATGAGTCGTAAGGATCTCACGCAGGTATTTTCTCCTTACAGGGTCGAGAGGACCTTGCAAGTGTGCATGAATTTTCTTACGAGTCTGCGCCTTTTCGGGTTTTCACAAACTCGCTGGTAGCCCTACTGTTTTTACTCACGGAGCCCTTTCGAGTTTTCATCCGTGCCCATTTTGCTTATGGACGTACCGTTTTTTTGTTTTTTTTTTGCGTCAGCCCTAGGATGCTGCGGTTTGTAGTAGTGTAAAGACGTTTCGGTCCGTGGCTAGTTTTAGGATATTGCGGTCCGTTGTTAGTTTAGAGACGTTTCGGTCCGTTATTAGTTTAAGAACGTTTCGGCTCATAGCTAGTTTCAGGACATTTCGGTCCGTCGTTAGTTTAGGGACGTTTATGTCCGCAGTTAGTTTAAGGACATTATGGTCCATTGTTCATCCTGTATGCACGTGTATTTATCACGTGACGGGATACATAACGATAAAGTGGAATACACCCATTTAGGGTGTGATTTGGTTTGGTTGGGGTGTTTTGTGATCCATCCCTACCGCGACTTCTTCCACTTGACGTTGACGCCTGGTTTTTTCGAATATGGCCGTTTTGCATTCTCGATCAGCTTTGCTCTTCTGACGGGCTTCGTTTAGTAGCATGTCGATCATCTCGTCTGACGGTTCCAAGGATTTTGGCATTGATCCTGCCCCCAGCTCCTCTACATTATCTTCTGATGCTGAGTGGGCTTCTTTGTTATTTAGCGACGAATGAGAGATCATGTGGAAACTTGCCACATCATCTTCTGGTTCCTATGACGAGTTGTCTCCCTCATCATTGTCGTTATCTCCGCCCTCTAGGATATGGTTGAGAAATTTTTAGAGTGTGACCGGGGTTCGCGCCTTCTGGTCGTATTCCTCCAGCGCGTCAATATGCTTCTGCAGATCCGTGCGCTTGTCATCAGGCTGCGCGGACTTCTTGGTCTTTTCCTTCTTCTTCGAAGACTTTGACGGCTGGGCCTCGGTGTTTTGCCCATCGTTACCAGTTCTCGGCGTTAGGCGCGGTTTCAGCATCCCCTCAATGATTTCCGGCTCTAACGGGCTTCTCTATCTGATTTCCGTGCATGCTTGAAGATCCTTCAGCATTCTCTTAGTTTTTGCCGAGAGGACAACTTCCCATAGAGCTTCCTCTATAAAAGAGCATGATGCCCCCGGCATATCCGTCTTTTTAGAAGCGTGCGGTTATGGCGGGTTTACCCTCCAGTTTTCAGACAACGCGAATTTGCCTTGCTAGTACTGGTCTTCAACCCAGTTTTTGAAGACGAAGCAATCTTCGATTGGATGGCCTACTACTCGGTGATAGGGGCAGTAATTAGGATTGTTGACATCACCGGGCTGCAATGGACGTCTCGGATCCGGCAGATTGATGAGCCTGTTGCGTATCGCCAGTTCGAAAAGTCTCTTTGTTTTCTCCTACGGAAACGAGTAAGGATGTCTTAACTTTTCATTGAGAAATCGATGTCTATCGTTTTGGCGATCAGCTGGTTTCGGGCCAGTCGGTTGGTGTTGAGCGTTGGCGACGAAGGTTGCTTTCCCTTTGCCCTTTTCATTTCGTGGCTCCGTTTTTTAGGAGGACGGTCTATGGCTCATCTGGTCCATTTAGGCCAGCTTGTCAATCAAGGCCTGGAAAGTGGCCGGCTTGACGAACATCATGAATTGGGAAATGGTTGCCTGAGGGTCTAAGGTCCCCACGAACTTGCCCATGGCAGGAGCTTCTTCTATGCATTGTTCGCATCTCGACCATAGGTTCCGCCACCGGATTGCATATTGCACCCATGTCTCTCCTGGCTTCACCCTGGCGTTGATCAATGCCGTGATTTGGGTGCGTTCGCTGGCGCTTGCGAAACGCTGAGTGAATAGCAACTCCATCTCTGTAAATGTTTTGACGGAGTCATTCGGCAACTTCGAATACCATTCAAAGGCCGTCTCCGCCAAGCTGCTGAAGAACTGGCGAAGTAGCAATTTGTCGTCACCTCTGGTATTGCCGCAGAGAGCCCTGAACTGAGCGACATGCTGATGGGGATTACCCGTCCCCTTATACACATGGAATTTAGGGATCGTATATCCTGGCGGGTACTTTATTTGATCGTACTAACCCGGATAGGGTCGTCCAGTTCTAACGACTTGGCCGGTTGCTTCATTTCCCTGACGAGCTTGTATTTGTTGAGCTATATAGTCATCAAGGGCGGCTTTGGAGATGGTCTCTTCCTTGGCTGCTGATAGAGCCGGAAGAGGGTTTGATGTCTCCCCTATGTCATCTTCAAGGATAATCAGAGGGTCTTCAGCTGGGGGATCCGGCTGTATCATCATCCTGACCATATCTTGAAACAGAAGCGCCACTTACTTTATGTTAGCCGCTTGTTCCGCGGCCTCTTTATCTTTCTTTTCGAGCATTCTTCAGAGGAATTCGGCATCAGTTTCTTGCTCCTGACGCAGCTCCGACGATGTTTCCGGGCTTTCTTTTGGCCCAATGAGTGCGGCCATCTTTGTCAACATCTCCTGGAGCTTTTGCTGTTGTTGCTCCTGAGCCTTAGTCACTTATCGCTACTTATCACGTAAGTGGTCGATGACCCGTGAAAGCACGGCTTTCCTCTTTTCCGGAAGCTATGTAGACAGTGTGCACAACCATACCCCCACACTTGGGGCGTTTGGGTTTAGTGCCCTTGAGATTCGTCACGGACGCAGGGATCTTCTCCGGCCTTCTCCGGCCTTCTCCTTTCATGAGCGGTCGACGTTGAGGGGGCTGTTATGATAGGAACCCGGGCAGACGATACCTTCCATGGCACGGCGACGGGATGGTCCTCCTCTTCCTAAACCTTCATCTTCTTTGATTGGCAGGAGTAGTCTTGGTTAATCACAGAGTCTTGGACCCTTCGCCAGACCCTGTGGATTTTGGAGGACAACCGCTAAGGAGGCTGCTCTGAATTCACCTTTGTAACACTTTCAGCGGGTGATGGGGACCTTTTCAACATGGAAGTTGGAGAGTTCTTGCGCACTCTCCTAAGCGGCTCAAAGCTGTTCCCCGTTGGAACAGCAACATTGACTTCCACCGTTAGAGCTGGCGGAGTCAGTCCAGAACGGGAACTGCCCCCAGATTTCCTCACTCGGCGTCAGTGGCGACGTCGAGCATGTCTTGCAGATGGGACTGTGTCACGATCCAAATATGGCACGTGACCGACACTTAAAACTCATGACATCTAAAGACATCGACGCAATCTAAGTAAACCGAAACCCGGAATCTAAACCCTTTTTGTAAATATTGGAGGTGAGGTTTAATCAATCATCCGATAAAATCAATTTAAAATAACATCTAGATTTAATTACGTATGTTGAAAAGCATTTATGACGTTTTGAAACTTGACAGCACCTCCTTTACATTTTCTTATAAAACCCCGATACAACATAATAAAATAGCATCCCAACGGAAGCTAGTCTCGACGTCCAAACGATGGAGCAACCAACAATCCAAATTAGCAATCGAATCCCAAGAGTGCGACATCACACTCTTAAACTCTAAGTCTTGTTTTTAAGTCTATAATATACCACTTCTAAGTTGATGGAGTTTCCACTAGATACAAGAATATATAAATAATCAAGAGTGAGTATGATACAATAATAACCCACTTACCAATCTATTCCCGAAAAGAAGGTGTGCCCAAGCCACTGATAATCCAAGCGGTAAAACCTGTAAGAAACTGTGGCACAACGGGGATGAGTTGCCAACTCAGTGAATAAAAGTACATCTAAAAGTAGAAATCGAAATGCATGACGATACCTAGGTCATAAGTATAGTCCTATCATAATCAGTACCAATATACTATATGATCTTCATATGTGCAATACTAACTATCATGCAATCCCAAGTAAAATAGCTCAATATCATATGAGTCAAAATCATGAATCTATAGTTCGTATTTGAATCCCTTTTTGTATATGAATGTCTGTACCAATATATGCAGGTACTGTCCCTCGGATCAGTCCTGGTTGAATCCACTAAATAATATCTAACTGTGTATCTCATGATAATGATCATATCAATATATATATATATATATATATATATATATATATATATATGTCCAGCATAGACATCGAAATCCGAAATCTCTCGTGTCCATCATCGACACGTAAATGCAGATACCGTCGACACCATCTCAACACATGATCGCCATCCGATATCCTGCCTACGATCAGTATCCCGGCTACGATCAGTATCCCCTAGATATCTTTCGTGCCCAATCGAACCCCGGTCAGTATCCTCTGGATATCTATCGTGCTCATTCGAACCCCGGTCAGTATCCCCTGGATATCTGCCGTGTTCATTTCTAGCTTCGGAATCAAGTATCCTCGTTAGGCTCCCCTCCTATAATGCGGCTATCCTGCCCCTCGGTCTCGAACAGGGTCCACCATGTATCCGACTGTATAGCTCCCCCACTCAGTCCGGATAATAACAAGTCCGAAACCGTATAGCTCCCCCACTCGGGTCGGAATCAGAATCAGAAAACACAAAACTCATGGTGGACGTTTAACTCATCACATCAAAATATCAAGTAAAGAATAAGAATACTTGCATACATTATATTGATAATATATTATATATATACATATATAACAGTGTCCCACACCACCGATATATATCATCAGGAGTAAAATACCTAGAAAATCCAAGGAAATCAAATAGCATCTATAGTACTAATATTCGCAATCTACAATAGGATTAAGAAAAGACTACGTAATTATATCATATAAACATAGATTTCAATTCTACTGTGTCATGGCATTACTAATGATGTGTAGTGTAGCATGCACGTCTGTGCTCGTGCAACATGGCAATCATTAGTATTTGTGTAAGTGTTCTACGGTGTAACAACCTATTTATTGTAGTACATATATAACAGTACAGTTCTACAGTGATATGGCAGTACCAATGAGGTGTAGTGTAACATATATTTACGTACTTGTGCAGCATGGTAATCATTGGTATTTGTGCAGTGTGCTATCAGAGTGTGCGTAACGCAAAAACGTATAATATAGATAATATAATCCAAACATGTACAGTAATCTAAACGTAACTATGGTAATTACTTGCTATGAGCTATACCATTATCTTTAGAAATGATCGAAACGTTAAGTTTGAAATAAGGAAGCTGTCCTAAATTTAAAATAGATATCCGTTTTAGAAACTGGCACGCATCCTAGTATTTAAAAGACAAACGAATCGTAGTTTTTTTTAACAGAATATAGCTCACACAAGTATTACATCCTAAAACAGAATATAATCTAACTCTACGAGTCTAAGAATAAATTGGCCGTTATTCGGCATACAAAGTTCATCATTTCCAATACGTATAAATCCTTATATTATATCTCATCATATCACTGTATATGTATCATCTCAAGTCTAGTGTGATCCTTCATACAAATCTATCAAACCATATCCATATCGTATCACTGTATCTGTATTATCACAAGTATGGCATGATCCCTCGTACAAATCCACCAACCATATCCATATCGTATCACTATATCTCACCTATAACTATGTATGAAACTGTATGAAATTGAAGGACATACTAGATACGATACTATATAAATATCTTGAATAAATACTAAATTAACTAGATATCATAATACTATTTGTAAGGTTGCGGGGGTGCTATACGTCATCCACCCGACTTCCCCAGTAGATGTAAATCTACTCACCAACTTAAAAGCTCGCTGAATCCACGCTGCTACATCGCCAACTCTGTCTCGGAATTCTCAAATCATACCTATATTCGTATTTAAATCGCATTGATATAAATATCATATCGAAAACCAAAACAACAAGCTAAATGCCCGTAGGTTAGAACCTACAGTACTCTTAACCCAAAAACGACACCAAAACTCCTTCGTTAACGTATAAACGTCAACGGTTCAGCTGCAACAACAAAATACGAAAACTCCGTATCGTAAATATCTGAAATTTGATAAACCATTTTTAAAACGTTCCCAGATTTTACTGTGTAATTAATTAGACAACACAAACAATACAGAGACTTGTAAAATACCAACTCAAAGCTACAGAAGGAGAATCAACACCAAAAGCCAAGGGATGGCCGGCGTCGCCGAAATTTTGGGGTGGGTCGCCAGATTTTTTTGGTGAGTTTAGGGCTGAGGTTTTGAATGTAATCTTCTAGTTTGCTCATTATACTTTTGGTTTTGCTAGTTTTTCTAGTGATTATACCTATTAGTTCCAGATTCACTTTCAGTAGTTAAATTATCACAAAAACCTAGTTTAAGATACTGCACAACTAAACATGCTACGTATCGTATACAGAATTTTACCCCAATATGATATTAGCTTACAGATTTAACTTACTGAACATTTAACTTATTTAAACAATACCAAACATACTTAAACACCTACGAAGAGATACCCCAAAAACCCAAAACACCCAATTCCTCTACAAATCCGGCAAGTTCGTATTTTCCTCGATGGTCGCCGGCCAAAATTAGAGCACTGGGGTTCGTTTTCGTATGTTTAATTCTAGATCTAGATTATAAGGTCCAGGTACTGTTTGATCAATTTATTTATCATTTAAAGTAGAGCAGATTCAAACAGAGACTCAATTTATCAAAATACGATATCCAATTTCAAACCAAAATTGAATTGAACTAAAACGTTAGGGTTGAACTTATACCTATGGAATGATTCACAAGAGAACACCAGCTCAAGGATGGTATGTGGGAACATCTATGGTTTGTAGTATTACAAGTTTGGAGAAGTGTACACTTGAAGAATGAATTCATTGTTCTCTTTCTCTTAGTAGAAACACTTAGAATATTTTTGGTTTTGAGGCTGAAGAATGTATTTATTCAGTTGGGATTTCTAAAGAATTTCTGAGTATCATAGGGAAATAGGTGAGGAGCTTTGTAGAGAAAGCATGTGGTGTGTGATAAGAGGGGGAGGTGGCATGAGAGGAAGAAGGTGATGTCACTTGATGAAGCATGAGGGATTCATGCAAGGAGGAGGTGTTGGATTTGAAGAATGAGGTGTAAAGTTATGAAGGAGGGGGTGTAAGGTTATAAGTAAGGGTGAAAATGAGGTGTTTGTGTGAAGGTTAACATATAATGATATATGCCATCTATGATAAAAATATAACAATAAGTAAAAACCTTCATATCATAAATCTAAATTCATAAAATATAAAAGATATGAAATAATAAATCTATCACTTAACTATCATTGGCTTAATGACAAATACAATGTCATGATAATATAATTAAAATATCATTTTCTTGATATCACCCACTTTATTCATATTTATCAAAATAATTACATTTTTCGGATATAATTCCGATACCCAAATTCATAAGCGATATCATTTTCATAAACTTATCGATTTAATTATTTTATAATAAAAATATAATTAAATATTCTTAATTTTCTAAAACGTTACAGACTGGCTTAGTTACGGGGGTGGCTTCATCATGCCCCCTGTTCTGATGAAGGGTTGCTGTTGGTGCCAGCCTATCGAAGACTGACATCCGCTGAGAAGAAACGTCCAACCTGTCGAAGACTGACCCTTGGGCAGGGGAAGCAGCTTTGGTGACTTTGCCTGAAGTGGGAGTTGGAGCGGAAAGTCTTGTTAAGACTGATCCCTTAGCAGGAGAAGCCCCTTTGACGACTTCGTCCATCGGAGTTGGAATGGCTATCCGCTTCGGGATGACTCATTCAGGTATTGCAGGCTTCTTCATGGGCCTACTTAAGCTCAGGCTCAGCCTGTCGAAGACTGATGCAGTAGACTTGGAATTGGACGACTCGTTGAGAGGGGTCGTGGTATTGGTGAGCCGATCAAAGACCGACTTCTTCGGAGCATCCTGCGACGGTATTGGGACGCTGAAGCTCGTCGATGGGATCATGGTCCCAAACAACAGTCCAGTGGTGGCCTGAGTCACCTGTTCCACAGGTATGGCGAAGATGGAGACCGCTTGGGGTCCATAGGTCACTCCTCCGGCATGGACGGAGTGGGAGTTGTTGTAGCTGGTGCGGTTGGAAGCCATTTTCTCTGCACGGGAGCAAGACACCAAATCTTAGTACCTCGAATCCAGGGGAAAGCATATCAAACCGCGATTCGTTAGCGAACGCGACACACGAAGTGTGGAATGGAAAGAGGAAAAGGTCCCACCGGGCGTGCCAGAATTTGTTCACCGCCGAAAACTGTGGAGACAGACGTCTTGCCTGAATTTGGGGGCAGATACTATTTGGTTTTATCCGTCCACCTCTCCGAAAATACCAAGTTGATTTATGACACCGTGTATCGGGGGTTTAGACGAATGCGGCCATTGTAGAAGACTTCGTCAGATTCCCCCTCATTGTGAGGGGTTTTTTATTGTGGGGATGCTCTTCCCTGCAGGCGCAAGCCCCTGCAGTTAATTATGTTACCGCATCGCGGTAACCACATTCTCCTGCTCCAGATGGTCACTTCGTGTCTTATGTGTTTGTTTTAATTTGGTTGCCCGTGGATTGTATACGGAGACTAATTTATGTTGTCGCCCGTAGGGCATGAATTAGTCCAAATCCGTATTTTGTTATATTTGGGTTTGTGTTGGTTTAAGGACTGTTAGTCTTGTTTTAGACTAAGGTCGACTCAAACGTTTGTTGAATATACGTTAGTCTAATTTTAGACTAAGATCTACTCAACAGGATTTTGGGATCATTTAGATCCAACGAAAGAGTATTTTGACTCTATCGTTTTAGTTTAGGGACACTGCGGTCCATTGGGTTTAAGGATATCGTAGTCCGTGGAGTTTAAAGATATCATAGTCTGTGGGGTTTAGTTTAGTGACGTTGCGGTCCACAAGTTTAAGGACATCATAGTCCATAGAGTTTAGTTTAGGGACGTTGCGGTCCATTGGGGGTTTAAGGACATCGTAGTCCATGGAATGTATGGTTGTCGGGACCCGCCACCTCTCTGAAGACGTTGAAGAATTACAACGACACATATCAGAGGAATGAAGAGATGTACCCTTGAACCAATGTTCGT
The DNA here is from genome assembly GCA_030015575.1 of Agapanthus africanus. Lineage (NCBI taxonomy): Eukaryota > Viridiplantae > Streptophyta > Magnoliopsida > Asparagales > Amaryllidaceae > Agapanthus > Agapanthus africanus. Next base: position 81,524,792 of record CM057339.1, on the reverse strand, counting down.
TGGGAGATCTGTAGTCAGGTTTGGGAGTAAGACCAATTAAGGAAATTGCGAGCACATGGGCTCGGTTGGTCTGAGTTAGGGACTTGTGGCCAACTTGGGCTCAGCCCACTCAGTTTTGATTAAAGTGTTGAACACTTGTTCAGGCTCAGTCCCTTTTTGTTCAACAATGCTGAGCATTGATTTGGGTTCCGACACCCTTTTTCTTTTTGTCTTTTATTGAGTGTTGAACGCTCTTTATGGCGCAAAGCGCTTTATGTACAGAGCGCTTGACGCTGAGCGCCAGACTTGGAGAGCCAGACTTGGAGCGCTAAGGCGCTTCTTCTGAATAGCGCCCACGTGGGGAGCACGTGGAGCGCTTGGCGCTGAGCGCCAAATTTGGAGCGCTGGAGCGCTAAAGCGCTTCTTTTAGAATACACCCACGTGAGGAGCACGTGGAGCGCTTGGCGCTGAGCGCCAGACTTGGAGCGTTGGAGCGCTTCTTTTGAAGTAGCACTCGCGTGAGGAGCACATGGAGCGCTTGGCGCTGAGTGCCAGACTTGGAGCGCTAAAGCCCTTCTTTTGAAATAGCGCTCACGTGAGGAGCACGTGGAGCGCTTGGCGCTGAGCGCCAGACTTGGAGCGCTAAAGCGCTTCTTTGGCAGCTCTGATTAATTTTGTGCTCTGGGAATTAAATTCTCGTTGATAAGAGACTTTGTCTCATAGGTCTAAGAATTAAGTTCTTCTTTTATGAGGAGATACTATGATCTATTTGTTTTTGTGAAAAACCTTATCTTATGGATCTGTGATCTAGAAAAAGAACTGAGTTCTTATAATGTGAGAGTTAAACTCTCAAAAATCGATGAGATGTTATGATCTCACTTATTATTATTTACTTTGAAGAAAATTTCTTCTTCTTAGAGTTTGCTCTTATCCTTTTCTTTTCTGAGAAATTGAAGTTTATGGGGGGTTCTTCTGTACAAGACTTGAAGTCTTGAGGCTTTTATATAGTGGAGGCTGATTTGTTGAATCAGTTAAGGAAATATTTTCTCTGATTGATTTGGGGATGTTTCCCACCATTGAATCTTTGATCCTAAGTTTTCTGTTTTACAGAAGACATCTTTCTTGTTATTTAACAAGATTGGGAAATTATTTTCCTATACAGAGATTATTCTGTATCTTGGTGATTTTTAATCACCATTTGATCTTTGATCCAATGGTGCTCTGATTTACAGAGCACAATCTTTCTTCTTTGGAAAGATTTGAGGAGTATTTTCTCAACAGAATTAAATTATGTAATTTGATGATTTATTCATCTCAGTTGGATCTTTGATCCAATGGTGGAGAATATTTAGTTCTAGCACTTGGCGCTCTCGTGCTTTGCACGTGAGGCGCTGCTTCAGAGTCTTTGACTCTTAGCGCTGGCACACTTGGTGCTAACACTCTCGTGCTTTGCACGTAAGACGCTGCCTCAGGATCTTTGACTCTTAGCACTGGCGCTCTTGGTGCGAGCGTTCTTGTGCTTTACATGTGAGGCGCTGCCTCAGAGTCTTTGACTCCTAGTGCTGGCGCTCTTGGCACAAGCGCTCTCGTGCTTTGGACGTGAGGCACTGTCTCAGTTTAAATTTCAAAATTTGAACAAAGCTTTGCTCTGATTGGGGGAAATACATGGGTTTGAAGTTATGATTTCAGGTTTTTCCGACGATCGAAGTTCTATTTACTTGCTAATTAGCTAGTTAAGGTTTAGTAGACTCTGATACCACTATAAGTCAATGTCGCGCACCCCGCGGGTTCGCAGGGAGGTGGAATATGCAAAAAACGATTTTTTCAAACTTCGCAACACCGACTAAACTCCACGATCTTTACTTGAACCTTAACTAACTAAACTAAAAGGAGGTTTAGCTACTCAGTAAGAGTGTTATACCTCCGTGTACTAGTCCCTCGGGTCTTCTTGTCCTCCTCTCCTTGGCTCCTCAAAGTATACGGATCGCGCTTGATCGTCGGCCTCCTCAAGTCAAAGACGATCCACCCGAGAGTCTATAGTTCGAGCTCCAACTTCTAAACCGAGATAAACAGGGTACCTAGTTCGCTAAACTAGATAGCCAAGAGGATGTAGAAAGTGATGATGGATTAATTTGTCTCAAAATACCTTAGCTTTCTCAACAAATGAGAAATTTAGGGTTGATGAAGAAGAAGAAAGCTTGAGGAGATGAGAGTGTTGAAGATGAGCATTCAAGTGGGAATGGCTAAGTGTTGTGAATAATGAAGCATACCAATAATTCAAAACCAATGAATCAAGCATGCTTCAATAGTCACTAAAGCGCTAGTCACCCAAGCAGCCATGCCTCATTAATGTACAAATAACACCTCATACCTCCACCTCATTAATCATTTAACAAAATGATTTAATCCACAAATGAGGTGTCTTCTTCTAGAATCACTTTTGCACAATTACAAGAATACCCCTCACCGTATATACATACCCGTATCCGTATTCCGAAAAATATGAATACAAAGAGACAAAAATAATCGAAGAATATAATACTAGGATCCGGCTTAAACCAAAGCCTACTAGTATTATCTGCCCGAACATCATCCGTGCACAAGTACACGTATGTGATCGAAACCCTGCCGTAAAACCATACGGCCTCTATATCGTTTCGCCCGAAGCAGGAAAACCCTCTGTGTGGGGCTCTAAAGACTTGACAGTACGTTGGTAGTGGGTTTAACTACAAGCACGTCAGCGGTACTAGCTGCACGTAACGACTACTCAGGTATCTGTCGATAAGAAGGCCGATGAGCAAACTCATCCGAACTCCTACTGAGCATATCTGTGACAATTTTTATACAGTCCGGTCTGTTCGTCTAAGAGTATCGCATATTAGGCTTACGGGGCGGTAACCGTCAGTCCCCTAATAGCGCAATAAGTCGTATCGGAGTAGAGCCCAAAACACCCTGAGAAACTACTGGAGTACCTACCTGTAAATCTCTCTTTCCCTGGCTAGGGACTTTGTGTAATGGCTTTCCGAACACAGCGTGATATCAACCCCCAATACCGGGAGAGACGAATCCTATCTAACTGCTACTGCCTCCAAGTGCTTCGGGACTGCACCCAATTACTACCTATTTGCACGACTCCTTTAATCCGTGGTAGGGTAGTATTCTAAGAACAGTGGGAATACACTCGAGACGGAATAGCGATGTCAAGTTAACGCATTAAGCTGTACGCATGTCACTTGGGAACTGCTACCTGACGATTGGTATAATACCAACCAGCAATTCCCATGAGTCCTATCCAGTGTAACTCATAACCCAATGAGCACATGTATACTATCTCCAGTACGACGTACTAATGGCTGTGGGACAAACCATCTCCCATGCTGGGACGAGAAGCGTATACACTAGTCTACTCTGGAGTATCGATGCCCCGTCTCGATAATCCTATGACTAGGTACCTGTATAAAGATGTGCTTATAGACTACCCAGCCCTCACTAGTATGACTGTCATCACAACGCTGGTAGTCAAGCAAAGATCTTAAGGGCTCTACCAATATGTATAAGCGATATGATAAAAGGAACACATGCACATATTAAGACAGAAACAAACCAAGTAGTATACTACCATATTGAGCAAGACTGTTATTATATCCGTGTATATCCCAAGCTTCCAAAATGTAATATACAAGCCAATACTATACAATAATGGCCTCTAGGACATATATCACCAACAAATTCCACCATAGCGCGGCGGAAGGGCGGCTAAATAAAGGTAATCGTGGCAGATCCGCGGCTCTTTGATGGCCGTTGGATTTGATATTTGGTGGCTTGGATCTTAACAGCATATAATCTCATATGAAATCTAGGGTTTCTAGTTTCTGTAACTAAATATAGGACCGAGAGTTGCACATTCAAAATGATCATCGAAGAGATTAAGAGGTCCAAACGATCCACACATCCGAGTGATCATTGATATTCATCTACTTCTAACAAGAAAGAGATCTAGAGCAACTGGATTTCTTGTACTCTATTTTCAAAGGATTTGTAAATGCAATAGTTGATTAATAAAGGTAGTTGTTATTTAATTCTTTTTGCACTTACATTTCTGCATCTTCATTATGATTTCATTCTTCAACCTCCCTTCTAACTTAATCGTGATTGAGTAATTCCTAGCTTGCTAGGGTTCGTAGGATAGGGCAGAACAATGGATGAGAAAATCATTTAACTTCTTCTAAACATTTTAAAGTTTATAAACTTTAGCAAAATAAATGTTAACCTTCTAATCGGGCGCACTACCAATTTATTGATAATCTCGACCACGATTTGAGATCGGTTAAACACTTGTTTTGTTAAAAGCTAGACTTGAATAGAGATCAATGAAAGGACAAGGGTTAAGAGGGAGAACCCTATTCCTTCCAAAAACCTTAATCTACATTCATCACTATCGATCTAGTTTTAAACTATTAAAAGATAAAAGGAGTCATTTTTAATTAGTCATCCATTACTACTAAGTCCTATAAACCCTACAAGCCTTTTATTTATAAATTTTACATCCGTATTAAAATAGATCTACAACCAATCACCCATCTTTTATCAACTCGTCTAAAGCAAGAAAAGGGTTCACGTTTCCCTGCGGACAACCCGTACTCATCGCAGCTAGTTATTAGCGACACCGTCTTAATTGCGGTTACTTTACAAAATACTTTTTAGAAGATCAATCAAATAGCGCCGTTGCCGGGAAAACAGTCATAATTTTTTTCTTGTTATTTTGGTTGATTTCTTATAAAATCCAGCAAACATATTATAGTCGAGAACCAAAACCGCATCTTGTGTATTTAACGATTATTGTGTGAGTTTTGCAAGGGAATCTGGAGTAACTGGAGAAAGGAAATAGAGATTCAGAAGATTTAAACTTAAACCAGAGGAACATTAGAGCTCTCTGAAGAATTTTGAAGGGAAGAACTCCTCAACTTGCTGTGGAACCGCGGCGGCCTGGTGGAGTTGGGCCCCCAAAATCCTCAGGTATTTTTCTAATATCTTTCTCTCTCCTCTAAAGCTCCAATAAATTGATTCTATCTGCAGAATTCTTTGCAAACAGCGTCGCTAAATTTTTTTTTGCGTGTTTTAGATTTTGGTTTGTTTTGCATATCTAAAACAGACATTAAAGGGGCAATAAACCCAAATTCAGATTAGGTGGGGATTTCATCACCCTTCCTAAGCCCCACAAATCACAAAAGTGCATACTATCACCCTACAATAATAAAAAATATCTAGACCAAGACCTAAGAACTGTCGCGCTCAATTAGGATAGAGGAAGGTCGTAGGTAATCTATTGCTTATCCACATTCTTCTTATGATGTCTAAGTCTAGTGTGACTAAGGAAAGTGGTTACTTAATTAGGCCTGCTATTTCGGTGATTCGTATATCGGATACCTCCCACTTACCTGGCACTTACTTGGCCACAAGATTGATAAGGAGGTAGTAGAGAATTGATCCCGCGACTTATCCTTTGGAAGTCTAGAAGAGGTCTAGTGACTTGACCTAGGAGACCCTAGTTTCAGGGATTGATTGTGCAATTTGTGATTTGTTGAATCAAGTCTCAAGTCCTTCTTTTAAAGCAAAACAATTTCCAAAGTACAAAAAGAGCTTAAATCATTTCACCCTCTTTTCTTATAATGGGTAACCCAAACAGATAAACTCTTGCCGAGCTTTGCTATCCAGAACCAGATATATCTTGTTTTTGTAACTGCTTTGGTACAAAATCCGACTCTACCATGTCTTTAAGAGATAGGATAGAGCAAGCAGAAAAGAACAGTTGGATACCTCACTCAAGGTCTTATCAACCGCATCAAAATTCCATATCTTCTTATGTTGATAATATGTTTAAGGCGAGTGAAGGAACTTCGAAACGCATGTCCATCGCTGAACATATTGCGAAGGCTGAAAACCAAAATTTCAATCCTTTCACTAATCAAAAACCGTTAGGACAACAAACACCAATATTTCCATATGAAAATATTGATACTCGTTTTGAGGCAAATATGCCATCTTTTACACCCATGACCATTGCTGAACAAATAGCAATTGTCGGTTGCCAACTAACCAACTAATCTCAATATTCTTCATATCACAATGTTGATCCTAATACTGGTTACGAAACCTGGGTTCACCTTTCTAATTCTTATCTACAGTACCAAACTTTCACACGCTCTCATGTTGACACTTATCTTGAGGCCAATGGGACAAATCAGAAACGCATGTCGATTGCGGAACACATTGAACTCGCCCCTAGCTAATAATTACAGGCATCTCTTCTTAACATTTCTTTTCAGGCTAATGCGGCAAATCATAAATGCATGTTAATTGCAGAACACATTGAACTTGCTCGTAGCCAACAATTATACACTTCCCAACCATACTCAACTTCCTCACCTTATCTAGAAAGTGCTTCTGAAAACCAATTAGAAAGTTCCACGGTTCAAAGAGAATCTTTCATTGGAACTACTTCACAACCCATGTCTCGTCTTAAAGTAAAGTTAGAATTGAGTAGTGAAAAAGATCAAGAGATCCATCAAAGTCAAACCAAAACCAATTCTTTTGACATTGACACCTTCCATCCTGCACCCCAACCGAATATATTCGATCTTCAACCGCTTTATAGTCTAAGTGATGAGGTGTCCGAGAATAACATGTTTGTCTTTGCTAATAGTGAGTGTGAAAGAGAGCTTGACACCATTTCAAATCAAACCGATCCTTATTCGACTACACTTGATATTTCAAACCTTCCAACTCTATCAAGTGAACCAAGTGATTTATCGATTGAGAATATTATAATTAATGAATTCTTGAATGCCTATTCGTTTGATTTGACCGAAGATGTTAGTGAGAGCGGTGATGAGAATATCGTTGAAGATAAACCCGTTATATTGGATGAGTTAGATTCTCCTACCCATCATGTCCCTTCTATTAAATGTGAATATCTTCATGTATAAGTAACCGATCATATTCTTACCACCGACCTATCCGATAAGCAGAACGATATCCGGCCTTCATCTCCCACATCTGGTTCAACAATGCTCGACACCCAAATTTGTTTACCCGTCTCATCACCTACTTTTTTGTGTTCTTCTAATCTTCTTTCAACTCCACCGAGTTTTGATGAATCACACTCCGATATTTCGAGTTCTATGATTCTTGAAAGATAACTCGATTTAGACCGTTTTGAGAAGGAGGGAGACGATCATTTCGAATCTCCTACCTCTATAATTTCTGACAAATCAAGTGTTTTGAATCTTGGTGCACATAAGACCGACCTTGGAACTTTCAACCATCCTAATGAATCTGCATATTCCATGAATATAAATATTGATGAAATTATTACTCGGACCATTGATGAAAGTTTTGAAGACATTTTCGCCGAAGAACTCACATTCCTAAAAGATATGGATGTTGTGATGAATCAACCTCCACCCGAAAAAGTTGAACTGCAACCCTTTCTTCTTATCATGTACGAGAATGCGAATATTCCACTCATTCTTAATCATTCACATTCTCGTTTTCATCCACCATCACTGTTTTGTCTCTACCAACTGAGACGTAAACCCGATCGATTACACCTCTTATCTCTCCACTCCTTCACATTTATGATCTTCCACCAACTATGTTGTTACATCGATAAAATATTCGAATGGTTAGTATTAACTTTTGGTCTTTGTAAAACTTTGCATAGACCAATAACTTTACCCTCTTATGATTTTAAATACTTAATACTGTTTCACTCAAGTTTGGGGGGAAGGAGAAAAATATTTTGGTTCTTGAAAGAAAAGAAAATTTTTGCACACTTGTGAGCCAAAAATAAGTTTGGGGAGGATCTGTCATTGACTTTTTCCCCCTTTTGCTAATAATTGAGAACTTTTCCTCCCAAGTCTATATGTTTTTAAGCTTAAAGATGACATCAGTGAGGACATTGCTGCAAATAGGTTTGGAGGAGGTTTGTGCTTATTCACGCATCATTTTTTGTATTATACTAAATAATAGCACAAAAAAATTTGATAATAAAAGTTAGGAAGTGAAAAATACATATGAAAGATAGGAAGATGTTTAATAAAAGCACGAAAATTAGATGTTTTAAAACAAAATTAGTAATAGGTAGTCATGAGCTGTTGTCCCAAGGGTTAGTAAGATGAAGGAAATCACTAATCTAAGGATAGAAATAAGTCTGAAAATAGTCCTTATTCTTAAGTCCAAACATTTGAACATTGATACTCTACTATACGCACTTGCACATATCTTGAAACTTGGGATAGTAGAGGATACCTTGAAATGATCTTGTCTAAAAGCCTTAGTATGAAGAAAAAAATATACAAACAAAAATATATATGACATAAAAAATGGTGAAGAAAAATGAACACTGGTTTTGTAATTACTTAAGGCAGCATAAGAAAAAATATAGCGAGGGTTCCTTACCACCTAATGTCTTAGACCAACTGGTTTGGGAGCCACTGCTAAGTCTTAGGTGTTGCAAGACTAGGATATTGCTAATTACGCCTTAACGAGTGAGCACATTTGGTAATCGGTTGGTTAATACCTCAAGAAGTATTAACGGTCGCATGAAGAATGTGTGAGCAATTCCATCTATAAAACATTCACTGACTAAAAAGTACTAAGGAAGATGGACAAGAGTATGATAGTTTGAATTGAATTCTCTAAGTGTAGGGATGTCTTTTACACACACGTATGGATATATGATCGATATTTGGAAGAAAGGTAGGGAGGAATACTAAAGATGATGTTTTATTGAGAGATGATGTGATTTCTGACATCTTTTCATAACTATTAAGATAGAGCTCATGGCTACTAAAAAGCTTGTATAGTTTGAAACTCTTATTTTCAAGTTCTTTCCTTTATATGTTCTTTATATTTGTATGTAACTTTCATCATCTTTCTTTTATTATGAGATTTTGTGGGTGTAATCCGCTGAAAACCCTTAAAAGACAACACTCCTCCTACTAGGGATACCTAGTGGTTTAAAGGCTTGTTGCATGTGCTCAGTGCAATCGTGTTGCCTACGAAAGTGAGCTAGGTTTTTCTTTTTCTTTTTCTTTTTTCTTTAATAACTAGTTTACTCGGGACGATCAAAGTTAAATTTGGGGGTATTTGATTAGTCTAAAATATTGCACATTTGTATGAACATTTTTCCTATTATTGTTAAGTACTAAAAGGTGTTTATTGTAAATATAGAACATATGAGGGTTTATTTGTAAAAAGTTTATTATCATATGTTTCTACATTATAATTAACATAATGAGGGAAAATATATGCATATAATATTTATATGAAATCTTAGTAATTAAAATATGCATATCATATCAATTATTTCTAATCAATATTTTTAAGATATTATATCATTTGAATGGTTAGGATAATATCTCAAAAAATACCAAATGCTACTAACACTATGATTTGAGATATTGTGCAGATATTAGCTCAGGTATGGAATCCAATCAAGAGATCGGAGTCAAATCAGGATATCGAAACCGAATCTGCCAAAATTTAGAAGCAAATCGAGAGATCTAGCAACGGAAGAGACTCGGAGCATTATTTTCAGAATCTAGACATGATCTCCACATGGCAACATAAGAGACCAGAAGAAATCCCTAATCCTAATTCCACCATAGCGCGGCGGAAGGGCGGCCAAATAAGGGTAATCGCGGCGGATCCGCGGCTCTTTGATGGCCGTTGGATTTGATATTTGGTGGCTTGGATCTTAACAACATATAATCTCATATAGAATCTAGGGGACTATATATAGGACCGAGAGTTGCACATTCAAAATGATCATCGAAGAGATCAAGAGGTCCAAGCGATCCACGCATCTGAGTGATCATTGATATTCATCTACTTCCAACAAGAAAGAGATCTAGAACAACTAGAGTTCTTGTACTTTACTTTCAAAGGATTTGTAAATGCAATAGTTGATTAATAAAGGTAGTTGTTATTTAATTCTTTTTGCACTTACTTTGTGCACTTACATTTTTGCATTTTCATTATGATTTCATTCTTCAACCTCCCTTCTAATTTAACCATGAGTGAGTAATTCCTAACTTGCTAGGGTTCGTAGGATAGGGTAGAACAATGGATGAGAAAATCATTTAACTTCTTTTAAACATTTTAAAGTTTATAAATTTTAGCAAAATAAATGTTAACCTTCTAATCGGGCGCGCTACCAATTTATTGACAGTCTCGACCACGATTTGAGATCGGTTAAACACTTATTTTGTTAAAGGATAGGCATGAATAGAGATCAATGAAAGGACAAGAGTTAAGAGGGAGAACCATATTCCCTCCAAAAACCCTAATCTACATTCATCACTATCGATCTAGTTTTAAACTATTAAAAGATAAAAGGAGCCATTTTTAATTGGTCATCCATTACTACTAAGTCCTATGAACCCTACAAGCAATTTCTTTATAAATTTTACATCCGTATTAAAATAGATCTACAACCAATCATCCATCTTTTATCAACTCGTCTAAAGCAAGAAAATGGTTCACGTTTCCTTACGGACGACCCGTACTCATCGCGGTTAGTTATTAGCGACACCGTCTTAATTGCGGTTACTTTACAAAACACGTTTTAGAAGATCAATCAACGAACTCATGGAACAGGGCGATTATTTGTTCTTTCATTTCCTATGACAAGAGTGAGCTGATGTAGGTCAGCCTTGGATTATCGGGCGTTCCAAAATCAACCTCGGTTAGCTCATCAAAGGTTGCTTGTCTGCATCTTTGAGTTCTTGAGGGGCTTCTTCTGGTTCGGCTAGCTCGTCGTCATCATTTGACCTTTCTCTTGCTTCATCAACATGGATCATGTAGCATGCTTTAGCATCAGTTTTATGAGGGTTCAGGAAGTACCGAGAATCTTCATATCGGACTTCATGCACACCAAACGGCTGGATGTCTCCGTCAATACGTCTCTCTTCACCATTTTTGGTATACTTCATGCATTGATGGAGAGTTGATGGAACGATACCGTAATCGTGGAGCCACGGCCGTCCCAGGAGAATTTTATAAGACGTGTCGGCGTCGGTCACGTATATCTTGGCTTCGGTTTATAGGTCTGATTCATTATGTGAAAAAGTGTGCGTAATAACCACAATCAATAACGGTGTCGCGTGAAGATAGCCAAGATGAGTATGGGTCGTCCGCAGGGATGCGTGGAATTTCTAGTCTTGCTTTAGACGAGTTGATTAGAATAAAAGAATAGGGGAGAATAGTTTCTAGATCTACGTCGAAATACGGATGTAGAATTTATAGTTTTAAGATCTAGTTTAAATACAGATATAGAATATATAAGAAGAAGGCTTGTAGGGTTCGTTCGGATTTAGTAGTCATGATGACTAATAAAGATGACTTCTTTTATCTATTAATAGATTTAAAATTAGATTGATAGTGATGAATGAGGATTAGGGTTCTTGGAAGAAACTAGGGTTTCCACTCTATTGACCCTTGTCTTTTCATTGATCTCTATTCATATCTAACCCTTAACAAAACAATTATTAATCTGATCTCAAATCGCGGTCGAGACTAGCAATAAATTGGTAGCGTGCCCGATAAGAATGTTAACAATTCTTTTGCTAAAGTTTATAAACTTCATAAGACTTAAAAGAAGTTAAAGTATTTTCTCATCCATTGTTCTACCCTAATCCTACGAACCCTATCAAGCGGAGAATTACTCGCACATGATGGAGATAGAAGAAGAAAGAATAGAGAAGGAATTCATAATGCAAATACAGAAATTAAAATTAATCTAATGATCTACCTTTATTAATCAACTTCACAATTACAAAACCTTCGAGTTTAGATTACAAGAGAAAGAAGAAGTTGCTCTCGATCTCTGCCTCGTAGGAAGTAGATGCTCCATCGAATCTCACATCGCTTTATCACGTCGAATCGCGGACATGTCGTGGATCACTTGTTCTTTAACGGTGATTGGCATCGTGTAAAAGGTGATTTCTAAGTTTAGCTATCGGCCCTTTATATAGCCCCAAAGCCAGAAACCCTAGATTCCATAGGTTAAGATATGCTGTTAAGATCATGATCCTGGAATCTCACATCGTACGACCACCAAAGCGCCGCGGATCCACCGCGTTTACCCCTATTTGGCCGCCCTTCCGTCGCAGTTTGGTGGAGTTAGGGTTTGGGATTTTTTCAGGGGATTTACATTGACACGTAGAGATCTTCAAGATATCTATATTTTGGAAATGTTTTCTGAGTATCTGCCAGTATTGATTCTTCTATTTTATTTAACTTCATCGGCAGATTTTTGATTCCCGACATCTCGATATCCCGATCTCCTGACCTGAGCTAAATCTTGCACAATATCTCAATGAATAATGTTAGTAATATTTGGTATTTTTGAGATATTATCCTAACCATTTTATATGATATTATATTTTAAGAAAATTGATTAAGGATATTTGATATGATATGCATATATAAATTATCAAAATATTATATAAACATTATATGCATATATTTTTCTTTATAATGTTAATTATAATATATAAACATATGGTAAATAGTATTTTACAGATAAACCTAAATATGTACTATATTTATAATAAACACATTTAGATATTTAAGAAAAGTAAGGAAAATATTATATCAAATGCGCGATATTTTCGACTGAACAAATACCCTCAAACATAATTTTGATCGTCCTGAGAAAACTATTTATTCAAAAGAGAGAGAGAGAGAGAAAGAAAAAAGAAAAACCTAAGTAGCACACTTTCGTAGGCAACACGATTGCACTGAGCATGTGTAACAAGCCTTTAAACCACTAGGTGTCCCTAGCAGGAAGAGTGTTGTCTCCTGAGGGTTTTCAGCGGATTAAACCCACAAAATCCTATAATAAAAGAAAGAAGATGAAAATTACATACAAAGATAAGAACTATAAAAGAAAAAACTTGAAAATAAAATTTTCCAACTACACCAGTTTTTGAGTTGCTATGAGCCCTATCTTAATGGTCGTGAAAAGTTGTTAGAAATCACAACATCCTTTAATAAAACATCGTCTTTAGTATTCCTCCCTATCTTTCATCCAAACATCGATCATATACTCCTACGTGTGTGTAAAAAGCATCCCTACACTTAGAGAATTCAATTCAAACTATCATACTCTTGTCCATCTTCCTTAGTACTTTTTAGTCAGTGAATATTTTAGATGGAATTGCTCACACATTCTTCATGTGACCGTTAATACTTCTTGAGGTACTAATCTACCGATTACCAAATTTGCTTACTTATCTAGGCGTAATTCCTCGTCTTGTAACACCTAAGCCTTAGCAGTGGCTCCCAAACCAGTTGGTCTAAGGTACTGGGTGATAAAGCACTCTCGCTATATTTTTTTATGCTGCCTTAAGCAATTACAAAACCAGTGTTCATTTTTTCTTCACCATTTTTTTCTTTATATTTTTCTTCATACCAAGGCTTTTACACAAGAGCATTTCAAGGTATCCTCTACTATCCCAAGTTTCAAGATGTGTGCAAGTACGTATAGTAGGACATCAACGTTCAAATGTTTGGCCTCAAGAATAGAAACTATTTTTCAGACTTATTTTTATCCTCAGATTAGTTATTTTTTTCATCTTACTAACCCTTGGGAAAACAGCTCATAACTACTTATTACTAGTTTCGTTTAAAAAAAAATCTAATTTTCTTACTTTTCTCAAACTATTCATATCTTACATATATAATTCACTTTCAAAGTTTCATTATCAAAAAAAATTTGTGCTTATATTTATGATAATGCAAAATAATGCATGAATAAGCACAAACCTCCCCCAAACCTGTTTGCAGTAGTGTCTTCACTGATATCATCTGTTAAACTTAAAAAACCTGTAGACTTGGGAGGAAAAGTTAGTAACGGGGACATGAATAAAAGACAGTGAAATCCTCCCCCAAACTTATTTTTGGCTCATAATTTTGTAAAAATTTACTTTTTTTCAAAAGCCAAAATATATTTTCTCCCCTCCCTCCAAAACTAGAGTAAAATAGTATTAAACGTTTAAAATTATAAAGAGGGAGGTAAAGTTATTGGTCAATATAAAGTTTTACACAGACCAAAAGTCAACACCAACCATTCAAAATTTTTATCAATGTAGTGCACTGGTTGGTAAAAGATCATGTCACCCATCGACGTGAAGAAGTGGATGTTTCCCCCCAATAAGAGAGCAAGGCTCTGTTCAAAATTTGAATTGAGGCAGTGCCTCACGTGCAAAGCACGAGAGCGCCAGCGCCAAGAGTTAAAAAACTCTGAGGCGGCGTCTCACGTGCAAAGCACGAGAGTGCCAGCGCCCAGAGTTAAAAACCCTGAGGCAGTGCCAAGAGTTAAAAACTCTGAGGCAGCGCCTCACGTGCAAAGCACGAGAGCGCCATCGTCAGAACTAAAAGTTCTCCACCCTTGGATCAAAGATCCAACGAAGATGATAAATCATCAAATTACAGAATTAAATTCTGTAGAGAAAATACTCCACAAATCTTTCCAAACAAAAAAAAATTTGCTTTGTAAATCAGAGCACCGTTGGATCAAAGATCCAATGGTGATTAAAAATCACCAAGATACAGAATAAGTTCTGTATGGGAAAATATTTTCCCAATCTTATTAAAAACAAGAAAAATGTCTTCTGTAAAACAGAAGTCCTTGGTTCAAAGATCCAACGGTGGTCCTTGGTTCAAAGATCCAACGGTGGATAAAATCCCCAAATCAATTAAGAAACCTCTCAATGAGAGATTTTCTCAACTGAATCAATAAATCAGCCTCCCCAATATAAAGGACCCAAGAATTCAAGTCTTGTACAGAGGAACCCCCTCATAAACTTCAAACTTCAAGACGAGAACGATTTCTCCTCAAGGTAAATAAAAAGAAGAGAGATCATAGCATCTCCTACATATCTAAAAGTTTAACTCTCACATCAGAAGAACTTAGTTCTTTTTCCAGATCACAGATCTATAAGACAAAGTCTTTCATAAAACTAAGAGAGATCATAGCATCTCCTCCATATTTAAGAGTTTAACTCTCACATTAGAAGAACTTAGTTCTTTTTCCAGATCACAGATCTATAAGACAAAATCTTTCATAAAAGTAAGAGAGATCATAACATCTCCTCCATATCTAAGAGTTTAACTCTCACATCAGAAAAACTTAGTTCTTTTTCTGGATCTCAGATCTATAAGACAAATTCTTTTACAAGTGAGAATCAAATTCTAAGAGAATTGAATTTGGCAGAACAAAAACTTAGTGCTTAGCACTCAAAGTCTGGCGCTCAGTGCCGAGCGCTCCACGTGCTCCTCACATGAGCACTATTAATAAGAAGCGCTTAGCACTCAAAGTCTGGCGCTCAACGCCGAGCGCTTCATGTGCTCCTTATGTGGGTGCTATTTAATAATAAGCACTTAGCACTCAAAGTCTGGCGTCAATGGCTTCCAACTGCACCAAATGCAACAGCAACTTCCACTCCGTCCCTGCTGGAGGAGTAACTTAAGCGGCCTCCATCTACGTAATGCCGGTGGAACAGGTGACACAGGCCACCACTGGATGGTTCATCGGGACCATACTCCTTCCAATGAGCTTCAACGCCCCAGTGCCATCACAGGAAGCTCCGAAGAAGTCGGTCTCCGATCGACTTGCAACTACCACGGCCCCTCTCAACGGGTCGTCAAAGTCCAACGCCTCGTTCTTTAACAGACTAGGCCAAAGCTCAAGTGGGCCATGAAGAAGCCTGCAATACCCGAAGGAGTTATCCCGAAGAGGATAGCCATTCCAGCTCCGGTAAACGAAGTCATCAGAGGGGCTTCTCCTGCTAAGGGATCGGTCTTCGCAAGACTGTCCGTTCCAACTCCCGCTGCGGGCGGAGTCACCCAAACTACTTCCCCTACTTTAAAGTCAGCCTTCGACAGATTGACCATTCCTCCCCGGCGGACGTCAGTCTTCGACAGGCTGGCACCAACAACAGCCTCACCTCAAAGCAGGGGGCATGACAAAGCTACTCCGACGATTAAGGTGATCCCAGCTACCCGACATGCTCGACGTCGTCACTGGCGCCGAGTGAGGATAGCTGGGGGCAATTCCCCTTTTGGAATGACCCCACCAGCTCCAATGGTGGAAGTTGATGCTGTTGTTCCAACTGGGAACAACTTTGAGCCGCTCAGGAGGATGCGTAAGAACTATCTAACTGCCGTACTAAAAAGGTCTCTTCCACCCGCTGAAAATGTTACTAAGGCGAAACCGGAATAGCCCCCTCAGCGGTTGTCCTCCAAAATTCACAGGGTCTGGCGTAGAATCCAAGACTCTGTAATCGACAAAGACTACTCCCGCCGATCAAAGAAAATGAAGGTCCGGCAAGAGGAGAATCATCCTGCCGTCGTACCATGGAAAGCATCGTCTGCGACAGCCCCTTCAACTTCGACCGCCCATAAAAGGAGAAGGCCGGAGAAGATCCCCATGTCTGCGACAAATCTCAAGGGCACTAAATCCAAACGCCCCAAGTCTGGGGGCATAGTAGTGCACACCATTTACGTGGATTCCGGAAAAGAGGAAAGCCGTGCTTCTGGGAGTCATCAACCACTTACACGGTCCATAACAAAGGCTCAAGAGTAACAGTAGAAATTCCAGGAGATGCTGAAAAAGATAGCCGCACTTACTGGGCAGAAAGAAAGCCCAGAAGTATCGTCGGATCAACGCCAGGAACAAGAAACCGACACCGAATTCCTCCAAAGGATGCTCGAGAATAAAGATAAAGAAGCCGCGGAACAAGCGGCTAACATAAAACAAATGGCGCTCCTGTTCCAAGATATAGTAGGGATAATGATCCAGCCGGACCCTCCAGCCGAAGATCCTCTAATAATCATTGAAGACGACAAAGGGGAGACATCAAACCCTCTTCTGACTTTATCAGCAGCCAGGGAGGAGACAATCTCGAAAGTTGCGCTTGATGACTACATAGCTCAACAAATACGAGCTTCTCAAGCAAGCGAAGTCGCTGGCCAAGTCGTCAGAACTGGGCGGCCCTATCCAAGCTGGTACAATCAAATTAAGTACCCGCCAGCATACACGATCCCTAAATTTCATGTGTATAAGGGGACAGCCAACCCCCATCAGCACGTCGCTCAGTTCATGGCTTTATGTAGTAATACCGGAGGTGACGACAAACTGCTGCTTCGCCAATTCGTCGGCAGCCTAACGGAGATGATATTTGAATGGTACTCGGAGCTTCCGAACGACTCCATCAAAACATTTACAGAAATGGAGCTGCTATTCACCCAACGTTTCGCAAGTGCCAGCGAACGCACCCCGATCACGGCATTGATCAACGCCAGAGTGAGGCCGGGAGAGACATGGGTTCAGTATGCAATTCGGTGGCGAAACCTATGGTCGAGATACGAACAACGCATAGAAGAGTCTCCTGCTGTGGGCATGTTCGTGGGGACCCTTGACCCGCAAGCGACTATATCCCGGTTTATGATGTTTTTCAAGCCAACCACCTTCCAAGCCTTGATCGACAAGCTGGCCTAAATGGACTAGATGGGCCATAGACCGTCCTCCTCGAAAACAGAGCTTCGAAGTGAAAAGGGCAAAGGGAAAGCGACTTTCGTCGCCAACGCTCAGCAACAGCCGAGTGATCCGAAACCAGCTGTTCGCCAAAACGATAAACAGCGAACACTCGGAGAAAAACTGAGACGTCCTTACTCATTCCCTCAGGATAAAACGAGAAGACTGTTCGAACTAGCGATACGCAACAGACTTATCACTCTACCAGATCCGAGACGCCCGCTGCAACCGGACAACGTCAACAATCCCAATTACTGCCCCTACCACCAAATAGTGGGCTACCCAATCGAAAATTGCTTCGTCTTCAAAAACTGGATTGAGGACCAGTACCAACAAGGCAAATTCGCGCTGTCTTAAAACTGGATGGTGAACCCGCCACAACTGCACGCTCCTAAAAAGGTGGACACGCCGCGGGCATCATGCTCATTTATAGAGGAAGCTCCATGGGAAGTTGTTCTTTCAAACAAGACTAAAAGAATGCTGAAGTATTTTCAAGCATGTCCGGCATTAGATGGAAAAGCCCACTGGAGCCAGAGATCATTGAGGGGATGCTGAAACCACGCCCAACACTGAGAGTTGGCAGCGATGGACAAAATACGCAGGCCCAGCCGTCAAAGTCTTCAAAGAAAAAGAAGAAGACTAGAAGCCCGCGCAGCCTGACGACATGCGCACGGACCTACAAAAGCATATTGACGCGCTAGAGGAATATAACCAGAAGGCGCGAACCCCGGTCACACTCCAAGAGTTTCTCAACCACATCCTTGAGGGTGGAGATAATGACAATGATGAGTGAGAAGACTCGTCAGAAGAACCCGAGGATTATGTGGCAAGTTGTCACATGATCTCTCATTCACCAATAAATGACGAAGAAGCTCACTCGGCATCAGAAGATAATATAGAAGAGCTGGGGGTAGGATCGATGCCAAAATCCTTGGAACCGTCAGACGAGATGATTGACATGCTGTTGAACGAAGCCCGTCAGAAGAGCAAAGCTGATCGAGAGCGTGAAATGGCCATATTCGAAAGGGCCAGGTGTCGGCATCAAGTTAAACGAGTCATGGTAAGGATAAGTCACAAAGCACTCCAACCAGATCGAAGCACGCCGGCGGCAGACAAAAGCAGGCTTAAGACAAGGAAACGGTTCGCTAAAGCCCTGTCAATAGGAATGAAGCTGCCATCTTTCAGAGAAAATACTCCTGGCGGTATACACCTTGACAAAGTGGACGTACATCCTAACTACTGCTTATACCATCAGAGGATTGCACACCCTACCGAAGAGTGCATGGCCTTTAAAAAGTGGTGGCAGGGATACGTTGCTCCCCGACAACATTTCAAGCGGATGAAGCGCAAAACTCGTCAGGAGCAGAGAAATACGACGGATGAGCGCAAAAGAACTGCCGGCAACTGTCTCATGGTTGATACTAGAGGATCGCAAGTTCTCATCTTCGGAAGCGACTCTGATGAAGAAGTAGCCCTCGGCCCTCTCTTCAAGGAATCCACCCCAGGAAAAGAGGAAGAGATAAAGAATTGTGAAAACATTCAGCTGCGTAATCGTACGTTGCCCGAAAAGAATCTCAGACCTACAAACAAGGGATCGAACAAAGAAGATAAGGGGAAGGAAAAAGTTCCTGAGGATATCGCCCTCGACGATCAAGTCGTCGAAAAGCTCACAGCCAAGGACCCGCTCAAGAAGAACAAGGTGGATTACAATGTTCTGGCACATCTGAGAAAGATACCCTCATAATTGAGTATCTTGGATGCCCTTCTCCTGTCTAAAGAGGCACGGGATTCCTTGATCAGGGCATTACAAGAGACCGAGCAGTTTCAAGCTTTCCTTGTCGAAGAAAAGATGAAGGACGAGCTGGAAGAAGTGCACACAGCTGACATCACTTTTGGCGATGAAGATATCCTCCTCGGAACGTGCGAGCACAACCGTCCCCTGTATATCACCGGATACTGCCATGAAATCAAAATAGGGAAAATCTTAGTTGAAAACGGGTCCTCTGTCAACATCCTAAATGTGAGGGTGCTAAAAGAAATCTGCATGAGCATTCAGCACCTCGCTCGAGATAAAATCACCATCTCCGAGTTTGACTCCCAGTCATCACGGACGCTCGGGTCTGTAATACTAATGCTACGCTTTGGGTTACTTGTCACTGACATCAAATTTCATGTCATTAACGCCAAGACCTGCTACAACGCTTTACTTGGCGGGCCTTGGTTACACGAGTACAACATCATCCCTTCTACACAATATCAGTGTATAAAGTATTTCAAAGATGGTCTCGGGTATACCGTGACGGGGGAACTAAACCCATTCTCCGTAAATGAAGTCCGAAAATACGAAGATGCAAAGTATTTCCTACCAGACTTTGATGACACAGAAAGATGCCATAAACCGGAGAATAAGCAAAAAGCTATCACCACTATCCCGGTCTTGGGGAGCAATACCTAGGAGGAAGAAGAGATAGTCTATTCGGGGCTGCCCCAATGCAACAAGCCGGGACCATCTACCCCTATTCTGGTCTTTGGCAGCGACTCTTAAGACGAAGTCAACGCAGTGTTCTCGGTCCGTCCATCAATACAGGCCCTCACTGGAGATGATCAGAGTTTGCAAATCGCCATGGTTCCGCGGCAGCACTATAGAGAGATTGATGCGCTTGATACATATAGTGTGCAAGAGCTGCAAACATTCTATGTCCCTCCCAGAAGAAAAGGTGAAAAGGCAATCCTATACTATCGATCCGGGAAAACCAAAGTCGAGAGAGAAGTCTGGCGTGGTGCCGAACCCGCGCTTGACAGGCTCCAGCTAATCCGTCTGCCCAGATACTAAGCAAAGGGATTAAAAAGGTTATTGAGATACCAAGGCGTACCCTTTAAGCAAACCATGCGACAGGCCCAATTCTACAACAGGATCTGGAACATCCCCGGAACTCAGCGAAAATTGCCCAACGGAAAAATGGAAATGATCGGGCTTGGATATGTCCAGTCCAAGAAATGGGAACAATTCCATGGCTCCCACTGTTTTTATCAAATCTTCCTTCAAACCCTAAAAGGAAAGACTAGCCAGGATTAATTACACGCTACAAGTTCGCCAATCTTTCAGTCAGGCCAGTGTCGGTACTCTGAGGGAGGTCCCCCGTGCTTTCGCACGAACCTAATTAATGTAAACCTCGTTTTCCCAGAGGAGTAACCCCGTTGACACCTTTCTAGACACCTATTTGATCGGCTAATTGTAATGTGTAAAACTCTCCCAGGAGTAACAATTACTCGCAGTGGGTATCGGGATCCAACTATCTCATAGAAGGTATGCAATCTCATTGCAAATTTCAACACTTGAAATTCCCGATAATATTTTGCCCCAAACGATCTATGACCTTGACAAGGTCAACAAACCATAGACCGTAAGTCAAGTTCAACCCGTCATTTCTTGATTGAATCAAACCCACCCGCACGACCCTTGACAAGGTCAACAAGGCCGTACGACTACCCTAACCCAATCTGCATCATATGCATAAGCAGATAAATACTGGTTAGCTACCGCACACTGCGCCTTGACAAGGTCAACAAACGCAGCACGAATACTAAGCAGGACTTATCTGAAATGACGGAGGGCTACGATAGGTTTTTCTGAAAACCTATTGCGTAATGAACTTGATATCGTTGTAGGATCGAATGAATTTTGAAATGGAGTGTTTTTGAGGCTTTTCTAGTTTTGCTAAAGGGGTTATTCCCGGTGAAGGGATCATCGGCCCTTTCCTCGTCGAATGAGGTGCGGGATATATCATATATATCGCTGTGCAAAGCAGAAACTATAGAAGCAATCAAAAGACAAACCGAGAGTTGTAGCATCTGCCAGTTATTACTAAAGGGGTCACTCCCGGTGAAGGGATCCCGGCCCTTTCCTCATCGAATAAGGTGCAGGATGTTCTACAAGGAACACTGTGATGCAAAGCAAGAACTGTAGCTACCTGTTTTTGAAAATTCGATTCCACAACATCTTTAGGTTTCTTTTCTTTCATTATTCACATTAATGAAGTCCCATCATTTAAATCCACCTAAACATCACAGATAGATATAACGTACGCTTATGCCATCCGCATTCGCCTCGATGTCCCCTCGTGCACCGTTAGGTTAGGTAACTAACGGCAGAGCGGGGCAGGGCTAGCGCGGATGTAAAACATAAGTAACGTCTATATAATATATCATATATACTATATACTGTATCTATCACAGAACATCACATGATCACATCACAGATAACGCAGCAGGAAATATCATATGAAATATTGGATATACTAGGACGTCCGTGTTTTTAATACGAGCCAGTACAAAACACGGATTCCACGGTCGCGATGAATAGCCAAACCCATACCCCTAGACCCCTACGAGAGCGGCAAGAAACCCTACCAATTCTAGAGTTAGGAGACCCGGACTCGACTCCTCGAGTTGGTCTCCCACTGGACTCCAGAACCCGGTTACTTGTGCCCTCCTCCTTGGGTCTATCCTAGTGCGGAAAAGTAAATAATATACAAAAGGTGACATCTTCCGCAACCTGGAAGTGCCCCAATAAAAGAAGATTACATACAAATTTTTTACATGAATGAAAATGAAAAACACTCATCTCATATAAAAAAAAAAACCCGGCTATTCAAACACGACGATCCAATATAACATATCCAGCAACACATAACATCACATGTCATCAACGTAAGTAAACATGCGTATCCCAATTGTCGTTGATATATAGCAACGAAAGAGGTGATATCATATATTACACTTACGGTCGCAGAAAAGAAAGTGTAAAACTACAACAGTTGGAATCCACAACCTCTTTAGACATCGCATGCCTAACCAAATGAATTCCTTAGACATCACATGCCTAACAATTATAAACCCCGCATTTCAGTCTCATTATCGAAAACACTTTTCAATATCAAGTCGGACAATTCAACAAGATTCCCGACATCCTGATCGAATGCTCGTCGCAAACTTTAGTAGACGGCCGCACCCCCGATACCGTCGACGAAGTGCATCAAGGCGGAACACCGCTGCCGCGAGCACCCGAACGGATGCTTTCGGCGACGGGGTTCTCCTACAGTCACTTGGTCGGGGCTATGGGGCGTAGCTGCCTATCAAGTTTACCCGGCGAGTATCCGCGTACGTTACGTGATTGCGACGGACTTTTGATCGCATCAAAATTCCGTGGCAACCGATCAAGTGAGACTAAACTGCTATGTTTATAACATTCATTCAGTTATCTCATAACTACTTGTGAATTCCAAATGTTGTATCACATTCCGGATAAATAGAAAATGTTAAACTTTCCGATCGAACAATCGAACACCCAAGTTTTCCCGAAACAGCTCAACACATGAAATAAGTTCAAAAACATTCACTTCATGCCTCAGTACCAATGGTCCAGCCGTAGAAGGGTCAAGCCAACGCCTCACATGTGGCATGCCGTACTGCCCCAAACCCTAAGGTTCAAAGGGCAGTTTAAGACGGTCACATAATCGAGTTAAGGTTTGTTGTCTTCTAGAGGGACCATCGCGTTACTTGCACTATTCAGAACGTCCTTAAACCACGGAAAAATCCAACACTTGGAAATTTCCCGGCAGGGGAAAAAGTGGGTATTTATATCCGGTCGATCTTTTTAACATGTTCTAAAGATACCCGGAAAAACATAGTAAACAAAGTTAAATAATCCGATCGAATCATCGAGTCCCCAATACAACCCCAGAACCCTGAACTCTTGAGTAGAATTTAAAAATTCCCAGAAAATACAGCACTAACAGATAGGAATTACTGTGCAATTTTCAAAGGCTGATGTGACTACTTGGCCGCGGAACCGCCGCACGAGCCATGCTCGTGCCGCGGTTCCGCCGCGCTTTAGTCGAATCATGAGCACGTGCTGCACAGTAATCCCTAAAAAACCCTGCTGATTTTTCTGCATATTTTTAATTCGCAAAAATCCCAGTTTTGAAAAATTGTACAGAGAAGGGTTTCGGATTAGGGTTTCGGGTTCGATCGGACTTCTAACGTCGTCTACGCATCGCCTAAGGCTCTAGCTAGGCTCTGATACCACTGTAGGTCAGGCAGCCATCCCATCCAATGGGGTCACCGTGGCACCAACGGGTCCCTCAGCAGCTTACACATGCCCCCTCGCGAGGACTACAACCCGCCGGAACACCTTCCGGTCTCGGGACACCCTGGGGGTAAGAGCCTATGCTTCGCCACACTGTCATACAGTGAGAACCCCCCATAGGTCGACATCTAATGCCTAGTAGCTCTGATACCACTGTAGGGTTCCTAGACACACTAAGGAGGTTCCACAAGGCATCAACCATGCCAAAATCAAATTTTTCTTGTGTCGAGAAACCCTAATGTAAGATCGATTACTAGAGGATAGGCGAAACATCAAGCAAGTTAACAACTTAACTACTAAGTGAATGGAAATACAATCTTTGTAGATCCGGTCCTCCACTTCCTTAGCTCCGTGATGATGTCCCTCCGCTGCGATCATCGGATCCCGGACTCTAGCGATGGTTTCGTCGAAGAAATGATCGGGCTAGGTCGTCGACATCGATGCCGAAGATGATCTACGTCGAGGCAACTCAAGATCAAGCTCCAACTTCACCAAGTCATGAAACTTGTGAAGAAAACACCCTATACTACATGGCAAGTGGTAGAGGATGAAGAAATAGGAAGTGGGTTCACTTTGGATTTGGATTTCTCACTCTTTTTCTCAAGACACCATTAATGGTAGCAAGGTTTCTTCTTCTTGAAGAAGAAGAAGAAGAAAGAATATCATGAGAGAATAAATAAATCAAATGATAAATCAAGTGAAGTTATCATAATGCAACCTTGGTTAAGTGTAGAGAATAAACTAGGGTTGGTGAATGGTTAGGTTTAGGCAAAAGACAAAATGGTAGATAATCTAAAGAAGCTTCATGAAGCTAAAGCAAAGAAACAAAATTAGCCACCATTTCATTATGCCAAAAATGAATAAATAAATAAATGAATAAGTAAATAAATCAAACCCTAACCATTAACCTAATCATAGTTAAAAGTATACACACACCCAAGTTTGCATGTATCATCAAACATGATACAAACTAGTGCACAAAACTATATCATATATACAATGTGCACATCAAGTGAGAAAATCCATCTTAAGTGAACAAATACTAGTTAATGCAAAGTAATATATCAAATATATAATTATACATTAAATCATTAAATCAACACTTGATTTAACGATCCGGTCATATCGCATATGACCGACTAATATCCGATGTATCGACTTATCGAATCAATCCTTGATTCGATAACTAGGTTATATCGCATACAACCAATCGATACATTCATCGCGAGAATAGAATACGGTATCACATACACGCATTATTCTCGGTCCCGCACATATCTCATTTGCGCTCCTATTTCGTTTCGCTTAAGCCAGGAAACCTCTGTGTAGGACTCTAAAGACTCGTCAATACGCCGGCAGTAGGTGATGATCATATCAAACACCCACAAGCCGCAAGCGGTCTGCTAAACGTAACGGCCATCCGGGTATTGAGCGATCAGAAGATCAACGAGCAAGCCCGCTCACACTCCTGTGAATCCAACCAGTAACACTTACCGTACAGTCCGGTCTGATCGTCTGATATGTCGCATATCTCACCTAGGGATGGTAAACGTCAGACCCCAATAGCTCTATAAGTCGTGTCGATATGAGGTCTATATCAGTTCGAGAAACTACTGGTAACACTTACCAGTAAATCTCAGCAACCCTGGCCAGGGATTTCCGGTTATAGCCAATCGAACACAGCGCAATATCAACTCCCTATACCGGGAGAGACGAATCCCCTCCTATCGCTCATTGCCTCCATGTGATTCGGGACTGTACCCAAAAACCACCGTTTTGCACGCCCTCTTGGACGTGGTAAGGTGGAAATCAAAGCACAGTGGGAATCACACAAGACTCTATGACGATCTCGGGTCTACAGACTAACCTGTACCAGTGTCACCATAGAACTGTCATCTGACGTAAGGTATAATACCATCTGGGAGTTCTCGGCGAGTCCGTCCAGTGTACCCAGTCTCCACTGAGCACCCGTATATCATCTCTGATGTCAAACACCAATGGATATGGGATCATCCATCGCCCATCTGTATGGGTCGAGAAGATATACGCTAGTCTACTCTGGTATATCGATGCCCTGTCTCGATACACCCACGACTAGGGACCTTGAAGGATGTACTTATAGACTACCATGTCCCCACTAGTATGATCCGCATCATAGTCCAGGTAGATAAGTACACATCCTAAGGGCTTTACCAACATGTAACAGAGAGACAATCAGTGTACACGTTAAGGTAAAGAGCAACCAGATAGCATACTATCATGTCGAGCAAGAAAGTCCTCCCTATATATGTCCAAGCATCCACTGCAATATACATCCTATGTATAGTAATGGCCTCTAGGGCATACATATAACTAACAATCTCCCACTTGCACTAGGACCATCTGATAGCAGTGGTTGTAGTATCTCATACTCAACCATCCCATAATAGTATCTCTCTGGGAAAAGGCCTTTGTGAGCGGATCCGCCGTGTTGTCCTCTGAGTCTACTCTCCTAACCTCGATCACCCTGGAGATCAACCATCTCCATGATCGGGTGATACTGCCTTAGAATATGTCTGGATCACTGATGGGACAGGCGTTCCTAGGCATAAGCCACAACTCCATTGTCTCACAATGGGAGGAACGAAGTTCATCTCATGAACTAATATACATCCAGACTGCCTCTTTGGTAGCATCTTAAGTAGCGATGTATCCAGCCTTTATCGTCTAGAATGCCACGGTATCTTGCTTGGAACCCTTCCAACATACCGTCCCTTTACTGAGGGTAAAGACAATGCCTGTGACTGGCATTCAGTCGTCCTTATCACGCGGGAACCCTTCCAGTGATTTCCCCCAGGATCGATTGATACCATCTCACTACAACTAGTGAGAATCCTAACATCCAATTAGATCTATCTCATAGATCCAAAACCCAGGATTTAGGAGGTATCACTTTGATCCTATATGGAGAATTCTTGTGATAAGCGGAGATTGACCGAACGTAGCATAGGAAACTCCTTCCCCATCAAGAGTATGTCATTCACGTACTCTACGAGGATCATCACCATACTCCCTACTATCTTTTTGTATATACAAGGTTCATCTACCATTTTGATGAAGTCAAACTCTTTGACTACCATATCAAAACAGATGTTCCAACTTCGCGATGCCTGCTTTATCCTATAAAGCATCTTGCACACGTTTCCGCTGCTCCCACTGTCTACGAAGCCCTCTGGCTGTGTACTTATAGACGCTCTCTTCTAAAACATCATTTAGAAAAGCAGTCATGATACCCAACCGCCAGATATCGTAGTCATGGTATGTAGCTGTGGCAAGTAGGATCTGGATGGACTTAAGCATAGATACTTAGAAAAGGTTTCATCATAATCCATACCTGGTCAATGATGCAAACCTTTAACAAGTCTAGCTTTGAAAGTCTCAACTTTTCCATCTACACCAAGTAATCTTCTCAAGATATACTTGCTCCTGATGGGGATTTAACCCTTCAGATATAGCAACCAAAGTCCATACTTTGTTGGTGTATATGGATTCCATCTCAGATCGCTAAGCATCCAGCCATTCTTACAGAGTCCCTACTCTCGATGGCCTGCTCGAAACTAGTTGGGTCATCATCTCATGATGCAATCCTCGCTCCCACTGTCATAGAGAAACCGAAGTATCTCTCAGGTGGGTGAGGAACCCTACTAGATCGGCGGAGAGGCTGAGGTTCGTCGGAGACTATTGAATCTTCTGGTTCTGTCAAATCATTAGCTGTAGTTTGTATAGCTGGAACTTTTCCAGTTCTACAGAACTGACCTTGCCTCGATCTTTTCCGGATTTTGCTTTCGATATAGGCCGGAGAATCCCAAATCTTAACTTTCTTAAGAGATAGGCTCTTCCCATACCATATCTTATATGGAGTGGTAGGCAACTGATTTGATTTCAACCCTATTCAATAGGTATGCAGCTTCTCAAGCGCATAACTCCTAAAAGAAAATAGGAAACTCAGTAGTACTCATCATAGAGCACACCATATCACATAGGGTGCTATTGCTCCGTCCCGATATACCATCGTGCTATGGTGTATACGGAGGAGTAATGCTGAGAGAGAATCCCATTCTCCTTTAGAATAGTCCAGGAATTCTATGCACAAGTATTCTCCTCCTTGATCTCTTCAAAGGACATAATACTTATACCCGTATTGGTTCTCTACTTCTAACTTATATTCTGTGAATATCTCAAAAGTTTCGGACTTGTGTTTTAACAGGAACATATGTCTGAATCTTGAGAGATTATCAGAGAATGTAATGATGTACAAAGAACCGGTCTTGGCATGTGTAGACAGGGGACCTACATACATCAACATGTATCATCCCAAGAGTTCACTAACTCTTTCTCTGTTTCCAGTAAACAGAGCTATGGTCATCTTATCTTTGTGACATGACTGGCAAGTTTCACAAGATGTAAATTCAAACTGATTTAAATATGCATCTATGTGTAACTTCAGCTAGTCGGGTCGCATTGATATGACCCAGTCTACAATACCTCAAGAAGGATTTGTTCATTTCTGAACTCTTCCTCTTGTGTGTGTTCTGTATACTAGGAACTGTAGTTTGATTTAGAACATCAATGCTTTTAGATAACGTGCCTGAACCGATCAACTTTTGATATAGGAAATGTTCAAAACATTATCTAACAATACAAAATTACATTCTTTCTTTACTAATAAGATATGATTTTGTATATCGGGTTCGTTATCTAATAACATTCGTTCAGAATCAATGTATTTGGGATACAGGGTGACAGAGACCAACAGACTTGGCTGCAACACTTGCACCGTTTTCTGTCTCATGAAACTTATCACCCGTTCTCAGTTCTCTACTTTTCTGTAGCCCTATGTAACAGATTACATATCTGGGATCCTGATCCGGTATCAAATACCCAGGACGTAGAAAATATAGAGAAACAGTTCTTTGTAATGAACACACCCGAAGAAGATACATCATATGCACTTTCTTCGTTTGGGCGGCATAGAAATTCAGGTATTCCTCTATTTCCTGCTCTGTCTTATAACAATTATAAGTTGGAGCGGGACCAACGTTCCCCAGCTCAGTATAACAAGCGGGTTCGGTCAATACATCCGTATTATTATCTTGATTAAGGCGTGATATGGTCGCTACCTGGAGAGAGAGAGAAGAAAACACTCAGCGTAAGCTCTTGCAAAATTAGATTGGTTATATATTTTATCTAATCAGGATGGCTCCCACTTTTTTTATCAAATCTTCCTTCAAACCCTAAAAGGAAAGACTAGCCGGGATTAATTACACGCTACAAGTTCGCCAATCTTTCAGCCAGGCCAGTGTCGGTACTTTGAGGGAGGTCCCCCGTGCTTTCGCACGAACCTAATTAATGTAAACCTCGTTTTCCCAGAGGCGTAACCCCGTTGACACCTTTCTAGACACCTACTTGATCGGCTAATTGTAATGTGTAAAACTCTCCCAGGAGTAACAATTACTCGCAGTGGGTATCGGGATCCAACTATCTCATAGAAGGTATGCAATCTCATTGCAAATTTCAACACTTGAAATTCCCGATAATATTTTGCCCCAAACGATCTATGACCTTGACAAGGTCAACAAACCATAGACCGTAAGTCAAGTTCAACCCGTCATTTCTTGATTGAATCAAACCCACCCGCACGACCCTTGACAAGGTCAACAAGGCCGTACGACTACCCTAACCCAATCTGCATCATATGCATAAGCAGATAAATACTGGTTAGCTACCGCACACTGCGCCTTGACAAGGTCAACAAACGCAGCACGAATACTAAGCAGGACTTATCTGAAATGACGGAGGGCTACGATAGGTTTTTCTGAAAACCTATTGCGTAATGAACTTGATATCGTTGTAGGATCGAATGAATTTTGAAATGGAGTGTTTTTGAGGCTTTTCTAGTTTTGCTAAAGGGGTCACTCCCATTGAAGGGATCGTCGGCCCTTTCCTCGTCGAATGAGGTGCAGGATATATCATATATATCGCTGTACAAAGCAGAAACTATAGAAGCAATCAAAAGACAAACCGAGAGTTGTAGCATCTGCCAGTTATTACTAAAGGGGTCACTCCCGGTGAAGGGATCTCGGCCCTTTCCTCATCGAATAAGGTGCAGGATGTTCTACAAGGAACACCGCGATGCAAAGCAAGAACTGTAGCTACCTGTTTTTGAAAATTCGATTCCACAACATCTTTAGGTTTCTTTTCTTTCATTAATCACATTAATGAAGTCCCATCATTTAAATCCACCTAAACATCACAGATAGATATAACGTATGCTTATGCCATCCGCATTCGCCTCGATGTCCCCTCGTGCACCGTTAGGTTAGGTAACTAACGGCAGAGCGGGGCAGGGCTAGCGCGGGTGTAAAACATAAGTAACGTCTATATAATATATTATATATACTATATACTGTATCTATCACAGAACATCACATGATCACATCACAGATAACGCAGCAGAAAATATCATATGAAATATTGGATATACTAGGACGTCCGTGTTTTTAATACGAGCCAGTACAAAACACGGATTCCACGGTCGCGATGAATAGCCAAACCCACACCCCTAGACCCCTACGATAGCGGCAAGCAACCCTACCAATTCTAGAGTTAGGAGACCCGGACTCGACTCCTTGAATTGGTCTCCCACTGGACTCCAGAACCCGGTTACTTATGCCCTCCTCCTTGGGTCTATCCTAGTGCGGAAAAGTAAATAATATACAAAAGGTGACATCTTCCGCAACCTGGAAGTGCCCCAATAAAAGAATATTACATACAAATTTTTTACATGAATGAAAATGAAAAACACTCATCTCATATAAAAACCCCCCGGCTATTCAAACACGACGATCCAATATAACATATCCAGCAACACATAACATCACATGTCATCAACGTAAGTAAACATGCGTATCCCAATTGTCGTTGACATATAGCAACGAAAGCGGCGATGTCACATATTACACTTACGGTCGCAGAAAAGAAAGTATAAAACTACAACAGTTGGAATCCACAACCTCTTTAGACATCGCATGCCTAACCAAATGAATTCTTTAGACATCACATGCCTAACAATTATAAACCCCGCATTTCAGTCTCATTATCGAAAACACTTTTCAATATCAAGTCGGACAATTCAACAAGATTCCCGACATCCTGATCGAATGCTCGTCGCAAACTTTAGTAGACGGCCGCACCCCCGATACCGTCGACGAAGTGCACCAAGGCGGAACACCGCTGCCGCGAGCACCCGAACGGATGCTTTCGGCGACGGGGTTCTCCTACAGTCACTTGGTCGTGGCTATGGGGCGTAGCTGCCTATCAAGTTTACCCGGCGAGTATCCGCATACGCTACGTGATTGCGACGGACTTTTGATCGCATCAAAATTCCGTGGCAACCGATCAAGTGAGACTAAACCGCTATGTTTATAACATTCATTCAGTTATCTCATAACTACTTGTGAATTCCAAATGTTGTATCACATTCCGGATAAATAGAAAATGTTAAACTTTCCGATCGAACAATCGAACACCCAAGTTTTCCCGAAACAGCTCAACACATGAAATAAGTTCAAAAACATTCACTTCATGCCTCAGTACAACGGTCCAGCCGTAGAAGGGTCAAGCCAACGCTTCATATGTGGCACGCCGTACTGCCCCAAACCCTAAGGTTCAAAGGGCAGTTCAAGACGGTCACATAATCGAGTTAAGGTTTGTTGTCTTCTAGAGGGACCATCGCGTTACTTGCACTATTCATAACGTCCTTAAACCACGGAAAAATCCAACACTTGGAAATTTCCCGGCAGGGGAAAAAGTGGGTATTTATATCCGGTCGATCTTTTTAACATGTTCTAAAGATACCCGGAAAAACATAGTAAACAAAGTTAAATAATCCGATCGAATCATCGAGTCCCCAATACAACCCCAGAACCCTGAACTCTTGAGTAGAATTTAAAAATTCCCAGAAAATACAGCACTAACAGATAGGAATTACTGTGCAATTTTCAAAGGCTGATGTGACTACTTGGCCGCGGAACCGCCGCACGAGCCATGCTCGTGCCGCGGTTCCGCCGCGCTTTAGTCGAATCATGAGCACGTGCTGCACAGTAATCCCTAAAAAAACCTGCTGATTTTTCTGCATATTTTTAATTCGCAAAAATCCCAGTTTTGAAAAATTGTACAGAGAAGGGTTTCGGATTAGGGTTTCGGGTTCGATCGGACTTTTAACATCGTCTACGCATCGCCTAAGGCTCTAGCTAGGCTCTGATACCACTGTAGGTCAGGCAGCCACCCCATCCAATGGGGTCACCGTGGCACCAACGGGTCCCTCAGCAGCTACTTTTTACGCATGCCCCCTCGCGAGGACTACAACCCGCCGGAACACCTTCCGGTCTCGGGACACCCTGGGGGTAAGAGCCTATGCTTCGCCACACTGTCACACAGTGAGAACCCCCCATAGGTCGACATCTAATGCCTAGTAGCTCTGATATCACTGTAGGGTTCCTAGACACACTAAGGAGGTTCCACAAGGCATCAACCATGCCAAAATCAAATTTTTCTTATGCCGAGAAACCCTAATGTAAGATCGATTACTAGAGGATAGGCGAAACATCAAGCAAGTTAACAACTTAACTACTAAGTGAATGGAAATACAACCTTTGTAGATCCGGTCCTCCACTTCCTTAGCTCCGTGATGATGTCCCTCCGCTGCGATCATCGGATCCCGGACTCTAGCGATGGTTTCGTCGAAGAAATGATCGGGCTAGGTCGTCGACATCGATGCCGAAGATGATCTACGTCGAGGCAACTCAAGATCAAGCTCCAACTTCACCAAGTCATGAAACTTGTGAAGAAAACACCCTATACTACATGGCAAGTGGTAGAGGATGAAGAAATAGGAAGTGGGTTCACTTTGGATTTGGATTTCTCACTCTTTTTCTCAAGACACCATTAATGGTAGCAATGTTTCTTCTTCTTGAAGAAGAAGAAGAAGAAAGAATATCATGAGAGAATAAATAAATCAAATGATAAATCAAGTGAAGTTATTATAATGCAACCTTGGTTAA
Organism: Agapanthus africanus; assembly: GCA_030015575.1. Taxonomy (NCBI): domain Eukaryota; kingdom Viridiplantae; phylum Streptophyta; class Magnoliopsida; order Asparagales; family Amaryllidaceae; genus Agapanthus; species Agapanthus africanus. The sequence goes on along the minus strand of CM057339.1, from coordinate 81,491,959 downwards.
GTGTAGAGAATAAACTAGGGTTAGGTGAATGGTTAGGTTTAGGCAAAAGACAAAATGGTAGATAATCTAAAGAAGCTTAATGAAGCTAAAGCAAAGAAACAAAATTAGCCACCATTTCATTTTGCCAAAAATGAATAAATAAATAAATGAATAAGTAAATAAATCAAACCCTAACCATTAACCTAATCATAGTTAAAAGCATACACACACCCAAGTTTGCATGTATCATCAAACATGATACAAACTAGTGCACAAAACTATATCATATATACAATGTGCACATTAAGTGAGAAAATCCATCTTAAGTGAACAAATACTAGTTAATACAAAGTAATATATCAAATATATAATTATACATTAAATCATTAAATCAACACTTGATTTAACGATCCGGTCATATCGCATATGACCGACTAATATCCGATGTATCGACTTATCGAATCAATCCTCGATTCGATAACTAGGTTATATCGCATACAACCAATCGATACATTCATCGCGAGAATAGAATACGGTATCACATACACGCATTATTCTCGGTCCCGCACATATCTCATATGCGCTCCTATTTCGTTTCGCTTGAGCCAGGAAACCTCTGTGTAGGACTCTAAAGACTCGTCAATACGCCGGCAGTAGGTGATGATCATATCAAACACCCACAAGCCGCAAGCGGTCTGCTAAACGTAACGGCCACCCGGGTATTGAGCGATCAGAAGATCAACGAGCAAGCCTGCTCACACTCCTGTGAATCCAACCAGTAACACTTACCGTACAGTCCGGTCTGATCGTCTGATATGTCGCATATCTCGCCTAGGGATGGTAAACGTCTGACCCCAATAGCTCGATAAGTCGTGTCGATATGAGGTCTATAACAGTTCGAGAAACTACTGGTAACACTTACCAGTAAATCTCAGCAACCCTGGCCAGGGATTTCCGGTTATAGCCAATCGAACACAGCGCAACATCAACTCCCTATACCGGGAGAGACGAATCCCTTCCTATCGCTCATTGCCTCCATGTGATTCGGGACTATACCCAAAAACCACGGTTTTGCACGCCCTCTTGGACGTGGTAAGGTGGAAATCAAAGCACAGTGGGAATCACACAAGACTCTATGACGATCTCGGGTCTACAGACTAACCTGTACCAGTGTCACCAGAGAACTGCCATCTGACGTAAGGTATAATACCATCTGGGAGTTCTCGGCGAGTCCGTCCAGTGTACCCAGTCTCCACTGAGCACCCGTATATCATCTCTGATGTCAAACACCAATGGATATGGGATCATCCATCGCCCACCTGTATGGGTCGAGAAGGTATACGCTAGTCTACTCTGGTATATCGATGCCCTGTCTCGATACACCCACGACTAAGGACCTTGAAGGATGTACTTATGGACTACCATGTCCCCACTAGTATGATCCGCATCACAGTCCAGGTAGATAAGTACACATCCTAAGGGCTTTACCAACATGTAACAGAGAGACAATCAGTGTACACGTTAAGGTAAAGAGCAACCAGATAGCATACTATCATGTCGAGCAAGAAAGTCCTCCCTATATATGTCCAAGCATCCACTACAATATACATCCTATGTATAGTAATGGCCTCTAGGGCATACATATAACTAACAGAAACAACAACAAGGTCAAGAACGAGGATGACATTCCAAGAAAGCGAATCGGATCCAAAAGGCCACGCGATCGAGAAAAGGTCGGTCGGAATCTGTCTTACATGAAAAAGATGGGTCGAGCATATTCTTTCCCTTGAGACAAGACAAGGAGAATCTTTGACCTTGTCATGAAACATTAGATGATGACACTCCCGGAGTCTCGGCACCTCGATCAAGCAAATGAGGTTCATCACTCGGATTATTGCTCCTATCACCGAGCGATGGGACATCCTCTTGAAGACTGCTTCACCTTCATGTTAGTTGTATGTATGCCATAGAGGCCATTATTGTACATATGATGTATATTATATTGGATGCTTAAATATATATAGAGAGAACTTTTTTCCTCGACATGATAGTATGCTATCTGATTGCTCTTTATCTTAACATGTATACTTGTCTCTTGATACTGTGTTGTGGTTATATGTTGGTAAAGCCCTTAGAATGTGTACTTGACTACCAGGATTATGATGCAGATCATACTAGTGAGGCCATGGTAGTCCATAAGTTCATCCTTTAATGTTCCTAGTCATGGGTGTATCGAGACAGGGCATTAATATACCAAAGTAGACTAGTGTATACGCATCTCGACCCATGAGATGGGCGATGGATGATCCCATATCCATTGGTGTTTGAAATCAGAGATGGTATACGGGTGCTCAGTAGAGACTAGGTGCACTGGACGGACTCGCCGAGAACTCCTAGATGGTATTATACCTCACGTCAGATAGCAGTTCTCTGGTGACACTGGTACAAGTTAGTCTGTAGACCCGAGATCGTCATAGAGTCTTGTGTGATTCCCACTGTGCTTTGATTTCCACCTTACCACGTTCAAGAGGACATGCAAAAGGGTGATTTTTGGGTACAGTCCCGAGTCACATGGAGGCAATGAGCGATAGGAGGGGATTTTGTCTCTCCCGGTATTGGGGGTTGATGTTGCTCTGTGCTCGATTGGCCATGACAGGGAAGTCCCTGGCCAGGGCTGATTTAGAGATTTACTGATAAGTGTTATCAGTAGTTTTTCGACCCGTTATGAGCCTCGTATTGGCATGACTTATCGAGTTATTGGGGTCTGACGTTTACTACCCCTAGACTTGATATGTGACATCTCAGACGAAGAGACCGGACTGTACGGTAGTGTTACTGACAGGCTTTACAGGAGTTAGAGCGGGCTTGCTTGTTGATCTTCTGATCGCTCAATACCCGGATAGCCATTATGTCCAGCTAGTACCGCTGACGGCTTGTGGGTGCTTGATGTGATCCTCACCTATTGTCGGCGTATTGACGAGTCTTTAGAGTCCTACACAGAGGTTTTACTGGCTCAGGAAAAACGAAGTAGGAGCACATATGTGAAATATGCGGGACCGAGATTAATATGAGTATGTGATACCGTATTCTATTCTCGCGAAATTTGTATTGGTCGATTATAAGTGATATAGCCAGGTTATCGAATCAAGTGTTGATTCGATAAATTGGTACATATAATATTAGTCGGTTATATGCGATATAGCCGGATTATTTAATCAAGTGTTGATTTGATAATTTAGTGTATAATTGTATATTTGATATACTAGTTTACATTAACTAATATTAGCCCACTTAAGCATTTATTTTCTCACATGTGCACACTTAATATATATGTGATATATATTAATTGTGTTTTATTTTGTGTCATGGTTGTTGACACACACTACATGGGTGTATTAGACTTACACCATACTAATTATAATGTAGAGTTTAAATATTTAAAGTAAATTCAAATTAGTGGATAATTGCTCACATGCATGAAGCTTGTAGAAGCTTGTGGATGCATTGACTTAGTCCACTCATTTTGTTTTACTTAAGATATTTATTAACCTAACCATTATAATTTAGCCATAGTTATGTCTCTACATGAGTTAGCTATATGATACAAACTCACCCATGGTTCATTCTTTCACCTCATTAGTTCATTCTCATCTCTTGATCATCTTCTTCATCCTTGAGAAAAAGCTTGCTACCTTTTTCAAAAGTGAGAAAATATTGTGAGAAAAATAAAACTAAAGTGAGCCCACTTCCTATTTCATCATCCTCTACTAGATTAGCACTTTAGTATAGGGTGTTAGCTTCACTAATCTCTCATTAGTGAAGTAGTAGCTTGAGTTAGTGTCTCCTCGACGTAGATCATCTTCGGCCTCGAAGTCTTCAAGAAAGTTCGTTCTTTTCACCTTGAGAAGACATGCAAGAGTCCGGGAGTACCATGATCGCAGCGAAGGGACCACTACAAGGAGCTATTGAAGTGAAGGACCGGTCTACAAAGGTTATATTCTTATTCACTTCTCTTGTAATGTTGATTACAAAGTTTAGTTACCCTAGTTTTCTAGTTAGATTCCTTGGTTGTTTGCTTACCACCCCCTAAAATTATTGTTGTGGCATGTTTGATGCTTGCAAACCCTAGGCTTGGTGCTAAGGAAACCCTACACTTCAAAAACTGGGTTGAAGACCAATATCAACTCGGCAGATTCACTCTATCTGATAGTTGGAGGGTAGCCCCACCATAAAAGCAAGTGCCCAAAGCAACGTATATAGCAAGAGTAAAACCAGATCAATATCGGTCTTGGAAACGATCTCGAACCTGCCACATGATAATGCTGTCGGAAGAATGAGTGCACGAGAATATGGATGACCTCTCCTGGTGCTTCAAAAATGAGGATGAAGAGGAATTGATCTTAGAATTTCCACCGGCGCCAAAAGAGTTGGGAGATGGAATACATACTACTGCGGACAACCTAAGGAAAATCGACTTGGGGACGGAAAATGACCCGCGGCCTACGTTCGTCAGTGAGCTGCTGTCAAAAGAACAGGTGGCTACGCTAAAAGACGTGCTCATGCAGTATAAAGACTGCTTCACATGGAACTATTCTGAGATGCCGAGGCTAGATCTAGAAATAGCTGTGCATAAATTGGCGATATCTCCGGACGTCAAGCCAGTCAAACAAGAACCAAGAAGAATGTGGCTCAAACTTGAAATAAGTATCAACGCCGAGGTTAAGAAGCTGATCGACTCCGGCTTCATCCAAGAGGTTCAGTACCCTGACTGGATCGCCAACATTGTCCCAGTGCTGAAGAAAAATGGGACGGTGCGCATCTGCGTGAACTTTCGGGATCTCAACAAAGCCTGTCCGAAGTATGCTTTCCCTGTACCGGTTACCGAGCTGATGATAGACAACACATCCACTCATGAAGTCTTCTCCTTCATGGATGGCTCATCAGGGTACAATCAAATAAAGATGCATCCCAAAGACCAGAAGCATACCGCTTTCCGGACCCCTCTAGGGGTATTCTGCTACAAAGTGATGCCTTTCGGTCTAAAGAACGCCGTCGCTACCTACCAGAGGACCATGACAAAGATTTTCGATGATCTCATACATGAAATCGTCGAATGCTATATCAATGACCTCGTGGTGAAAAGCAAATCGTACGAAGAATACTGGGAGCATTTGAAAATAGTGTTCCAACGTTTTCGTAAGTATAACCTGAAGATGAACCCTCTGAAATGCGCATTTGGAGTTTCCTCAGGAAAGTTCCTAGGGTTCATCATACGACACCGGGGCATCGAAATAGATCCATTAAAAATCAAGGCGATTATGGAAATGCCCACTCCAAGAACTTTAAAATAATTGCGGTCTCTATAAGGGAAACTCGCGTATATCCGATGGTTCATAGCCAATCTCTCCGGAAAATACCGTCCCTATAGTCACCTGATGAAGAAGGGAACCCCGTTCGTTTGGGATCGTAAATGCTAGAGTGCACTCGACGAAATCAAGCAATACCTGCAGAATCCGCCGGTATTGACCACTCCGGTCAAGGGAAAGCCTCTCATCCTGTACACAACCGGCCTTGAAGGTTCTTTAGACGCACTATGGGCATAGAAAAATGACCAAGGGAAGGAGAAAGCCCTCTACTATTTGAGTCGAGTTCTCCTGGGGGCAGAAAACAACTACTCGCCTATCGAAAAACACTGCCTAGCGTTAATCTTCGCTATAACGAAGCTCAGACACTATGCTTTAGCGCATGAGGTCCATCTCATATCAAAGGTGGATCCTCTCAAGTATTTGATGTCAAGAGCCATACTAACAGGACGACTCGCTAAATGGGCCCTACTCTTAATGGAATTCTCGATAACATACCGACCTCTCAAGGCAGTGAAAGGCCAGGCCATCGCCGACTTTCTTGCTGAGCACCCGATACCTGGCGACTCACCTTTAAATTGCGAACTGCCAGACGAGCACACATTTGACATGATCGACGGGGAGAAAGGGGGAGTGATACCCGATGGGAACTCTATTTCGGCGGAGCATCTTCCGTGAAGAAGCGACGGCACAACACCCCTATAATCAAATCTGGGGTAGGCCTTATCTTCGTGACTCCGCAAGGAGGGATAATGCGCTTTGTTTTTTCCTTAACAGAGCCAAGGACAAACAATGAGGCGGAATATGAGGCTTTGATAGCAGGTCTTGAGATCGCTGTCGACATGGGAATCGAAAACCTCCTCATATACGGAGACTCCCAGCTAGTCGTTAACCAAGTAAACGGTGACTATCAAACATGCAAACCAGAGTTGGTAAAGTACGGCGAGAGAGTGCAGCAACTGCTGACTCAAATCCCTTCTTACTCTCTAGAAAGCATACCGCGTACAGAAAATAGCAAAGCGGACGCATTAGCCAAACTCGCTAACGAGCTGGCTGACGAAAAGCTCGATGACGTAAGAATCGTTATGCAGAGCCGTCGGGTTCTCGCACCAGCAGAAATATCTCCGTAGTCGTCTGAAGAAAAGAAAGCGACCAAGCAAACAACCCTACAAATAAAGGACCAAAAAAAGCTAAGGATTGGAGAGAAGTCTTTATAGACTACTTCAAATCCCGTCGAATGCCGGAAGATGCATCCACAAGACATCAGCTCATGAAACGAGCTCTGTCTTTCGCCTTCGTCAATGATACTCTATATAAAAGATCGTTTGACTCTCTGTAGCTGAGATGCGTGGGACCGAAAGAAGAAAAGAGAGTCGTCCAAGAAACTTACGACGGACTCTGCGGTTCTCATTAAGCCGGGTCAAAGATGAAGCTGAAGATCAAAAGAATGGGCTACTATTGGCCCACGATGATTCAGGACTGCCTCGAATATGCGAAGCAGTGCCACTCGTGCCAAATTCATGGAGACTTCATCCACCAGCATCCAAACCGGCTACACCCAACAGTGGCTAGCTGGCTGTTCGAAATGTGGGGAACCGACATAATTGGGCTCATCGAACCAGCGTCATCCAAATGACATCGGTTCATATTGGCGACAACTGATTACTTCTCTAAGTGGGTAGAAGCAGTACCGTTAAGAGAAGTGAAGATGGAAAATATCCTCCATTTCTTCAAAACACACGTCATCTATCGGTTCGGCACTCCGCGACAGATTATCTCTGATAACGAGCCGGCCTATAGAAGTCACAAAATCAGCCGATTCGCACAGCAACATAATATAGACTGGAGATACTCTTCATTCTATAATCCCCGAGCTAACGGTCTACCTGAGGCTTTCAACAAAACATTGACAAAGATCATAAAGAAGACGGTGTCCAAAAACAAAAAGGACTGGCATGAGAGAATGCATGAGGCTCTCTGGGCGTATCGAACTATGTTCAAAACGGCTACGAATACAATGCTGTATGCATTGGTATTTGGCACGAAAGCAGTACTCCCCTTAGAAATAGAGCTACACTCTCTCCGAGTGTCAGTTTATTACGAACTAACAGATAAAGAGAAAGCTCATCTTCGGTTTGAGGAGCTCGACACCCTCAATGAAACTCTTCTCGTGGCACAGCAAAACCTAGAAGCTTACAAATTAAGGATGACGTGCTCGTACGAAAGATTGATTAGGCCGAGAACATTCCGCCAAGGCGAACTCGTGCTAGTTGTCAAAAGACCTATGATCCCTAATAATGCCAAACGGGGGAAATTCGAGTCAAACTATGAGGGCCCATAGATCATAGACAAAGTCTAGCAAGGTGGGGCTTACTTGCTCACGGATATGCATGGCGAAAGACCCTTTCGGCCAATAAATGGCCGATTCCTTAAGAAATACTACGTCTGACGAGTCACAGCCCAGGTTAATGATAGATGATGATACTTGTGTCCGCTCGCTGTCTTCATGAGTACCAAACTCTGTAAGTGATATCCGGCAAAACTTCGCCGCAGAAAACTAGCTACGGACCGAAACGTCCCTAAACTAACTATGGACCGAGATGTCCCTAAACTAACAACGGACTGAAACGTCCCTAAATTAACTATGGATCGAGATGTCCCTAAACTAACAACGGACCGAAACATCCCTAAACTAACGTTGGACCATAATGTCCTTAAACTAGTTACGGACCGAAACGTCCCTAAACTAACTATGGACCGTAATGTTCTAAAACTAGCTACGGACCGAAATGTGCTTAAATTACTATGAACCGCAGCATCCTTACGCGGCAAAAAAAACAAAAAAACGGTACGTCCATAAGCGAAATGGGTACGGATGAAAACCCGAAAGGGTTCCGTGAGTAAAAACAGTAGGGCTACCGGCGAGTTTGTGAAAACCCGAAAGGGCGCAGACTCGTTAAAAAAAATTTCCTGTGCACTTGCAAGATCCTCTCAACCTTATAAGGAGAAAATACCCACGTGAGATCCTTACGACTCACAAGGGAGCAAAACACTTAAGAATCCTCACGATTCTTAAGGAGAAAATACACCTATGAGATCCTCACGACTCGTAGGGAGAAAACCCTTTGTGAGACCATTACGGCTCATAAAGTCAAAAGCCTTAGTCGGCAGAACTCTAACCATGTTTGCTAAGCCACCTTTGTTCAAGTTAATAAAGGCAAATGATGATTCGTTCCTGGCAATCTCCCAGTTGTAGCGATGCTGATGCCTAAATCGGTATCAAATTCTAAGTCCTTACACGGCAAATGATGATTCGCTCTTGGCCACATTCCAGTTGCAGCAATGCTGATGCTAAGATTGGTATCAAATCTCAAGTTCTATATTCGTAGCAAAAAAAACAGCGAGCCAAAAATGCATATGAAATAGCCGAAATGATAAGGCAACTTGCAACAAAGAACAACAAGTAAAATATATGCATATAAAAATAGCCGAAATGATAGGGCAACTCGCAATAAAAAGCAGCGACTAAAGAGAAAGAAAAATAGCCGAAATGATTGGGCACCACGGAAAATAGCCGAAATGATTGGGCAATCGCGACTTTCGCGATATAAAAAGATGAAATAATAGATCATCGCGGAAAGAAAAACAAAAAAAAGAGAAAAGATGAAACTTTTTCTCTACAGGTGAGTCCATACTGACCCCTATATATAATCCATGGGCATAAACGAAAAGTGAACCACATTTCCCCACCAGACTCTGTCAAAGGGAAGCCATATCTCAACGGCAACATCTACAATCTAAAGATCACCACGATGTTTCTTCTCACTCTAATCGAATGCAGACGTAACGTCAACAACCGACCTAAGGGTCACAATGAAACGGATCCATAGCATAGTCCCTAGTTCCAGATCTCAACGGCAACATCTGCACCCCAGAAGATCAACACGGCGTTCCTTCTCGACACCGCAGAAAGCGGAGCAAGTCGACCCCGACACCGCAGAAAGTGGAGCAAGTCAACCAATGACCTCCCCGTCGGAGCAATGCTTCGACTCGGAAACAAGTCAACCAATGACCTTCCCGCCAGAACAACTCTCCGTCTCGGAAACAAGTCAGCCAATGACCTCCCCGCCGGAACAATGCTCCGTCTCAGAAACAAGTCAGCCAATGAAGCCCCCGCCGGAACAACGCTCCGTCTCGGAAACAAGTCAACTAATGACCTCCCCGCCGGAACAATGCTCCGTCTCGAAAACAAGTCAGCCAATGAACTCCCCGCCGGAACAACGCTCCATCTCGAAAACAAGTCAACCAATGACCTCCCCGCAGGAACAACGCTCTATCTCGGAAACAAGTCAGCTAATGACCTCCCCGCCGGAACAACGCTCCGTCTCGGAAACAAGTCAACCAAGGACTCCCTGTCGGAGCAATGCTTCGACTCGGAAACGTTAACCAACGACCTCCCTGTCAGAACAATGCTCCAACTCGGAAACAAGTCAACCCACGAACCTCTCAACCCGTAAAAAGAAAACTCTCTTGTGAGATCCTTACGACTCTCAAGAGAAAACGCACTTAGGAGTCCTCACGACCCCTATGGAGAAATTACACCTACGAGATCCTCTCGACTCGTGGGGAGAAAAGTCTTTTGAGACCCTCACGGCTCATAATGTTGAAAAGTCTTAGACGACAGATCTGAACCTATCTTCTAAGCCATCGCTACCCTGCAAAGAGGTCAAGATGGACTATTATATACCATCTACGGGCCATATTTGCTAAAGTAACATGCCAACGACACAGCAGAGAAAAGAAAGCAATAGTAGGAGATAAAAAATGTGTCTTTTATTCATGAATTCAATTGAGCACAAGATACATTATATAAAAGAAAAAAAAATGAGTGCATGTTATTCATAGATTACAAATTTTCAGTCGATACAAAGACGGCTACTGAGAAGGAGGCATCTTCAGTAAGTCGGCAAGCCGCTCGCGTACTCCTCTCAATCCCATCTCGTGGTCAGCCATCACGGCCAGCTCCACTTCAATTTGAGTTCGCTGCTGCGAACAGGACGAAAGTTTTTCGTCAGTTTCTAGCATGGCAGCTTCGCAGTCCTGTACAACCCGCTCCGTAGAGTCAAGCGTCCGTCTCAGCGTCAACCCATCTGAAATGCATCGCTGGAGATTGTCAAAGACAGCTTTCAACTGCGCAGTATTCACTTCAACCTGGGCGCGCAATCGGGCAGATTCGTTTAAATCTACTTCATGTTCCTTTCACCTCAGGGTCATCTCTTGTTCAAAATGGCGGATGAAAGGAACACTACTATCGACCCACGTAGCCCGCTGGGAGTTGAAAGCTAATACTTCAGGAGCAAGACGCTTGAGCTCAATCTCGTGCAGGAAACCCTCGATCTTTCTGTAGTGATTAACCCAAGACTCGACGACACCTTCATCATAGAAGTTCACGAGCGTCGCCAGCATAGGACTAACCTGGGCAGCAAAATCTGCAGCGAAGGTGAGGGCCTCGGCGTCAAGATCCTCAACGAATTCGCTCAACATTCGCAGGCTAGTCACAGCGCCCGTGGAAGATGGGCATTTAGCAAAGGGCCTTGCCGGCATTGGGATGCGAGACTCAAAAGGAGCTGGAGCTGTTGCGATTGCTGCAAAACAAATTATGATCAAATATCGACTCGGGAGGTAAAGAAAATACACGAGCAATGGAGTCTACTATACCGGTTGTGGCAGGTGGAAAAATTGGGAGTACCGGAGGCGCGGCTATTCTCTCGTCCCCTCTTCTGATCCATGACACTGCGATCAATACAAGGAAGACTTAGCAACGATACGGCTATTCATAAAAGAAAGAAGGAGACAATAGCTGAAGGATATACTAACCAGTACCAGCAGGCGGAATGGCTTCCTACTGGAAGGAGAAATGCGGGTTCAACACCTGGTATAGATGGTCGAAAAGGACTCCTGCAGAGTTGCGACAATATACTGTCAATACAAGGAAGATGATGTCTACAATTAAACTAGATAAATCGCAAACCAATACCTTCCAGCATTTTGGAGGACATAGGAGAAGGCGAGGGAACAACAACCGTCATGACGGCGATTGGAGGTGCTTCAGATGGCACAATCTCAGTGTTCACTGTACCTACACTCAAAAAAACAAAATATCATCAGAGGGGGCTGAACAGGATTGATAAATAAAATGAAAACAGTGACCCAAGACCTACCTGATGGGTCATCAGCCGAAACCACGACGAAAGCATCACCAGGCGCAGTGGCTTCTTCGCTCTCCTTCAGTGGAATAGTTTCTGCGCCCGTGGCTTCATACCCTGATTCGACAAGGGCCGTCATGACGCTTGCGACGCCCGCCGATACTAGGGAGCCACAAGGGGAAAGAGCGGTGGTTTGGGCCGTCCCAGATTCCCGAGAGAGAGTGGCCATTTCGGGCTCTGTGGTCGCCATCACCTCGCCTGCCATTCCATCATCAGGACTTGGTCCTGCAGGATATGGTATATCAGAATTTGCGGATCGAGTTCTAATAAAAAGACCGGGCATTACATTACCTTACAATGGATTCTCAGTTTCCTCCCGAGCCGCACGCGCAACCTGTCTATGGGCGGTAGACAGGATAGCTGGAGCATCCTCTGAAGGAATAACGACAGGTGGAGTGGTGCTTGAGCCTGCACCTACAGCCAAGGCGGCATTACGTTCCTCCGCTGCACGCCTCCTGCGCTTCCTTTCAGTCTAGGCCGTGAGAACTGACCTCCTCAGGACTTCCGACAAGGGGACGTCGTCGTTTGAACCAAGCTCTACCTCCGGAGCCGTTACGGCGTCTGTCATCGGCTGCTTTAGCGAAGCCTCCTATGGTAATGTTGGGGGAGCTGGGGCCACAGTAGCCAGCTCTGGAAGTGTCGCTGCATCACCGCTCGGGATCGGTAACGCACTCGGAATAACTTGAGTCAAGGTAGTCCCTGCAATAAAATAAAGGAAAGGGTCAGAACACAATTAAAAGAAAAGGGGAATGAAGACACAGTGAGCTGAATTATACCAATACACAAAGAAGCGCGGAGCCTCTCTTCCTCCTCGAACGTCTTGATGGAAGCCGCGAGAGCCTCTTCGGCAGAAATACCTGTTGAAGAAAAGGACATTAGTAAAAGCATAATAATAAGGAAGGAATGAACGGGGAAAAATACAACTGAGGTATACCTGACTTCGCAATTGTGATCAGCGCCGCTTCTTCGCGGGCCAGTCGCTCGGAGGCCACAAGGGCAGCCTGTAGATCGGTGTCGGTCACAGGCGTGTCGAACAAGCCATCATTAGTGCCATACTCACACAAGCCTTCGCTGTAGGGAGCATATGGCTCTTGGCCGAGTACAACGTCAGCAGAAAAGAGCGACTTCTTCTTTTTCTATGAGCGAACGCCGGCGGCCGATAACACGGGCTTGCGCTTAATGGGCATTTTTGGGCGACGAGTCCCGATCTCCGTACCCACTCCAGACTCCGGGGATGCTGCAGCTACCGTTTCTACAGGAACACGGGGTAGGGGCTTCTCAGGAAAAGCACGCGGGACCGCAACCGCAGCAGCTTCTTTTAAGGAAAGACAAACAATGGTCCGTCGCTTTAAAGGGACAGCCGGATTACCAGCAGGGGCTGCACCCTTGCGATCGAGCAATAACTGTCTTTCTTCCCTAACAACAGCACCCGTCACATGCTGGTACCATGCCGCGTATGCATTCGAGGCTTTCGGAACGTAGCTCGGCTCGCTGATAAAAAGGTTGGACCCGGTGTTTAGCCGCATGAAATGGTGTAGCGCGCTGCGGATACCCTCTTCCGTAGCAACCGGCTCAGCTAAAAAAGCTTCAAGTGGGACACCCTGATCGTAACTCGACTGTTGAGCGAAACGGTGCGGGTTGTGCCTCATGAACAGCGCCGAGTCGTTCTGCCTGAACACTAAAAAGCCCGGCCTGATTGAATACAAATGCAGAATCTCCCGAGCCTTCAATGTAGGAGCCCCGTCTTTGAAGATGTCGCGCAGCGGCTGCACCGTTTTAGTGGATTCCTTGCCGATATTTAAGACCTTATCGACGAAGGTCATGCTATCCCCGACCATACGCGGGCGAAGGACCAGACCCCGAGCCTCTCGCTGTGACGGATCTAAAGCAGAAGCGTCAACTAGGAACATGACCCGAGGGAAATTATAACTGTTGTAGAAACGGGGCCATTTATGGACTCTGAAAGCGCCGAGCACATGCAGCTCGATCCACGACGTGAAATAGTGCAGCGGGAGATTTATAGGCTATATCCCCGGCTGAGTGGTGTCTGCCGCTAAGCTGAGGCCGTGATACAGGTGAGCCAGCCCAGCGATTTCGACGGCCACCCACGTCCCGGCAACCATTCGATGAGTCGGATAGAAGATGGATGCCTCATGTAGCGAGGGTGCATCGGGAGCACAAACCAGCTTAACCATAGGCCAAGGAACCCCAAAAAGAACGCCTCTTCGTCGATGTCTGAAGCTGCGAGCTCTGCAAAGGGGACGACCGGGGTGTCTGGGAGGAAGAAATTCTTTTGATCTGCTTCCGCCGTCGGCTGGCTGTCCAAGCCAAAACCAAAAGGATCTTCAAGATTGGCGAATTTCGTGGTTTGTTTTGACAAAGCATCCAGGCAAAGAAAGCGGGCAATGAAATCCGCGAAGCTGACTCCATGCCCTCCGGACTCGAGAAACAAACTCTCATAAATGTTCAACATCTTGATTAGACTCAGGAATCGATGTTGAATAGCATTCTCTAGAGTAAGACCCATCACTATTGATTTGGTGGCGAAGATGTATTCGTCAGGAGGAAGTATTTCCTCGTAACGTTCCCCTTTGACGGGTAGGCCTGAAATTTCTGCAAATTCCTCCAAGGAAATCGAAACCTCCTGGTCCAATAGAAGAAAAGTGTGAGTCGGGGTATTCCACTGTTCTAAGAAAGCCTTGACCCACCACACGTGAGGCACGGGATACTGGAAAAAAGACGCGTAGACAGCAGGGTACAACCCGAGCTTCAGCAGCAGCGACTTTTTGGCCGACAAGATGTATCGAGCCCACTGCAAATATCCGGCTGAATGGTGAGGAGTCAAGCCCATCATGTATGCCTGTCCCCAAGGGCGCGACTCGCCTTGATATATGCGCCACCCCAGAATATCTAAAGCCATCGGCGGCTGTATAGGTATCGAGCCCATAGAGGGCTAGAGGCGTCCATCCATAATCCAGTTAATCTTCTCCACAGCATAATTCACCTGGGGTGAGTCAGCATAATGAATGGCAGAAATTGGTTCTGAAGGCACCGCACAAGAGAAACTGCGCCGACCCTGAGTAATTTGGTTATACCACAACCCCCATAAGTGAAGAGACTTCCACTCCGGGTCGTGAACTTTAATCAATGCAAAAACTTCTCGATCCACGGGCGTGTTGCCGTATGCACTCTCTGGGCGAACAAATGGGAAAGAAGAGTCAAAAGACATAGTACCTGCGTGAAAAGAAACAAGGGTTAGATGTCAATTCTACATTACAAATTCTGACATCCGGTACTTTAAATTTGTACCACCCTGCAATGCAAGGAAAAGGGACCAAGCGGGACCCACAATATCAAAGTGACGGCTCATCATTGATAAGACAGTCAATTATTAAGGAAGAAATTCTAAAAGGATTCTCATTTAATGAGAAACTCATTGGGCCAAGAAGTTAAACTCCCTCGAGAGCAGTGCTCTGCAAACAGAAATCACATCTGTCAACTTTAATTATGAGGGGAATAAAAATTCCCCAAAATTTCTAAGAGCCATGCTCTGTGAAAACGATGGAGTAATCCATTAGAACCCTAAAAAAGCAAAGCTTTTTACAGAGTAAAAACTCCAATATCTTTTAGATCTATAAGACGAACTCTAAGAGTTCTTCATAAAGATGAACAATGTTCTAATTAATGGGTTAAGTAACCCTAAAAATTCATTTTAAGATCTATGATCTGAGAAGAGTAAAGCTCTGTTAATAGGTTCAATTCTTACCAAATTTGGACAGAGTTCTAACTCTAAAAGGAATTTCCTTGGGCAGAGATCTAAGCTCTGAAGGGAGAATAAAATTCTCAGAAACAAGAAAGCAAGAAAATGAACAGAAGTCATCTTAAGGGCCAAAGACCCTACTTATAGGCGCTAGAAGATGATCCAACTTCCAAGAAGATTCAATGGTGGAAAAGCTGCTACCGCTGCACTCACATGTAAGCCACGAGAGCGCAACGGTGGGGGGCATTTATTTCCCCCAATAAGAGAGCAAGCCTCTGTTCAAAATTTGAACTGAGGCAGCGCCTCACTAGCAAAGCACGAGAGCGCCAGCGCCAAGAGTTAAAAAACTCTGAGACAGCGTCTCACGTGCATAGCACGAGAGCACACCAGCGTCCAAAGTTAAAAACTCTGAGGCAGCGCCAAAAGTTAAAAACTCCGAGGCAACGCCTCACGTGCAAAGCACGAGAGCGCCAACTCCAGAACTAAAAGTTCTCCATCCTTGGATCAAAGATCCAACGAAGATGATAAATCATCAAATTACAGAATTAAATTCTGTTGAGGAAATACTCCTCAAATCTTTCCAAATAAGAAAGACTGTGCTCTGTAAATCAGAGCACCGTTGGATCAAAGATCCAATGGTGATTAAAAATCACCAAGATACAGAATAAGTTCTGTATGGAAAATATTTTCCAAATCTTGTTAAAAACAAGAAAAATGTCTTCTGTAAAACAGAAGTCCTTGAATCAAAGATCCAACGGTGGATAAAATCCCCAAATCAATTAAGAAACCTCTCAATGAGAGATTTCCTCAACTGAATCAACAAATCAGCCTCCCCTATATAAAGGACCTAAGACTTCAAGTTTTGTATAGAGGAACCCCCTCATAAACTTCAAACTTCAAGACGAGAACAGTTTCTCCTCAAGGTAAATAAAAAGAAGAGAGATCATAGCATCTCCTCCATATCTAAGAGTTTAACTCTCACATCATAAGAACTTAGTTCTTTTTCCAGATCATAGATCTATAAGACAAAGTCTTTCATAAAAGTAAGAGAGATCATAGCATCTCCTCTATATCTAAGAGTTTAATTCTCATATCAGAAGAATTTAGTTCTTTTTCCCGATCACAGATCTATAAAACAAAGTCTTTCATAAAAGTAAGAGAGATCGTAGCATCTCCTTCATATCTAAGAGTTTAACTCTCACATCAGAAGAACTTAGTTCTTTTTCCGGATCTCAGATCTATAAGACGAAGTCTTTCACAAGTGAGAATCAAATTCTAAGAGAATTGAATTGGGCAGAACAAAAACTCAGTGCTTAGCACTCAAAGTCTGACGCTCAGCGCCGAGTGCTCCACGTGCTCCTCATGTGGACGCTATTTAATAAGAAGCGCTTAGCACTCAAAGTCTGGCGCTCAGCGTCGAGCGCTTCACGTGCTCCTCACGTGGGCGCTATTTAATAATAAGCGCTTAGCACTCAAAGTCTGACGCTCAGCGCCGAGTGCTCCATGTGCTCCTCACGTGGGTGCTATTTAATAATAAGCGCTTAGCACTTGGTGTTTGGCGCTCAGTTCCGAACGCCTCAAGTGCTCTGCACGTGGGCGCCATAAATTGTTTAACACTTCATATAAAAGAATATGAATAAAACAAAAGAAAAAGGGGTGTCGAAACTCAAATCAATGCTCAGCAGTGCCGATACGAAAGGGGATCAAGCCCAAATAAGTAATCAAGTGGGCTGAGCCCAAGGTTGGTAAAACCCCAAATTGACCGAGCCCACATGTCTTCTTCTAAATTGACCTTAGACCCAGACAAGACTACCATGTCCCTGATGAAAATTCATTGGTTCAAGGGTACATCTCATCACTCCTTTGATACATGTCGTTGTAATTCTTCAACGTCTTCAGAGAGGTGGCGGGTCCCGACAATCAATAAATCCAATGGACCGTAACGTCCCTAAACTAAACCCTATGGACTATGATGTCCTTAAACTCCATGGACTATGATGTCCTTAAACACAATGGACCGCAACGTCCCTAAACTAAACTCTATGGACTATGATGTCCTTAAACACTATGGACTATGATGTCCTTAAACCCAATGGACCGTAACATCCCTAAACTAAGCTCTGTAGACTATGATGTTTGTAAATTATGGACTATGATGTTCTTAAACTATGGACTATGATGTTCTTAAACTCCATGGACTATGATGTCCTTAAACCCAATGGACCGCAACGTCCCTAAACTAAACTCTATAGACTATGATGTCTTTAAACTACGGACTATGATGTCCTTAAACCACGGACTATGATGTCCTTAAACCACGGACTATGATGTCATTAAACTAAGAACCCTATAGACTATGATGTCTTTAAACTACGGACTATGAATTCTTTAAACTACGGACTATGATGTCCTTAAACAATGGACCGCAACGTCCCTAAACTAATGACAGACCGCAACGTCCCTAAACTAAAATGATAGGGCCCAAATACTCTTTCATTAGATCTAAATGATCCTAAAACCTTGTTAAGTAGATCTTAGTCTAAAACTTAGACTAACATATCATTAACAAACATTTAAGTTGATCTTAATCTCAAACGAGGTTAACGATCCTTAAATCAATCCAAACCCAAATCTAAGAAAATCCAGATTTGGACTAATCCCCGCCCTACGGGCGACAACATAAATTAGTCTCCGTATACAATCCACGAGCAACCTAAAACAAAACAAACACACACGATACGAAGTGACCTTCTGGAGCAGGAGAAAGTGGTTATCGCTACGCGGTAACGTAATTAATTGCAGGGGCTTGCGCCTGCAGGGAAGAGCGTCCCCACAATCAAAAACCACTCACAACGAGGGGGAATCTGACGAAGTCTGCTACAACGGCCGCATCTGTTTAAACCTTCGATATATGGTGCCATAAATTAACTTGGCATCTTCGGAGAGGTAGACAAATAAAACCAAATAGCATTTGCCCCCAAATTCAGGCTAGACGTTTGTCTTCCCGGTTTCCGGCGGTAAACAGTGGGGAGGGGATAAGAGGTGGAATAGAACGTGTTTACATCTCGGTTTATAGAGGCGAAACAATGATGGTGGATTACTCACATTCTCGTTATTTATAAGAAGAAGAGTTGGCGGTTCAACTTCTTTGGGTTGGGGTTGATTCATCACAACGCCCATGTCTTCTAAGAATGCGGGTTTGTCAGCGAAAATTTCTTCAAAGTTTTCATCGATATCCCGAATAATAATCTCATCGGAAAGAACGGGATGATACTCGGACTCCATAAAAGGTTCATATTTAGCGTTAGATGTTGACCCGAACAGCTTGATAGAAGGATCTGTATGTGTATAATAAATAGCCGGGTCAAACAACAACGTACTAGCAGAGTTGAGATAAGTATCGTGAAGCTTTTCAAATTCGCTGCTGTCAGAATCCATCCTTTCGACAAAAAATACTTATGCATAGGGTTCGGAGGGTTCACTTCCCAACTTGTAAATGTTAAGCTCAATTGACATCTTCCCGAAGGATAGAGTCATAGAGCCGTTTCAACAATTGATTATTGCGTTGGAAGTCGCAAGAAAAGGTCGACCTAGAATCACCGGGATTTTGTTTCGGAGGTTTGCTATAGGCTGTGTATCTATAACGATAAAATCCACAGGGAATATAAATTCCCCGACTTTGATTAACACATCCTCTAGCTCACCCCTAGGTTGGGTGATAGATCGATCTGCCATCTGGAGAGTGCAGCGCGCCGGTTTTAACTCTCTGATCCCTAATTGCTCATACACAGAACACGGAAGCAAGTTAACACTAGCACCTAAATCGAGTAGAACATGATTAATAGTTTTACCCCCAATAGAAATAAATATGGTAGGACTTCCGGGGTCCGTTCGTTTCTTGGGTAATTGTTGGGTAAACGCAGTGCTCATATTATTTGCTAAGAAAACCTTTTTAGGTACTTGAATTTTTTTCTTCCTAGTGCATAAGTCCTTTAGAATTTTCGCATAAGACGGAACTTGTTGAATAGCATTTAGGAGAGAAATATTTATGTTAACTTGCTTAAAAATTTCCACAATCTTCTCCATTTGTGGACTTGGTTTGTTGCCTCTTAACCTATGTGGATAAGGAGCTTTATCAATAAGAGTTGGGTCCAACATTGGAGAAGATTGTGGGGATGGAATGGATCCCAGAATTGGAGTTGGGATCATTTTAGGATGACTTGAGGAAGTGGGCGGAGGGTTCGAGCCTAGGGGAACATGGAGAATAGGCTCGGAAGAAGGTGTACTAGACGAAATAGGGTTAGAAGTAGAAGCCGAGGTATCAATTGATTTCTCATCATCAACCTGTTCACCCACTTGGTTGTTCAACACTCTTCCTGATCTCAACGTGGAAACGGCACTCACATTATAACTTTGTGAGTGGATAGGATTCGGTATAGGTTGAGATGGAAGTTTCCCTTTCTCTCTCGCACTCATCACAGCATTTAACTTTGCAAGTTGTGCTTCTATCGATTTTATACTTTCACCACGGGAAGCGGTATTCTGCGTTAACGTTTGGATATAAGACTTTAAATCATCCGTCATTTGTATGGAATGTTTAATAAACATATCCACGCTTCATTCGAGTGCGGAGAGTTTTTCGGTACCAGCCGTTTCGAAAGAATCATTAATCGATGCAGAATTGTTGGCTGGATTTTGAAAAGTTTGCGATTGAAAGGGGTGTTGATTCTATGGTGGTGGTTGCTGTTGCTGTGGGGGAGGTCTTTGAAAGTTGCTTGGGAACCGGTGTTGATTTTGAGTTTGGTTTTGGTTCCAAGCAAATTAGGATGATTCCTCCATCCCTGATTTTATGTGGAAGAATGAGGATGATTTCTAGGTCGTTGCTGAAAAGTAGCATTAATTTGTTCCTGACCTTGAAACGGTGGACTCAAAGGACATTCTTCCATCAAATGCGATGGGTCCGAACAGCAACCACACACAGTTTTGGGGAGTGTAACCTGGTTTAGGGAGGCTAATGAAAATTTGTTTTCCATAGTTTCGAGTTTTTTCTGCATCGTTGCCATTTTGGCTTTCATTGCGATAGAAATATTGAGCTGATGGATGCCTGCCCGAGATGAAGATGATGGTCTAACGCTTTCCCACTGTAAAGTTTGTTCGGCGAGATCTTCCAGAAATTGCCAAGCTTCACCATCGTCTTTAGACAAGAAATGACATTGACAAATGGTTTCAAGCATCTGTTTTGTTACAGGATTAATACCCTCATATATAATGCGGCAAAGGTCTCATCTATTGATTCTGTGATGAGGGCATTGTAGAAGAAGAACCTTAAACCGTTTAAAGTATTTCCAGAATGGTTCACTGGGAAGTTGGGTAAACTGGTTGATCTCGCTTCGAACGCAGCCGGTCTTATGATTTGGATAAAATTTCTTAAGGAATGCTACAACGAATTCATCCCATTTGGCAATAGAATGTGCGGCAGTGTTATAAAGTCATTTTTCTGCTAGATCGCACAAGGTAAAAAGGAGAAAACGTAATCTCATAGCATCCACAGAAAGTTGTGACGTGCCCATCATTACACATACGTTTTCGAATTTGTTTACAAAAACATACGCGTCTTCAGATTCAAGCCCGTTAAATTTGAGCAACAGTTTGATGAAGTGGGGTTTAATTTCAAAATTATCCCCATTGGCTGGTGGAATATATAGACAAGTAGGAAGGGGTCCAAGCACGGGGTCGCATCTCTCTTGGAGAAAGATACGCTGTGGATTCTGCATACCTACGGGTGGTGGCAGGGTGGTGTTATAATCTGATGAAGAACCGTCTATCTTGGTCGATCTGGTGGGTGGAAGGGAAAAAGGAGATGAAGTACCGACTTCAGAGTCGATAGCAGAAACGCGGACAAGACGGACGCTAGAATCCCGTGTCCAGCCGAGCATGCACTAAGCGGGTTTAGCGCACGTGGCAGCGTGTGTGAGAACTTAAAAATTGGTTTGTTTTGAAAAGTGTCAGACGTGAGACAAATCACAAAAAATGCACAAACAACCCTAGAACTAAGGTTATCTAGGTCAAGTCTCTAGACCGCTCCTAGACTTCCAAAGGATAAGTCGCAGGATGGGGTTTTACTAGGGTCCTTATTGTAAATTAATATAACTTGATGGGCTTTTATGAAAAATAATTTTGATATATTTTCAAAATAAATCTCAAGTATTTATTTATCGTCTTTATAGTTTTTATAGATGTAATTTTTCTAAGATGAGATATTTTAGTGGATATAAATCTAAATTGAATGGTATATGGTATTTTCATGTAAATTGACTTGTATTGATTTCTGATGGTAGTTTCATGTAATTTGAGATTCCTTTGTTTAGAAAACATGGATATTTTTATGTATATTTAAAATAGATAGGTTGATAATATTATATATAATTATTAGAAAATAAATTTATTTATTAAATAGAAATCACGTTTTCTTAAAAATTGTAATATAAATTCCATCGAGATCGTATGCTCCGTGAGAAGGTCTGCATCTCGCTCTACTAATCCGAAGGATGTGCGATAACCCGCACCAACCAAATCGGATTCCCCAAAGTGGGTTGTAAGGACATAATTGTATGAAATTTGATTAAAACAATTAAAAGAAATACGGTTTTGATAGTTTATGGTATTTAACTGTAAATTCGTCTTAGCCACAAAAATATTGTTTTTAAGCCATCGTGCTATGTCATAATGAGTGTTGTGATGAGGTAGGTCATTACTTCATGAGTTTTCTAAAGGTAATATGAGCAATATGATGAATTAATGTTGTAGGTAAACTTTGTGTTATTTAACCGTAAAAGTGAAATAAAAGTTGTATAATATTGTATTTTGAATTGAAACTTGTTATAAATGTTGTTTTATGGTTGCTAAACAATATATAAAGAGATGGTTAATTTATTGTTAAGAAAAGTTGGGTTTTTAAATGAAATTAGAATCGGAAGTCGAAATAACACCGCTTCCGACGAGTTTTAATAAGAGATTGTTTTAGAATAGAAAAACAGGAGAGGAGAGGGAACCTACGGGTTTGGAGAAGAGAGAAGAGATATAGGAAAAAGTTGTGAACTTCGTGGAGTCGCGGTGTCGCCGGATTTGTCCCGAATCGTTGCCGGAACTTGACTTTGGGCTAACTCCACTTGTATAACTTTTTGGACTTGGAAAACTTTGAGAGTTTTGACAATGGATTTCAGAATAGAGAGGGATAGGATGTAGGGTGGTATTTATAGGATAGAATTAGGGTTTAAGATATTAAAATGAGAATTAAAATGCATTAAAATTTGTTTTAAAGCTCATTTTATTTCTCTGTTAACGTGCAGGAAAATCAAACAGAAGATGAGTAGTGGGGGGAGGCCAAAGGGTGTTAGGGTGAAAAAATTAAGCATTTAGGAAGAGGGGCCCGGTGGAGCCGGCCGTACTGGCATCTTGGCCGGTCGTTTGGGTGAGGTTGGACTCTGGATTACTGCCACGTATCATGTTTAGTACATATAACATTTTCCACATGTTTGATTTTAGTAACTCGTTGGCGGTGTCCTTTCCTTCTTCTTGATATAACCATTGCCTTAGTGCGAACTAGTCCTTGGTGAAGGAGAGCGGCCTGCTCCTTCTGTCCCTCAACTAGATTCCTAGCTGCTTCAAGGAATGCCATTGATCTTATCAGTAAGTCCTCAACGGTAATGGGTGGTAGTGTAGGTGGTAAAGTGTTGCCGTTTATGTTGGTGCTCGTGTTGTTGGAACGATCCATGACCTTGATGGAAAAGAAAGGGTTATGATAGATTCAAGGAATTTATAATGTAAAGAATGTATACTTGCTGATTCTTATAATTCTTGTGATATATATTGCTTAGGATTCCATACAAAACTGACCTACATAGTAAGACTTCATGCAGAACTGACCTGAATGGGCCGCCAACAAAACCTGTCACGCCCCGCTTCCTAGTATACGAGGAAGTAGACGTGATGGGCCACAACGTATTTACTCAGAAGTAAACACGCTAAGCGTAAATAAGCAATATATAAATAAAAGCACAAGAATAACAAGAGATATAATATAATATAACAACCATAATTTTCCTATACAGATTTTTTTCAAATAATTTTTTCAAAATCCATAAAGGGGTATTTTAGCCTGAGCACAAGATATAAGTAGTTATTTTGCTTTTTAATTACAAGTTAAAATAATGTAACAACTCCATTTTTAGTGTACAAAAATTTGCTTGAAAATTAATGTATACTTGGGGTATTTACATTTTCTGTAACTACTTTAAGTAATTAAATAACTCTACAATTACAAGAAGGAACTTGTAGCTCATTGGTAATATCTTGCACTGCTGAACCAAGCCACCAGAGTTCAAATCCCATGCCCTACATTATTTTTAATATTTAATTGTTTTAAAATTTTATAGAAGCCCAACAGTCCACACAAGATAACTCCCAATTTTTCCACTACATCCACAAATGTAAATGCACCAGAGCCTACACCTGGAGTGTAACAACTCCAATTTTTGTATACATAAATTTGGTTTGAATTTGAAGTATACTTGGAGTATTTAATGTTGCTGTTATCACTTTAAGTATCTATTTTCCCACAATAATTATAAGAAGGAGCTTGTAGCTCATTGGTAATACCTTGCATTGCTGAACCAAGCCACCAGAGTTCAAATCCCATGCCCCACATTATTTTTAGATTATTTTTCTTTTAAAATTCTTGAAAGCCCAACAGTCCACAGGCTATAACTCCCAAAAGCTGAACTGAACCCTAAAATCTAAATATCCCAGGAGCTACGTCAGAGAATTCCACACCCAACGATCACCGGACTCGGCCGGACGGCCGAGTCCCCAAAACGAAAGTTTTGGCTTTTCGTCTTCTAAACTCCCATGTATACTCCAATTTAATGGATCGGTTCCCGAATTTTAAATACACCCTATTTACTACAAATTTTAATGTTTTTTCTTTAATTTTTACAATTTTTTTAAAATAAAACCTTTCACCTACCCTATAAATACACCCCCTACCCTATAAATACACCCCCTACCCCATAAATACACCCCCTACCCCCTACCCTCTCATCTCAAAACACTAGGTTTACTCTCTCAAAATTTCTACAAGAAGGGTGTACTTTGAAATCAAGTTCACGGCGAAGCGCTGACGGAATTCCGGCGACGTTTTTCGAAACAACCGGCGATGAAACAACGCCTCAGCCACTCATCTAGTTCCCCTATACTCTTTAGTATAGATCAAAACCCGTAAGTCCCATTCTATCTCCCTTTCTAATTCTCAAAAATACGAAATTACGAAACCCGACGGAAATCGGAACAAACCGATTTCCGATTCGGTTTTCTATAAAATCTCACTTGTCACCAATTCCATAATACTTAAACTTATTCATGTTGACTATTAATCACATAACAACTAATTTGGACAAAGTTTCTCACATGAAATGATAGATTTTGCAATATCGTATTTTTTTCACTTTAATACCATAATGTTTATTTTTCTTCTTCTAATCAATTCAATCATTCCTAAACATCTCTATCTTGACCATTAAACTTGTAAAAGTCAATTTGAATAAGTTTTCACACATGAAATGATAACCTTTTCAATTTACCGTATTTTTACACTTTAATACCATCATGTTTCAATTTCACATTTAACCCTTAAATTGCTATACATTTAAAGTAGAGCACGAGGTAACGACCTACCTCCACACACACGCAAATACAACCCTAAAATGATATCATCAAAACTTAGAATACGATAAAACGAAATTTTCATTAAAATACCATAATCTTCATAAAACCATTCTTAAAGGTTTTAGATTTGTTACACTTTTAAGTAAATATTTCTTACTAGGAAAATACGATAAGTTGTGAACATCGATCGTTTATCTAAACCTGACTTTGTGGTGTCTAGGAAAGTGTGTCTAAGACAAGTGGTTACTTAATTAGGGCCACTACTTGTAGTGGAGAGCCTCCTACTTACCTGGCACTTACCTGACCGCAATTGACGGTGAAGAGGCGATTTGAGATTTCTAACGACTTGTCATTTAAACCTTTTAGAAATAGGCTAGTTGGCTTAGGAAACCATAGAATCTAAAATACGGAAAATTACACTTTGCAAATAAATACCTTTTACTTTATAAAAACCGTTTTCTAAAAGAGTAGTATTTTACAATCTTTGCAAAGCGCCGCTACAACCCATCTTTGGGGAACCCGTTCGGGATCGTGCGGTTTATCGCGTACCCTCGGGCTAGTAGTGCGAGATTCAGACCTCCGCAAGGAGCATTCGGTCTCGAAAGGTTTAAAATACGACATCCTAAGAAAATGAGATTTTTTTTGAATATAAAATATTTATTAAAATTATTTTTTTTGTATAAACATATGTATATTTATCATTTAAATATCTATTTTATTATAATATAAATTTTCCACATTTTCCTAAAAATCACAAAGAATATATTTTACATTAAAATACCATGAACTTCAAATAAACAATATTATAGATAAATACCTAAAACTAGGATATTCTCACTAAAAATGTCACAATATAAAATCCAACCTCATTACAACTCTAAAGACGAATAATAAATACTTGAGGTGTATTTTGAAAAGTATATAAAAGTATTTTTACATAAAATCCCCTCAAGTTTTATAAATTACCTTAAAGACCCTAGCAATTATAAGACTTCGATTCACATCCCTGATTGTCTGACTCGGGTTTGAGTCTGATTAATCTGACTTGAATATGATTCAAGTCAATCTATAATTTACAAGATTCTAAGTCAATATGAACACATGAATTCATGAATACAATCATCAATTTACACAACTTGACTGAACCGAACCATGGATATATATTCCTTTTACATGATTCTCAGTATTCCATTTACATGACTCTACGGTTATAACCGTTTCCTGATATCATGGTTTCGGTCAGTCAGTCAATCAATCATGCAATCAATACAATTTTACAAGATAACAATACAAACAAGACATCGCGGGGTTTAAGGGGTAGATTGGTACGGAAGGTATTAAAGGTGGCACAAGATGGTCAGACTTAACACACCTAACATGAATCCAGTTGATGTTGTACCGTGGCATAAACGGTACCTTGTACTATACGTGCCCTTAGTCTCTGGCATATAGAGACTCCGCTAGTATACACCAGCATCCTTATGTACCAAGCTACAAACAACAGCGTTGATATAACATTACAACAATAGTTTACACTTTAAAATGTATCTTCTTATTCTGTCTTTTTCTACTTCCCTCTTACCTTTGGGATTTACTGAGCGACCTGTTCGCTGACGACATTCTGTTTCTCTCTTCTTTGAATGCCGTCAGGTGATTTGGACCCGGCGGAGGTTGAGCCATCGCAAGAAGACTTGGAGCAGTTTACTGAAGACCCTGCACTGTAGTTTCATTGTACACTTTTCCTTTCTGTACTTTTCATTTCCTGTTATGCCACTGTTTAGGCATCTTTTATTTCAGTTGTATTTCCTTTCATGTATTGTACAAAGTATGTTAATAAATAAAAGTTGTTGTTCTTTTACTTCTTGTCTCTTGTGTATTTATTTTATATTGCTTAGATACGCTTAGCGTATGTACTTCTGAGTATATACGTAGCGGACCCAGTCGCGTCCCCTTCGCCGTACACCGGGAAGCGGGGCGTGACAGGTTTTGTTGTTGGCCCATGCAGGTCTGAGCTATATGAATCCCTATCATGCAGTTCTGGTCTGCGTGAACAACCTAAGCAATATAGCACAAGAACCAGCAACTAAAACATTCTTTACAATTCATGTTTCTTGAATCTTACAAATTTCTATTCCTTGAATCTTATCATTTCATGTACTTGAATCTGTCCTAACCCAAATTTTTCTTCAGGGTTATGGATTCTCCGAACAACACCAGCACCAACGTCAACAACACACCGCCAGCACTACCTCTCACACCGGCTGTTCCTGCGCCACCTACCGAGCAAACAGTGCTACTTGAGGCAATCCGCAGCCTTCTCGAGGGACAGTAACAACTCCTGAACCGTCCCGAGACTGACGCTCCGGGGGTAAAGCAATTCAGGGCTTTATATCCGAAGCAGTTCTCAGGAAAGGGGAGCCCACTGGAAGCTGAGGAATGGGCTCAAAGTATCGAGGATGATCTGGCCGCAGCACAAGTGCCGGACATAGCTTGGGTCCGTGTGGCTAAACTATAGCTCACGGACAATGCTCGCAACTGGTAGAAGGCGGAAGAAAGCCGTCTTGCGCAGCCTATTGAATGGAAAACGTTTCGCGAGAAGTTCGACGCGAAATACTTCCCTGTGACTGCCAGGTTTGCCATGGAGCAGCAGTTCATTCATCTACAGCAAGGATCAATGTGGGACAAATCGGTAGATGAATACGACGCTGAATTCACCATATTGAGCCGGTAAGATATGTCGCAATAGTTCAGTTTTAAATATTACATACCACACAGCTAACACTATCCTTGAACAGATTCGCGGCACATTTGATACCGACGGACGATTTCAGAGCCCGTCGTTTCCAACAAAGACTGGACACGGAGATTCAGGCTGCTTTAGCCACAGGAAAAATTTTGACCCGTGAGGATGCTCTAGAAGCTGCCCGCAGTTATGAGGCAGTAATAAAAGCAAAGGGCAGACCGCAGTCTGCAGGAGTCAAGCGCCCTGCTAACCAGATGGCAGGTGGAGCCTCGTCCAGACCACCTTTTGTGCCAAGACGATCTGGAGCACCAATCAGCAGACCCAGCCCAGCCTTTTGTAACTACTGCAACAGAAATGGGCATCTGGCTAGAGATTGCCGGCGTGCGATCAACCTTTGCTTGATCTGTGGCTCAGCTGCTCATAGTATTGGGGCTTGCCCTCATAAACAAAACCCAGTTGCTGCACCCAGGCCAGCAAACAATTATCCACAGCGTCCAGCCATCCAAGCCCCTGCTCTAAGACTTGCACTACCTGCACCACCCAGAGGACCACAAGCTGCACTACCTCCTCGTCAGTTCCATCAAGCTCAAAGGAACGTTCCGAGGAATGCTCCTCAGGCCAGGAGGAATGTG
This sequence comes from Agapanthus africanus, assembly GCA_030015575.1. Lineage (NCBI taxonomy): Eukaryota > Viridiplantae > Streptophyta > Magnoliopsida > Asparagales > Amaryllidaceae > Agapanthus > Agapanthus africanus. The sequence goes on along the minus strand of CM057339.1, from coordinate 81,463,493 downwards.
CCAAAGCGCCAGGCTTTCATGATGTCTGTGGAAGAAGCTGAGGCCACTGGCCAAGTCATTACTGGTAAACTTTCCTTCTCAAACTTATCTTTTAATCTTGGTTATCTACACACTTTCCCTATACCTAAAACATATCCCACATAGCTTAGGTACAATCCTAGTAGCATCACTACCTGCACTTGCACTGTTTGATACTGGAGCATCCCACTGCTTTATGTCGCAACGGTTTGTCCAAACCTATGCGATTCCAGTCTCACCGCTTTTATCCAGCTGGAATGTCAGTTCCGGAAATGGCGTTCTAAAGGCAACTATGGGATACAGCTTATGTCCAGTTGTCGTCTGCAGTCGAGAGTTTTATGCCGACTTCAAAGTACTGGACATACCGAACTTCGATGTGGTTCTAGGAATGGATTGGCTCGGAACCTTTTATGCTACCATCGACTGTCGTCAAAGGAGGGTAGTATTCGAGATTCCAGATCATCCGGTCTTCTATTTCAAGAGCGGAGATCGTACCCTGGAGCCAGGTACCTACAAAGCGAAGCCAAGAGAAGCAGTAGTTGCGGCAGCTCAAGCGGAAGAAGAATTAAGACCAGAGGTAGTTCGAGAGTTCGATGATGTATTTCCTGACGATATATCAGGTTTGCCTCCCGATCGAGCTCTTGAATTCAGTATTGATTTAGTACCAGGAGCACAACCGGTGATCAAAGCATCGTATAGACTAAGTCCGGAAGGTTTGAAGGAAGTTCGAACACAGTTGGACGAATTATTGGCGAAAGGATGGATTCGTCCCAGCACTTCAAGTTGGGGAGCACCTATACTACTGATGAAGAAGAAGGAAGGTTCATACAGAATGTGCATCGATTATAGGGCCTTGAACGAAGTCACTATAAAGAACAAGTATCCACTCCCGCGCATCGATGATTTATTCGATCAGCTAAGTGGATCTTGTGTTTTCTCTAAATTGGATCTTCGTTCAGGTGAAGGTCAAGGAAGCTGATATTCACAAAACAGCTTTCAGAACTCGCTATGGACATTACGAATTTCTAGTGATGCCATTTGGAGTGACCAATGCACCAGCAATATTCATGAACCTAATGAACCAAGTTTTCCGGGAGTATTTAGACAGGTTTGTTGTCATCTTCATCGACGACATCCTGGTATATTCTAAGAATCGGAAAGAGCATGCAGAGCATCTACGAATTGTCCTAGAAACTCTTCGACAACATAAGCTTTATGCCAAGTACAGCAAGTGCGAGTTTTGGCTAAATCAAGTTGGTTTTCTTGAACATATTGTATCAGGAGAAGGAATTTCTGTGGATCCAGCCAAAGTTTCAGCAGTTAGCGAATGGCCTACTGATTAGTGTCAAAACTTGTATTTACCGCAATCAGAAACGGCGTCGCTTTGCAGCTAGCCGGTGAGTACGGGTCGATCCACAGAGACGGGTAAATTCCTTTTATGTGTTTTAACGAGTTGATTCAATTTGTCGTTTTGGTTGGTTTATAACAATCTATGAAAACTAGATCTAATTAATCTAATTAAAAGTCTTGCTAGGGTTAGGCTTAGGGGAAGTTTTGGAGATTAACGTTTTTCATCACCGCTTTCAATGCCTATTTTTTTAGATCTATTAGGTGTTAAGTTAATTATCAATAAAGTGGATACGAATCTTTTGGGAAGATGTTTCTTCCTCTAGATTCGTATCCCTCCTTTGTTGATAATCACCCTAACCCCCACGGAAAACGCGCGCAACCGGCCCTTTATACTACGGTTCATCGTTACCTCGATGGGTAGGATGCCGTAGGGAGCGGTTGTGCTCGTATGCGTGGAGTTCTAATTCGTTAGGTTAAAGTGGCATTGAAAGGGGTGAGAGATCTCATCTCTCAACCCTTTCCCTAAGGCTAACCCTAACAAGCGAGGAGACTACTCGCTCATTAGGGGATGAGAAAATATTATAATTAAAAGAACAGAAATAAAATACTTACTAGGTTGACGGCTCCCTCCAAACAAGAAGAACAGATCTGAATTTTTTCTCTCAGAATTTCTGAATTTTATTGATTGAAAAGAGGCATAGGGTTTTTACAATTTTAGATTACAATTTATAAGTAAACAGGAGAATTAGGGTTTCAGAGTCTCGCACATGCGCAATTACTGATTTGACCTCTAAAAATCCCAACACCCGAACCGTCGCGGCAACAGAAGAAAAATCCACAGACACGGGCATTAGACGGGCGCGGATCCGCGGCATTGGTTGGCTTGGGCCGCGGATCCGCGGCCCTTTGGTGGACTTGGATCACCATATTTTCTGGGGTCCTTTGTGGTTGTCTGGGATTCTTAGTTTTATACTCCTTTTTCTCTGTTGGCTTCTTACTCTTCTCCAGATCTCCAGTGAAGACTTGTATTGGTCTTTTAACCGTTTCACCTTGACATTCGTTGCCTTGCACCTATGTGAACTGGGCTTGACTAGGACCCGTCTAATAGTTGGTCAAAAGTCCCTTTTCTGTTGTTTTGTGTCTTTTTCACTGTATTTGCTCCAGAAACCTGTATCATGTAACATGCAACAAAAGTGCGTCAAGAGTACCTGTTTATTTATAAAACGGATAAGAATAGGGGAATGAAAAATGCAATATTACGGTCTAAACAAATACCCCCAAACTTACCTTTTGCTCGTCCTCGAGCAAACTTATTATTTTATTCTCTAAAATCCTAACCACACTTTCGCAGGGAAACGCGATTGCACTGAGCACGTGCAACAAGCCGTTAAACCTCTAGGTGTCCCTAGTAGGAGGAGTGTTGTCTCCTGAGGGTTTTCAGCGGATACTACCCACAAAATCCTATCAACTCGGCCCATTGACTTTTGTTCTCCAATTAGGTTTTCCAACAAGGAATTCTATTATCTTATACTTGTAAATTATCCACCCATATTCTTCACACTTCCTCATCATTTAACTTAAGATGATATATGTTATGTAGACTTACTTAGCTTTCGGCATTTCTTAAGTTTTCCTTCTAGGGTTCCATCTCCACTTAGGAATTTTTATCAATTCTACTAAAGATACAAGTTCTATTCTTCATTCCTTTCTCTTATCTAAATTCCAATCACATATCCCTACGTGTGTGTATATATCACCCCTACACATGGAAATTCAAATCAAGCAATCATACTCTCGTCCATTATCCAAAGCACTTATTAATTAGTGAATTTTTAAATGAAATATGCTTACACATTCTTCATGCGACCGTTAATACTTCTTGAGGTACCAACGACCGATTACAAAATGCGTTTGCACTTTAAAGCATACTTCCTAGTCTTTGCAACACCCAAGGCTTTAGCAGTGACTCCCAAACCAGTTGGTCTAAGGCACTAGGTGATAAGGCACCCTCGCTAAATATTTTTCTATTTTTGCAGCCTTAAGTAATCACAAAAAACCAGTGTTCATTTTTTTTTCTTTATTCACACTTTTTCTTTTATTTTCTTCGTACTAAGGACTTTAGACAAGAGCATTTCAAGGTCTCTTCTACTATTCCAAGTTTCAAGGTGCGTGAATGTGCAAATTGTAGGGTATACATTTTCAGAATTTAGACTTAAGCTAGGAACTATTTTTCAAACTTATACTCTAATAAGAACATCAATACTCTTCCCTTGTTTCGACTTATCCCAAAAAGTGAACCCAAAATTTGCCTATTTCTAAATAAACTACAAGGCATATACTTTCTACCGTTAAACTTTAAGGAATGTTATCTTTAGGGTTTTTAATTCACTAAGTCTAAGATCTAGTTGTTCCTAGCCAGTTAACCTATTTGTCAAACTCAAGTCAATTAGCCAAAATTGAATACAATAATTTTTATAATTTTTGAAATTTTTCAATTTTTATGGGTTTTTCAAATAAATATGCAAATGCAAAAATATGTACAAATGAATGCGAAGGAAGAAAACGTACCGAGCATACCCCCAAACTTGAACTTGACAGTGTCCTCACTGTCATGCTAAACCAAGAGGGTCAAAATACCGATACTCCCCTGTTTATTTATTTATAATTTTTTATTGTTAAGGAAAACAAATATATATACAGAAAGGCCCTCCCCCAAACTTCATTTAAACTATGTTAGACATTACTGCCAAACTTTGCATCGGCCAAAAGTCAACACCAACCAGTTGAAAAATTTATCAGTAAAGAATATTGGTTGGTGGAAAAATAAGTTGTGGTGATCCGCAAAGAATTGGGGAAGATAGAAGTAGTGGTAAGGGAGGTGTGGAGGTAAATATACAGGTGATGGTGATGCATCGAAACGAGAATGTAAATGATCAGCAATCAGTGGAGTGTTGGCATTCTCGTAGATTATTAAAAGAAATGGGGGTATTTCAACTTCTAAAGGAGGAGGTTGACTCACCACAATACCCCCAAGATGTTCCTGTGGGTCCTCTAGTGACTCGGCATCATCCATCAATTGTATATGATACTGAATTATGAAGGAACTTATCTCCTCGATGTCCGCCATAGTCCAACCGAAAACTTGCCGCCTATCTTGTAAGACCATTAAGAGGGCGTTCTCTTGCTCGAGGGCTAGAGAAGCTGATATGATAATGGGAAAAGTCTCATTCTCACCTATGTAAGCATATTTAAGGTAAGGCGGTAAGGACATTAGTTCGAGTTTCGGAGGCGAAAGAATCATTGCGGAATCTACCTCGAACTTAAAGGACTCCAACACAGGTTCGAAATCACTGCAAGCAACCGATTCGGATGGCTCGACTGACTCATCCAAAAATTCAAACGACTCATATTCGGGCTGTGAGTCGTCATCATCCAAAAAAGTGAAACATTCATAATCAACATCGGTTGTGTCAACGGTGGTAGGCTCAAGGAGGGACGCACTAGTGGCGTCAAAACTGTTTTCATCAAATAGAAATCTTTCAAGCTCACAGTCCTCCTGCGTGATTTCGTGAATAGAGCAAACTTCTCGTGTACTAGTTTTAGGTACGGGGGGCAGACTTCCCATCTTATAAATATTGAACTCACTAGACCTCTTTCCGAAGGATAGAGTCATGGAGCCATTGCGACAATTTATTACGGCATTGGAAGTGGCCAAAAATGGTCGACCAAGAATCACTGGAATTTGGTTTCTTGGGTTAGCAACAGGTTGTGTATCCATAACAATAAAATCAACAGGGAATATGAACTCCCCAACTTTGATCAACACATCCTCTAGCTGACCCCTTGGATGGGTGATTGATCGATCAGCCATTTGGAGAGTGCAACGAGTGGGTTTCAACTCTCCAACCCCTAATTGTTCGTACACGGAGTAGGGAATCAGGTTAACACTAGACCCAAGATCTAAAAGTGCTCGATTAATTTTCTTATCCCCAATCGTGATTGAAATCGTAGGACAGCCAGGGTCCTTTCGTTTTTGGGGTAAGGTTTGATGGTGGTTAATAGCATTGCTCACTGCACTAGCCACTAACACTTTCTTGGGTACTTGAGATGCCTTTCTCTTCGAGGTGCACAAGCCCTTTAAGATTTTCGCGTATGAAGGGACTTGTTGGATAGCATCCAAGAGAGGTATATTTATGCTAACCTGCTTAAATATCTCCACAATCTTCTCCACTTGTGCATTTGGTTTATTAGGACTCAACCTGTTTGGGAATGGAGCATTCTGAAAATTTGTTGAGTCAAAAGTCTGTGGAGTAGAATGTGGAGTAGGAACGGATCCCAGTGTGGATGTGTTCGTGTTGTGAGAAATGGGTCTGTTCGAGTCAGAAGAAGTAGAGCCGTGTGAAGGGTGGAGAATAGGCTCTAAAGAAAAAGGTGTAGAAGGAAGTGAAGAAAATGAAGAAGGGGAAGAAGAAGTAGAACCACCGGCGGGGATGTCATCACTAGTTCCCACATTATTTTGCAACTCTCTTCCGGATCTCAACGTGGTCACCGCATTTACATTGTGATTGTGATATGTGTTTTGTGTGTGACCGGGATTGGGCAATGGTTGAGATGGAAGCTTTTCTTTTTCTCTCTCGCTCAACGCAGCAGTTAATTGTGCAATTTGTGCCTCAATAGATTTGATACTTTGATCGTGTGAGGCATTGTTATTCATTAAAGATTGAACATAACTTTCAAATCTTGCTGCAGATTCTGTAGATTGCTTAAGAAATGCATCTAGACTTTTTTCTAGCGAGATAACCTTATCATCATTTGGTTGAACCAAGTTGTTCGTTTGATTTGTATAAGGTTGTTGTTGGAAAGGTTGCTGGTTTTGAGTTTGTGAAGGTGCTTGTTGTTGTTGTGGAGGAGGTCTTTGAAAATTATTATTCTCTTGGAACTGTTGATTTGGGTGACTCCTCCACCCCTGATTGTATGTCGAAGAGTACGGATCATTTCTTTGTCGTTGCTGAAATGCAGTATTGACTTGATCCTGTCCTTGAGTAGGTGCATTATAAGGACACACTTCGGTTAAATGCGATGGATTCGAACAACAAGCACAAGCAGTTCGTGTGGGTAGAGTAGGGGCAGGAGAAGACGATGAGATTTTTGTCTCAATGGCTTCTAGCTTTTTCATAAGTGAGGCCATCTCGACCTTCATAGCAATCGACATATCTACTTGATGTATGCCCGCCCTAGATTGACCAACAGAAGAAGAAGATGTGGTCTTGGTACTCTCCCACTGAATTGTTTGCTCACTTAGATCCTCAAGAAACTGCCACGCTTCGTCGCTAGACTTGGAGAGAAAATGACCTTGACATATTGTTTCTAGCAACTGCTTCGTTGCTGCGTTCAATCCTTCGTATAATGTTTGGCAAAGTTGCCAACTTTCTATCCCATGATGAGGGCATTGAACAAGTAGGTCTTTAAATCTCTCAAAGCACTTCCAGAATGGTTCGGAAGGAAGCTGTGAAAATTGTATAATCTCGTTTCGGATTCTAGCAGTTTTGTGATGAGGATAGAACTTTTTCAGAAAAGCTCTCACAAACTCGTCCCAATTTCTAATGGAGTGTGATGCGGTGCTGTATAGCCACTTCTCGGCTAGGTCACATAAGGTAAAAGGAATGACCCTTAGCCTTATTGCGTCATCACTTAATTGGGTTGTCTTCATCATGGCGCAAACGTTTTGGAATTTATTAATGAAAATATATGCATCTTCGGATTCCAAACCATGAAACTTAGGTAGCATATTGATGAAGTGTGGTTTTATTTCAAAATTATCCCCATTCGCCGGTGGGGATGAAAGACATGTAGGTAAAGACGTGCGGACGGGGTAGAAGAGATCCTGGAGCGCGACTTGTGCGGGCGCTACAACAGGCGGAAGATTCAGGTTATTCGCACCTGGCGGAGGTGGAATCATTCCCGTCGGTAAGGTATCGTTGGGGTTGAATCCCGACATACCTTCGAAAGAAGAATTTGAAGGTGAAGGTAAGGAAATGGACGGAATGTCGACGAAGGGTTCGTCGAAGGGTTCGTCGGTCGGTACCAACGAAACACGGACTAATCGGGCGTTAGTATCCCTAGTCCAAAATGACATACACTAAAAGGGATAGTGTAGTCAGAAAAAAGTAGAAAAACAGAATGTGGGGGTAAGATAACGTCAATGAAGGAGAATTGGTGGAAGTGAGGTGCAAGTTTTCTTAGCGGCAAGTTGCAAGTTTTGAAAAGATTTTTATTTTTTTTTATTGGAGAGTTTTGCAAGAAGGTTTTAGAAAATGGGACTCGTGACACAAATGTATCAACCACACATGCACAATCAGACCTAGATCTAGGGTTGCCTAGGTCTGCTAGACAGCTCCTAACTAGGGCTAGAAATAGGACCTCAAACCGCCTCTTCACGGACAAAAACGGCCAGGTAAGTGGGAAGGAACCACCACTACAGTGGGCCTAATTAATAACCACTAGCCTAGACACCGCAATGTCGGTTAGGATAAACGGCCGATGCCTACCCTAGTCCTTTTCCTATTGAGCTCGATGTCCTTAGGTCTGAGTCTAGTCTTTTTTAATTAATTGTGGTCGATGCACATGCTTTAGGTGTTTTATGGGGTCCTGGGAAGGGTGATGAAATCCCCACCCAATCTGAGTTTGGTCAATTAGCCCCTTAAGTCCGGTTAAATTATGCAAAACAAATAAAATTTCACTTGCAATCAAAATTTTTTAGCGCGGCGCAAAGAAACCTGCATCAAATCTGTTATTTAGAAGGGGGTAGAAGATTTTTTTTAGCGCAAAGAAACCTGCAGAAAATTTTTACAGTGGAGATATGGAGGTTGCAGAGGGGAAGAAAAGAGAACAAACAGTGCAAATCTGATGCGCTGACGTGGCAGATCGGCGACGGTTCCGCGGTCTGGGGCCCTCTTTTGCGGTGGAAGCGCGGTGGGGAAGTGGGTTCAGGCTCTGGAAAAAATTCTGCTGTTCTGTGCTTGTAATTCTTCTCTGTTCTTATGTACCAAATTTTGATTTGCCCTCTGTAAAATTCCAGATCCTCAATTCTTCGCTGTTCCTGCAAGATTCAAAAGATACACCCTTCAAACAGATCAAAGTTGATAATAATTTTTTTTTTTGTATTTTTTATATTTTTAGATTTTTATAATTTTTAAAATTTATATCAACCCGAAAATTCACAAAAAGAAATATTACGCCGTCCCCGGCAACGGCGCCATTTGATTAGTGTCAAAACTTGTATTTACCGCAATCAGAAACGGCGTCGCTTTGCAGCTAGCCGGTGAGTACGGGTCGATCCACAGAGACGGGTAAATTCCTTTTATGTGTTTTAACGAGTTGATTCAATTTGTCGTTTTGGTTGGTTTATAACAATCTATGAAAACTAGATCTAATTAATCTAATTAAAAGTCTTGCTAGGGTTAGACTTAGGGGAAGTTTTGGAGATTAACGTTTTTCATCACCGCTTTCAATGCCTATTTTTTTAGATCTATTAGGTGTTAAGTTAATTATCAATAAAGTGGATACGAATCTTTTGGGAAGATGTTTCTTCCTCTAGATTCGTATCCCTCCTTTGTTGATAATCACCCTAACCCCCACGGAAAACGCGCGCAACCGGCCCTTTATACTACGGTTCATCGTTACCTCGATGGGTAGGATGCCGCAGGGAGCGGTTGTGCTCGTATGCGTGGAGTTCTAATTCGTTAGGTTAAAGTGGCATTGAAAGGGGTGAGAGATCTCATCTCTCAACCCTTTCCCTAAGGCTAACCCTAACAAGCGAGGAGACTACTCGCTCATTAGGGGATGAGAAAACATTATAATTAAAAGAACAGAAATAAAATACTTACTAGGTTGACGGCTCCCTCCAAACAAGAAGAACAGATCTGAATTTTTTCTCTCAGAATTTCTGAATTTTATTGATTGAAAAGAGGCATAGGGTTTTTACAATTTTAGATTACAATTTATAAGTAAACAGGAGAATTAGGGTTTCAGAGTCTCGCACATGCGCAATTACTGATTTGACCTCTAAAAATCCCAACACCCGAACCGTCGCGGCAACAGAAGAAAAATCCACCGACAGGGGCATTAGACGGGCGCGGATCCGCGGCATTGGTTGGCTTGGGCCGCGGATCCGCGGCCCTTTGGTGGACTTGGATCACCATATTTTCTAGGGTCCTTTGTGGTTGTCTGGGATTCTTAGTTTTATACTCCTTTTTCTCTGTTGGCTTCTTACTCTTCTCCAGATCTCCAGTGAAGACTTGTATTGGTCTTTTAACCGTTTCACCTTGACATTCGTTGTCTTGCACCTATGTGAACTGGGCTTGACTAGGACCCGTCTAATAGTTGGTCAAAAGTCCCTTTTCTGTTGTTTTGTGTCTTTTTCACTGTATTTGCTCCAGAAACCTGTATCCTGTAACATGCAACAAAAGTGCGTCAAGAGTACCTGTTTATTTATAAAACGGATAAGAATAGGGGAATGAAAAATGCAATATTACGGTCTAAACACCTACACCAAAGTCAGTGAAGGACATTCGGAGTTTCTTGGGTTTAGCTGGATATTACAGAAGGTTCATTGAAGGATTCTCAAAGATAGCAACACCCCTGACCAAGCTCACACGAAAAGATGAAGAATTTGTGTGGTCAGAAGCATGCGAACAAGTTTTCGTAGAACTCAAGTCAAGATTGACATCTGCACTTATTCTCGTAATACCGGATCAATCTGGAGGATTCGAAGTGCATTGTGATGCATTCGGTAAGGGATTAGGATGTGTTCTACATCAGCACGGTAAGGATGCGGCTTATGCTTCAAGACAACTGAAGACTCATGAGCGCAATTATCCGACGCATGATTTGGAGTTGGCAGCCGTCATCTTTGCTCTCAAGATTTGGCGCCACTACTTACTTGGTGAACGAGTGAACATCTACAAAGATCATAAAAGTCTGAAGTACGTGTTTACTCAGAAGGAGTTGAATATGCGGCAGAGAAGATGGTTAGAACTCATGGCGGACTTTGACATCAACTTGCAATATCACCCAGGGAAGGTGAACGTAGTACCTGATGCTCTTAGTCGCCAACCCTTATCGATGAATCTCACCGCTCAGTGGAAGCTTCAGCAAGACTTACATCAGATGGAGATTGAAGTAGTCATGCCAGGTAATGCTTCAAGTTTGATGAATCTATAAGTTCAATCAACTATTGTCAATCAGATCAAAGCAGCTCAAGCAAGTGATGCTAAGTTGCAAAGGATCAGAGAACAAGTGGAGAATGGACTCAGAACAGACTTCATCATCCATGAAGACGGATCTTTAAGATACGGCAGCAGAGTGTGTGTACCAAAGGGTCCTGTTCGGGAAGAGTTAATGAAAGAAGCTCACAGCTCTCCCTACTCAGTACATCCTGGAGGTACCAAAATGTACAAAGATCTACGTCAGAATTATTGGTGACATGGAATGAAGCGTGAAGTAGCCAGAAGCGTCGCAAAATGTTTGGTGTGTCAGCAAGTAAAGGCTGAACATCACAGGACAGCTGGACTACTTCAACCGTTACCAATCCCAGAATAGAAGTGGCAGCACATCACTATGGACTTTATGACTGCTCTTCCTCGCAGCACAAAGGGTAACGATGCTATATGGGTCATTGTGGATCGACTCACAAAGTCGGCTCACTTCATCCCATTTCGGGTTGGCCAATCAACTGAGACACTAGCAAAGAAGTACATGGAGGTAATAATCTAATTAAGATTTAAACACTTCATAATGTACTATCTCTGATACCCATGAACTCATACAGGAAATTGTGAGACTTCATGGAGTACCGGTCTGCATTGTCTCCGATCGTGACACCAGGTTCCGATCACAATTTTGGCAGAGTCTGCAAGCTAGTTTGGGAACAAGTCTGAACTTCAGCACGGCTTATCATCCACAAACAGATGGTCAGTCGGAACGAACTATTCAGATCTTGGAGGATATGCTCAGAGCGTGTATGCTAGACTTCAAAGGATCGTGGGAAGATCACCTGCATCTTGTGGAGTTCGCGTACAATAACAGCTACCAAGCAAGCATAGGAATGGCACCTTTTGCAGCATTATATGGAAGGAAGTGTCGATCACCATTATGTTGGGACGACATCGGAGATAGGGAACTTCTTGGACCAGAGATGATAGTAGCGACCGTTGATGTGGTTCGTACTATCAGGGAAAGAATGCGCATAGCCCAAGATCGACAGAAACACTGGGCTGATGCAAAGAGACGACATTTGGAGTTCCAGCCAGGAGACCATGTATTCTTGAAGATATCTCCGAACCGCGGAGTGATCCGATTTGGAAGACGGGGTAAATTGAGTCCGAGATATATTGAACCGTTCGACATACTCGAACAAGTCGGTGAAGTGGCATACCGCTTAGCGCTTCCACCCTCATTGGAATGAGTGCATAACGTGTTCCACATATCCCAACTCAGAAAGTATGTGGGTGACCCCAGCCATGTACTTGATCATTCCGAGCTCACTATACAGCCTGACTTGTCTTGTGAGCAACAACCTGTGGAGATCCTGGACAGGAAAGTGAAGACACTTTGGAACAAAGAAGTTAACTTGGTCCGGATAATGTGGAGGAAAGACACTCCAGGAGAATCCACGTGGGAAAGGGAAGATGAAATGCGTGCAAGATATCCTCACCTTTTTGTAAACTAGTCCTCAAATAAAAGTTGAAAATTTCGAGGACGAAATTTTTGTAAGGAGGGTAGATTGTAACAACTACAATTTTTGTATACATAAATTTGATTTAAATTTGAAGTATACTTGGAGTATTTAATGTTGTTGTTATCACTTTAAGTATCTATTTTCCCACAATAATTACAAGAAGGAGCTTGTAGCTCATTGGTAATACCTTGCATTGCTGAACCAAGCCACCAGAGTTCAAATCCCATGCCCCACATTATTTTTAGATTATTTTTCATTTAAAATTCTTGGAAGCCCAACAGTCCACAGGCCATAACTCCCAAAAGTTGAACTGAACACTAAAATCTAAATATACCAGGAGCTACGTCAGAGAATTCCACACCCAACGATCACCGAACTCGGCCGGGATCGGCCGGCGGACCGGCCGACTCGGGCCGGCGCCGCCGGCCGGACTCGGCCGGAAGGCCGAGTCCCCAAAACGAAAGTTTTGGCTTTTCGTCTTCTAAACTCCCATGTATACTCCAATTTAATGGATCGGTTCCCGAATTTTAAATACACCCTATTTACTACAAATTTTAATGTTTTTTCTTTAATTTTTACAATTTTTTAAAATAAAAACCTTTCACCTACCCTATCCTAGCCTACCCTATAAATACACCCCCTACCCCCTACCCTCTCATCTCAAAACACTAGGTTTACTCTCTCAAAATTTCTATAAGAAGGGTGTACTTTGAAATCAAGTTCACGGCGAAGCGCTGACGGAATTCCGGCGACGTTTTTCGAAACAACCGGCGACGAAACAACGCCTCGGCCACTCATCTAGTTCTCCTATACTCTTTAGTATAGATCGAAACCCGTAAGTCTCATTCTATCTCCCTTTCTAATTCTCAAAAATACGAAATTACGAAACCCGACGGAAATTGGAACAAACCGATTTCCGATTCGGTTTTCTATAAAATCTCACTTGTCACCAATTCCATAATACTTAAACTTATTCATGTTGACTATTAATCACATAACAACTAATTTGGACAAAGTTTCTCACATGAAATGATAGCTTTTGCAATATCGTATTCTTTTTCACTTTAATACCATAATGTTTATTTTTCTTCTTCTAATCAATTCAATCATTCCTAAACATCTCTATCTTGACCATTAAACTTGTAAAAGTCAATTTGAATAAGTTTTTACACATGAAATGATAACCTTTTCAATTTACCGTATTTTTACACTTTAATACCATCATATTTCAATTTCACATTTAACCCTTAAATTGCTATACATTTAAAGTAGAGCACGAGGTAACGACCTACCTCCACACACACGCAAATACAACCCTAAAATGATATCATCAAAACTTAGAATACGATAAAACAAAATTTTCATTAAAATACCATAATCTTCATAAAACCATTCTTAAAGGTTTTAGATTTGTTACACTTTTAAGTAAATATTTCTTACTAGGAAAATACGATAAGTTGTGGACATCGATCGTTTATCTAAACCTGACTTTGTGGTGTCTAGGCAAGTGTGTCTAAGGTAAGTGGTTACTTAATTAGGGCCACTACTTGTAGTGGAGAGCCTCCCACTTATCTGGCACTTACCTGGTCGCAATTGGCGGTGAAGAGGCGATTTGAGGCTTCTAACGACTTGTCGTTTAGACCTTTTAGAAATAGACTAGTTGGCTTAGGAAACCCTAGAATCTAAAATACGGAAAATTACACTTTGCAAATAAATACCTTTTACTTTATAAAAACCGTTTTCTAAAGGATTAGTATTTTACAATCTTTGCAAAGCGCCGCTACAACCTATCTTTGGGGAACCCGTTCGGGATCGTGCGGTTTATCACGCACCCTCGGGCTAGTAGTGCGAGATTCAGACCTCCGCAAGGAGCATTCGGTCTCGAAAGGTTTAAAATACGACATCTTAAGAAAATGAATTTTTTTTTTAATATAAAATATTTATTAAAATTATTTTTTTTGTATAAACATATGTATATTTTTCATTTAAATATCTATTTTATTATAATATAAATTTTCCACTTTTTCCTAAAAATCATAAAGAATATATTTTACACTAAAATACCATGAACTTCAAATAAACAATATTACAGATAAATACCTAAAACTGGGATATTCTCATTAGAAATGTCACAATATAAAATCCACCCTCATTACAACTCTAAAGACGAATAATAAATACTTGAAGTGTATTTTGAAAAGTATATAAAAGTATTTTTACATAAAACCCCCTCAAGTTTTATAAATTACCTTAAAGACCCTAGCAATTATAAGACTTCGATTCACATCCCTGATTGTCTAACTCGGGTTTGAGTCTGATTAATCTGACTTGAATATGATTCAAGTCAATCTATAATCTACAAGATTCTAAGTCAATATGAACACATGAATTCATGAATACAATCATCAATTTACACGACTTGACTGAACCGAACCATGGATATATATTCCTTTTACATGATTCTCAGTATTCCATTTACATGACTCTACGGTTATAACCGTTTCCTGATATCATGGTTTCGGTCAGTCAGTCAATCAATTATGCAATCAATACAATTTTACAAGATAACAATACAAACAAGACATCGCGGGGTTTAAGGGGTAGATTGGTACGGAAGGTGTTAAAGGTGGCACGAGGTAGTCAGACTTAACACACCTAACATGAATCGAGTTGCTGTTGTACCGTGGCATAAACGGTACCTTGTACTATACGTGCCCTTAGTCTCTAGCATATAGAGACTCCCCTCGTAAACACTGGCATCCTTTTGTACCAAGCTACAAACAACAGCGTTGACATAACATTACAACAATAGTTTACACTTTAAAATGTATTTTCTTATTCTGTCTTTTCCTACTTCCCTCTTACTTTTGGGACTTACCGAGTGACCTGTTCGCTGAAGACATACTGTTTCTCTCTTCTTTGAATGTCGTCAGGTGATTTGGACCCGGCGGAAGTCGAGCCATCGCAAGAAGACTTGGAGCAGTTTACTGAAGACCATGCACTGTAGTTTCATTGTACACTTTTCCTTTCTGTACTTTTCATTTCCTGTTATGCCATTGTTTAGGCATCTTTTATTTCAGTTGTATTTCTTTTCATGTTTTGTACAAAGAATATAAATAAATAAAAGTTGTTGTTCTTTTACTTCTTGTCTCTTGTCTATTTATTTTATATTTCTTAGATACGCTTAGCGTATGTACTTCTGAGTATATACGTAGCGGACCCAGTCGCGTCCCCTTCGCCGTACACCGGGAAGCGGGGCGTGACATCGAGACCCCCCACCTCCCGACACTTCGACTCGGCGGACTGGCCGACTCAAGCCGGCGCCGCCGACCGGACTCGGCCGGACGGCCGAGTCACCTGAAGGAAAATTGTGGCCATTCAACTCCCCCACTCCCCTGCATATTTCAATTTCTGATATCAATTCCAGAGAGCCCATTAACTCTCATTTACTTCATTTTTAATACATTTTTCACACATTTTGACTTTTTTTTAATTAAAACCCTACATCTAGTCTAACTCTAGCCTAACCCTATAAATACACCCCTACCCTCTACCCTCTCATCCCAAAACTCTGAGCCATTTCTCTAAAATTCTCAAGAAATCTTATGTACTTTGAAAACGAGCACGAAGCAAAGCTACGGTGAAATTCCCGGCGAACTTCCGGCGATCGTTCTAGGAACTCTCGGCGACGAATCGACGCACCGGCGATTCCTCTTCTTTCATCTCTTTCTCCTAGTTGTCCAAAACCCGTAAGTTCCCATTTTCTATCTCTCTTTTCTATTCTAAAAATACGGATTTACAAACCCGACGGAATCGGAACAAATCCGATTTCCGATTCGGTTTCTTATAAAACTTCACTTCTCGTTAATACAATTATGCTTAAACTCTCTCATGTTGACTATTAAACAATAATTAACCAAATTGATCAAGTTTCATTTCATAAAATGATGGCTATTTCAATTTATCGTATTTTTCACTTAAATACCACATTGTTTCAATTATACATTTAATTTCATTAAACCTTACTATACCTTTAAGTAGATCACGAGGTAATGACCTACCTCCTCACACACTCATATGCAACATAACACGATACCCTCGAGAACTTAGAATACAGGAAAATAAACATTTTCATTTAAATACCCTTTACTTAATAAAACCATTTCTAAAAGATTTAGTATTGATATATCTTTACAAATAAATAACCTTTGAGCTAATAATAAAAATATCTAAACTCAGTCAATTAAGGACTGTCGCACTCATTAGGACAGAGGAAGGTTGTGGGTTTTCAGTCGTTTATCTAAACCTGAGTTTGTGGTGTCAATGCTAGACAAGTGAGAAAGGTAACTTTAAAAGGCCCGCCTAACGGTAATTCATGAGCGGATCCCTCTTTTCTTCACTTGTACTTTACTGGTCACAATTGGCGGTGAAGAGGCGATTTGAGAGATATCTCACAACTTGTCGTTTTGGACCAGTTAGGAGCAGTCTAGTTGACTTAGGATACCCTAGAACATAGAATACGTAAAATTGACATCTTTACAAATAAATACCATTTACTTAATAAACCGTTTTCTAAAGAATTTAGTATTTATACAAATCTTTGCAAAGCGCCGCTACAACCCATTTTGGGGAACCCGTCCGGGATGGTATGGATTATCGCACATCCTCGGCTTAGTAGTGCGAGATTCAGACCTCCACAAGGAGCATTCGGTCTCGAAAGATTTAAAATACGACATCTTAAGAAAATGAGACTTTTAGAATACAAAATATATATTAAAATTATTTTTGTATAAAAATATGTATATTTATCATTAAAATACCTATTTTGTTATAATATAAATATTCCAACCCTTTTCAAAAATCACAAGAATTAATCTTACACTAAAATACCATGAATTCCATACAAAACCAATATTACAAATAAATACCACTTATTATGAAATTAGGACATTTCCACTAGAAATATCACAATATAAAATCTACATTCATTACAACTCTAAAGACGATTAATAAATACTTGGGGTGTATTTTGAAAAATATATAAAAGTATTTTTACATAAAAACCCCTCAAGTTCTATAATTTACCCTAAGGACCCTAGTAAATATAAGTTTAAGCGGGACCAATCTCTTGAGCCTCACGGAGCCGGAGAAGTGGGTGCTTGTCTATCTAAGGTAGAAAACTTAACAACGGTGTTATCAGTATGGTAATCGTCTTTGAAAAAGACACGAAAGGTTACCGATAATATCAAAACAATCAGGACTTCAATTTACTTTTCTAATTGTCTGACTTAGATGAGTCTTATTATAATCTGACTTGAATATGATTCAAGTACAATCTACAATCTATAATCTACAAATTACAATATTACAATTCAACATGAATCCATGAATCCATTCCATATATTCAATATATCAGCTTGATTGAACCGAACCATGGATATACATCCATTTACATGATTCTCCAGTTACATCCGTTTACTGATATCATGGTTTTGGTCAGTCATCTAACTATACAATCTATACAATACAATACAACAATACAATCAAAACACTACGGGGTTTAAGGGGTAGATTGGTACGGAATGTGTGTTTCCCCCAATCAGAGCAAAGCTCTGTTTTGAATTTTAAAATTCAAAAATTGAAGCAACGCTTCAGATCCCATGCGCTGCGCGTTGCGTGCCACGTGTCAAAAACAGACGCGTTAACGCCAGGTGCGCTGCGCCCTAGGCAGCGCACCCCTAATCAGAGCAAAGCTCTGCTTTAAAATTCAAAATAAAATTGAAGCAACGCTTCAGATGCTGCGCTCTGCACGTGTGCGCTAGCACAGTTGCGCTGTGCTCTGCACGTGTGCGCTAGCACAGTTGCGTTGCGCTCTACGCTGCGCGCCACGTAGCGAATGAAGGTGCCAATGCTGAAATTAAAAGAATTCATCACCGTTAGATCAAAAGATCTAATAATAATAAATTATTAATTAATCAGAATTAAAATTCTGTTATGGAAATATTTTTCAATATTATTAAAACAAAAAGATTATCTTCTGTAAAACAGAAGCTTTAGGATCAAAGATCCAACGGTGGGAAATATTCCCAAATCAATCAGAGAAAGATCTCTTAAACTGATTTAACAAATCAATTGGCCCTATATAAAGGCCCCAAGACTTCAAGTCTCGGGACAGAAAAAGAGAGAGAAAAAACCCTCTGCAAATTTTGAGAAAACTCAAAAAAAGGAAGAAAGGCAAGCCTTTAGCAAAAGAATATCATTTCTTCTAGGTAAAGAATTAATTCTTGAACAACAAAGATGAAACATCTCATAAAAAGAAGAAACATCTTCTAAAAAGATCTTAGATCTATAAAAAGACCAAGGTCTTTTGATTTAAAAAAAAAGATCAAAGATCTAATTATAAAATAATAAAAAGAAGTAAAATACTTCACTCACAGATCTTTTGATCTATAAAGGCAGAGCATTTTCTAAAAACAAGAACTCTTGTTCTTGGATCTTGAGGCAAAGCCTCCTTTGAAGAACATTAATCTGTTCTTTAATCTTAAAATTGATCAAAAGCGCTTTGCGCTATTAAAAAGTGTCTTACACTCATGAATTGCGCCCTTGCGTTCATTGGATCGGCGCTCCCCGCCCAAACTTGCCACGTGTCAATCAGAGACACAATCTGCGCTTTGCGCTTCTGAAACAGCGCAGTTCGCTCATGGGCTGGCGCCCAGCGCCAAGCGCGCCACGTGTCGCTCACTGGTGCACCCACAAACTAGCGCAGCGTGCTCATAAATTAAAAGCGCAATGCGCCAACAAACTAGCGCTTAGCGCGACACGTGTCCTCTTCGTGTGCGCTACCTAACAGAAGCGCAATGCGCTTTTTGACTGGTGCAAAGCGCCTGACGCGCCACGTGGCGCGCTATCAGAACAAACTTTGTTTCTGATGAATACTATGCATTCAATATAAGACAAAACAATGCCAGAGCCCAATGCTTAGCATTATTAAACGGGCAGACCCTAAGTAAAGGCTTAATGGCCAGAATAAAAATAAAATGTTAAACATTTTTAAGTGGACTTAGCCCAATTCTGGCCATAAGTTCTCAATTTAAATTGAATTGAGCCCATCTGCTCTTTCAATCAATTTACACCCGGTTCGAGGGTACATCTCTTTACTCCTCTGATATCTGTCGTTGTAATCCTTCAACGTCGTCAGAGAGGTGACGGGTCTCGACAACCACACATTACTATGGACTGTGGGGTCCTTAAACTCATGGACGATGATGTCCTTAACCTCGACCGTGATGTCTTAAAACTAATATCGGACTGTGGAGTCCTTAAACTCACGGACTATGATGTCCTTAAGCTCGACCGTGATGTCTTAAAACTAATATCGGACTGTGGAGTCCTTAAATCCACGGACTATGATGTCCTTAATCTTGACCGTGATGTCTTAAAACTAATATCGGACTGTGAGGTCCCTAAACTCACGGACTATGATGTCCTTAACCTCGACCGCGATGTTTTTAAACTAACAATGGACCAAGATGTCGTTAAACTACCAATGGACCATAATGTTCTTAAACTAACAATCGACCACAATGTCACTAAACTAAATAATAGAGCCCAATTGCTCTCTTGTCGGATCTAAACGATCCCGTTAAGTTGATCTTAGTCTAAAAATAAGGCTAACGTATCCTTAACAAACGTTTAAGCTGATCTTAGCCTCAAATGAGGCTAATGTATCCTTAAACCCAAAACCCCAAAACCCAAATCTAAGAAAGATACGGATTTGGACTAGCCACGCTCTACGAGCGACAACATAACTTAGTCTCCGTATACAATCCACGGGCAACCAAACACAAAAAAAACAAACACCCACGACACGAAGTGACCATATGGAGAAGGAGAAAGTTGTTACCGCGATGCGGTAGCGTAATTAACTGCAGGGGCTTGCGCCTGCAGGGAAGAGCGTCCCCACAATCAAAAACCCCTCAGATGAGGGGGAATCTGACGAAGTCTGCTACATCGGCCGCATCCGTTTAAACCTTCGATACATGGTGCCATAAATTAACTTGGCATCTACGGAGAGGTGGACGGATAGCACCAATTAGCATCTGCCCCGAATTTCAGGCAAGACGTCCGTCGCGTCTCCGCCGCATCTTTCGGAGGGGAACAGATTCTGGCACGACCGGTGGGACCTTTTCTTCGTTCCACTCCACACTTCGTGTGTTGTGTTCGCGAACGAATCGCGGTTTGCTAATGGTTGCCTTTGGGTTCGAGATACTGAGGTTTGGCATTTTGCTCGGTGCAGAAAGCAAAGATCAATGGCGTTCACCTGCTCGAAGTGTTCTACATGCAACTGCAACCCACGTTCTGCCTCAACTGGGGGCATAGCTTACGGGCCCCAGGCGGCTTCCCTGTTCACGATGCCGGTAGAACAGGTCACCTAAACCACCACAGGATTGTTTTTCGGGACCATGCTCTCGCCAGCGAGCTTCACCGTTCCTATGCCCGCACCCGAAGCTCCCAAGAAATCGGTCTTCGATCGGCTTGCTGCTACCACGGCCCCTCTCAATTGGTCGTCCAGCTCCAACTCTTCGGTCTTCGCCAGACTGAGCCTGAACTTCGATGGGCCTGACAAGAAGCCCATGATACCTGAAGTGGCCATCCCAAAGAAGATAGCCACCCCTGCTCCTGAAGTCGTCAAGGCGGCTTCTCCTGCCAAAGGTCGGTCTTTACAAGACTGACTATTCCGGTTCCCGTTCCTGCTCAAAGGTCTGTCTTCGACAGATTGGATACCGCTTCTCAATGGACATCAGTCTTCAAGAGGCTGACGCCAGCAACAGCCCCTCATCTGGATAGGGGGCAAGACAAAGTCATTCCTATCGCTGAACCAACAACAACGGCTCAACACGCTCAACGTCGCCACTGGCGCCGAGTAAGGAAGGCCGGGGGAAACTCCCCCTCTGGGCTAACTCCACCAGCTCCAACGGTGGAAGTTAATGCTGCTGTTCCAAACGGGAACAGTTTTGAGCTGCTGAACAAGGTGCGTAGGAACTCGCCTACCGCAGTATTGAAAAGATCTCCTCCACCGGTGGAGACTGTCGCAGAAGCAAAGCCGGAACAGTCCCCCCAACGACTGTCTTCTAAAGTTTACAAAATCTGGCGACAAGTCCGGGAGTCGGTGGTGGATCAAGACTATCCCCGCCGGTAGAAGAAGCTGAAGGTCCGACAGGAAGAAAACCGTCCTGTTAAGCCACAGAAGACGACGGCTACTTGGGTGCCCACTGCAACGGCCCCCTCAACTTCGACCGCTCATAAAAGGAGAAGGCCGGAGAAAATCCCTATGCCTGCGACAAATGTCAAAGGCACTGAGCCCAAACGCCCCAAGTCTGGGGGCATGGTGGTGCATACCGTCTATATGGCATTCAGGAAAGAGGATAGCCGCGCTTCTATGGGCCACTGACCACTCACCCGATCCATCACAAGAGCTCAGGAACAATAACAGCAGAAGCTTCAGGAGATGCTGACTGCAATGGCCGCACTTACCGGGCCAAAAGAAAGCCCGGAGACGTCATCGGAACAACATCACGAACATGAAACTAATGCTGAATTCCTTCGGAGAATGCTCGAAAAGAAGGACAAAGAGGTCGCGGAACAAGCGGCCAATATAAAGCAAATGGCCCTTCTTTTCCAAGATATGGTGGGCATGATGATCTAGCCGGATCCTCCAGCCGAAGATCCTCCAGTAATAATTGAAGATGACAGAGGTGAAATATCGAATCCTCTGTCGGCTCTATCAACAGCAAAAGAGGAGACAATCTCCAAAGCCGCCCTGGATGACTATATCGCTCAGCAGATAAGAGTTCACCAGGCAAATGAAGCGGCTGGGCAAATTGTTAGAACCGGGCGACCGTATCCAGGCTGGTATGATCAGATAAAGTACTTACCAGGCTACACGATCCTGAAATTCCATGTGACAAGGGGACGGGCAATCCCCATCAACATGTTGCTCAGTTCAAGGCCCTCTGTGGCAATACTGGTGGCGATGATAAGCTCCTGCTCCACCAATCCGTCGGCAGCTTATCGGAGACGGCGTTTGAGTGGTACTCCGAACTTCCAAATGACTCCGTCAAAACTTTCGCGGAAATGGAGTTGTTGTTCACCCAACGATTCGCAAGTGCTAGTGAACGCACCCCAATAATGGCATTGATCAATGCCAGGGTGAAGCCGGGTGAGACATAGGATCAGTACGCAATCCGGTGGCGGAATTTGTGGTCGAAGTGCGAACAGCGTATCGAAGAAGCACCAGCGGTGGGCATGTTCGTGGGCATCCTAGACCCTCATGCAACTATTTCACAGTTCATGATGTTCTTCAAACCGAACACATTCCAGGCTCTAATCGACAAGCTGGCCCAGATGGACCAGATGGGTCATAGACCATCTCCCCCGAAGCCGGAACCGCGGAATGAAAAGGGTAAAGGGAAGGCGATCTTCGTTGCGAACACCCAACAGCAGCCCAGTGCCCCAAAGCTAGCAGATCAACTGGAAGAGAGACGGCGCTATTACAAAGAGAAAATGAAGCGCCCTTACTCATTCCCGCGGGATAAAACGAAGAGGCTGTTCGAGCTGGCGATGCGCAACAGGCTTATCAATTTGCCGAATTCAAGGAGACCATCGCAACCCAGCGAAATGAATAATCCCAATTATTGCCCTTACCACTAAACGGTAAGCCATCCAATCGAAGATTGCTTCATCTTTAAAGGATGGATCGAGGATCAGTACCTACAAGGTAAGTTTGCGCTGTCGGAGAAGTGGAAAGTAAACTAACCACAGCCGCACACTCCTAAGAAGATGGATACACCGGGGGCAACGTGCTCTTTTGTTGAAGAAGCCCCATGGGAGGTGGCTCTTTCGGCCAAAACCAAGAGGATGCTGAATGATCTCCAGACATGCCCGGCAATCAGGTGGAAGAATCCGCTGGAACCTTAGATCATCGAAGGGATGCTAAAGCCGCGCCTAACTCCAAAGATTGGTGGTGATAGCCAAAGTGCTCACACCCAACCGTTGAAATCTTCGAAAAAGAAGAAGAGATCTAAAAAGCCCGTGAAGCCTGGTGACAAGCGCACGAACCTGCAAAAACAGATTGACGCGCTGGAAGAGTATAATCAGAAGGCACGGACTCCAATCACACTCCAAGAGTTCCTCGGCCACATCCCTTAGGACGAAGATGATGGAGAAGACTCGTCAGATGAATCTGAAGATTACATGGCAAGTTGCCATATGATCTCTCACTCATCGATAGATGATGAAGAAACTCCTTGCACGAAGAGACTGGGGGTAGGTCTTGAACCGGAACTTCTAGGGCCATCAGACGAAATGATCGACGCATTATTAAATAAAGCTCTTCTGAAAATTAAAGCTGATCGGGAGCGTGAGATGGCTATATTTGAGAAAGCCAAACGCTGGCGGCTGGACGAAAGAGTTGAAACACTCCCGCCATATCAAAGTACATCCGTCACGAACAAAAACAAGTCTAAGACGAAGAAAATGTTTGCTAAAGCCATATCGATGGGAATGAAGCTACCACCCTCCGAAGAAAATACTGTCGGTGAAGCAGAGATGCATCCTAGCTACTGCTCATATCATCGAAAGATTTCGCACCCCACCGAAGAATGCGACGCTTTTAAAAGATGGTGGCAGGGATATGTTGCTCACCGGCAACATTTTAAGCGGATGAAATGCAAAACTCGTCGGGAGCGAAGAAATACGACCGAAGAGCGTGGAAGAACTACCGGCAACTGTCGCATGGTTAACGCTGGGGGATCGCAAGTTCTCACGTTCGGGAGCGACTCCGATGAAGAGGTGACTCTTGGCCCTCTCTTCAAAGAATCCACCTCGGGGAAAGAGGAAGAGCCGAAGAACTGCGAAAATATTCAGCTGCGCAATCGTACGCTGCCCGAAAAGAATCTCGGACCCACAAACAGAAAAGATAAACGAAAAGAGAAGGTCTCTGAAGATATCGCCATAGATGACCAAGACATGAAAGAGCTGACCGCCAAGGACCCGCCAAGGAAAAGTAAGGTGGACTACAACATTCTGGCACACTTAAGGAAGATACCCTCGCAGCTCGGCATTCTCGACGTCCTTCTGCTATCAAAAGAAGCAAGAGACTCTTTGATCAGGGCACTGCAAGAGCCTGAACAATTCCAAGCTTTCCTCGCCGAAGAAAAGATGAAGGACGAGCTGGAAGAAGTACACACAGCCGATATTACCTTCGGCGATGAAGATCTTTTCCTTGGGACGTGCGAGCACAACCGTCCCCTATATGTCTCCGGATATTGTCACGATATCAAGATAGGCAAAATCCTGGTCGACAATAAGTCTTCCGTCAATCTCCTCAACGTGCGAGTGCTGAAGAAAATCTGCATGAGCGTTTAGCACCTCGCTCATGATAAAATCACCATCTACGGCTTCGACTCCCAGTCATCACGGACTCTCGGGTCTGTGATACTGACGTTACGCTTCGGACTACTCATCACGGATATTAAATTTCACGTCATTGATGCCAAGACTTGCTATAATGCTTTGCTGGGCCGGCCTTGGTTACACGAGTACAACATCATCCCTTCTACACAACATCAGTGTATGAAATACTTCAAGGATGGCCTCGAGTACACTGTGACGGGAGAATTGAACCCATTCTCCGTGAACGAAGTCCGGAAGTACGAAGATGCAAAATACTTCTTACCAGATTTCGAGGATACGGAAAGGTGCCACAAACCGAAGGACAAAACTATCACCACTATTCTAATCTTCGGGAGTGTTATTGAGGATGAATAAGAGATAGTTTATTTAGGGCCGCCTCAACGCAACAACCCGGGACCATCCGCCCACATGTTGATCTTCGGCAGCGACTCGGAAGACGAGATTAACGTTGTATTTTCCGCTCGGCCATCAATATAAGCCTTCACTGGCGATAGTCAGAATCTGCAAATTACCTTGGTTCCACAAGAGCACTACAAAGATCTCGATGCACTTGAAGCTTATAGTGTGCAAGAGCTGCAGACGTTTTACGTCCCTCCCAGGCGAAAAGGTGAAAAGGTGATCCTATTCTACCGATCCGGGAAAACCAAAGTGGAGAAAGAAATCTGGCATGGCGCCAATTCTACGCTCGACAGGCTCCAGCCCATCCGTCTGCCTAGATATTACACGGAAGGCTTGAAAAGGCTATTGAAGCGCCAAGGGGTACCCTTCAAACAGACCACTCGACAAGCTCGGTTCTACAACAGGATTTGGGGCTCAACGAAAGCTGCCCAACGGGAGAATGGAAATGGTCGGGCTCGGATATGTCCAATCCAGGAAACAAGAACGAGTCCATGGTAGCTACGTCATATATGACTTCGATGAGGAAGAAGACGCCCTGTTAAAAGATGCTGATCCTGAACCAAAACAAGGTCCTGTCATCAAAGCGCCGAGTCCGTCATTTGAAGAACGAATGGACAAGCTGGTAAAGGAAGCGGGTCAAAAGATCCGGGACGACCATAACCGCGAGATGGCCATTTATGAAAAAGTCAGGACACAGCGCCTCCTTCAACAAGCCGCGGAGAACAGCAATACTCTTCCTTATTAACCTGTCATATAAAAGGCCTGACGCAGAGGCATAAATAAACCAAAGAACGGGAAAGGCGTTCGACAGCGACGAACCAGGCCCAAGAAGGCACGCAATCGGGAAGTGAGCAATTCGGATTCATCTTTTATAAAGAAGATGAGTCGAGCATACTCTTTTCCTCAGAACAAAACGCGGAATTTACTTGATCTCGCCATAAGACATCAAATGATTACACTTCCGGAGTCCAAACACCCCGAGCAAGCAGGCGAAGTCTCTCATCCGGACTATTGCTCTTATCACCGAGCGATATGACATCCTCTCGAAGACTGCTTCACCTTCAAGAACTGGGTCGAAGACCAATATCAGCTCGGCAAGTTCGCTCTGTTCAGCAGTTGAAGGATAAATCCACCGCAGAAGCATGAACTCAAATCCACGAGGGTAGAACCAGATCCACATCAGTCTTGGAAGCGAGCTCGTACCTTTCACGTGATTATGCTGTCGAAAGAAGAAGAGCCCGAGGATATGGATGACCTCCCCTGGTGCTTCGAAAACAATGATAACGAGGTGATCTCGGAGTTTCCGCCGGCGCCGAAAGATCTGGAAGATGGAATACATACCACTGCAGATGAGCTCAAGAAAATTGATTTGGGAACAGCAAGTGACCCGCTGCCGACGTTCGTCAGTGAGTTGCTGTATGAAGAAAGGGTAGCTACACTAAAAGACGTGCTTATGCAGCATAAGGATTGCTTCGCGTGGAACTATTCCGAGATGCCAGGACTAGACCCAGAGATTGTTGTTCACAAACTGGCCATATCCCCGGACGTCAAGCCAATCAAACAAGCACCGAGAAGAATGCGGCTCGAGCTTGAAATGAGCATCAACGCCGAGGTCAAGAAGCTGATCGACTCTGGTTTCATCCAAGAGGTTCAGTATCCTGACTGGATCGCCAACATTGTCCCGGTGATGAAGAAAAATAGGACCGTGCGCATATGTGTGGACTTTCGGGATCTCAACAAAGCTTGCCCGAAGGACGACTTCCCGGTATCGGTCACCGAGCTAATGATAGACAACACGTCCACTCATGAAGTCTTCTCCTTCATGGACGGATCGTCAGGATACAATCAGATAAAGATGCATCCCGAAGACCAGAAGCATACTGATTTTCGGACCCCTTTGGGTATATTCTGCTACAATGTAATGCCGTTCGGTCTAAAGAACACCGGCGCCACCTATCAGAGGGCCATGACGAAGATCTTCGATGATCTTATATATGAAATCGTCGAATGCTATATCGACGACCTTGTGGTGAAAAGCAAATCATACGAGGAGCATTTAGAACATCTGAAGATCGTGTTCCAACGCCTCCGGCAATACAACTTAAAGATGAATCCCCTCAAATGCGCATTCGGAGTTTCCTCGGGCAAATTCCTGGGATTCGTCGTCAGACATCGAAGCATCGAGATAGATCCATCGAAGATCAAGGCGATAATGGAAATGCCTCCCCCAAGGACTCTCAAGCAATTGCGGTCTCTCCAAGGAAAGCTCGCGTATATCCGGCGATTTATAGCCAATCTTTCGGGCAAGTGCCGTCCTTACAGCCACCTGATGAAGAAGGGAACCCCTTTCGTCTGGGATTGCAAATGCCAAAGCGCATTAGACGAAATCAAGCAATATCTACAGAATCCGCCAGTACTGGCCGCTCCGGTCAAGGGAAAGCCTCTCATTCTTTATACAATAGCCTTCGAAGGTTCCTTAGGTACATTATGGGCACAAGAGAACAACCAAGGGAAGGAGAAAGCCCTCTACTATTTGAGTCGAGTTCTACTGGGGGCAGAAAGCAATTATTCTCCCATCGAAAAACACTGCCTGGCATTAATCTTCGCGATAACGAAGCTCAGGCACTATGCGTTGGCGCATGAAGTCCGTCTCATATCGAAGGTGGATCCCCTCAAGTATTTGATGTCAAAGGCCATATTGACGGGACGGCTCGCTAAATGGGCCTTGCTCTTGATGGAGTTCTCAATAACTTATCAGCCTCTTAAGGCAGCGAAAGGCCAGGCCATCGCCGACTTCCTCGCTGAACATCCGATACCGGCCGATTCTCCCTTGAATTGTGAACTGCCAGACGAACATGCGTTTGACACGATCGACGGAAGTAGTACCCGGTGGGAACTTTATTTCGATGGAGCATCCTCCATGAAGAAGCGCAAACAAAACACTCCCATAATCAAATCAGGGGTAGGCCTCATCTTCGTAACTCCACAAGGAGGGATAATGTGCTTTGCCTTCTCCTTAACAGAGCCGAGGACAAACAATGAAGCCGAATATGAAGCTTTGATAGCAGGTCTTGAAATCGCTATCGACATGGGAATCGAAGACCTTCTCATATACGGAGACTCCCAGCTGGTCGTCAATCAAGTAAACAGCGACTATCAAACATGTAAACCAGAGCTGGTGAAGTACGGCGAGAGGGTACAGCAACTGCTGACCCAAATCTCTTCCTATATCTTGGAAAGCATACCGCATGTGGAAAATAGCAAAGCAGATGCATTATCCAAGCTTGCTAAAGAATTGGCCGATGAGAACCTCGATGACATAAGAATCGTGGTACAAAGCCGTCAGGTTCTTGCACCGGCAGAAATATCTCCGGAGCCGTCCAAGGAAAAGGGAGCGACCGAGCAAATGACTCTACAAATAAAAGAACAAGAGAAGGTTGAAGATTGGAGAGAAGTCTTCATAGACTACTTCAAATCCCGTCGAACACCTGAAGATGCGTCCTCAAAATATCAGCTCATGAAGCGAGCCCTATCTTTCGCCTTTGTCAATAATACTCTGTACAAGAGGTCATTTGATTCTATGTGGTTAAGATGCCTGGGACCTGAAGAAGCAAGAAGAGTCGTCCAAGAAACTCACGACGGACTCTGCGGTTCTCACCAAGCCGGGCCGAAAATGAAGCTAAAGATTAAAAGGATGGGCTACTATTGGCCCACGATGATCCAGGACTGCCTTGAATATGCGAAGCAATGCCACCCATGCCAGATTCACAGGAACTTCATCCATCAGCATCTGAATCCGCTACATCCGACAGTGGCTAGCTGGCCGTTTGAAATGTGGGGAACTGACATAATCGGCCCCATCGAACCAGCATCGTCCAGAGGACATCGTTTCATTTTGGCGACAACTGATTACTTCTCCAAATGGGCAGAAGCAGTACCGCTGAGGGAAGTGAAGACGGAGAATATCCTCCACTTCTTCAAGACGCACGTTATTTATCGGTTTGGCACTCCGAGACGAATCATCTCCGATAATGGGCCGGCCTACAGAAGCCATAAAATAAGCCGCTTCGCACAACAACATAATATAGATTGGAGATACTCTTCAGTCTATAATCCCCGAGCTAACGGCCTAGCTGAGGCTTTTAACAAGACCTTAACGAAGATCGTGAAAAATACGGTGTCCCGAAATAAGAAGGACTGGCATGAGAGACTGCACGAAACTCTCTGGGCGTACCGAACGACGTTCAAGACGACCACGAACACAACTCCATACGCATTGGTATTCGGTATAGAGGCGGTACTCTCCTTCGAGATAGAACTACCCTCTCTACGAGTAGCAGTTCATTACGAGCTAACGGACGAAGAGAATGCTTACCTTCGGCTTGAAGAGCTCGATGCCCTTGATGAAACCCGGCTCATAGCGCAACAAAATCTGGAAGCTTATAAAGCAAAAATGACGCGCTCATATGAAAGATTGACCAGACCCAGGACATTCCGCCAAGGCGAACTCGTGCTAGTGGTCAAAAGACCTATGATCCCCAATCGTGCCAAGCGGGAGAAATTCGAGCCGAACTATGAAGGCCTGTATATCATAGACAAGGTCTACCAGGGTGGAGCCTATCTACTCATGGACATGCATGGTGAAAGGCCCTTTAGGCCAATAAACGGTCGCTTCCTGAAGAAGTACTACGCCTGACGAGTCATGGCCTAAGTCAATGATAGATGACGACGACTATGTCCGCTCGCTACCTTCCTAAGCCCAAACTCTATAAGTAGTAGCCGGCTTATCGGACCGAAACGTCCTTAAACTAACGGCGGACCGAAACATCCTTAAACTAACAACGGACCGAAACGTCTTTAAACTAACGACGGACCGAAACGTCCTTAAACTAACAATGGACCACTATGTCCTAAAACTGGCTGTTGACCGAGACGTCGATAAACTACGATGGACTGCAGCGTCCCAAAGCTGATACAAAAAAAGAGAGAATAAAAAAAAACAAAAAAAAGCGGTATGTCCACAAGCAAAAAGGGCACGGATGAAAAACTGAAAGGGCTCCGTGAGTAAAAACAGCAGGGCTACCAGCGAGTCTTGTGAAAACCCGAAAGGGCGCAACCTCGTTAGAATAAATAAAAAAAGAAGAAGAAGAAAAAAACAAAAAAAAAACGGTATGTCCACAAGCAAAAAGGGCACGGATGAAAACCCGAAAGGGCTCCGTGAGTAAAAACAGCAGGGCTGCCGGCAAGTTTTGTGAAAACCCGAAAGGGTGCAATCTCATTAAAAGACACTTGCAAGGTCCTCTCGACTTTATAAGGAGAAACCACCTGCGTGAGATCCTTACGACTCATAAGGGAGCAACACATTTAGGGATCCCCACGATTCCTTAAAAGAAATTACACTTGCGAGATCCTCACGACTCGTAAGGAGAACTCTCTTATGGGACCCTCACGGCTCGTAAAATTTGAAAGTCTTAAGCTACAGGGATCTGAACCTGTTCTTAAGCAACCCCCACAACCTCCAATACTGCCCTAGAAGCGGCTCAATGCTGACCCTTGTATATAATCCATGGGCACGAATAAACATTTCCCTAACGAAGTCCCATCCGTGACTAGGGATATGTCTACATAGTGAACAACCCTTGTAAGTCCTCTCGACTTATAAGGAGAAAACACTCTTGTAAGATCCTTACGACTTATAAGGGATCATACACTTAGAAGTCCTCACGATTCCTAAGGAGAAAACGCACCTACGAGATCCTCACGACTCGCAGGGAGAAATACCTTTATGAGACCCTTACGGCTCATGAAGTCAAAAGCCTTAGTCGACAGGATCTTAACCCTGATCGCTAAGCCACCTTTGTCCAACATCGACAGAGGCAAATGATGATTCGCTCCTGGCCATATCCCAGTTGTAGCGGTGCTGATGCCGAAACTGGTGTCTAATTCCAAGCTTGCAGCAAGAAGTTGACAAGCCACACATGCATACGAAATAGCCGAAATGATGGGGCAACTTGCAAACAAAATCAGCAAGTAAAAAAATTTATGCATGCAAAATAGCCGAAATGATTGGGCAACTCGCAATAAAAGCAGCGAGTAAAAATAAAACAAATAGCCGAAATGATTGGGCACCGCGAAAAATAGCCGAAGTGATTGGGCAATCGCGACCTTCGCGATATAAAAGCTGAAATGATAGAGCATCGTGGAAAGAAAAAAAATGAATGAAATTTATGCCCTACAGGTGATATCATTTCAATCCCTGTATACAATGCAGGGGCGCAAACAAAGAGGGAATCACACCCTTCCTCCCCAAGCTTCATCAGAAGGAGAGGCCAAATCTCAATGGTTCATAGACAGCCTAGAGATCATCTCAACATTCGTCTTATTACAACAGATACAACATCAAGCAAAGCGGAACAGCGGCAACTCCCAGTTCCATGACTCGGCGGTGTACAGATGACTGAGAGTCAAACTCCGACTTCGTGAAATGCGGATAAAGTCAACCCTTCCTGGTCACGTGGAACGTGGATTATGTCACTTCTGACCCCGTGGAAAACGTCCAGAGCGGATCCTGGTCCTCACAGAGCACGTCAGTGAACCCGTGTGAAGCATCCAGAGCGGAGCCTGGTCCTCGCCGAACACGGCAGTGAACCCGTGTGAAGCATCCAGAGAAAAATTCCTGGCTACGTGGAACGCGGATTATGTCACTTCTGACCCCGTTGAAAACGTCCAGAGCGGAGCCTGGTCCTCGCCGAACACAGCAATGAACCCGTGGGAAGCATCCAGAGCAGAATTCCTGGCTACGTGAAATGTAGATTATGTCACTTTTGACCCCATGGAAAACGTCCAGAGCGGATCCTGGTCCTCGCAGAGCACGGCAGTGAACCCATGTGAAGCATCCAGAGCGGAGCCTGGTCCTCGCCGAACACGGCAGTGAACCCGTGGGAAGCATCCAGAGCAAAATTCCTGGCTATGTGGAACGCGGATTATGTCACTTCTGACCCCGTGGAAAACGTCCAGAGCGGATCCTGGTCCTCGCCGAATACGGCAGTGAACCCGTAGGAAGCATCCAGAGCAAACATCGGACTGTAGAGTCCTTAAATCCACGGACTATGATGTCCTTAACCTCGACCGTGATGTCTTAAAACTAACAACGGACTGTGGAGTCCTTAAATCCATGGACTATGATGTCCTTAACCTCGACCGTGCTATTTTAAAACTAACAATGGACTGTAATGTCCTTAAACTAATTTTACCTTAGTTCAAGGGTACATCTCTTCACTCCTTTGATATTTGTCTTTGTAATTCCTCAACGTCTTCAAAGAGGTGACGGGTCCCGACAACCACACGTTTCACGGACCGTGGGGTCCTTAAACCCATGGACTATGATGTCCTTAACCTCGATCATAATGTCTTAAAACTAACAATGGACTGTGGAGTCCTTAAATCCACGGACTATGATGTCCTTAACCTCGACCGTGATGTCTTAAAACTAATGTCGGATTGTGGAGTCCTTAAATCCATGGACTATGACGTCCTTAACCTCGACCGTGATGCCTTAAAACTAACATCGAACTGTGAAGTCCTTAAATCCACGGACTATGATGTCCTTAACCTCGACCGTGATGTCTTAAAACTAACATTGGACTGTGAGGTCCTTAAACTCATGGACTATGATGTCCTTAATCTCGACCGTGATGTCTTAAAACTAACAACGGACTGTGGAGTCCTTAAATCCACGGACTATGATGTCCTTAACCTCGACTGTGATGTCTTTAAACTACGATATCCTTGAAAACGTCCAGAGTGGAGTCTGGTCTTCACAGAATACGGCAGTGAACCCGTGGGAAGCATCCAGAGCAACCCCTAGCTCCATGAGATGCGGATAAGGAGAACTTTATCCATCACTTGCGGGTCCTCACGACTCATAAGGGTCTTCACGACTCATAAGGGAGTAAATTCTCTTGCGAGATCCTTACGACTTTCAAGAGAAAACACACTTAGGAATCCTCACGATTCCTAAAGAGAAATTACACCTACGGGATCCTCTCGACCGATAGGGAGAAAATTCTTTATGAGACCCTTACGGCTCATAAAGTTGAAAAGTCTTAGGTGGCAGATCCTAACTCTGTTTTCTAAGCCATCACTACCTTATAAAGAGCACAAGATTGATAGTTATATGTTATCTACAGACCGCACTTGCTAAAATCATATGGCAAACAACACAGCAAGAAAGAAAGCAAGAGATGACACAAAAAAGTACGAAAGAAATGTATCTTTTATTCATAAATTCAATTGGGTACAAAATACATCATATGGAAAAATAAAAGATGGATACATGTTATTCAAAATTTACAAATTGGTACAAGAAAAAACTATTGGGAGGGAAGCGTTTTCAATAAGCCAATCAGTTGCTCGCGCACTCTCCTCAGCCCTTTTTCGCGGTCAGCTGCCGCGACCAACTCCACATCAACTTGAGCCCGTTGCTGCAAGTAAGATGAAAGTTGCTCATCAACGACCCGCTGAGCTGCCCCACGACTCTGCGCATCCCGCTCAACGATGTCAAGCTTCTGCCTCAGTGATAGCCCGTCAGAGATGCATCGCAGAAGGCCGTCAAAGATAGCTTTCAACTGTGCAGCATTTGCATCAACCTGAGCGTGCAGCCGAGCAGATTCGCTTGAAGTCTCTTCGCACTCCTTACGCTTTAAAGTTGCCTCTTGTTCAAGGTGGC
This sequence comes from Agapanthus africanus, assembly GCA_030015575.1. Classification (NCBI taxonomy): domain Eukaryota; kingdom Viridiplantae; phylum Streptophyta; class Magnoliopsida; order Asparagales; family Amaryllidaceae; genus Agapanthus; species Agapanthus africanus. The sequence continues at coordinate 81,429,786 of CM057339.1, read as the reverse complement.
GGAAGTAGGAAGTGCTCTACTCGACCCATGCAGCTCGTTGAGAATTCATAGCCAAGACATCGAGAGCAGGACATCCGACCTCGAGTTCATGCAGGCAAGCCTCGATTTTCCTGCAGTGATTAACCCAAGACTCAACGACACCCTCACTATGAAAGTTCACGAGCGTCGCCAGTATAGGATTAACCTCAGCAGCAAAATCTGCAGCAAGGGAAGGAGTCTCCGCGTCAAGTTCCTCGAGGTGATCGCTTAACATGCGCAGACTATTCACAGCGCCCTTTGAAGATAGACGTCTGGAAAAGGGGCCCGCTGGCATTATGATTCTGTACTCGAATGGAGCTGAAGTCAGTGTCACTGCTGCAAAATAAATCATAGTCAAATAAAGGTCCAAGAAATAGATAAGCTACATGAATAATGCGATTTACTATACCAGCTGCAGCGGGTGGCAAAGCCGGGAGGACCAGCGGCATAACTGATCCTTTATCTCCTCCTTCAATCTGTAGTACTGCAATCAAGGCAAAGAAGGATCAGAAATGATTTCATTGTCGGTAAAAGAAAGAGCATTAATTGAAAGCTGTATTCACCAGCGCCACTGGATGAAGCAACCTCCGACGAGAAGCAGAAGTGGGGATGCAGCACCTGGTACAGGTGGTCAAAAAGGACTCCTGCAGAAACGCGATAACGCAACATCAGTACATGAATTATACAGCCGAGAGATAAGACTGATGGGTCACAAATCCATACCTTCCAGCATTTGCGACGGTGCGAGAGAAGGTAGAGAGGTGGTCACCTTCAGGGCGGTAACTGACGGCGCTGTCTCGAGTAGCACGACATCAGCACTAGCCGCAACTGCATTAGAAACAAGATAAGCCCTGTCAAGAAAATTTGAAAAGAGATTGCAGAATAAAAATAAGGGCGGTGACTTAAAATCTACCTGATGAGTCGCCGGTCGGAGCCGTGACTAGGGCGTCACTCGATACAACAGCGGTGTCTCCCTCCTCCATCGGGGTGGTTTCACCTCCCATCGCTTCGTCCCCTGACTCCACGAGAGCCGTCGTCGCACTTGCGACGCCGGGAGATGACAAAGGACCGTAGGCGGGAAGGGCGATGATCAGAGCGGTGCCCGACTCTTGAGAAAGAGCGGCCACCTCGGACCCAGCAACTGTACCTGTTTCGCTCGCCACCACCTCGGGCTCAGTAATTGTAACCGTCTCATCCACCGCCGCTTTAGGCTCCGCTATGGTAGCCGTCTCGTCGGCCACTACCTCGAGCCCGGCAATTGCGACCACGTCACCTGCCGCCGCCTCGGGTTCGGGAATAGCAGCCACCTCCTCCACCGCTCCCTCAGGCTCAGCAGTCGCTGCCACCTCTTCAGGAAGACTCGGCTCTGCAAAGATAAGATATATGAGAACTGATGGTTTAAAACTTTGACAACGGAACCTCAAAGCACATTACCTGGAGTTGATTTGCCGTTTGATTCCCGAGCCGCGCGTGCCGCCCGTCTGTGAGCAGTAGACAAGGCAACCGGGAACTCCTCTGAAGGAGTAGCAACAGGGCTAACGGCGCTTGAACCTGCTCCCGCAGCTAAAGCAGCACTACGCTCCCTTGCTGCGCGCCTCAGGCATTTCCTTTCCTCCCGAGCCATCAAAACAGACCTTTTAGAAGTCTTCTTCAACAGGACGTCGTCGTCCGCATTCAGGGTTACCTCTCGAACCGTCAAGGCTTCCGTCATCGGTTTTTTAAGTAAGGCCTCTTGTGGCAGTGCCGAAAAGGCCAGGACTTCGATAACTGGCCTGGGGAGAATTTCCGCATCTGCCTGTGGGATAGGCATTGTGGTCCCTACGATAAGACAAAGAAAGGGTCAGATTACTCAGAAGAAACGGAAGCAGAAACATGGCGAACCGAAATATACCAAGGCCTAAGGATGCTCGAAGTCGTTCCTCTTCCTCAAAAGTCTTGAGAGAAGCAGCGAGAGCTTCTTCTATAGAAATGCCTATTGAAAAAGGAAAAGCGTTAGTCAAAAAACAATGATAGAAGTATGAGGCAATGGCGAAAAATACAACTAATGATTACCTGATCGCGCGAGGTTAGCCAACCCCTCTTCGCATCTCGCCAATCGCTCAGAAGCTGCAATGGCAGCCGCCAGATCAGTGTCGTCTGGTGGCATAAATAGGCCGTCGTTGGTCCCGTACTCACTCAAGCCCTCGCTATAAGGAGCATGAGGCTCCTGGCCAAGTACCACGTCAAGAGAAAAGAGCGACTTTTTCTTCTTCTGTGAGCGAGCATCGGTCGCAGCCAGCACCAGCTTGCGTTTCGTAGGCACTTTGGGACGGCGAGTCCCGATATCCGAGCCCACGCCAGATTCGGGTGAAGCTACGGTTACCGTCTCCACGGGAGCACGGGGCACCGATGGCACGTCCACCGCTTCCACAGGATCATGGGGCAATCCACGCGTGGGGCTTAGCACACGTGGAGGCTCAACTGCAACAACCTCTCTTAGCGGAGGGGGCATGGCGATCCGTCGCCTTAAAGGGACGTTGCGATCGCTGGCAGGGGGCGCACTCTTGCGATCGAACAACAGCTGCCTCTCTTCTCTGATGACAGCACCCATCGCGTGCTGATACCAGGCCCCGTATACGTTAAGGTCCCTCGGAATGCAACTCGGCTCGCTAATAAAGAAGTGGGAGCCCGTATTTAAGCACATAAAGTGATGCAGCGCACCCCGTATTCCTTCTCTGGTGGCAGCAGGTTCTTCCAAAAACGCCTCTAATGGGACCCCCTGGTTATAACTTAGCTGCTGGACAAAATGATGGGGGTTGTATCTCATAAAAAGCGCCGCATCATTTTTCCTGAATACAAGGAAGCCCGGCCTGATGGAGTATAGATGTAGAATCTCCCGGGCTTTCAATACGGAGGCCCCGTCCTTAAAAGTGTCGCGCAGTGCCAGCACAGTCTTGGAGGTTTCCTGGCCGATCGCCAGGACTTTGTCCGTAAAAGACATACCAGCTCCGACCGTGCGCGGACGAAGAAGCAACCCCCTAGCCTCCCGCTGAGACGGATTCACGATGGAAGCGTCAACCAGCCGCATAATTCTGGGAAATTTGCACTTCTCGAAAAAAGAGGGTATTTTATGAATACCAAACACCCCGAGCATGTGCATTTCCATCCACGAAGTAAAGTAGTGCATCGGGAAGTTAGCAGCTTGTACCCCCGGTTCCATTGTATCCGCCGCCATGCTAAGACCATGGTACAGGTGGGCCAGCCCGGCGATCCCGATGGCCACTTGTATACCAGCCACCATTCGATGTGCCGGGTAGAAGACGGACGGCCTCATATAGCGAGGGTGCATGGGGAGCGCGAACCAGCACAACCACAGCCCCAGAAACCCGAGGAAGAAAGTCACCTCGTCGATGCCCGGAGCGGCGATTTCTGACAGAGGGATGATCGCGGCATCGGGGAGATAAAAGCCCTTCTGATCATCTTCCAACACTGGTCGACGGTCCAAGCCAAAGCCAAAGGGATCGTCGAGCTTGGCAAATTTTTCGCTTCGTTGCGACAGAATCTCCGGTCGAAGAAACTGGGCAATGAAGTCTGCAAAACTGACCCCCCAGCCTCCGGACTCCAAGAAAAGACTCTCGTACATATTTAGCACCTTTGTCAGACTAGGAAACTGGTGCTGGATGGCGTTCCCCGGTGTTAGGCCCATCACCACTGGCTTGGTGGCGGAAACATATTCGTACGGAGGAAGAAGCTCCTCATAGTGCTCCCCCTCACGGGCAGACCGGAAATCTCGGAAAATTCTTTTAAAGAGATGGAAACTTCTCTGTCCAGTAGAAGAAAGGTATGGGTTGGGATGTTCCATTGCTCCACGAACGCCTTAATCCACCATGTCGGAGGAGCAGAATATTGGAACAACGATGCGTAAACTGCAGGATATAGGCCGAGCTTCAGCAAATGTGTTTTCTTCGCCGACAAGATGTACCTGGTCCACTGCAAATATCCGGCCGAATGTCGGGGAGTCAACCCGATATTGTAAGGTTGTCCCCAAGGGCGCGACTCGCCCTGGCATATGCGTCGCCCCAGAGTATCCAAAGTCGCCGGCAGCTGCATGGGTATGGCGGCAATCGAAGGTTGGAGAAGACCCTCCGAAGTCCAATTGACAACCTCCACGGCATAGTTCACCGGGGATGCATCTGCATACGAAATCGATGAGATCAGATCCGACGGCGTCGCACAAGAGAAGCTTCAACGACCTTTGATTATCTGGTCGTACCACCTACCCCACAGGTGAAGGTTTTTGTGTTCCGGATCATAATCTCTAATGAACGCGAGAACCTCCCGGTCCACCGGTGCCTCAGGGAATCCTCCCTCTGAACGGAAAAACGGGAAAGAAAGATCGGAAGACATGTCGCCTGCGAAAAAGAATAGAATCCAATTATCATTACTATAATTTAATCTTAAAGTTCTGAGCGACACTTTAAAATTTGTACCGCACTGCAATACAGTGGAAAGGGGACCAAAGGTGGACCCACAAAATCCAGATGACAATGCATCAATTAATAAAACAGCCTCATCATTGGATGAGACTGTCAATTAACGAGAAAATCCTCAAAGAATATTCTCATTGAATGAGAAATCCCTCGGGAGAAGGAGAAAATCTCCCTTTCAGAGCAAAACTCTATAACAGAGTGACACTTGTCAAACTCTGGTCACGAGGGAATAAAATTCCTTAAAGAGCCTAGCTCTATAATGATGATGGAAAATCCATCAAAAATTAATGAAAATTAATTCTTGAGAATTAAAATTCTGGGATTTTAAAGATCCATGAAAAAACTCTTAAGAGTTCTTCATCAAAAGATCAAAAGATCTATATATTATCAAAAGAGCAGAGCTCTGACTCATGGGCTAAGAAACCCTAAGAAACAATCTGTTTAGATCTATGGGTTCATGAGAGCAAGGCTCTGTTTATGAAACCCTAAAGGGGTTTTTTTTAGATCAAAGATCTATGAAGAGCAAGGCTCTGTTAATGGGTGAAAACCATAATTTATTAAAATTAATTTAATTTAATTTTACCTAAATTTAGTAGAGTTTTATCTCTTGAAAGTTCTTGAACAAAAGAGCAAATATCTGAATAAAATTCTTAAGAAGAAAATGATAATCATCTGAAGACCAAAAGTCCTATTTATAGGCACTGAAACGCCTCTTTAACTTCTGAGTTGATCCAAGGGCTCAAATGTTGCCACCGCTGTACTCACGTGTGCGCCACGTGAGCGCAACAGTGGGGGGGGGCATTTGTTTCCCCCAATCAGAGCAAACCTCTGTTTTGAATTTCAAAATTCAAAAATTGAAGCAACGCTTCAGATCCCGTGCGCTGCGCGTTGCATGCCACGTGTCAAAAGCAGACGCGCTAGCGCCAGGTGCGTTGCGCCCTAGGCAGCGCACCCCCAATCAGAGCAAAGCTCTGCTTTAATATTCAAAATAAAATTGAAGCAACGCTTCAGATGCTGCGCTCTGCGCTGTGCGCCACGTGTCAAATAAGATGCGCTAGCGCAGTTGCGCTGCGCGCCATGTGTCAAACACGTGTGCGCTAGCACAATTGCGCTGCGCTCTGCGCTGCGCTCTGCGCTGCGCGCCAAGTGGCAAACGAAGGTGCGCTAGCGTAAAGTGCGCCAGCGCTGGAATTAAAAGAATTCCCCACCGTTAGATCAAAAGATCTAATAATAATAAATTATTAATTAATCAGAATTAAAATTCTGTTATGGAAAGATTTTTCAATATTATTAAAACAAAAAGATTATCTTCTGTAAAACAGAAGCCTTAGGATCAAAGATCCAACGGTGGGAAATATTCCCAAATCAATCAGAGAAAGATCTCTTGAACTGATTTAACAAATCAATTGGCCGTATATAAAGGCCCCAAGACTTCAAGTCTTGGGACAGAAAAAGAGAGAGAAAAAACCCTCTGCAAATTTTGAGAAAACTCAAAAAAAAAAAGAAAGGCAAGCCTTTAGCAAAAGAAGATCATTTCTTCCAGGTAAAGAATTAATTCTTAAACAATAGAGATGAAACGTCTCGTAAAAAGAAGAAATATCTTCTAAAAAGATCTTAGATCTATAAAAAGACCAAGGTCTTTTGATTTAAAAGAAAAGATCAAAGATCTAATCATAAAATAATAAAAAGAAGTAAAATACTTCACTCACAGATCTTTTGATTTATAAAGGAGGAGCCTTTTATAAAAACAAGAACTCTTGTTCTTGGATCTTGAGGCAAAGCCTCCTTTAAAGAACATAAATCTGTTCTTTAATCTTAAAATTTATCATAAGCGCTTTGCACTATTAAAAAGTGCCTTGCACTCATGAATTGTGCCCTTGCGCTCATTGGATCGGCGCTCACCGCCCAAACTAGCCACGTGTCAATCAGAGACACAATCTGCGCTTTGCGCTTCTGAAACAGCGCACTGCGCTCATGGGCTGGCGCTCAGCGCCATGCGCGCCACGTGTCGCTCACTGGTACACCCACAAACTAGCGCAGCGCGCTCATAAATTAAAAGCGCAATGCGCCAACAAACTAGCGCTTAGCGCTAAGCGCGACACGTGTCCTCTTCGTGTGTACTACCCAACAGAAGCGCAATGCGCTTTTTGACTGGCGCAAAGCGCCTGACGCGCCACGTGGCGCGCTGTCAGAACAAACTTTGTTTCTGATGAATGTTATGCATTCAATATAAGACAAAAAAAATGCCAGAGCCCAATGCTTAGCATTATTAAAAGGGCAGAGCCCAAGTAAAGGCCTAATGGCCAGAACAAAAATAAAATGTTAAACATTTTAAAGTGGACTTAGCCCAATTCTGGTCATAATTCCTCAATTGAAATTTAACTGAGCCCATCTGCTCTTTCAATCAATTTACACCCGGTTCGAGCGTATATCTCTTTACTCCTCTGATATCTGTCGTTGTAATCCTTCAACGTCGTCAGAGAGGTGACGGGTCCCGACAAACACACATTACTACGGACTGTAGGGTCCTTAAACTTATGGACTATGATATCCTTAATCTCGACCGTGATGTCTTAAAACTAATATCGGACTGTGGGGTCCTTAAACTCATGGACTATGATGTCCTTAACCTCGACCGTGATGTCTTAAAACTAATATCGGACTGTGGAGTCCTTAAACTCACGGACTATGATATCCTTAACCTCGACCGTGATATCTTAAAACTAATATCGGACTGTGGAGTCTTTAAATCCACGGACTATGATGTCCTTAACCTCGACCGTGATGTCTTAAAACTAATATTGGACTGTGAGGTCTCTAAACTCACGGACTATGATGTCCTTAACCTCGACCGCGATGTCTTTAAACTAACAATGGACCAAGATGTCCTTAAACTACCAACGGACCGTAATGTCCTTAAACTAACAATCGACCGCAATGTCACTAAACTAAATAATAGAGCCCAATTGCTCTCTTGTTGGATCTAAACGATCCCGTTAAGTTGATCTTAGTCTAAAAATGAGGCTAACGTATCCTTAACAAACGTTTAAGCTGATCTTAGCCTCAAATGAGGCTAATGTATCCTTAAACCCAAAACCCCCAAACCCAAATCTAAGAAAGATACGGATTTGGACTAGTCCACGCCTTACGGGCGACAACATAACTTAGTCTCCGTATACAATCCACGGGAAACCAAACACAAAAAAACAAACACCCACGATACGAAGTGATCATATGGAGAAGGAGAAAGTTGTTACCGCGATGCGGTAGAGTAATTAACTGCAGGGGCTTGCGCCTGCAGGGAAGAGCGTCCCCACAATCAAAAACCCCTCAGATGAGGGGGAATCTGACGAAGTCTGCTACATCGGCCGCATCCGTTTAAACCTTCGATACATGGCGCCATAAATCAACTTGGCATCTTCGGAGAGGTGGACGAATAGCACCAATTAGCATCTGCCCCGAATTTCAGGCAAGACGTCCGTCACGTCTCCGCCGTGTCTTTCGGAGGGGAACAAGGTGTTAAAAGTGGCACGAGATGGTAAGATTAAGACACCTAACCTATATTCCATTGTTGTTGTACCGTGGTTTAACGGTTCCTTGTACATTCCGTTTGCCCCGGTCTCTAGCATATAGAGACCCCTCTCGTATACACTGGCATCCTTCTGTACCAAACTACAAACAACAGCGTTAACATAACATTATAACAATATAATACAACTCTAAAAGATACCTTCTTATTCTGTCTATTCTACTTTCCTCTTATCTTTGGGACTTACCGAGCGACCTGTTCGCTGACGACATTTTATTTCATTCTTCTTTGAATGTCGTCAGGTGATTTGGACCCGTCAGAGATCGAGCCAACTGCAGAAGACTTGGATCAGTACAGTGAAGACCCTGAGCTCTAGACATTGTACATTTTCTATTCAGTACCTTTAATTTCCTGTTATGCCATTGTTTAGGCATCGCTTTTATTTCAGTTGTATTTCCTTTTCATGCATTGTACAAAAGAATGTTAATAAATAAAGTTGTTGTTTTTATTATACCTTGTCTCTTGTGCATTTATTTTTTATATTGCTTAGTTACACTTAGCGTATTTGCTTCTGAGTAAATACGTAGCGGTCCAGTCGCGTCCCTTTCGCCGTATACCGGGAAGCGGGGCGTGACATATAAACAACAACTTTTATTAACATTCATTCTTTACATTACAACTGATTTGAAAAGGAAAGTACAAGGATGTAAGCAATGCCTAAACAGTGGCATATGAACTGAAAAGTAAATAAGTACAAGTAAGCTAGTAGTCATGTTGCTCGGGTATCTGCTCCAAGTCCTCCTGGCTGGGCTCGGTCTCCTGAGAGTCGGGTCCTCCTGACGAGCATTCTAAATAAAGAAAGAAACAGGAATGTCGTCAGCGAACTAGCGCTCGGTAAGTCCCAAAAGAAAGAATGGAATAGACAAGTAAAGAGAATAGAACTGATAATTGTACAAATTTATGTTTGTTATACTAACGTAGTTGTTTATAGCTTGATACAGAATATATCAGTGTATACGAGAGGAGTCCAACTATCCCGTGGATTATGGAAAACGGAAAGTACAAGGCCCTGTCAAAACCCACAGGACAACGGCACGGATGTTCGATAGGTGTCTTTTAGTGTCCATCATCTTACCACTTCTAATACATTTAGTACCAATCTACCCCATTAAAACTCCGTAATGTATATTGTATTGATTTGTAGTTATCAGACCTGCCGAGACCATGGATATAAGTTGTTCATGTAAACAGGTTCAGTATGTAAACAAGTAGTCATGTGGTCAGGTCAAGTCATAGTCATGGCATGTTTGCATGTTGATATTGTTCTGGTATTCAGGTTCAGATTCAAGTATACATGTTGGTATATTGGATTGGTATATTGGATTCATGTTGAATTGAATTCATGTTTTTATTGGAATCATATTTGGATTGGATTCAGATTGAGTTAGACTCAGACTGATTTAGACTCAAACTTGAGTCAGACACTTTAAACAGATTTGGATCCTGAATTAAGTTCGGGAGTCATCGGTAACTGCTGCACATAGATGGTAGGATTTGTGTTTTTTCCAAGACAATTACCATTGATCATCCCGTTAAGTTTTTCTACCTTAAATAGGTAAGCACTCATTTTCTCCGGCTCCCTGAGGCGCAAGAGAATTGATCCCGCTTAAACCTATATTTACTAAGGTCCTTAATATAATTTATATAACTCGAAGGGGTTTTCTGAAAAATATTTTATATACTTTCAAAATAAATCTCAAGTATTTATTTATCGTATTTAGGGTTTCATGGATGTAACTTTTAAGATTTGAGGTATTTTAGTGAATATTAATTTAGCTTGAATAGTTCAAGGTATTTAAGTGAAAAACTTGTTTTTTGGATAATTTGAGAGTATTTTGGTGAAACTTGTCATTCATTTAATTTTTAGAAAATATGAAAGTTTATTATATCTTGAAAATATGTGGTTTGATAATATTTATATAATCATTAAAAATTAAATTTTATTAAAGTAGAAAATTACATTTTTCTTAAAAATTGTATTAAAATTTTTTCGAGACCGAATGCTCCGTGAGGAGGTCTGCATTTCGCTCTAATAGTCCCGAGGATGTGCGATAATCCGCACCATCCAATAGCGGGTTCCCTAAAATGGATTATAGGGGAATAATTGTAAAGAGTTTGAAATACAATTATAAAGAAAACCGGGTTTTTAAAGTTCATGGTATTTTGATGAAATGTTGTAATCGCCATGATATATGTTTCAAAGAGAATCGTGCTATGGAATCATGTGTCTTGTGAAGGGTAGGTCGTTACCCCGTGATGTTTTCTAATGGTAATAGCAAGCAAAACAAATAAATATGGTCGATACAAAGTTCATGGTATTTAAAGGTAAGACTCAATTTAAAGTTGTTTAGCATGATGATTTAGGGTGAAAGTTGTTCTAAACTTTAGTTTTATGATTAACAAGCAATGTATAGGAATATGAATGAACAATTCTTAAGAAAAATTATAGTTTCAACGATTTTAGAATCAAATGTCGGTATAACTCCACTTACCGACATATTTTATAAAAAGAGACTTTTTATATAGAAAGAGAAGATGGGGGTGGGACTTACTAGCTAGAAGGGTGAAGATAAGGTAGAAGAAGATTGTGTAGTCGTCGCGGGGTCGCCGGAATTGCTTCGTTTCCTCGCCGGAAGTTGACCTTGGGCTAACTCCACTTCTACTCCACTTGTAGTTAGAAAAAATTGATAATTTTGGTTAGGGATTTCAGAATGAGGAGAGGCTAGGGTATAGGGTTGTATTTATAGTATGGAATTATGGTTTTTGAATTGAAAGAATGAATTAAAATGCATTTAAAATTGGATTAATTAGAAAATTGAATTCTCTGTTAAATTGCAGTGAAAACAAACAGTGCAGGTGTAATGGGGGTAGGCCAATGGTCTTGTGTGCAAGACATGGGGACCATTACCTAAGGTTTACCCATCGGTGCCGGCCATCCTATGCATCTCGCCGGCCAAGTTGTAGAGATGGGCTGTCGGATGCTTGCCACGTGTCCTACTTGCTGTTAATATAATTTTACGCATGTTTATTTTTCTGTCTTTTCATTTCTTATGTGCAGTGCATGTGTAAACTTTTGTGCTTCCATAAAGTTTATAAGAAAAATTCAAAATAATAATATGTAGCTGATGGGATTCGAACACAGGGCTACGTCACAGCAGTGCAAAGGCTTTACCAGTAAGCTACAAGTGCTTTCTTGCTGTTCATAAACAAGAATAACTTTTAAATTGTGCTCATGCTTGCAAACTCCTTTCTGTACTTTAAGAAAAAAAAAATTGTACAGAAAATTCAGGGTCGTTACACATAGTATATTCCAATGCGATAAAATTACATAGTGTCTGTTTTTCTTTGATAAAAGGGTATTTCCATGGGTTTCCCTTGGTATCGTGTTCATACTGTCGTATTGAATGATCCCGGCCGATTGCTTTCTTTCCATATAATGCATACGGCTCTAGTTTCTGGTTGGGCCGGTTCGATGGCTCTATACGAATTAGCTGTTTTTGATCCCTCTGACCCCGTTCTTGATCCAATGTGGAGACAAGGTATGTTCATTATACCCTTCATGACTCATTTAGGAATAACCAATTCGTGGGGTGGTTGCAGTATTTCAGGAGGAACTATAACGAATCCGGTTATTTGGAGTTATGAAGGCGTGACAGGGGTACATATTGTGTTTCTATTGATTCAAATCAGTGCTAATATTAGAATCAGTACCCATACTTATTCCTTGTACTTATTAACTTCTCCCTAAGAAGCTATCATATCTCAGAACACCTTTTAAAAGATTACGCGTTACGATTGGGTCGAATAAGCCCTTATGAAATAAATACTCAGCCGCTTGTGAACCGTCGGGTAATGTTTTA